>JAREYC010000002.1:189495000-190095000 GCA_030015325.1 Cryptoblepharus egeriae
CCATGCAAAAAACAGGCTTGTTCACCAGAAACCATATTACTGTGAATTTCACAGCCACATGATTAATTATAAGATTAGGTGGCTTCACAAATATTAAATGGAATTTTTTTTTTTGCATAAACACCAATTTTCCCTGATGTAGTTTGCAAATCTAGAAGTGAATGATACAGCCATAGAATTTTGTTTTTCTCTGTTGTTCATCTTTCCTGAATACCCTCCCCCCTGCAAAAACAATTAAAGGTATGGGATGTTAAATATATGTAAAACATACTGTACAGATATAATTACTTCAGCAATTTTATTGCTAAGCTATCAATTGGGAATCCCTCAAAATATTACCAGTGAGGACAAAGAATATCAAATATGGCTTCCAGAACAAGGACCCTCTACAAGAATCAAACTTATTTACAAAACAAAAAACCCAACCCAGTCTTTTTAGTTTCATTAAAAAGTTTCACATATAGCATAATACATCAGATCAAACAGAAGTCACCAGGTAGGATCCAGAATGGCGCTTAGGACTTTGAGCACCACTTGAATCTGTACCTTCAGTCTTTGAATCGCGTTTTTTTGTGCTGTTTACCGGAGTTGGTATCTGCGATGGCCGAGAAGAGCTATTATCTGCACTGCTTTTTCTAGGGCTTGGATTATAGTTGAAGGGAGTCACTCTTGCTGCAACAGCTCCACTGGGCGAACTATGTTTGCTTGAGCTGCTGGAACTGAATGGTGTACGTTCATTAACAGTGCTTTCATTGGCCTCTGGGTTGCTTAGTACAGGGGCAGGGTTGCTTAGTACAGGCTTGGTTTCAGTTGCCTTCTTTTCAGGACTATCCATCTGAATAAATGAATTCGGGTGGTTTTCTAAACCAATGGTGCGAACAGGGACACTACCATTCCCTGCATTTTGTTTTCCAAGATGATCTTTAGAATCTTTATTATTAGCGTTCCCTTTCTCTGAAACACTGTCAATAATGGGAGGAGTGTTTCCTGTGGGAGACTTTCCAGACCTAGGATTATTGATAGGGCAGTCCTCAATCCGCACCCATACATCCTCAGTCTTGGAGACAGCAGGTGCCATCTGGTAAATTAATGTTTTAGAGTCAGCACCATTGGTAGCACCTGATGAGGTATTCTGAGGAGGACTTGTCATTATCTGAGGAATTTCATTTTCCTTTATCTTTCGCCAAGTACCTTTTGTTGGTGCTTGACTCTCTTTAGATTGTTTAAGACCAGAAAAAGAAGTTACATGCTGCTTTTCATCCTCACTTTTTGCCTTTTCACTGGATTCCGAAGAAGCTGAAAGAATTGAGGAAGAGCTTCCAGTCCTTCGCCAAGTACTTACACGAGGAAGCGAGGAGGAATGTTTACTGTGCTCACGTTTCCATGTCCCTGATCTGTTAATTGGTAGCCTAGAAGGACTCTCAGAATGGGACCGAGTTATGTCATGGCGCTTTGTTGGTTTTCCATCACTATATTCTAAAGAGGGGCTCAGGTTAGGAGGTAACTTTCTCCAACCACTAGTTTGGATGGTTGAATGAGTAGAAAGAGACATATCAGGAAGTGAAGGACTTAAAACTGGGGTCTGTGTTTGGGACTGGATGGGAGAGTCTGGTCTAGATGGAGACAAAGATTCAAATGAAGCTGACTCTTCTAATTTCCTTCTTAGGGTGGGACTAGGAGTTTCTTTAATAAAAGTTGACTGGCGTACTAAAACAGGTCTCTCTGATCTGTCAGATTCACTCCCACTGGATTTGGCTGAAGACATTCTAGATACGTCAGCCTTTTTGTTTGATCCACTGATACTAGAAATTTGATTTAATCCTTTGGAGGCAGACTCACTTCTGGGAATGCCACTGGAACTTTTGGGCAACCCTGTTTGTTTTGCCATATTTTGCTGGCTCATTTGCCTGCCTGGTGATGTGTAAGCCATTCTTCCTGAACCTGAAGACTTAGTAGAAGCTGTACTTGGAGAGGATGTTCTTGGCAATTGAGATAATTTATTTGGAGGACTTATGCCATTTCTACCTGGTGAAATTGAATTGCGGCCAGGAGACTGCAGAGGTCTGGTTAATGCTTGCTGTTGTGGTCTAGAAGGCGTAGAATCTCTTGATCCTGACCTAGAAGGTCCCTTACTTGATGCACCAGGTTGAGATGACTGTCTGGATATAGGGCTTGGCTCAGATTTCACAGAGGGTTTGTTTACCCTGGGAGAACTTGTAGAACTCTGACTTTCGTTTGGACTTTTGGAGGTTGTATTCTTTGGTTGTGGCCCTTTTTTAGAAACAGGACTTGTACTTGAAGAACTATTTCGAACTCCGGGAATATGAATCATTGTTCTGCCTCTGGAGATTGAGGGCATATTGGATTGCAGGGGCTGTTTCAAATGACTTGTAAGTTCTGAATTAGAACGAGCTTTACCTGTAATCATACTCTTATATACTTTCTTTCCTCCTTTAATACCTTTATTTTCAGAGTCTACTTTCTTTGTTTCCAGTGTACTCTTTTCTCCTGGTTTAATTATTCTTGGACCCTTATTGCTAGTGAAAGGTTTTTCTTCTTGGTCTGGTGTAAGATGAAAGGGTGACCCTAAGGAAATTCCAGATTTTAAAGAAAGTATTGAATCCGAGTCTGATGATGCTTGTCGAGACAGACATGCTGCTGCTGCAGCTTGATGCAAGCTGCTGACTATAGAATTTGCACCTTCTTGAATAGCTTTCCAGTCAAAGTTTTCTGAATCTGGTGAGAAACCATACTCTGAATCAGGTCTTTGTATATCTTTCAAATCTAATGTCAGATCCTCTGCCAAAATGCCCCCCATGCTTCTGGAGCTGCTTTTTTCACTGTCTCCTTTTGATCTAGAGGGCTTTTTCTTTTTAGGCATAGCAGAACTAATACATTCTTGCAAAAGATCATCTTCTGAGTCAATACTGAGAGAACTGAGGGAGCTGTTTCTTGAAAAACATACAGGGGTGTCTTCAACATGAAATGACTTAGGAGCATAGCCAGAAACTTGTGGTCTACTGGATTCTATCTGTGTTGTTGATTGTTCTATTTGTTCAATGGGTTCACTTTCTTTGTTGTTGTTTTCTTGATCAATATCACTAAGAGAACTCAGAGATGAATTACGAGAAAAACAAACAGGGGTGTTTTCTATAGCAAAATTTTGCATTTTCTCATCTGTGGCTGCACCTCGATCTGGAATATCTTTGGTTGACTGAGAGAAAGGAGTTTGTTTTTGTGCTACAGTTTTGGGTTGATTTCTTCCTATAGAAGTGTGTTTTTGGCAAGCTTGCGTTCTACTGGTCAACTGCTGATTTGAAATCTGTTCAGTATTAGTACTGGATTTAATTTCACCTTCTTTTCCTTTTCTCAGTTCTGCCTTCTCTCTTGAAAGGTCCACATCATCATCAAAGTCTAGAGAACTCAATGAGTCATTTCGTGAAAAGCAATATGGAGTGCCCTCAATTGGAGTATAATGATGGGGTGAATCAAATGCAAAGCTTCCTCTTGTACGATCTTCATTGTTTGGAACTTTATCATTAAAGTCCCTTGAGTTATTTTTAAGGTTTTGTTTCTTTGTATCTTTATCTGAATATGCCCTTTCATTGCTAAAATTACTCTTTGGCTCAGGGGTTTTTCGCAAACGTGCTCTGTACTCATTACTTTGAGGCATAGGCTTTACTGGTGACGTTGGTTTCTTTTTGTCAGCTTCTAGTTGATTTTTAGTATTTATAGATGGCGATGCTGATGCATGCTGCATTTGATCCATTATCTTTTTCACTCTGAAAGGTTTGTGACTTTTTCCTTTTGGCATCGCAGAATTAATACATTCCGCAAGAATATCATCACCTTCTTCCGTTTTATCATCATCCAACCCAACAGTAGTCCCAGTTGAACTTTTTCCTTTCTGAGCATCATCAGTACTTCTCCCTTCTGTGGGAATGGTATCTCTCTTTTCCAACGCAGCTGATTCCATCCCTGTGCCAACAGATTCTGCATTGGCCAATTCATTTGGTGGAGATTCTATTGTGAGATCACTCAGAGATGTAGCTGTTGAGAAATTTATTGGCGTTCCCTCTACACAATACACACGTGGCATATCATCTCCAGGTGTAAAACTAACATGCTTTTGAGAATGTAATCTGTTTTGAGAAGGGAGAAGTTTATATACAGGCAGCTGGCTTGGTTTCCTGGCCACGGGTGGAGGTATTTTTGAAGCAGTTATCTGAGAAGGCTTTTTGGCTTTACGTGAAGATTTTGTTGGCATAGCAGAAATGATACATTCTTCCAATATGACTATATCATCATCGTCTGAATCATCTAGGATATCTTTTTCGGTTTCTGTGGGCTTTTCTGCTTCTTTCTCTTTATTATTTTTTGTGTCATTAGGCTGTTCAAATTCAGCTTCATTCCCTTGGTCATTTTCATGTACAGGGGGCATGATTCTTAGCTCTACATCTTTCTGTATAAAGGGTTCATCAAGACTCAAAGCACTTAGGCTTGAGGAACAAGAAAAGCCATCTGGTGTACTTTCTGTAGCAAAATGTAACAAAGTGTCCACATCTTGCAATACCTGCACTCTTTGAACAGCTGTATTTACAGCTGCTTGTCTTGGACCTGTCTCTCTCTTTTCAGAATTCAGTACTTTAGTTTTTGTTGCTTCTCTTTTTACTTGTGTGGTCTGTGCTGGGGGTGGGGTTTTACTTCTGCTTGGTGGCATTGTTTGCCCAGGGCTATCTGGAAGGTCACTTGGGCTAATAATGCCACTCACCATCCCACTGCAAGGCTCACTCTGAACAGAGCTAGCAATTGAACGACTCTCAAAACTGTCCAAGGAACTTACAGAGGTGCATCTACTAAACATGAGTGGAGTCTCCTGTACATAATGTTCTGGTGGACTCTTGGGAGTCTGAGCACCACTTTTTGAAGGAGATTTGGCACCAGAAGAGAACTCAACAGCTTTATGTCTAGCTGAATCAGAAGGAGACAGACCAGAAGCCTGAAGTCTATTCGATTTTGTTCTAATGTGCTGTGAGGCTGATGAGTTTTCATTTACTGTGCCTGCTCCAGTCATATTCCCACTATTTTCTTTCATTCCCGCTATCTTCAGAGAGTTATTTGTATCAGTTACATGCGTGGTTTGATCTCGTCCTGTTTCATCTTCAGCAGACGACAAAGATGACAGAGAGCTGCATCTTGAAAAACATATTGGTGTATCTTCTACACAATAGGTTTGCATTGTTTCCTGATTGATGGACGGAGCTTTGCAGGTGGCAGGCTTCTGAGTATGAGCTGCTCTATTCTGGGCAGAATTTGGATGAAGCTGGTTATGCCTCTTTGAGCCAGCTGAGGCTGAAGTAGTTCTGCTGCTTGATGAAATGTGATCTGTTTTAGTGCTCTGTACTGACGGACTTTTCGAAAAAGGAAAGGATGGCTTCTGTGCTGAGGGAGGAACATCTGTTGAGTATTTGAGGCTATAATCAATAGGCTGATCTACATGGTGTTCTTCATTATATTTTATGCTATAATTAGTTGGGTGGTCTTCATCATGCTGCTCCTCCTCAGAGTAACGCTCACTATAGTTGGTTGGCTTATCATCCTCATAATCAACCTGGCATAAGGACTGATTGACTTTTGGATTTATTCCATGACTACACCCTACTCTGTTTTGTTCTGTAGTGTTAGATTCTCTTGATCTGAAAGGAGAAACACATTCTGACTGTCCAAACGTTGGGTAGTTCATGTGTTTATCATCACCACTTTCAGCGTATACAGGATAGGATCCACTTTGACTTCGGGATTGTCTTTGTTCATTTTGCTTTATTTCTTCTTCTATTATGTGTTTGGGTCTTGCCCATCTTTCATTCTGTGATGGGCTTTGCCTTCCAGAATTCAACTGCTCATCAGAATATTTTAGGCTATAGTTTATTGGAGTATCTAATTCTCCATCATTGTCATCCATATGATTAGCACTATGTATTTTATGAGCTAAATCGGCAGGATACTGTCCATAACTGCAAAATTTACTTTCATCATCTTCAGAATATGATTCAATAGGTTTCATTTGTCCTCTTTTGCCATAGCCATCACTGCTGCTGACACTGTTTAAGCTATCATTGGAAGCACGTTTATATTCCACTTTTGCATAAGGCACAGGACAGGTCCTGTTTTCAGATTTAGGAAAGTTGTAAGTATTTGTGTGAGAATGGGCCGCAGATGTTCTCCTTAAAATATTCCTGTCTTCTGATAAACAGTGAATTTCAGATACAGATCCACTGCTTCTCTCTTCATGCATACTTGTTACTTCTTCCATTACTTTGGAAATCTGGGCTGCTGTGGTAGAGATCTGCATTCCTATTCTTTTAGAAGAGCTCCCAGAGTTTTCTGTTGCTGACTGATAGCTGCTTAATCCCATGGCACGCTCTCTGTCCAAACTCCTGTCCTTTTCAGAACGAGAACCATCTGCATTTCCTCTACTTGAAGAAGAGGAGCCAGGTAGCATTGTAGTGTTTAATACTGGAAACATTACTGTGCTCTCCCCATATTTGAAGTTCTCTGACCTACAAACCCCATCTTCATGTCGATTTCCATCCAAAACATATTCACTGTACAGGTTCTGTTTATGTCGTTGCTTATTACGGTGAGATGTTTTGGGGCTTAGATTATCAATATTGTCGAAGGTCTCAGACAAATGTTGAGCATCTAACTCTGCTTCCAGCGCTTTTTGCTTTCGAACATGAAGAGATGGTAAGCTTGAACCTGGAGACATTATGTTGGCATCTTTGTATTTTGCAGGTCTATTTGCCATTAGGTTCCTTAGAGCTGCAGCACTTCCCATGGCTATCATCTTGTGCTTTGAATGTATGAGATTTTTGAGCATGCTAACTGCTCCCATGTCCCATAATGCTTCCTGGTCCTTTGCATTCCGTGCAGACAGATTCCACAGGGTTCCACATGCATTACTGACTATTGTCAAACTATGAGATTTCAAGTGATGTAGCAGGGTTTGCAAGCAGCTGTTCTCTCTCAAAATTTGCCTGGAATTTAATGCAAAAAAGCATCATGTTAAAGGACTGAAAATGCTCAAAATCTATCACGATAATTTCCTGCTGATAACAGCATCCTTCTGAATATGCAATGGATGCTTCTTTCATCCAAGGCCTCTAGATTCTGGATTTTTAGTTAAGAGCCGTCTTATCCAAATTAATCAATAATTAACCAACTGAAATGAAGGTGGCAGCAGATCAACAAAAATATCAATTTTGACAGTGCTATTTACCACCCACAGGTAATTCTCTACCTGAAACCACATGAGAACAGTGGTCTTTTAAAAATACAACATAAATGATTTAGCATACAACAACATTAAGCATTATCTTGGTCGTATCACTGCTTACTTCCAATTTCTTGTGAATTTTCTGAACCAGCAATTTAAACAACATTAAAGTTTATGTACATGTAACTTGTACACAAAAGTTTATGAACGTGTAACTTGGTATCATATTCACCTGTGATCTTCATTTGTAGCAATCAAGCTAGAGACATTACGTAGTATTCCTCCTCCACTTTCAATTATGGCTAACGTATTTGTTTGGCTCCGGTAAGTCAGTGTGCCAACTAAAAAGGCAAGAGCACCATCCACAGCACATATATCAGCTTTATTCTCAGTGCAATGTGCAGATAAATTCCATAAGGCACTCAATACACTTTTTAGGGTGGATTCCTGCAAAGACAATACACAAACACTGAATTAGAATTTTGGGTTGCTACTTCATCCCATTTAAATCAATGGAATTTAACATTTGGTTTCAATGGAATAAGGAGTATGCTTATAAAACTGAATGGAGAACATCTGCCAAAAACCAAATTATTTTTACTTTGCTACTTATCTTAAAACAGCTTCTTTATCTATTGCCAATTCTAAATTGAATATCATAACAGAGACAAATTTTAGAAATCCAAAATAAAATATTCCTTTAACAATGATACCTTTTTCACATCCAAAGCACATTCCATTAATGCTTTTACACTTCCAACCTCACGTAGTGTCTTCTTACTGTTTACATCTGCTCGCCAGGACAAATTCCTCAACACACTTGCAATGACCTGTAAAAGTGAAATTAAAAAACCAGAATGAGAGTTAACTTTGTGCATCTTTGGTTGGACCCAAAGGAAAAGACTCATTCAAAGATGCAAGTTGCCCCAAATAAGGCAGATTGTCACTCTAATATTCTTACATTGATAAAAGAATAGAGGCAGGGTCTCCAAACTATAGCCCTGAGGCCAGATGTGGCCCTTAGTGAGACTCCATCCAGCCCTCAGCAAGCCCCTTCCATTTGGCCACTAGGCAAGCCCTATAACTTGGGAGGGCTTGGGGAGGCTGCACACACCTCTCTCCATGTATGAAAGTGATTGTAAACTGGTTTGAAGATCACCCTCTCTCTGTGTGTTCGAAAATGTTTAGAAAATATTTCAGTTTATTCATTCACAGCTTCTGTCACTAATATATTCATTTATGGAAAGATATTCAAATCTGAAATGAAAATCAGTACTTTGTCCCTTCCAGCCCCTGACACAGTACCAAAAGGATGATGTGGCCCTCCTGCCAAAAAGTTTATAGAGATCTTTGAATTTCTTAGAGGGTAGAGCTGCTATCATGCCCCAAGATTATCAGCTGAGGGTTGCCTGTTCAAGATCACCAGAAGACTTTTAAGCTCTGAGACTCTGACAAAATGAGCAGAGCTCTTTTGGATGGCAGCCAAAGAAGTTTTGCTTTTGTTTCTGTAGGAGGACGAACAGTAGCCAGAAAAAAGGGCACCGAATGCCCTGGCTATGTCTCTGTGCTCGAGTGAATGGGAAACAAGTTATTGTGGCTTGCATCCACAGAAGGTCAGAAGGAGACAGTGGCTGCAGATCTGGAGTGAAAGTTACCCCTAAATCTGCCATCCCCTCACAACACTTGCAGAAGGCTACTATGGAAGCCAAAATCAGCTGACCTAATGAATGTGCTAGTAGTGAAAGCATCTATATTTTACAAATACAATCACATTGGATAAAAGGGAAAATGAAATTGGGCCCATCCTGGGTATCCTTTCTGGAATTTTCCTAATGCTGTTAGTTATATAATTCTGTAAAATTTCTCCAAGTAAGTTTCTTTGATTAAGGCCCACAACTATATGCAATGCCATTCGAATATTTATTAGAAAATACCAAGTCAGTAGGAAATAATTCTAAGGCTTCTGCACGAATATGGAGGAAAAAAAAGTGGGAGAAACGGCAAGAGAACAGTTAAACCAAAAGAAATATGCCTAAAAAGTGGCAGTAAATAAGAAAATACAGTACATAAGAAAATATAATACAGTACATAAGAAAATATAATACAGTACATAAGAAAATATGATACAGTAAATGTTTTACCTGTTGCAAATCTTCACTTTCGGATTTTAACTGTGCTACAAGAGCTCTCATGCATCCCTTCATAGAACATAATGTTGCCTGTTGAAAAAGAAAGTGAAACAAAATTATTTATCGGCATTCTTTACAGCATTTCTGTTCTCCCTTTCCCCACCTACATGGATGCCCATAACAGCTAACAAATTATAAAGGCGAAGGCAGATGAAAAAAATATAAAGCTATACATCAATCCACCCATGATGAGGACAAAGAGGAAGTGTTTAGAAGGGGCAAGAGGAGAGGAACTGTCCCTTTTCACTTCTGCATAATCTTTTTAGTGGCTACTGTTTCTTCTGCATCTTTTCAGACTATGGACCATTTAGGGAGTTTTTTAGTTATTTGATTTTCTCTGAAAATTGCTTTGTGAGGCTTTTTGTTAAGAAGTGGTACATAAAATTTTTTAACCACCGATCAATGTTAAATATTGCAGCAGATATTAAAAACAAAGAAAGAAAATCAATAAAAGATCATCCTATCAATAAAACAGCTCAACAATATTCTAGTAAATGCTTAAATCAAAATTTAAGACAGAATTAAATATTATTCATTAAATTAATTATATGATTATTAATAAGCCCATTTAAAATATTAAAGTAACTCTGAAAAGAAGGAATTGTCTATCAGGTAAATAAAGGAAACTGATCTTTTAAATGGCTTACACTACATTTATATTTACCAAAGATAATATTGGAATGTTTACAAAGCAGACCTCAACTGAACCACACCTTAATAAATGCCAATTGTGTGTTTCTCACCACTGCTACGTGCTTTACATTAGCTAATTTATAAGTTCTGGGCTTTATTCAGCTGTACCACTATCTGACACAACATTTGCAAAATTGAAGTTAATGGGTAGTATTCAGAGTCTTATTCCTTTGGTGGAAGAGATTGTAGCTTTGGTAGAAACACAAATGCTTGTGTTAGTAAGATAATTGCTTGTCTTGCTCTGATGGTAGGTCAACTCTGAATCAGGAGCTTTTCTTTGAAGGATGAAGTAAATAAAGTACTTCCCCTACAAACCCTAACATTTGCTTCTGAGGATCCCCCAAGGCAGACTGATCAAGTGCCCCTCTGCCATAAAGAGCTTTCGCAAATGTAAGATGTTCTCTTAGATGTACAAGAGCTAAAATCTGAAACGCTTCCAAGTACCAAGCAAGAAATTACATGCTAGAAATCTACCTTATTGGCTACATCACCAAAAGTTAAATTCGTCAAAGCCATTCCAGCATATCGCCTTAATGTGACGCTATAGTGGTCATTAGTAAGCCCATACATTTCACAGTCCACCTGCAGCAGCTCCGCAATGGCTTGCAGCCCTCCTATAAAAACAGTTGAAATCTTAGTTAGGAATAATTTTTATTCTGAAGTAATATTTATTCTTTAAAATATTGTAGGAATCCAAGAGACCCAGAGGTATGGATTCAAGAAAAGACATGTATATATTTTACATTTTGTAATTTTTAAGCAATGGATCTATATAGTCACTCCTAGAGAACAAGAAAAATTATTTGGTGTGAGGCCTTCCTTTCCTCACTGCTATACATGTGTCCCATTTTCTAACAATTTGTTTTTTGACCATCAATTCTCATGAAAGTTTTAAAATGTACCCTGAGGTAGGGTCTGTTCTTTTGACAGCTTGAGAAAACGAAACACAAGAAATGCACCTCTTGGCAAGGCCCCTCCACTGGGCTTCAAGGAAGCCTTGTTATGTCTATATGCAATTATATATGCAAATTTATTCAAATTTGAAATGTAAATCATTTTCCACCCCCCAACACAGTGTTAGAGATATGATGTGGCCCATCTGCCAAAAAGTTTGGACATGCCTGCTCTAGTGTAAGCACAAGCATCTTCTAGCATCTTCAAATTACTATCATTCAAATATATGATACTAGCAAAATGTACCTGCGTTGGAGGAGTAAAATATTCCCCCGTAAGCCATCGCCCATTGTGCATCAAGCCCCTCATGCGCAATATTCCCCCATGCACATCCACTCCTCATGCTCAACATCCCCCATGCACATCACCCCCATGTGCATCACCTCCCGGTCAACATCCCCCGATGTGCACCATCCCCCCAGTGCAACACTCCCATGCGCAACATCCCCCATGCACATCACGCACCTCCTGCGCAACATCCCCTGATGTGCATTATTCCTCCCAGTGCCCCATCTCTCCCAGTGCATCAGGCACCAGGCATCAAATTGGTTGGATGTTGATCAGTCAGCCTTCCATGTTAAGTATAGAATGAAAACACGTTGCACCCATTTTCACCCCCTTAAAGGTTAAATTTCTAAACATTGCTTCTCAGTGGGTGCTCAGGTCACAGTAGAAGCACCCTACCCCAATTTCATGCTTCTGGGTCCAAGGGTTGGGGCAGAGCATCCATCAATCAATGATTCTTCAATATAAAGTATAGGGAAGACATGATATTCCAGAATTTGTATACTTCTTGGAAACAACATTTGAGCTGTTGGGAAATTGGTGGGAAAACCTTAATTTTCCAAGTGGTGCTTCGGAATACTCATCTTAGAATGTTCCAAATATCAGGAACAGTTTGCAGGGCTCCCTGCACCTCCTGCAATGCTCCATAAATGAAAGTGAAAGCATCTCCATTCCTCCTCTCCCCCTCCCCAGCAAAGCAATTCTGTGGATGGCATCACTGCCTTTGTCCCTCCCATGCAAAGACTTAGGGAACTGATTTCCTTAAACGATTGAGAACCACTGCTTTAATAAGTACAGTGGTACCTCGCTTAATAAGTGATCCACATAACAAGCAAAAATTTCTCTAGGATTCTACCCCACATATCAAATGTTGCTTCTCTTAACAAGCACACTTGTTAGCAGTTGGGGCAGACGCGCTGGCCGACAGCCCTTTTAAAAAGAGTCAGGGCTGCCTAGTACGCCTGCCCATAGCGAAAGCAGCACTTCAACACTGTTCTTCCTGTGGCCGGGCATCCACTGAGCAAAGGGAGAGAACAGCAGTGGAGAAGAGGGAAGCAGCTCAGGGCTAGCCAGAAGGGATGAGGGGAGAGAGAGGCTCAGGATGAAGAGAAGGAGAAAGTGGGGAGACACTTTGAAAGTGTCTTGAATTGCAGAAGAACGTGTCTTTGATGGCAGCCTCCTAACCATGTCTATCCAGAAGTAAATCCCATTGTGTCAAATGGATCTTACTCCTAGGAAGTATCTTTAGGATTGCAGCCTTAGTAGACTTCATAGGATCATGCACATTGAATGCATGTTTTGAATTCAATTCCAGTGTTTTGTCATCATATTTACATGCAGTTAATATTTTTATATGAATATTTTTGGGGTTGTGAAACCAATTGTCTGAGTTTCCACTATTTCTATGGAAAAATCTGCTTCACATAAAGAGCGTTTCACATAACAAGCATGCTTCCAGAATGAATTAAACTTGTTATGTGAGGCACCACTGTATATGGAAAGGAGGATAAATAATTTTTCTGTAGTGTAATCCTTACCAAGTTCGTTCATTGCATGCCTGTGCTCTTCATCAAATGAAAGCTTCATTAGAACACAAACTGCAGGGCAAATCTGATGGTCAACTGGAGCTGGCACTGTCAGAAGAAAGCAGAACAATCTCTTTACTGGGTCACTGTTGCCTTCACTTTCTTCTTTTGACCAAGTAGAGCACCCAGAAGTGACCATGACTGCTTATGCTCAGTGCAGTCAAGAATACCCAATTTAGCTGCTGAAGTATTTTTATATGGTTATGCTCTATATTGGTTTTCACTTTATATATCAATGCTAATATAAGGCTAATTCTGTCTGTCCATCCATCTGATAACCCTCTAGCTCCACCCACGACTGCTCTGCATAGACATATTATGCCTTTTGGAATCAGGATGATCCCAGAATTAATCCCCACACACAAACCAACCCACACTACACATACACACACACAACATAACTCCACCACAGCTCCACCCACACTTGCTCTACATAGATGTACATAACTCTACATCTATATAACATACATAACATACAAAAAGATGTACAATTTTATGCTCTACATAAAATCCTCTAGCTCCACCCACACTTGCTCTACATAGATGTATTATAACATCCAGCACTGGAATTTGTGTCTGGATGATGTTGGAACAGTTAAAAATATAAATTTGAAAATAACTGACAAAACCTACAGTGAGGTTTTCAAGCTTTATGGACTGAATTGAGAAATTCAAAGTTGTTTCTTCAAAATTGCTGTTTTCTAAGCTGGACCAGATGTCCCTTTTGTTTTGGGCCAAAGGCGCAAAACGCTCTCCGCAGGAGGTGGCTTAAAAGTCTACATGGAGTGCGGCTTTTAAGCTAGGAATTATATAAAATTAATAATTGATGAATATAGGTCACATGTCCTGCTTATAATCTTGTTTCTGTAAAAGACTAAAACTCAGAAGTCATATCATTCAAGAGTACTTCAGTGCTTTGAAACCTCTTGGCAAGCATTTTTAAGCATTATGACCAACATACTTGGGTTTTTGTCTTGGTCCATGCCCTGATCATGTGCTTCTTGCCATTCCCAACATGTTTCACAGTAAGCTCGGATTTGCTCTAGAAGATGAAGGACTCTTATTTCTCGCCTGCCTCGTTTATCATCAGGCTGTGAGTGAATGATATTATGCAATGCTGCACTGGCTCTGGCACGGGCCTCCTTGCTGCCCCGGGAGTTCCCCAACAAAACAGAGTCTTTATCATTGCCGTGTAGAAGTTGGATGAGAAGGGGAAGACATCCAGACTGGCGCATAGCTATGCAGCTGTCCTGGGAGCTGGACATGGCTAGCAAAGTTCGAGACATGTCATCTTTATCATGAGTGCCCAGCATTGATAACAATGAATAGACCATTTCCACCTGTGGAACAAATTGTTTTAACACAAAATTACAATGACGAAAAATAAAATGTAAAGTGGTGGCATACACCCATTTTTGGGAATACAGTAAAACCTTGGATTGAGAGTGTTTTGGAAGACAAGCAAACATTTCTATTAAATTTTTACTTGGTGTACAAGTGATGTCTTGATATACAAGTGAAAAATAATCCTAGGTGGGATATGGCCAGTTTCAGTGCTCCACAAGCATCTGCTCAGCCTCTCCTGTGCATGTCTACTCTGAAGTAAGCCCTATTAAAGACAATGCTGCTCATTCCTGTGTAAGGGGGGCAATGGAAAAAAGCTTGAAGGACCGCCCTTGCATGTCTACTCTAAACTAAGCCCTATTACAATCAGTGGAGCTCACTCCTGTGCAAGGGGGCAGATTATATCCTGAGATACTATGTGCAGGTTAATTTGTTTCATTTGTCTTTATATTTTATATTTTCTTTATTATTTTGTATTATATTACAGTATTGTAATAATTTTTATATGAATATTTTTGGGTTGTAGAACAAATTGTCTGAGTTTCCATTATTTCTTTTGGGAAAATTTGCTTTAATATATACACTGGTAAGCGGTTTCAATTACAAGCATGCTTCTGGAACAAATTATGCTCGTAAACCAAGGTACATTTGTATTTTTATATTACTGTCTCTGAATCTGGAGGTATCTATAGTGATCCAACCAAAAGACACTGATTTTTTTTCCTCCATGAACTTGTGCCTCCTGTTAAAGCTACCACATGTCTATCACTACATGTAGTGTTTCAGACAATGCGCAGAATCTAATGTTTGAAAGCTCCCTCCTGTATAAAAACTCCATTTCTATGCAAAATAAATAAGCCAAAGAGAAAGTCTTCTATTGAGATTTAGATGTTGGTAAGTATATTATTCATACCTTTATGGTCTACCAATAATTAAACAGTGAACTCATGGCTCAAACTTCTGCCTCAATGTGCTAATTCTGAATGCATAACTTTATTAAATCATCTCTTTGCTATCTCAAGAGTAATAGTGGAAGTGTATCTCTTTAGACTATCCTACACATAAAATATCTGAGTAAAGAACTGTAGAATTGGCAATAAAATGCAGCTGTTATCACAGTTTGATTGAACTGAGTATTAGAACAAGTAAGCCGGTTTTGGACAGCAAATAATTATGCTGCATGTACGTAAGCTTGGATAATGCTGATGACTGAGTAATCAGGGATGGGCAAAAAATGTGAACAACTTTTGTATACGCTCACAAATGTCTTTGCATTCTTTAGCACTTGAAACTGTTATTTTCATTTCTAGTTAAACAGAAATTCTAGTTAGCTTTAACCAGAGTGCCAACCAGAGTGCCAACAGTTAACTTCTTACATCTTGTGTTGGCAATTCAGACTCCAGCAGAAAGGGACTGGGGGGAGGAGATGAGTGATTTCCCAGCCACTCAGCATTATGTCTGCAATGTCTTTAGCTACAAAATCAGACAGTACTGTATATACTCAGATGTTATTACAGACACCATTAGAGCTCAGGATCAATAGAGGATTAAAGATTCATGTCAATCAAAAAGGAACACACAGCTGAGGTTCATTACTTGAGTTCCATATAGTACTATAATGGTCTGCATGTTTTTCATGTTACTAAACTTAGAATTTAGCATTCTTTCACATTTTATATGAAGAATTATTTTAGGGTTTACAATTCCTTGATTTACTATCAAGGCTTCTAATTCACTGGATGCTTTACCAAAGATTTTTAAAAAGGTTTTTAAAAAATAAATACAAAATGTAAAATATCACATTTCCTATTTTCAGATTTTCAACAAATGGATTGCTTTGTAAATATTAAACACCTGTTATATAAAATAATGCAGATATTGTATTAGTATAGTGTGGTGTTAACTTGTAGTAATCCTTGATTACCTTGGTTCCCAGGTGACTTGTCAGTCTTCGAGGAACAGAATAGCTACTGTTAGAACTCATAACACTGGATGTCTCATGGTCCAGCCGAACAGCTGAACCCTACAAATAAGTGACAAAAGTGTTATTAACACAAATCATTTCAAAGACAGCATTTTAAATTCAGTTATATTAAACAAATTTCAACACAAATTATTTTTGTTATTAACAGGATTTATATCCTGCCTTTCTCAGCAATCTGACAACTTAATAAGAAAAATAAAAATTCTCTGGGCTAGAGTTTAGAACAGGAAATTAGCAAAACATGCACTTACCATGTTTCATTCCCCACAGCTCCATTTCTGCTTATTATTGATTGTGAGGTAGAAGGTTCCTAGCTTATTAGTGATCTGTGTTTTATTCACTGCTTTTCTCTTAAATGGTAAATAAAGTTCTTTCGCCTTCCAGGATTGAACATTAATAAGAGAGGCTTTCAGGCAATTGCCATATTCTGCACTTTCCTGGACTGTGGAGTGCAGCTAGTTAAAAGCAGTGCAGAGGAAGACAGTAGTCAAGTATTCTTTGCCATGTGACTACTTGTCAGAGAGTAGGGAGTAGTTAGCTTTAACCAGAGTGCCAACAGTTAACTTCCGTTACATCTTGTGTTGGCCATTTTTTACAGCAGTGTAGTGCAAACCAGCTCCGTCTCAAAGGGCATTTGCTCATTTAGTCATATAGCTCTTTTGAAAAGAGCAGGGGTGTGCAAACCTTAGGGCTCCTGTATCTTTTAACAATTGTGTAGAAGAGGAAATTTCAGCAGGAGTAGTTTGTAAGAGAACACTGCACCTGCTGAAATTCCCTCTCTATACAACTGTTAAGATCTAAGAGTTCAGCAGTTAAAGTTTGGATACCCCTGAAATAGAGGCAAGACCCCCGTATCTGCAAATATTCCATTCCACAATCATCTCCCATTGGACAACCAAGATAATGGATTTGGGCCTCTTCACAAGGCATGTTGGTACGCACAGAGATCCTGCATATGCAAAGTCCTCCCTACAACAAGAGATGGAAGCTTTGGCAGTGGTCTTCAAATACGGGATTTAAAACTAGAAGTGAATCAACTCAAATGAATTATACGTAGTGCTGCTGTAATACTGCATTTAGTCTCAAGATTAACAAAGTTTGAAGACAGAATTTTAGTTGAAGTAAATCCCACCAGGCATTTAGACTCTGGAAGCCCCCAATAAACCCTCCCTCCCCAGAGCAGTCCTGCCACATCTCTGTCCCTTCATCTGTTTTTCCCTCATCGTGTTCTCTATTTTTATTCTTTTAATATTCTGTGCCTTGAACACAGTAAAGACGAACCTTTTCTTGTACTAAACTCTCAAGATTCCTTCAAACCATTCAGCTTAAGTTGAAACATTTCAATTTCACTTTCCCTTGGCAAAGCAAAATGCAGTAGAGCAGAGATTATGCAGAACAGAGCAGTCGTGCATAAGAGAAGGCTGCCTCTTGAAAAATACTATTCAAGGAGAACACATCCTCAGTTTCTTGTCTGACTGTAAAAATTGGCTGAAATAACCACTATGTTAAGATTTTTTGCACCCTGGCAATCTCTATTGCTAATGCACACAGGGTAGACTGAGCAAATTCCCAAAATAAAATATTGGTGCCAAACGCTTTAAGTCACCTCTCCTTGGACTTGCATTAAAAAGTATGTAAGTAATTCCCAGACCACTGGAAGGCAGACTGTGCCACTCATATATATAAAACTAGAGGGGTAAATAACTCTTAATAATTTACACCATTTTTGATGAGGAAAATTCAGAATTGCTCTGAACACTATGGCTACAATCCAGAGTAACTACGGGAGCACGTAAGAGACAATATGTGCACCCATAGTTACTGCACCACCTAGTGAAAACCTATGGGAAATTCATATTGCAATCCAGAGTAACTTGTTCTTACTCCGGAGCAAGGACTCCCTGTAGTTACTCAGGATTTCACCCTATATCTACAGTCCATTATTTTTGTACTGACAAATGCATTGGTTGTAACCCATTTTTTCCTATTCCCTCCTTGTGAACTAGCACTGCTTGGCTATAAAAGAAATTCTCATTTATATGACAATTTATGCACAAAAATACAAGATGTGTATGTTTTATTCAGAGCAGTGTTTGCATTAGGATGATTATCTACGTAATCTCCCTGTGCTTAACTCAGGACTAGGCACAAAAACATTAAACAGGGCTACTGTGAAGCATGACTGCAATCCAAGCAGGTTGAATATACATTTTGAATATACAAAATTAAACATGAATCTACACAGCATTAGATTAAAAAATTATACAAACTGTTTTAAGAAAAAAATACACTAGATTGTAACAAAGGTAATTTCAATGACTGATAGTAATTCTAAAGTATCTTTACATGTTATGAAGTGCTCACTGAATTTTATATATGAATTTAAAAAATATACCCAGGCTATATAAACATAAAAAAAATTCCATAAAGACCCTGTTAGGAGGAAATCCAGCTTTGTTAATTAAGCAAAGAAACAGCAAACAATAGAAAAAAGGTTTCTTCACCAAATGTACACAATCTCCAATTGCTGAAATGTAGTCTCCAGTGGTCTATACAACATTGCCTTTCTATGAAAGGCAGGAAATTTGTAAACAGAAATTCTATTTCAAACCCATGAAAACTGCTTAGCATTTTAGTAGCAATTTTAAAATATAAAAAATTGCTTTTGTTCATTTGCAATTTGAGAAAAATGAAAAAAATGGTTTGATAGGGAGGTTTGCTCCTTTCCTATCAAAATATATAGCTGTTACACTCATTTCAGCAATAATTATACCAGATCACTATGTGGAATATTTCAATTCCATTTATGCACAAAAAACCTTTGTAGCAGATTAAAGAGCTTTTATCTCCTCCGGTGGCAAGACGTCTCGGATTTAACGCATATGCAAGCATCCATTCCTGCAGAATGTTAGAGCAGAATTATAGCATCCCACCCAGAAAAGCATTAAATGCTTAAACACTGCTAAAAAATAAAATGCTGACTTTACCTGACTACTGCCAGCAGTTGCCACGTTGATTTCTGATGCTCCTTGACTTTCATTCTGCCTCTCAGCTTCATGTGAGCCTGCATCATGCTTGCTTGGAGGTGCCCTCTGTTAATGTTAGAGTTTATGGCATTACATATAGAAACGCAGTCTATCATTCAAAGCTTTCTAAAAATTGAATGTGTTGTATTTTTACTAAGACAATGAACTCTGCTTTGCATTTTATCACCCCTAGTCTCAATAATTGGCAACCGAGACCAACTGTCTTAGCAAAATTGCAGGATAAAGTGAAGCATGTCCTCTCAGGATTATAGCCCTAGAAGACAAAGGATTTGCTGTGAGACACAAAACACCATCCTCCACCAGCTGTGCTCACATCACTATCAGAAATGTAACAGAATTGGAGCAAACAACTGTCTCCTGCAACGTCACATGATATACGCATTTACTGGAGGATAAGACTCAATAGTTAAAGTATTATTTTATGATTTTCAATCAAATAGAAACACCTTCCGAGTGGATAACCCAAAATAAATTTTAGTACGTCAGTGGTATCTTTTCACATTTTAACTAAAGCATAACCCCTGCTGGAGTAACCATTTTAACATAAGGGAAATTTAAGCAAATGGTTTCTCTATAGCCTGGTAAATATCCATCTAGTGCAGTGTTTCTCAAAGTGGGGGTCGGGACCCCTTTGGGGGTCGCCTAGAACTTTCCTGGGAGTTGCCTAAGGAACCCAGGTGCAGGGGGCCAGGTCAGGCTTGCCAGACCTCCAGCTGTAGCTGCGCACGCACTGGGGCTGACTGACAGCCTCAGGGCCCAATCCTATGTATGCCTACTCTGAAATAAATCCCGTTATAGTCAGGGTGCCTTTACTCCCATGTAAATGTGGATAGGTCTGCAGCCTCAGGGACCAATCCTATGCATGCCTACTCTGAAATAAATCCCGTTATAGTCAGGGTGCCTTTACTCCCATGTAAATGTGGATAGGTCTGCAGCCTCAGGGACCAATCCTATGCATGCCTACTCTGAAATAAATCCCATTATAGTCGGGGGGCCTTCACTCCCATGTAAATGTGGATAGGATTGCAGCCTCAGGGCCCAATCCTATGCATGCCTACTCTGAAATAAATCCCATTATAGTCAGGGGGCCTTTACTCCCATGTAAATGTGGATAGGACTGCAACCTCAGGGCCCAATCCTACGCATGCCTACTCTGAAATAAATCCCATTGTGTTCAATGTGTGCATAGAATGCACATTTCATTTGTAACAATGAAAATATATCTTACATATCAGATATTTACATTATGATTCATAACAGTAGGAGCTTACTTTACAGTACTTTACAGTTATAAAGTATAATGTTAAAAATAATTTTATGGTTGGGGGTCCCCACAACATGAGGAACTTATAAAGGGGTCACGGCATTAGGAAGATTGAGAACCACTGATCTAGTGGACTGAAACTATTCAGCATACTGTATACTGCCTTACTCTCTACAGTCTGTATGAACCTGACAATTCTGTGGACTGTGGGCTGTCAGTAAAGTTAATAGCAGAAATGTAGCTAAATGCATAGGATAAAAAATAATCTGAGGAAAGGATTCCAATTGCAGTCTTGGGTGTTCACCTTTTTTATTAGTTAGACTTGGATCAGGATTACATTTTACATAATCTATATATATATAAAAGAGAAAAGTCACGGACTGACTGACTACCGCCCTGCCAAAACCGCTGGGCCTAGAAGCGTGTAAATTGGGGTGGGTGTTCCTTCCGTGACGGAGGGGTGCACTAAGAACCGGTTTTTGGAAATTCCAACCAGAAGGGGGTGAAAAGGGGCACAACGCGTTTTCCTCCCTATACTTTGCATTGAGAATTGCTGACTCAGCAACATTCCACCCCAACTGCTGGGCCTGAAGCATGGGATTCTGGGAGGGATCCTTCTGTCACCTGAACACCCACCAAGAACCATCTGGAGAAATTTAACCCTTCAGGGGCTGAAAAGGGGTCAATGTGTTTTTGTCCTATACTTAACATGCGAGACTGAACAACCAGCCAGTTTGGTGCTCAGTGCCTGGTGCACTGGGGGGATGTTGTTAGGAGGAAGAGGTTGCACTGGAGAGGATGCTGCGCATGGGGGAAGTTGCGCATGGGGAGATGGTGCGCACGTGGGGGGAAGTTGCGCATGGGGAAAGTTGCGCACATGGGGGGAAGTTGCGCATGGGGAAAGTTGCGCACGGGGGGATGATGCGCATGGGGAAAGTTGTGCACGGGGGGATGATGCGCATGGGGGTAGGTTGCGCATAGGTTGTTGATGTGCCATGGGGGATGTTGTATGGGGAAGTTACTCCCGCAACGCGGGTACGCTTTTTGCTAGTTTATGATATAATCAAGTCAAATTAACATGACTATTCAATATAGCTCAGTTTTTTCCTCCTTTTCCCCAACTATCCAAAGTTTCTCAGGCATGTGAACATAAAAGGAGAATCAGAAAAACATTATTGTAAAAGCATTTGAACTCAGCTGCATGCTAGCACCTCAGGCACCAGCTCAATTAAGACAACAAAAGAAAGCCATTTTTATCATGCTCTGCAATCAAAGTTCTACTTTTAACTGGCAACATTACTACAAGAATAAACTGCATTTTTTTTCTTCCAACAAATTCATGTTTTGAAAATTGGGGTATCAGTCAGATGACCCTGCAAATGACAGATTAATTTTGACCAAATAACAGCCATAGAACGTAAAGCTATCAATTCTCTCGTGCAAGTGGGAGACTAGCTTTTTAACAGCATCACCCATTAAGAAAGGCAGCCAAGTGAACTCTTTGCTCATAAGACCAACAGGAATCTGAGTGCATACAAACACATTCCACTTGTGCCATACTATATGGATCAGGCAAAGCATCAGGAGCATCTGTACGCCTATGTTGCTCCTTGACCATGTCTTTCAAGTCTGTTAACTCATGACAATATTATTCCTTGCATATGGCATATTCAGATATAAAGAAAGAGCCCAGACAGTGTAATTAAAAAGCTTCAACACTTGCATTGGCATCCATTAGTCTCAAAAGACTATGGTATTGTGCTTGACGCTGGATGCAAAGCACAAAGGGTAGAATAATATGGAGACATATTACACAAGCAGAAAATCCCCCCTCTCCATGCCACTGAAAAAGTCCAATGGAACAGCAGAGTCAATACGATTGGTTCCAGCTGCATCACACAGCTGGGGTAAGGACAGGAGCTTACCCTGTCTTGTGGGGACCTGGGTTTTGAACCCTGGCTGACTGATTAACAGCCACGGTGTCTTAACCAAAAGCTCCAACACTACTCTCCACCAAAAAGCTTTCGCTCTTGTAATTTTCTGTTTTGCTACATCCCTGTAATGTGCTGAAAGACTGGCAAGACAAAATGGGCGTATTTGCTCAAGTGGAGATCATGGCCATAGTTCAATGATATCAGGATGACAGACTCCAGGCTCAGGATTTTCCAAAAACGGGATGCAACCCAATCAGGACTGTTCCAAGGAATAAATCTTTGGCTGCTGTGAGAACAGCTACCTTGGTTTGAAGATAGTGGTAGAGAGGAGTGCTTCATCAAGTAAATGTGTACAGTCAAGAGCATGAGTATAAGTAAATACATCCAGGCATGATTTTTTTAAAATCTAAGTACAAGACCACTTTACAGGGTTAATTTTATGCAGATTGACACACTGACTACAGCACACAGGATAACAAGTGTTTATGCAGATCCATGCAGAGTTGACAACTAAAAAAATTAAAGCTGACATCCTTTTAATGACAAAACATTTTAGCATGGTTTTGTTAGCATACATGAACAAAGGTCAAATTTGAGTTACATGGGAAATCCCAATTTTTGAACACATTTGCACCTGTTTTATTATTAATAAGAATATTTGTACAGCATTTTTCAACAAAAAAATAGTTCACATAAGTTATCAGGAAACAATGAGGATGGAGACACAAAAATTAGAACTGTATCACCTAAGTTTTTACCTGTTCCTCCTGTACATTTTAAGTTTTAAGTAACTCCAACTTTTGCCCTATTCCAAATAATTTTTATTCTATTTTAATTGTTTTTAGATATATGTCTCACTGTTATGTTTTATTTAATGACTTTATGCCACCTCGGGCATTTGTTTTTAACAGAAAAAGGTGGGATATAAATCTTTTAAATAAGCCTGCTTCTGTTTTCCCTGTATTTTTGACACTTCTAATTTTCTATATGCTTCTGAGACAGTCCAGCATCCCAAACCTGATGGGATATACTCCTGCATTAATTTTGTCCTTGGTTTGAAACGTCATTCCCAAATGATCATGCAGCTGGATACCTACTGGCCCTTCTCCATGTCTGGGTTTCATCTAGAAATAATCCTGGCCAACCCTTGTATTGGGATTAGCCTGTGGGAAACACTGGGTAACCAAATCTGCTTGGTCAGGTAAATTGGAACCGAGTGACCACTTGCTTCCCAGTCATCCAAACTAGGTTTTTTAAGATCAAACACAAGGAAACTTGGATATGTGTTGCCAGGTCGGCCATTGGACTAAATGATGGTTGACAGAAGGCACACCCTCAAATAAATGTCGACGTGTTTAGACATAGAAGTTAACAACAGGGACTGAATTTTGGCTAGATTGTGTTTTAGGGAATTAATTCTGATATTTTCACTCCAAACCAGGCTGGAAACTCCACTGGTGCAGCCAGGGGTTTTTTTGGTTTCTGTCTCCACCTGCTGGGTGTTACCTGCTATTGCAGCCAATTAATTTTCCTTTTATTCTGGTTTTTAATAAACTGGTTATATTTTGATTCTTTGTCTAATCTATATTCACAAAGCACAGTAGTCCCTCAGTATCTGTGGGAGATCTGCTCCTGGACATATACTGATAAACACAGATATTGGTGTCAGTGTTAATAATATTTAAGAAGTTTTTTAATTAAAAGCATTCTTTACCATAGTGCTGCAAACTCTGGCACATCTAGAAGTCAGTTCTGGATAGTACTAAGGCTCATGCTCTCCCTCCTTATTCTTGGCACACCTAAGAATGAAATGCAGAAGTGTTCCCCAAATGCTTCTGTGGTGCATTCTGAGGAGCATCATGGCCAAGGAAGGGGGCTGCAGGCTTTGGCGTGACTGACAAGGGGATTCCAGGAGCACCAGAAACTGTCCCCTGCCATCTCCAGGTGCCAAGGAACCAGAACTATTTAACTAAGTGTCATGTCTGATAGTTTGTATTACCGCATTTAATTTGATCTTAAAATGAAATCAGGGGACCTTGTGCTGTCCTGTCCACTTTCTATCTGCTTCTCATTTTTATGTGGTCTGAATGGGGAATGATTTCTAGATCTGTCTGATACCACTGTTCAAGGCTAAGGACACCAGATACAAGGGGGCTATCTAGGAAGAAGAGTTAGGAAGGCTATCGAGGAAGAATGTGTCCTTAGCCTTCAATGGTGACAGCAGACAGATCTAGAAATTGTTCCCTCCCTCATTCAGACCACATGATAATGAGAAGCAATAATTAATTTGTACTCCAGCTTTCTCCCCGAAGGGCACCCAAAACAGCAATCATTATATAAAATACAATTAAAACATTACAATTAAAATATCAACAAAATTAAAATATAAAATAGGGTGCAGTCAATCATAAAATATCTGATTTAGAAGACAGCCATTATGAGGTCTCAAAGACTCTTTTAAAATAGGGTGGGAGAGTGCTGGGAGAGTGAGCATCCTAGTCTTAATTCAAAGGAGAGAGAGTTCCATAGCAAAGGCCCTGCTTCAGGCTGCCATTTCCCTAACCTATCTCCACAGTGACACAACCAACAGGGCTCTCTTAGATGACCTCAGAGAACGAGTCAGATTGTACGGAAGGAGACGGTCTTTCAAGTACGCTGGTCCCAGGCTGTTTCGAGCTTTAAAGGTCATAAATAGCACATTGAATTTGGCTCGGAACTGAACAGGCACCCAGTGCTGCCACCAGAGCAGGGGCATGACAGTCAAACTTCCAAGCTCCAAGAACTACACAAGCCGCTGCATTCTGAACCAGCTGTAACTTCCAAACCATTTTCAAGGGTAGCCCCACATATTACAATAATCTATTCTTGATGTCACCAAGGCATGGGCCTACAGAAGCATGTAAGAGGAAATATCCAAACCATCAGGAACTACTCCCTTAGGCAGTCTAGGAGCGTCACTAACTAGACCCAAATAACTATTCTAACTTTATTAAACTTTAGCAACAAAGCAAGCAAGGAGACACGTTTGTTCATCCTTAAAGATGTCTGTTAGGAATCACAAATCTTTAATCAAATGAATGGGTACAGCTGGAAACAAAAGAAGTAGTTAAGGTGATAATTCAAGAGTGATGAAGTTTTAATGATTGATTGTATCCTAGAGTGACATTCTGTAGCTGTTGGCTAACATAACCAGTTTTAAAACCATTTGTTTTAATAATAAAATAATATTATAGTATAACGCAAACATAAAAACGTATTATGGTAATATTTTCTGAGCTTTTAAAGAAAAAAATTATGGGGAATTTACACCAGTGAGTTTCAACCAGTGCGCTGTTGCATACTGGCCTGCTGCTACGGGGTCCACAAGTGTAAAGTTGAAATTTGGCAAATTTATTAATTAAATAAAGGGTAGGAATTTCCTACCTGAAAATGTCCTATTCTTAAAGGAATGAAAGGAGGGGCATTGTACACAGGTGGATTTGCCCTGCCCCTCACAGGAGATAGGCCAGACTTGTTCAAAGTCTCTTCCTCATTGGGGGGAGGGCCACCCAAGGCCAGGCCAGTTCAGAGTCTAGGAGGGACTCCCCCAGATTGTTTTCTAAGTCATGAGGACCAGTGAAGAGCAGTGAAGGGGCAGTGAAGCCCCCCTGAATAGGCTCTTTCCCAGCCATTTTGTAGGCTTTGTGGATGGCTAGTTTAAGCCTTTGAGATAGGGAGGATACAGGTGCCTTCTTCCCAATGGAGGCCCCTGAAAATGTGACAGAGAGGTCCTCGGTCTTCCTAAGGTCCTTGGTACGGTCTGTGTAGCAGCCAAGAGCCCTGTGCACAACCGAAGGGTGCCACATTCTCTCCTTATCACAGGGTGGTTTTGGGCATGACGTTGGGAGGTTTAACTCCTGTGCCCTATGGAAAACAGAATTCACTTTGGGCATAAAGGAGGGATCGGGCTGAAGGACTGCCTTGTCTGGGTGGAAGGTGCAGATGTTGGGGTTAATGGAGAGGGATCCCAACTCGGAGACTTTCCTGGTTGGCCACCAGGAAGAGTCTTGAGGGTTAGTTCCTTAAGGAGGACTGTCGCCAGGGGTTCATACGGGCGTCCTGTTAGGGCCCATAGTACCAGGCCTAGATCCCACGTAGGGAACCAGTGGATCGGGCTGGGTTCAGAAGTGCTACTCCTTTTAGGAAATGCTTTATGTGTGAGTGTGCTGAAATGCTGCTCAAGGCGGAGAGCTGATATTTGAGATAATTTGTGCTCAGGCCCTTCTCTGATCTATCCTGCAGGAATTCAAGGATGTGCCTGAAAATGGGCTTGGAAGCATTGACTCCTTTTTCCCCTGCAAAAAGAGCAGAACTTTTTCCAAGTGTGGGCATAGATCTGCTTGGTGGAGGCATGACTGGAAGCCATTAGGGTGTTGAGGACCCGATCGGGGTATCCAGGTGACTGCTGCTCAAACGCCATACAACCAGCCAGTAAATCCCCAGATTTGGGTGAAGTAAAGAACCCTGATGCAGAAGATCTGGCCTGAATGGTAAGGTCCAGTGAGGTTCCAAAGCCATGTTGACAACTGCTGGAAACCACGGTTGACGGGCCCAGAACAGTGCCATGGGAGGACCTTCGCTTGTAGCATCTGTGTCTGGTTGAGGGTGGCTTGCAGCACTGGAAAAGGTGGGAACGCGTACAGCAGACTGGTGAAGGATGCTGGATGGCGCCCATTCCATCTGTTGATAGGTCCATGCTTTGGGCGAGGAAGCGTGGGAGTTGGGTGTTGCCCTGCACTGTGAAGAGGTCTATCATGGAAAGGCCAAACTTCCGAACTCTCCGGTGGAAGGTCTCCAGGTAGAGGCTCCATTCCCCTTTGTTGAGGCTCTGCTGACTGAGACAGTCCACCATGAGGCTGCTTACGCTGGCCAAATGTTCTGCCTTCATGGATGCCAGACGGTTCTCACCCCACTGGAAGAGAAGGGCTGCCTCCTGCATAAGGGATTTGGATCTTGTGCCCCCTTGCCGGTTTAGATATGCCTTTGTTGTCATGTTGTCTGTCCAGATTTACACATGGATTTGGTCGACCTGATAAGCAAAGGATTGCAGCTCTAGATGGATAGACCAAAGTTACAGCCAGTTTATGGAGTGCTGCTGCTCTTTTTGGGTCCACCATCCCTGGACGAATGTCCCGTTGAGGTGAGCCCCCCCATCCGGTGAGACTAGCATCGGTCATCAGGGTCACTCTGCCTGAGATCTCCATGCTGACTCTCTGTGAAAGGTGGTTTGGGGAGAGCCACCAATCCAGGGAGGCGAGGTGGTGATCTGAGTGTGGAAGAACCAGAGACGGTCTCTACTGTATTAGATGGGAGAATGGTCCAAGGAATTCCTGGAGGACTCAAAGGTGGAATCGGGACCATTGGACCACGTCCTGGCAAGACACCATCAAGCCGAGGAGGGATGCCAGGTCCATGAGGTGTGCAGAAACGGACAACCTGATCTTGGTGAAAAGATCCCTCAGCTTGGTCTGCCTTTCTAGCAACGGAGACAGTTTAAAAGCCATGGTATCCACTTGGAGGCCTAGGTGCTCCAGCCTCTGAATGAGAGTTATGGAGCTCTTCTGCCAGTTGATGATGAACCCGTGCTGGTGAAGGTTTGTCAAGGTCAGGTGGAGGTCTCTGTGTGCTATGGTGACATATGGCACAGAAATTAGATCAACCAGATAGGGAAAGATTGTGACTCTCTGCTCTCTCAGGGAGGCCACCAGAGCTATGAGGACCTTGATGAACACTCGTGGTGCC
Organism: Cryptoblepharus egeriae; assembly: GCA_030015325.1. NCBI lineage: Eukaryota > Metazoa > Chordata > Lepidosauria > Squamata > Scincidae > Cryptoblepharus > Cryptoblepharus egeriae. The sequence goes on from JAREYC010000002.1 coordinate 189,523,338, forward strand.
GCAGTAAATCCGAAGGGAAGAGCTCTATACTGGTAATGCTTGCTCCCGTAACTGAAGCGTTGAAATTTCCGGTGATGGGGAGGATGGGAATATGCAAATAAGCCTCAGAGAGGTTGATAGAGCTAGGTAGGGAGTCCTTTTCCATGGCAGCCATGATTGGCCTTCAAATCTCCATCTTGAATTGCTTCTTTAGAAGGCACTGGTTGAGCCACTTGAGGTCAAGTATCACATGCATGTCCCTGTTCTTCGGGACCAGAAGACGACAGAATATTTGCCCTTGCCTCTCTGACACTGGGGAACCTTTTTGATTGCTTGGATCTCGAGAAGATATTGTATTGCTTGGATCTTTAGGGCATGCTTCTGGGGGTTGCAAGATATTGGGACTTGCCAAAACCAGTTCCTTGGCTTCCTGGAGAACTCGAGGGCACACAATCCTAATGACCCTGGGCCACAATCCTGAGGACCCATGCATCTGAAATAGATGCACGCCAGGATTCTGCAAACCCAAGGAGGCGCCCACCAATATTTTTGGGTTCGCCTCCAGGCTCGGAGTCATGCTGATCTCTGATCTTTGTTCAGCTTTTATTCTCCTGTAGACTTTCCATTGTGACCCCTGGATCTAGGGAGGACACGGGCACTGGTCCATCAGGATCACGTCTGGGAGGAGTGTTGGCCACGATTGTGAAAAGCCTCATCCATAGCCTCTTTGACCACAACCTCCATGGGCTTGGAGGAGGAGCCTGAGAAGGGGGGAGGGAGCAGATGGGACCCCTGACCAGTGGACAGTAGCTGGGACATCAGACCCCTCTTCCCCTAAAAGGGATCCCACGTGGTTGGAATCCATATTCAGCAGTGACACAAGACTATTAAAACAAAAGCGTTATTTTTATTTTTTAAATAAAAAACAGTCAGTGAAGAAAAACCACCACAACACTAAAAACAGGATCAAAAGCAAGAGGGCTTCCCCACAGTGCCTCCCCCACTTTTTTGCTCACTTGTGACACTCACAGTTTCCCTGCAGTTGCCCAGGAACAGGAGGGCGGCTCAGGCTTGCCGGGTTAAAGATGGAGGAGGAACACATGCAGCCATGTGGCGTCCCGGTCTGTATGGTCTGGAGGCGAAGGAAGTTGTAAAACGAGGTGGCTGGAGGCTGCACTGATGTGGAGGGGGCAGCTCAAAGACCATTTGTGCCTTCAGAAGATCTCCTGCCTTGGCCAGATGCCCAGAAGCAGCAGCAGAAGCTGCGATGATGCGGAAATGAGGATGCACTCCCCTGCAGGTGCGGGGACTGCTAGCCATCTCCAGGGCCCGCAGCCATGCCAGAGACACACCTCCTGCTGCTGCTGTGTGGGCGGGAGGCTCAGGCAGGCTGCGGCAACGGCCGCAGTGGGGAGGCACTTCCCTGCCCATGTAGAAAGTGGTGATAGTCTCCGGGGCCCATGGCCACACCAGAGATGCTCCTCCCATTGCTGCTGGTGGACTGGGGCCTGCTGGATAGAGAGAAGGACTTCTCTGAGGATCAGGCCTGCTGACTTGAAGGCTGGGTCGGGGGGCCCTGGGAGGCTCCTTGAGGGAGCCTAGTCCCCAGCTGCCTGTAAGGAGGGTAGGTAGGGAGAGGTGGTTGAGAGGAAGAATGGAGGGGAAGAAGCCAGGTAGGAGGAGAAAATCCTGGACTCAGGGAGCCCAGCTAAAGTGCTACCTGTTCCTACAAAAGATAGGGCCGCACTGGGACCTGGGTCGCCCTCCTCCCAACGAAGAGGAGACTTTGAACAAGTCTGGCGTTTCTCCTGTTAGGGGAGGGCAAACAATGCCACTCTTTTCCTGACTCCAGAGAATGTTGTTTGTTAATAGTGTCACTGAAGGACGTGAAGCCCACACTAGTATCATGGAGTGCCATGTCAATTGACTAAACATTGATGGTGTACTTGACAATTATAACAACTGGTCAATGTGCCATGAAATAAAGATTGAAAATCACTGCACTAAATAATACATCTATATAGTATAAAATAAAATTCCAATGATATGAAGTTGAGACACCAACTCCCTTTTGTTTAACATAAGGGGGATAAGCAGTGAAAATATATTGTTTATTCTCTGAGTTCTGTTAGTTCCTCTCACGCAACATAACAAGGCAGTAAGGTCATAACTTTATGAAGGTAAGATTATACAGTCATTCAAAATTTAAAAATACACTGTACAACTGTATATACTGTAGAGCAAGGCAAGTTACCAAAGCAAATAATCTTCAGGTCCATTGCAAATGTACTGATCCTGATCGCCTAAACCTAGTTAGGTGTGGCATGTGTTTGTTCACTCTTTGTCCTTGTGTGCAAACTCCTCCCATCTTCCTCTTTTAACATCTGCTACATCTTGTTATATTCTCAGACATTGAAGGGAACCATGATTATGTTCTTATGACCAAGATTTGTCATAAAATTTGTTAATTACAGCTCCCCAGTAGGGCTGCAATCCTATACATGTGTAGGGAGGTGATTTTTCCATGACGATTATGTGGTACAGGGCTGTGGGTGGCACAAGTGGTTAAGACACTGTGCCTGTTAACCAGCAAGCCAGGGTTCGAGACCCAGGTCAGTCCCCACAAGACAGGGTGAGCTCCTGTCCATAGTCCAGCTCTGTGACACAGCTGGAACCAATCGTATAGGCTCTGCCTTTCCATTGGACTATTTCAGTGGCGTGGAGAGGGGGAATTTGCTGCTTGGATAACAGCCTATCCTCCATATCAATCTAACCCAGGTCTTCGTGTTTCGCATGCAGCGTATGCAGCACCGAGCACAATACCATAATCTCTCAAGACTGATGGATGCATGCTATGTGGTACATCTTTGCTGATTTCAGCAGCTCCCTGGAGAGCACTCCACAGTTTGAGAACCACTGCCCCCATAACAATGGCTACACTACAAATCCTTAAGCACTTCAAACATGAAATATGTGCAGCAGTAAAAAATTAGGTCAATATTCTTGCAGTGCTGAGAGCCATAATATTTGCTTTCTAAACTACCAGCCAATATGCAAACAAGAACTTATCCAACACAGGTGTGTCTGAATTCTTCAAAATATTTTACTTTCTGAAGTTGCTTTCAAAAATCCCAAACCTGCCATTTAAATTTTCTCAAGTTCATAAATCTCATGCCTGAAGATTTGTCATAAGAATTATTCAGGGAGTAAACAAAGTCGAGATAAGAGGCATGTACCAGAAGCTTTGTCCCTTCAGAGTTCTCATGGCAAGATGTGATTACAAGGGAAAAGAGTGATGAGAAAATTACTGATAAATTTACTTAGATGCATGACTTTTAAGCAGCTTTAATACGAAAGAGGTAACGGCTTTCTTGTTGGAAATAATATAAACATTGCCGGGCCACAGATGGAAGACTGATATTATTAGTTTCTCATAAAAAAGATCCGTGTTTTCTTGTTTTAAACCTGTCTGTGTCCAAGTAAGAGGCAGAAAATAAACACTGACCTCTGATTCAGCAACTTGGGATTGAAGAAGCTGCCTTATACGAAGAATATCCTTCTCAATTTGTTGAATTCTAGCCACTCTCACCTGGAACAACATTTCAGTTTCAATACGTTTAAGATGAACAGTGAACATACATGACACCTCTGGTGCAATTTTAATACTCAATTTCTAGAAATGTGTACTTAACATTGCACATACTATACACAGTCAAAAACAAAAATATGATAGGTACTAATAGAAAATTAGTACTGTGAAAATTAGAAAATTAGGGCTGTGGGTGGCACAAGCGGTTAAGATGCTGTGCCTGTTAACCAGCAGGCCAGGGTTCGAGACCCGGGTCGGCCCCACAAGACGGGGTGAGCTCCTGTCCTTAGCCCAGCTCTGCGATGCCAGCTGGATTCAATCGTATCGGCTCTTCCTTTCCATTGGACTAATTCAGTGGCGTGAAGAGGGGGGGATCTGCTGCTTGGGTAACAGCCTATCCTCCATAACCAACCCAAGCTTTCGTGCTTCGCATGGAGCGTATGCAGCGCCGAGCACGATACCATAGTCTTTCAAGTCTGATGGAGGCCTGCTTTTTTTTAATAGAAAATGACAAATTCCAAACATCTAAACATGTTCCCATCACCTGGATTTGCTATATTTAATCAAGTTAGATAAGCCTCTTTGGATCCATTTTGGTGGCCTTGTGTTCTCCTTTTCTGGCCCTTCATAAGACCTGGGGCATGTAAGCCTACTCACAAATAAATGTGCAAGTACAGGTCAGTTTTGCTTTTTAAAGGGCTCAGTACACTTTCCTTGTCAGTTACCTGCCTGTTAGGTGATGCTTCATGCCCTTGAGCAATCAGGTCGCAATTCACCATTTAGGAAACTATAGGACAAAATACTGCTGGATTGCACAAGGTTACCAAAGAGAAAGGAAGACTCACAAGAGAGCTTGCCGAGCCATCTTTATCAGACTTCTTCAGACTTCAGTCTGAAGATTTCAGACTTCTTCAGTAAAAGTGGTTCATTTTGACTTTAATCCTGCCTAAGTTTCCTCTACAAGTTAACAATTCAAAAAGTTTGTTTTCTATACTGGGCTTTCAAACACTTTCCGATTATATCTTGAAAAATATTTTGTCAACCTTGCTCATAAAAAATGGATTTTCAGTATTAAATAGTTCTGCCAAAGTCGTATTGGATATACTTTTCAATATGGAACAGACATACCTCAGTTCCATATTGGACATACTTTCCTAGAACAAGGTAAAGAGGGAAACTGTTCTCTGGATAAATAAGCTTTACAGGAGCAATATCAAAGAACCAAAGAGGCTGATGCAACAGTTTGAGCTTACTCCCCTTTTTGCCACAGGAATTGTCCAATTGGAGAAATGAGGATATCATTTCAGCAGCTCATTTGTTTTCTTGCTTTCCCTACTAACTTAAGTGGATTTAACAAAGGGAGGATGAATATCCAAACCAGGAAACACTTTGAGTAACTGAATTAAAACACACCTTTACCCTGGAGGATAACAGAAGATCCTATGATTGTCTAACCTTTCTTGCAGTAAGTAGTGTGAGGGGAGGGAGAAAACAAGCCAAATCAATAAGTATTAATTAGCTAATAATTTTTTGTCATGTTCTTTGTAAGCCGCATTGTGAACTTTTTAGTTGAAAAGTGGTATATAAATACTGTAGATTAGATGTGCCAGAGACAGTGGACTCAGAGACAGGTGCAGGAAGGAAGAACTCAACCAAATATAGGTACTTGATTTTCCCCAAGGTTCCAATTGTCACTGCATCCCATGAAGTCATGATTATATCCTTTAGTTCCTAGAGTTAAATACCAGTGCTGCTATTGCCAATGTTTTGGATTATGATTTGATTTTCTTACCAGAAACATTTGAATACAAGTTCTTACTTCCTTCCCAAGTAGTTTTAAAGATACAATTCAATTCCAGATTAAATGTAATTAGACATGGGCCACACCTTTCAATTTTTTTCAAGACTTTAATTACCTGTGCCCTCTTCTCCATGTCCTGACAAGTACCTAGCTGTTCTTCCATGGCAGCTCTGATTTGTCTTGCTTCATATTCTAACTGTCTTCGAGTCATATCTGTTTGCAAGGAGAACTAGAACCAAATAAAGCATTTTTTAAAAATTCCAGTAGTAAAAAAGAAATTGAACTGTCAAATGGGTATTAATGTATTATTAACGTATTATGTACATGTTATTACTCGACATCTGAGGAAAAGGAGCATGCAGGATGGGTCAGATAGCCTATCATTATCATTTCTTAATAATGTTTAAAAAAACAAGAAATATTGGAACAGTTTTCACTTTAATTCAGATCACTAAAATACTGTTAACAAAGCATCTTTAAAAAGATTGGTTGTATGAAAGATATCATGTTGCTAATAATACTACTTACATTTTCAGTAAGAGGAAGACTATCTATCCTCTTAGTCAAATTCTGAAGCTGAGCATAATACCAGTCTTTTTCTTTCTCCTCCTTTTCAAGTTCAGCAAGCAATAGAGATCTGTAAAAGGACAAGTGTCATTAAGGGCGCAATCCAGAGTAACTACAGAGAGCCCTTGCTCCAGTGTAAGGACAACTTACTCTGGATTACAATATGAATTTCCCGCATGTTTTCACTAGGTGGTGCAGTAACTACGGGTGCACGTAATGTCTCTTACGTGTTCCCGTAGTTACTCTGGATTGTAGGGTAAGTTTTACTTAGAGCCAGACAATAGTTTTTAGCCCAGTATATAATATTTGATCCAGTTTATTGAACATATCAGTGAGAAAGGTAGAAAATCAAAAGCACCTGATTATAGACATGGCTAAGATTCATCCTAACAATGCAATTCTAAAGATAGTGCAAAATGCACTATGCACAATGCAACTTACAATGCAATTCTAAACATACTGCAAAATATACTAAGAAAAATGTTTGAATGAACGGACAACTTAAAAACCAAGAATTTACACACTATTGTAAGACAGGAGACCTGGATATATCACCAGTCTCCTATTTTTTTATCTCCAGATAAAAAGGTGACTTTCATATGAAGGTCCAGTCTATTATATACAGATTTGACTCAACACAAATGGATCTTGCTAATCACAATTTTAAGAACTGCTTTTCTTGCTGCTGTAGAGAGGCAATCAAGCAAACAATCATGCAAGCAATCATTGCCATTAGTCAGTAATTTCATTTTTTCTGTAAACTGCTTTGTGAACTTTTTGTTGAAAAATCTATATATAAGAATGAAAAGTCACTGACACAGTGACTCCATTGACTGACACGCAGCCAAAACCGCTGAATCTAGAATCATGAAATTTGGGGAGGGTGTCCCTTCTGTGATGAAAGCACCCACTAAGAATGATTTTTCAGAAATTCCAACTTGAAGGGGGCGAGAAGGGGCGCAACACATTTTTCTCCCTATACTTTCCATTGTAGAATTCCTGATTGATGGACGCTCTGCCCCAACCCCTGGACCTAGAAGCATGAAATTCAGGAAGGGTATTCCTTCCTTGACTGAAGCACCCACAAAGAACCAATTTCTAGAAATTTAATCCCTAAGGGGCTGAAATGCATTTTTGGCCTATACTTAACACTGAAGACTGATCAATACCCACCTACAAATCTTGCACCTGCCCACTAGGGGTGGCCATGGCACTCAATGGGAGGATGGTGCTCAATGAGGGTGGGGGATGGCGCACAGGGGCTATTTTACTCCTGCAGTGTGAGTACGTTTCACTAGTGGTATATAAAAGTCCCCTGCTAACTGGGCAAGAGGCACTCTTTCAAGTGGGTGTTCCTCCTTTATTTAGCAGGGGGAGAGTAACTGGCCCTACACACCCCAGCAATATCTGTTCAAGTGGCTTCTGCTGATGTTCTTTCTGCATTTTTAGAATGTGAGCCCTTTTGAGATAGGGACATATTAGCTATTAATTTTTTGCATTTTCATCTAAACCACTTTGTGAACTTTCTAGTTGAAAAGTGGCATATAAATACTGTAGATAAATACTGTTGCTTGATTGATTCTTTAGCTGAGCCAGGCAAAGGCAGGGAGTCTTTTGCATTTCTAACTACTGACTTCCTCTCTACAAATGTAAGAAAAGCTACTTTAAATAATTGAAATGGGTCACATTGTTTTTTAAATGGCTTTTATTTAAATGTATCAACAGGGAGTTCCTGAATCAAATCCCTGTGGATACAGAGGCACAACCTTATTCCATTAGGTACAACAGAGGAGCAAGAAAACTAGATGGGTCTTTAAATCTATTTTCCACTGTTTTTTATCAACTGATTTTGTTTACCCAAGGGTGGTTCCAGAATGGTCAATCAGTGACTCTTCAGTTTTAAAACCCATGGAGTATTACGTCTTAAAATGTGCTTATTCAGTGATACATCCCATTTATATATGAATTTCAGCACATGTGGTTTGGGTCTTAAAGAGCACCTCCAAAGTGATCACAGTTTCTACACCACCTATGAAGCATTCATGGCAGCAACAGATCCATGGGTGTATCTTTCAAAATAAGATTAGAAAAACAATTTTGATGTAAGTGCAGAAGTATTTTTTTTTGGGGGGGGGGGGGAGCTTGAATCCAGCCCTCCAAATATGTTAGAAATGAAAAAGTTTGTTACTATGCTCTTAGAAAAACATAAAAAACCCCAAGATTCATTTGTGGTAAATGCCAAGTGTAATAGTAAAGTACAAAACAAGCCAAAAGAGGATTGAAAAGTGTTAAGCTAAATCAGCAGAGAGAAAAAAATCCAAATAATGGCCAAGAACCCAAAGCTCCTTTGTAAAGACACCCAAGGATCATGGCACTTAAGACATTCCTTTTTTAAAAAAAATTATTTCAACAGCAGGACCCTGGGCTATATCAAATTGCTTCTTAAGGTGCTCTCAATTTCAAAAACTGGTTTGCCATAAGGAATTATTGTTTAAGACATACTAACTCAAAGCTTCTTTTGACCTTTTGGCCTTCTTTTGAACAATCACACAGTTTTAATATCATGTAATAGCAATGGAAAAATGTTAATTCTTGTTGCCTATTCTATAGTCCAAATTTTTAAAATACTGTGGTAAGATAAATTTAATTTGTTCCAGAAGCATGTTTGTCTTATAAAGCATACTTCTTACAAAGCAGATTTTCTCATAGGAAATAATGGGAACTCAGATGATTGGTTCCACAACCCAAAATATTCATATAAAATATTAACTGTATGTAAAAATGATGACAAAACACTGTAATTGAATTCACAACACTATAATATAATACAGAACACAATTACTGTAATAGAACACTGTAATATTCTGTACAGTAAAACAAAAAAGAAAAACCTTCGTGGTCAAGGTGTCTAATTTTCACTAAGAGAGTCACTGGTGTCTTTTGGAGCAACTTTAACAAGGAACTCATCTCTCTGTGTGAGATATGCAAATCACATGAGCGGAAGGAGCAACAGCAATGGCTTCTCCCTTGAAGAAAAAAGGGGCCAAATCATATGGTCTCCTCAGAATCAAGGCCCATTGAATCCACTGGGGCTTACAGGAAATTGTGTAGGATGCAAAGCAACCCCAAAGGCTTCTGCCTGATGCAAATCCTATGTAGCCTACACAGAAACAAATCCCATTGTATGCACTGGGGCTTATAGGAAAATGTGGGGCTTACTCACAGGAAAGGAAAACTCCAGGCAGGGAAGGTGGTGGTGGTAGGAAGAGGGGTAGTTGTAGTGGGGTCCAGTAAAGGTTTCTTTTATTAAACAAAATAGCAGCTTGCTTCTTTGGCAGTGGAAATTACTACAGTGTGGTCAATGTAAGGTCACTCTTGCATGACACTAGCATGAAATTATGTCACTAAGACATTTTCTTGTATTGTATTGGGTGAAGACATTCTGCTATGCAGGCATTTTTATGTGACCAGATTAGTGGTCATATTTCAATGTCGTACTTCCCCAGAAAATATTAGTGGCACCATATATTCTGCCTTTGTTAGACTTCATAATGAAATATGAAATGTAGTTGTAAAAAGGAAACTTTCAAAACTTAAGATTCTTTTACATGAAACTGCTCTAGCTTTTGTGCATCCTGGTTTTTGTGCAGAATAATACTTTGTATATCCAATTGCCTATGAGTGTACAGTGATACCACTCATAACGAGTGCCCCACATAGCAAGTGTTCCACATAACGAGTAAAAATTTGTGTTGGATTTTGCCTCACATAATGAGCATGATTCGCATAATGAGTGCCCAATGATTGGGCTCCCTCTCCTCCTCCCTGCATTGGCTGGGCTGAGGGAGTGAGGTAGGACTTTCTCCTCAATCCTGAGTACATGGAAGAGGCCAGCAGAGGGAGCTCAGGAGCCTCTTCAGTGAAGCAACAAAGATGGCTTCTCCTTCAGCCAGTGAACACGTTGCTAGCCCAGCCTCTGCACTGCAGCCTCCATCAGGTAGGAGGGAAAACTCCTCCTGCACCCCCCTCTACAGCCCCCCTCAAACAGACTCCTTCCCCCAAGGAAGCCCTCCTGCCTGGACCTTACCACCACCACCTTCCCTGCCTGCAGTTTTCCGTTCCTGTGAGTAAGTCCCAGTGGATTTAATGGGGCTTGATTCTGAGTAGACAGCATAGGCTCTGGCCCCTCTGCTATTGCAAACTGCCTATCTAGTTTGCATAGATAGATCTCGCACACAGAGAGAGGTTCTTGTTAAAGATGCTTCAAAAGACACCAGTGACTCTTAGTAAAAATTAAGTCATCCTTGGCCATAAAGGTTTTTCTTTTCTTTTTTACTGTACAGAATATTAGTGTTTTATTACAGTAATTGTGGTCTGTATTATGTTAGTGTTTTGAATTCAATTCCTGTGTTTTGCCATCATTTTTACATACAGTTAATATTTTTATATGAATATTTTTGGGTTGTGGAACCAATCGTCTAAGTTTCCATTGTTTCCTTCACTTAATCCGCTTCACTTAAAGAACATTTCACTTAAAGAACATTTCACTCCAGAACGAATTAAGCTCTTTATGTGAGGCACCACTGTACATGAAGATAAGATTCAACAAATCATTTGTAATAGTTCAATAGTACCAATGCTTTAATTGTACCAATTTTTGTCTGTCATTGTATGAAATGTACCTTAAATAATTTTATATGTTTAAACCTGCCTTTTTAATTATTGATTTACAGATTGAATAGATAATATAATGGACAATATGAATCAAATTTAGCATTATCAACTCTGAATTACAGTGGCTATCTGGTTTTAGAATGGAGGTCTTTTCCAATCCTGTCATCCATCTTTACATGACCAAAATGCCTTTCCTAAAAGTGGAAACACCTCTGACTGGCAAGCAATGTGGCCATTAGGTTATGAAATAAGTATGCATTTGTAAGTAATTTCATTTAGATCAGTGTTTCTCAAAGTGGGGGTCGGGACCCCTTTTGGGGTCGCCTAGAGCTTTCCTGGGGGTTGCTTAAAGACCCCTGGTGCAGGGGACCAGGTCAGGCTTGCCAGGCCTCTGGCTGTAGCTGTACGTGCACTGGGGCTGACTGACAGCCTCAGGGCCCAATCCTATTCATGCCTACTCTGAAATAAATTGCATTGTGTTCAATGTGTGCATAGAACACACATTTCATTTGTAACAATGAAAATACATCCTGCATATCGGATATTTACATTACGATTCATAACAGTAGCAAAATTACAGTTATAAAGTAGCAATGAAAATAATTTTATGGTTGGGGATCCCCACAACATGAGTAACTTATAAAGGGGTCATGGCGTTAGGAAGATTGAGAACCACGGATTTAGATTAACAACCTTTATATACTAGCATTCTAATTCAGAATTGCGTGAAGGCATTGGTGAATGCAGATTTCCAGGTGACTAGACTATGAGGAAAAAGTAAAAGTTTGCATAAATCCCATCCAACCAGAAAAAGAAAACAGCAGATGGGGCGCTAACACAACACAGGCATTTCTTGCCCAACACCTGGAACATTTTATGTATCTCACTGCTAAACCACCACGTCTGCAAGTTGCTGGCCCCTTGCTGGGTGAAGTTAAAGGACTTCAGTAGCACAAATCTGTTTAAATAAAAAATCTCTAAACTCAAGTTCTCAGATGAGTTCTACATTCAAATTTTTTCAGAATTCTGTATCAGGAACAGGATGAGAATATTTTTGGTTTTCCAAAAGAGGAAATTTATGAAACGTTACCTCTCTTTCTCTAATTCTTCTAGGTAACCAGTGCTCTCTCTGCTTCCATTCATAAAACCTCTTCTTGGAAATGTTCCCATGGGAACAGGACTACACTCTCCTGAACGACTGGATACCGATCCTTCCCTGCTTCCATATGAACGCACTGACATCTTTGGCCTTAACTTCACTCCAGGGAAGTTATTGCTGTCCAAGTTCAATTCTGGATAAAACAAAACACTGTATCACCATCTACAGCAGTGATTTTCAACCTTTTTCATCTCATGGGACACCATCAGTTCTTACCATTGAGAAGGTACATCATGGTGTTCAAATACTCAAGTTTTCCTATTAATAAATGTCCCTTCCCCAAATTCCCATGGCAAACCTAAAGACTAGGCATGGCACCCCAGCGTGCCTCAGCGCACTTGTTGAAAATCACTGATCTTCAGAAAGTTAACCTGCTAAAAAGCTGTCCAATTTCTTACATGACCTTTTTCTTCCCCTAGTAAAAATAGATGAAACAGTCAACAAATGCTCAGCAACTCCTAAAAGCAAAGTGCTGTGAAAATGTATCAGAATTACTGGGGAATACTACTAGTTTGGGCTATAGTGGCTCAGCAGTTAAGATGCTGTGCCTGTTGAGTGGCAGGTTGGAGTTTGTGAGTAGATAATTTAGAGTAGATAAATCTATACAAGTAGATAAATAGGTACCACCTCAGTGGGAAGATAACATCATTCTGTGTGCTTTGGAGTTTAGTCATACTGACCACATGACCATGGAGGCATCTTTGGACAATGCTGGCTCTTCAGCCTAGAAAAAGGGGTGAGCTCCCTTGAGTCTGTCATGAATTACAGGGTAACCTGTTGGGGAAACCTTTACCTTTTACTATTAATTTAAAATGGGAACAGTCAACTGAAAATCCATTGGTCAGAACTTCCCCCCACTCTTATAAAAAAGATTCTATTAGGCCCTTTAAGAGGTAAAGGTGTCCCTCACTAGTTGCTCTGCTAGTCATGACCTGAGAATGCAAACCACGCTAAGGGCCATGCTCATTCCTTTTACAAGGCCAAAGAGTCAGCATTCTCCAAGACATTTTTATGGTCATATGGCCAGTATGACTAAAGGTCAAAGGCGCACAGAACTTTGGTATCTTCCCACCAAAGTGTACCTATTTATCAGCTTCCATTTACATGCTTTCAGACTGCTAGGTTAACAGAAGGTGGACAAATAAGATGATTTCACTCCATCACATGGTCTCCAACTACTAAAACTGTCAACTTTCAGGTTTACAAACAGTGCCTTTATCACTGAGCCACTGCAGCCCCTAACTAGGCCCTTTACAGCCTGCCAATTCAAAAGTGACTGAATGCATGTGCTCCACTATTATGAGAATCGAAGTGCTCCACCAGTTTAGATCTGACCAATTGTCTTGTGAAGATTTTGTGGCAAAATACACTTTTTGATTCCCAAACATGGCCAGACTGATCTAAGACAAAATTATTTATATGGACAAGTTCAATGCAGAAAACTGGGAGGATTGTTTTAAGGTACCTTTAAGACGTTCCAGCAAATCAATTTGTCCAGATGAAGCCATTGCCTCATCTTCAATACTTCCTTGAAGCTGCTTCAGCACCTCCTAAAAATAAAGAGCAATGCTATTAATAAATCACATACCAAAAATATGCAGAAAGTTACTATTCTGCAATACTCCCACTGTTCAACACTTGCTGTTCTCTGACAATATTTATCTGAACAAAGTGCCTACCCATTCCACTCCCGTCCAAACAAGATTAGTTAAATGCTTTTGCCAAAATCAGAGATTCTGGTAAATAGATATAGAATACAACAAAGATTATTAATGTTTTAGTACAACACTTAATTATACTGGAGAAGGAGCAGTTTATACCAAGAATTTTTATAAAATCCCCTCATTATACCACAATCAAGCAAAAAAATCACATAATGTAAAATCTATCATTAGATTTGAGAAATCTGCAATTAAAAGTTGAGAAATTTACATGTAAAACTAACATTTTCAATTTCTGAATTAAAAATGAATAGGTAAACAGACTAAACAAGAATACACAGGGAATAGAAAAATAGTCATTAATGGGTTTAAGAGAACCCACAATGCTTCCAGACCCTTAAATGCCCATTGGCCTATATTCAAGTTGACAAATAAAGAAGAGATCAGAAAGATTTTCTATTTATAATAGAGGCTACAACAATAACTTAAGTAAACGGGAAAGTATGGCCACAAGGCAGAAATTCTGCAGGATTCAAAACTGATATGTCCTATCTTCTGCTTTCAAAATAAGCATTAGATACATGAATCCACGAGCAAATAAAAGGAAATACCCTTTAGCTTTTCCCTTGATGTAAAGATAATTCTATATCAGTATTTTGAATTATAGATTATAAAACATGGACATACAATAAACATGATGCCACAATGCTGTGGAATGTAGGCAGACATTGGAGGAATTGAACCATCCAAGCAACTGGTTTTATACACTTAGACTCCCTAAGCTTCAGATGGCCTCATGGAGATCTCAGGAAAGCACTTCTGGTTTTCACCTAAAACCAGGAGTGCAGATATCGAAGGGCCACTGTATCATCAAACATGACTTTGCAAAGTCAGGGACTGCAGAGAAAATGCAGTTGTCATAAAGTTAAAATAGTGCATTAATATTTTTGAATATTTTCCTCAACATCTGTATTTGTGTCATACTACTATTGCCCACAAAAGTCATATTATATAGGTTTAAATGACCACTCTTTCACTATTTTCTATAGAAAGAAAACAGAATACTCAAAAATGGTCAGCGACAATCAGTGAAAACAGTCATGCTTAGTTTTATTTTAAAAGATAGAAAGTATGCTGTGATTATCCAATCAGTTTTTCAACATACAGCTTTTTAAATGCTTACAAGTCTGTCCTCAAACAATTACTTTTAGAATATGTGTTCAAACATGGCAGAAGGATGGAAAAACTATAAACAGGTCCGACCTTGATATACATGGATTTTTTTATCCACAGATTTGACTCAACACAAATGGCCACTACAAATCACAATTTTATAACTGCTTTTCTACTGTTATAGACAGGCAGTCATTCAAGCAATCATTCCATTCTTTAGCTGAGCCAGGCAGAGGTAGGAGAGCCTTTACATTTCTGATTGATACTGCATCTCAACAGCAATAACAGCTGTTTTTAAACCACTGTAAAGGAACACATTTTTTAAAAAAAAATGATTTTATTTAACACATTTTTTGGTATTTTCAGTGAGTCCCAAAATCAAATCTCCACATATATTGAGGCACAACTTATTCCATTAGGAGCAAGACTACCAAAAAACCTTAAAGTGGTTCTTGCTCTTTTTTCTGTGATTTTTAGCCACTGTTTTTTTTTAATTCACAGGAGGTTCTAGAAAGGAAACTCTAGAAAGGAAACTCTAGTGGGTAATGAGGGACACCTGAATCTTCAACAGTTCCCCACAGATACGGAAAAGAGCTGGGGAACAAAAAAGAGGGGGAAGAGAATGAGAATGTATCCTATCTTCCTTTCATATCAGTTGTAGTGGGTGACCAAGGAAGACTATCCTATAGGTGGGATACTGCCAGATATCTGTTTAAAGGGAAGGTGAAGTAGCATTGAAATCACCATACCTCCTCTCCAAACAGGATACTGCAGGAGGAATAGTGGCATACCACAAGATTTGCACAGACAAAAGTCTTTTTCTGCATGCTCCCTAAGAGTCACCATCCATCCTCCCATGTTCAGGCATTCTTCCCAAGAAGAGAACGATTCTCTTCTTACATAACTCCTGCCTACTACCACTAGGA
The DNA here is from genome assembly GCA_030015325.1 of Cryptoblepharus egeriae. Taxonomy (NCBI): domain Eukaryota; kingdom Metazoa; phylum Chordata; class Lepidosauria; order Squamata; family Scincidae; genus Cryptoblepharus; species Cryptoblepharus egeriae. The sequence continues at coordinate 189,538,867 of JAREYC010000002.1, forward strand.
TAACATGAGGCATCCACACTGTGGCTTTTCTGCATGTCAATGTCACCTGGTCATGCTAACACTTGGAGGAGTCACAGCTGTTTCTCCCATCTGTTCCAGGTTCATCAAATTGCTACTGAAACAACTTCCATAATACCACAAAGCTGTAGGGGGCAGAGCAAGGTTAAAGGATGTATTCCTCCACAAACTATCTGCCAAATTTTGCTTGAGCAAATGTGCACTGTCCAGTGTGAATTACTTGGTCACACTATTTTCCATGTAGTGCACCCTGATCTCAAGTTGAGAAGTGCATGTGTGAAGTTTAGCATAATTAGGATTAATAAGGGAGTAAGGAATGATCTCAATGCAAGAATGGGGTTTTCACTGACTTCTGTGGAAGAGAGGTATGGGCTTATGTGATCTGGACCAGCAAAAACCATTAATTAACATCAACCAGTTTTTAAAATACCTTCATATTAGATGCTTCTGTTTCCAGTTTTGTAAGATGATTTGAATTATCTTCCAGTTCCTGTCGAAGGTTTGAGTTTTCCATTTTTAATGCCTCTACTTGTTTTAACAACTGATCATATGACACTGCAGCCATTCTGGGCTACCCCTGGACCTGGAACAAAAAAGTACACTTGGTTTAAAAAAATATATTCCAAGAAAAGCATAATGAAGTCTGAAAAATTCTTTACTATTTATAATGTGCTGAACCATTTCCCAGCTGAAGAATTTAATATATTTAAGAAATACTTCTTATTTGACATGTTGCCAAATTAAAGCTGAGCTAAAAATTATATCTTCAGAGCCTACCCTGTATTGTTTAAGCCAGTGGTTCCCAACCTTTTTGAGCTTGTGTACGCCTTGGCTGTGCATTTCTTTAACTGTATCACTTCTATTAGCAAATTTATATGTTGTAATAAATAAATTGTGAGATCATAAAGCAATTTGTGTTTTATAAAACAGAACAAATGTTCAGTGTGATCTTTGAACTATTTTGAGGCACTTACCCTACAATCCAGAGTAACTATGGGAGCACGTAAGAGACTTTACGTGCACCCGTAGTTACTGCACCACCTAGTGAAAACCTATGGGAAATTCATATTGCAATCCAGAGCAAATTGTTCTTACACCAGAGCAAAGACTCCCCGTAGTTACTCAGGATTGCGCCCATAGTTGTTGAAATCAGATTCAACTGATGTAAGATACGGTCTTAATGGAACGGCATACTGCTTACTTTGGTATTTATTTTTTATGAAGGCATAAAAAGAGAAAGCCATCTCTACCAGCTTCTTATCCTTGTTTATATAGCTGGCATGTTTTGTTTGTAAATGTCGCAAGAATAAAGAGCATTTCATGCTACTCCACATGCTATACGCTGGGGCTTAAGACAATCATCATTGGCTGTGATGCTCCTTGACAAGTTATTCATCACATTATGGGCAAAATCCAGAGTAACTACGGGGAGTCCTTGCTCCTGTGTAAGAACAACTTACTCTGGATTCCAATATGAATTTCCCATAGGTTTTCACTAGGTGGTACAATAAGTATGGGTGCACGTAAAGTCTTACGTGCTCCCGTAGTTACTCTGGATTTGGGGGTTCATCTGACTGTAAATTGAGAATTTATACCAGCCCAGTATCTGACTTTTTCAATGTAGGCCACTCCGTCCTTGAATGGCAAGATGAACTGGACATTAGCATCTATTATATGACATACACTAAATAGCCTTAGCCTATATATGAAAACCCACATTTACGTATTTTCTCTTTCTGCATTATGTTTTAGTATTTTCTAACTATCAGCAAGAATGAGTCCTTACATTTAAAGAGCACCTGTCATTTCAGATCAATCATGGCAGCGCCTCTTAGTGTATATCCACTCACCTGCTGTTGTGTCACTGCCACATCACCAGTTGCCCCATTAAAGAGAATGGGATGTCGGTGAGTGAGCCGTGGGTCAGAGGAGCCACCGCTGTGGGACAGGGATGACAACTGCTCTTTAAAAATTATGATTTAAATTGAGTTATTTATATTAAACCTTTTTACTAGTGATTTAAATCATGATTTAAATTGTGATTTAAATCAAATCCACCATTATATTTACTGTGTCCATTTTCAACTAGATCCATATTTGATAATACACAGATGACAACTTGTTGCCTTCTTTCCTGCCTTGCCAGCCCTGCTGGCAATACAGATCTAACTGGGAACCACTGGTTTAAGCAATCATGAAAAATGCTTTCTACTGTCAGCAGTAACAGCAATACTCAACCATTTTCAAGGTTAGACTTTACTTCAGAAAAACAAACACTAAGGGCATAATCCAATGCAACGTTTCAGCGTGGATGCAGCTGTGCCATTGGGCATGTCCTGGGAGGGAGCAGTTATGGTGGCCTCCTCCATGTTTGTTTATAATGTGGTTATACTGGCACTGGAAAATTGAACGGAAGTGAGTCCACAGTCCATTACCACAACTTGTAACAAGTCAAGAATTTTGGGTTCCAAGCAGTAGTAAGTGTACTGATAAAGAGAACATAAATGCAAAGCAGAGCACAAAAACTGAAGTAATAGCTAAGTAACAGGGTTTTCTTTCACATTTGGGATTTCCAATTTATACCAAATCTCCAATCACAATCATAATCTCAATGCAGTGGGGAAGGCTAGGAATCTGCACTGCACGTCCACAGGCCCTCAAACACACCTAGAAGAGATCTCAAGATTGTCAAACTACATTGAAGATGTTGTAGAGAAATAATTTCACCACCTACGTAATGATAACTGCTTTACGCTGGACAATGTTTCAGTCAACCAAGAAATATCTGGCTGAATAGTCTGTGAGTAGAAGTCCAACCCCAGCTGAGATGGTTCAGCCCAGAATCTCATGAATCAATCTAAAAGCACTGCTGAATTACAAGACCTTGAAGACAGCTGAAATCAGCCTCATGCTCCTGGGGAAACCTACAGCTCCAAAGACCCTGCATTTGGTCACCCCAAGGCTCCACTTATAAGGGTTAAAGACTCCAGAGACCTAAAGGTTCTAGAGGAGCATTTCTCAACCAATGATACTCGTTACTCCAGTGGTACTTGTGGGGATGTCTGGTGGTACTCATGAGACCCCCAGACACCAACTGCTTGTAAGACTAGCAATCCAGCACAGTAAACAGTGGCAGGAGGCTGAACTAGACTGGCACAGCTCAAAAAAGCCTTCACATATCCCTAAATATCTTACCTATGTTTATTGCCTCATGTCTGGCCTTCCAATCTGGAAGTTATTAGTTATGACATCATCACCAGTTACATTTTGTGGTACTTCCAATAAATGGACCATGTAAAGTGATATAGTTGGGGACAAATGTTGAGAAATGCTGTTCTAGAGGACTAGAATCTGAAGCCAAGAGTAAGGGGATAAGAATCACAGGACTGAAGGATCCATGTGAAGTTGGTCAAGGCAAGCAGGGGTGTTAAATGAAAAGTCTGGAAGTGCTGAGAGCGCTAAGTAGGTCTATCCCACAATGAATACAATAAAACTGTAGCACAGCAGAATGCAGGTTTTCTAATTTTAACTCCTTCATTTCTTGAGCTTGGAGAAAAACCCCAAAACATTTTTAATGCATTTACAAATGTGATTTCTGATAAATGAATTTTATTTCTCTAAGCAAACTAAATTTGTGGACAACCCAGACACATTATATTTTTCAGTTCAATACTGCCAATACAGTACACCGGAATTTCCTTGCCATTGTTCTGGAACAGTATCAAAAAATGGCTGACAGGCAAAAAATATGATGTTCAAAATAACAATTAGGGAATTACAGTACATAAGAATGTGAACACAGACTGGGAGGAGGGGTCAGGCAATTTCTAGCTGAATATTTCAACAGAACTATAGCAACTATAGCATCTAGGCAAAGGCAAATAACACTTAACACCAAAAATCAGGCCAAAATAACCATATGGAGAATGAAAAATTTTCACAATCCATGTTCCTATGCATTATATATTCACAGCTCCCCACCATCCAGGATTTGATAACTCTTAAGAGAAATCAGATTTGATTTGAAACATGTATGGACTACTTTTCCACAAGATAATAGAGGCTTCCAATACATAAAATGTTTAAATCAAATTCTTGAACACAATCACCATCAAGGAAGAAAACCGAGAACAATCTTCTTCCCACTGACTTCTGGTTCATTGAGTTCAACTTGTAGCATTGAACCAGACAAGTTAAAAGACAGCTAACCTATCTAAACTCTGACGCAGAGCTGTACATAGCATTGGAGCTAGTGTTGTAAAGGCCCTACTTTCAGAAGTAATTTCTCATTTTTAATAGTGACAGACATAGCAGGATATGATCTGAAAAACACAACTGATGTGGTAGATAATACAGGGAGAGAGGTTCTAAGTTAAGTACTATATGTGGGTTCCATACTGTGTTGTAATTTGTTAACACCAGCCCTACAGTGATAAGTATACATCCCAGGAAGCAGCCCAGTAATATCCAGATCCACAGCAGATAAGAATGGATGAGAGTTGACCGTCATTGTTACATATCACTTGGAATCCCATATGTGAACACTGTGAAAAAGACATTTTTTTTACATAGTCATATGACCTTGACTATTTCAGTCATACCATCTGGTGCATCATTATTAGAGGAAGGGGTAGGAAATACATTTTTTAAATAAATATACAGGTTGAATATTAAACCTGTGCTTCTTTGTTCTAAGATCAATACACTGTCCACATCATGTAATACTGTTATCAAACCACATTGTTTGTGCAACACTCAAGGCAAAAATATATTCTCATCAAAAATGGACTAGAAAGATTCCTACTTGGTAACAATGTATATATTTTAAAGATGGGGTTGTTTTGTTTTCTTAAAGAAACATGGCTGAATTGCCATGTTTTTTCAAAACACTTCTGAAATTGTGGGAATCCTAGTTCAGTGATTCAGTCATAGTGAACACCATCATGCTTTTTACTCTACCAGTTCAGCTGTGTGTGTTTTGACTTCTAATTACTGTAACCTATTTTTTTACTTTTGAAAGTGACACACCCTCTATCTTTTTAAAATATTCACCTCACTTAATGCCATTTTGTAAACAGATGAACTATGAAGAGTAAAACTGGTATTCTGGAGATCAAAGGAAGTCCAAGTGTGGCAAGCCTGTAAACTCTGTGCCTTTTTACCTCTGTTGGCACTAGGAGAAAAGAGAGCATAGCACAGACCAGCAGCCACATCATCTGTTCTCTCTTACTTTTCTTATGGCAGAAAAGCACATCAAGCAAGAAAGCAGCCATAATATACTGCTGTGTTTCTGCACTGGGAAACTGCAACACATACTATGTCTGCTGCCTCTTATACTCACAGAGAACTTCACTATAGCAGCTACATGAGATCTCTCTCCCCCCTTTCACATGAAATGCAATGGTTGTAGAAGGCAGTGGGGTACAAGGGCAGTGAACATCCCACAGTATTCATTTTGAAGCATTTATGTCAAAAATCAAAATTCTCACACTGTCCTATTAGTGCGTATGTCAAAGAGCATCTTCAAATGTAGTCCTCTTAGTTATACTGATACAGTTCTCAAAACAAGAGTGTAAGACCCATAAGGGAGTTGTGACCTAATTTTAGGTGGTTTGCGAAATTGACAGGGCAGATGAAGATATGTGGACTAAGGGTTAAACAAGCTCCTACTTGAGGGGAGCACTGCTCTCAATCAACATTACTGATACACCCCTTCAGAGCCTAAACATCTGAAAAACACTGAACTAGAAAATAGGGTGGGAGGGGCTACCACCGTTATGCTTCTGATCAAGACACACGTGGGCTAGTACACGTATGATTTAGAGAAGTGTTCTGACCTCCTTGTGTTTTCTGAGGACACATAAGAAAAAAATAGGGAACTGTTAAATTGAAATTAATCACCAAGTAGTGAATCACTACATCACAAATAGTTCAGAACAGCAATTTTTCATATGAACTATGGAAATAATTTCTTTTTAAAAATTCACCACTCTCTTTTCTACAATTTCAGAATTTCTTTATGTAGCAATATGATTTGTTTCAACAGCAAACTGATTTTTCAATTTTCAGTTTGAAACCATTCTGACTAATTTTAAAGATTCCATTTTTGTTCTTCCCCAAATCCTATTCTAACTGAAGTATGGTACACTTCTCAAACACAAATCCCAAACAGTTCTCATGCTTATACATTTGTAGTGAACAACACTGTTGATTTTCACTCCACAGCAATCCAAGGCAAGGTCAGCATTATTTAACATCTGAATTACATGTCTATACAGTACTTACACAGGCCTCATTCTTGTGAACCACAAGACTAAAGGAAATCTACTATATATGCCAAAGCCAATTTAAATTCTCCATACAGGCTGATTGTATGGAGAATTTTAAATGGCTTTGGCATTCATTTTAACGTGATCTAAGATATTAACTCTGCAGACTAATATTAGATGCCATTTAATGGCTGAAATTGACATCTTCACAGGCCAAAAATTTCGGGGTTCACATTTTCAATCTAACTACATTAGTTTTTCTACACAGTTTCATTTTTGTTCACACTTAAATTATGCAAACAAGAAAAGCATATTTTAGGGAATGCATTTTTCATGCAGGCATCTCAATATAAGCATTTCAATAAAATGCTTAACTTTTTATATTGCAACTCACTAGTCTGATATTCCATATATTAATGGAAAGTCAAAGGCCTACATCTTGATATAAATATATCATATATAACTGAGAATTTCACTAAGCAGAAAAAGCGTTCTTGCTATACATAATTTTTGAAGCCACATTTACTAGTAAAGAATGCTATTTGACATAGTAAAGGCAAGACAATACACACTATCCAGGTGTACCATTACGTGAAAATCATGCCATTAAAACTGGAAAATACAGTCTGTAACACATTAAAAATTAAGATTCAAATTTTAGCATTTATGAGAACAGGTCAAGACTAACACAAAATTACACAAGAACTATCAGGTCAATCAATAGAAAAAAGAAGCTATCTATAAATAATGACTGCTGCTTATTGAATATAAGCAAAAGTTCTCTCTTTCTGTAGGTCATTATACCGCTATTTGACTTCTCATTTTGCTGACACTCAACAAAATTTCCATTTTTCCTCCATGGCGATATATCAAAGCAGATTTAATTATTACATTAAAAAGCTGCATCTGACAAGGAAAAAGAGAGGAGCCACCACTACATGCATTATTTATTAAGACTACTAACAGTATTCAAGATTCAATAACTCAGTATATATTTTGATGATGAATAGTCAGAAGATTTGGGTTGGGTGGATACTGAATATTGGTCTCCTTTTCTTTCATCTTTTATTTTTCAGTTCAGCATTTGCTTTTTCAGGGATGGCTTCTGCTTTAGTGCATTTCTGGGCGCAGCAGTGCAGCACAATCTCTCGTCTCTATGCAGCTTTCCCCTTTCAGTAAAGAAGCAAAAGCTACTGCAGTAAACTGCAGAAATGCCAGCAACACATCCTGTCACTAACAAAGGCACTGGTATTTCACAGCATTTTCAGCAGGGAGTCTCATGGTTTTGCAATATCATGCATAGCATCCAAAAAGCAAACCTTAACATACATCCATTCTCTACAATACCTTCCTCATCCTCCCCCTGCAGCCTTTGCATTACAGGGCTGTTAGATTCCAATCAAGGCATCTTCTCTGCTGCTTTGTGTCCCTTTCTCTTGCTGTTGCTACTGTGACATGAGGGAGGAGGAGAAGGGAAGGATTTCAATGGGCTCAACTCTCATTCCTTCAAGCAATGAATCTGGTTCATTCTTTGTTGCCCTTTATCCGTTTCCTTAGATACTATTTTCTTTTCGTTTCTGTGTCAAACCTTTAAAACAATTTTTTTCACTACAAAAGCATCTTTTCTATTGCCTGCCAGGCTCACAATAACCACATCATCCTCCCCTCATTCTGTCAAGAGAATGGATCGGAACCCTAAGAATCCATTCTTAGCTCTGCTCTTTAAAAGCTGAAAAGCGGAAGGAGGGAAGGGAGAATCAGGGAGCCTTTCCTAGCATTTGTCATGCAGTAGCCAGATGGACAGTCTGCCATCATAGATATGAAGGCTTACTGTGGATTTTAACACAACTGCAAAGGTAAATGTTCACCTACCCCATCTCCGATGCTGACTGCACCTCCATTCAGTCTTTAGCATCCAGTACCCTCCTGTATTCACTGGCTGCGCTAGAGCCAGAGCCAATACAGTCACATTCCAGTCACGTGTGTGCCCAGCCCAACCCAACCAATGGGTTGGTCACATCAGAGACTGTAACACACTCTTGTTCATAGCCAGTGCTTCCTTTTCTCCTACCTATCCTGACTCTTGTCAATACACTGTCTGGATTATCTGCCAGGAGGAAATGGAATGGTAACTTGTCAATGAGAACATGAAAGGACAATCATCTTTGCAGAGCAGAGAAGGAAACAAAATTGAATGTGGTCACAGGGAGTCAATGACATATCTCAAGTTCATTTATTTTATTCCATTTAAACGAATTCTTTATATTAAAGTTCACTATGCTGATTTAAAGGCTGAGGATCAATATGAATTATTGTATGTTAATGATAACAGCAAAGACACTCGCTAGTAACTATGGAAGAGAAACTGTTCACATGATACCAGAGGACTAATTTATTTCAGCTCTGTTTTCTACTATTGACCATTTAGAGCTGTCTAATCCATTTCAGTACAGATTGTAAAATGCTGCCTTAGGGCAGGGTGTTGAGCTAAGATGACCTTCAAGTCCCATCTAGACTTCCAAGTCTATATTATATGTCAGAGCTTGGTAAAAAAAAAAAAAACACAAAATCCTCAGATGTTTTAGAGCATGAAAACAGTGTATAAATGATAAAGGTTTTGCATTACAGATTTCATCTGTAGTTTAAAACAGATAAAAGCATATAGACTAGCATTTATAAATATATGTGGAGTTTAACAAAGGAAAAGGGTATGTTTCCTTAACAAAAAGGGGTTATAAATCAGTACAATTTATGTTGCCCAAAAATGGCAGGGTATTGAGACAACTACATCTGGTAAAACATTTTAAGGGGAAGAGAAGCAATAACATGTCCTGTTTCCTGTCTTACACTACACTGAACAAATGTGTCATTGGACAAATGAACTTTTACTTAAGTCAGAGTTTGTCCTACATCCTTTTGCTAAGCTGCAGCAACTGCCAGCTTTGGGGGTTTAAGTCCTATGGCAGGAACGTCAAACCCCTTCCATACAGCAAGCTGACTAGCATTCACGGTACCTGATGAGGGCCAAAAGTGACATCATTGAGCAAGAAGTGATGTCACTGAGCATCTGAGAGGCAAAAATAAACACTATGGGAACTTAGCTGCAAGCAACAGAAGAGAAAATGTACAATTTTTGATCATATCTTCAGGATATGAGAGATCCCATAAAGGTGATCTGCAAAGTGATGCTTCAATAGAAGCAGGGCTGCTTAGAAAGGTGGCCTGCATGATAAATGGACTCTAAAATCTCCTTGGCAGTGTCTCTCTCTCTCTTTTCTTCATTCGTACCTTCCCTCATAGTATTCAATGCCTTCTGAGACCTCCTTCCATCTCACTCCAAAAGCAGTGGTAGAAGCAGAGCCTTTGAAAGGGCAACTTGAGGGAGCCCAGTTATCACAAGGGTTGGATAAAAAGCTTCTGTAGGTCTTAACTAGCCCATAGGCCTTCTGATGGGCACCCCTGTTTTATGCCACAACAATGTTTTATTCCTGACATTAAGGATCTGAAATTAAATACAATTCAAATGGGTTAAATAATGTGCCTGCATATGTTTTGACTACTACAGTATTTACCACTTAATGCCTTTACTCTAGTAATTACTCTTTATCTAGTCATTTTTCATTTTTCCAAGTTTAGAAAAGAAATCATGTGTAGACTCATCTGTTTCCCAGAAGGTGACCTCATAGTATAAAAGGCAAATTTAGAGCAAATGTCCTGTGTTTCACTTTTTTATTTCTCAGGCAAATTCTCCAGATAAAAGCTGTTTTTGTGTATTCTAAATAACAAAAGCAAATATACTAACGAAAAAACAACATAATGCAAATAACACTGAACTAGAATTAGTATCAGCAAGTTACCTTCTGACATTACTTAAGAAAAATACAAGACTGCTGCACTGGTATCCTTCAGTTTTGAAAGACTATGGTATTGTGCTCTGAGTGTCCTCTCCAGAGCATGATGTCCTGAGTAGATTAATATGGAGGATAGGCTGTTACCCAAGCAGCAAATCCCCCCTCTCCATGTCACTGAAACAGTCCAATGGAACGGCAGAGCCGATACAATTGGTTACAGCTGCATCACAGGAGTTACCAGAACGTGATTGTACACAGTCACGAACTGCTTCCAGGGCTCCAGCTCTGGATTTTGCCTCGAGGTTGACTCCTGAAGCCTTTCCCATAGATAGGTATAGCCATAAGGCAGTAGAGGTTTGAGGGGGGAGTTTTCCTTCTCCAGACAACCCACGTTCAGTGGGATTTTGGACAGGTTTAGTCTGGCTCCTCAACAAAGGCCTGTCTGGCATGGGAGTCCCTGCCAGTAGCTACGCTGCCACTAGCATAGCCCTTTGTATCACTGAAGTACACAATCCCACCACCACAAAAAGGTACTGTCCATTGGTGGGAGAAGACTGAAATCACTAGATTCCAGTAGACACAGGTCACCAAATCCACACAGATCCTACAGAGGCAGGCTTGCTCCCCTTGTCTCTGGCTGATGTTCTAGGGGCCACGGAGGTTGCCCTCAGAACGTCTTCTAAAGTCTCTGGGAGATCTTACAAGATCACTTCCAGTTTTACAGAAAAACTGGAAGTGACCTTCTCAGGCATCCCAAAGACCATAAAAGGCATTGTTGAGCTGGGAAGAAAGTGCACATGAACACCCACCAAGAACCAATGTTGAGAAATTTAACCCTTAAGTTGCTAAAAAGGGGTGCAACATGTTTTTGTCCTATACTTAACATTGAAAACTGACTGATCAACATCCAGCTGATGCACTGGGACAGAGGGTGCAGTGGGTGATGGTGTGCATGGGAAGATGGTACATTGGGTGTTGCACGTGGGGGGATGGTATGCATTGGGGCATTGATATGCAGAGGGGGATGGTGTATAGGAGAAATTTAACTTCTGCAACACAGGTATGTTTTCGCTAGTATATTTAATAAAATATAGCAGAATTATATTTCAACCACGTATAAGAACCTTCTTTAAGGTTCAGAATACATTCAACTATGTAAACAGAGGTATTAAGGTATTAAGAGGTATTTTCACACACGGACTCAGGCTCAGCTTGGCATGTTGCCTGCTCACAAGAAAAAGGACAATTAAGATTTTTTTCCAGGACATGACTTGGAAAAAGGACATATGGTCACCCTGCATTATAGTCCATCAGGCTTACTCCCAGAAAAGTGTGGATGGGATGGGAGCCTCAGATCCCAATCCTATGCATGCTACTCAGAAGCAAGTCCATGATAGTCAGTGGGACTTACTTGCAGATAACAACGGAGAGAACACACACCCCCAAGTCCAGGGCAGGATCCTGGAGGAACATTCAGAGAGGAGCAATCCTTTAGTGAGCACAAGGGGTGCAGGAAAGGGATGAGGGATTAAGTGGTTGCTCCCCAACTAGCATCGGCCTCTGGCAGTGGAGAGGGAGTCTGCCTGGAACATTAGCACCTTCCCAGCACTAGGGCAGCCAGCCCAGCCTCTCCTCTCCTCCCACAGTGCTCACAGCTTCCACGCCATCCCACAGGGACAGCCCCTGCCTGGTGCATCCACTTTCTCACCTACAGTTCTCCAAAAATCCAAGGAACTGACTACAATACAAAAAGAGGGACTATACATGTGGGATCATTCATTTCACTATTCCAAAGACTGACCAAAGATTTCACCAAAAATGTTAGGCTATTTTTATTTTATTTTAAAAATTTGTATCCCGCCTTTCTCAGGCTGTCTAGCCTAGGCTAGGGCAGGGGTGTCACATCATCTCTCTTTTGGCAGGAGGGCCACATCATCTCTCAGATACTGTGTTGGGAGCTGGAATATTTGAATAAAGTTTGAATAAAGTTTGAATAAATTTACATATAACATTGTATGAGAGTTATTACAAGGCTTTCCCTTGGCCCGATAGATGAGTCTTGCCAAGGGCCCTAGGGCCAGGGTTTGGCATATTGACTTATGCAATGGCTCTCGAAGAGTCAGACCCCCTTGGGGGGTCACTACTTCATTTCAGGGGAGTTGCAGCATGTTGGGCATCCCCATCTGGATACTGCCATCTTGGAATGGGGCATTCAGACTGCAATCCATACTTTCCTGGGAGTAACTCTCATTGAACAATATGGGACTTACTTCCAAGTAGACAGAGGACATCACAGTAATGTCACTTCCAGTTTGATGGAAGTTTGACATCATTTCCAGGGGAGCCCAGGCAGACTGCCATTCTCAGAAAGGGGGATCCCAGAACAAAATGCTCAAGAATCCATAGGGTTCCAACCTGAACACCTTCCAGAACTGCACAACTGGTGGTTTCTTTGTTCCTACATGAAGTTCACTGCCACATATTTTTAAATAGGTACTTAGAAATGTGTGGCACTGAAACACAAATTCATTACTTTTAGCCTGTTGTATTTATCAGAATCATGTAGCTTTCAAATATTAGATGTCTTTGTTAAATAATGCTAAGGAATTCTGGACCAGACCATCATTTCACAGACATATAAATACAGCATGAGTTGATAAATCAACACAAAACAACATTAAAACCAATCAATGTAAGTTTAATATAAAGATACTGCAAACAAAGACATGCATGTAGAACTCTATTTCTTACCACTCAAAATAGGATATTTCTCCTGTTTCTTATGGAAGGCTGTATATACAGGGTGATAAAAAAGTAGTTCCCTATACTGTACTTTATAAGTATTTTAAAATAGTATTTTAAAATAAGTATCCTTAAAATAGGGAGTTACTTTTCAATCACCCTGTATAAGTTTAGAGATCAATTTGTTGTAAGTAGTTTTCCAATAAAAAAAATTATGGGAGATAGAAAACCACCTTTCATCCATTTCTTTTGGAAAATAAGTATGAGCCTTGAAACTCTGCTGATCCTTCACTGTACTACACCAATGCCTTTAGAAGCAGAGTGATCCTGAAAAATCAAACAAATAATAAAACCTACAGTGTCACATATTCCACTATAACATGAGAAAACAGAAGCAAAGGTATCCTAAATCATCATTGTGAATGCATACCAACTTAAATGACCAAAGACTGTGAACCAAGCACTATTTAGAACTAAAGAGTCAAGACATTCTGTTCCTCAGTAAAGCTGAAAGTAGTATAAAGACAGTCATGTACAGAAATCTATTTTTCATGCAAATAAAGCAGTACCAAATCCACTGGTCAAAGAGGATGACGAGAACTCTGTTCCCATTCAGAATTCAGTCTTTTCAATTTATTGCACTTGAAACATCTTTTTTTTGGAAAAAGCTTCATGAACCAAGTCCAGTTCTCAAGGTCTAACAATGACATTAGGCATTTAATTAGGAGGCTGTCACTTAAACTGGCATCCAAACTTTCTGCACTAACTCACACATCTTACAAATCTAACAGAAAAACAGTTCTGAGCACATACAATGAAAGCAGAGAAATGTTAGTATAAAAAATTCAAGTACATGTTTCTTGGATCTACTGTAAAATGCACACTATGTGATCCACTAGGCAAATTCAGACCACAAGGCAATTTTTGTTGCCAAGAAAATATTTTTGGGGAAAAAGATCTTTTTCCCAAATGTGCATTTGGAGAAGGACTGTAGCCAGGGTTCGCTCAAGAGTGCAACAAGGTCAGGCATTTACCAGAGTTCAAAAACTGGGGCCAAAGAGCAGAGTCATTCTCAATCTTCTTGGAATTCTTTAAAAGACCAAAGTCAGCATGTGAACATTACTTTCCCCGCTTGCTACAGAAGGGGGCACTTAAAGCAGCTTATCCAATAGCAGCTTATCCAAGAGCTGTCCTTGCTCAACAGTGCAATATGACATTCACCATAACATTTGTTCAGTCAACACCAAGTGCCATGTATATAGGTGATGCTATACACATACTATATATACTAAAATATGCAACACATGAATACTAACAGAACATTGCATGCATTATATTGTTAAGGTGTCACTGTCATGTACAAAACAGAACTGATGTACATGAGTGGAGGAGACTAAAGACAATTCATTTATATGCCACCCCAAAAGTGGTGACTTTTGGTCACCACAAAGCCAGCTATAGTAAACAAATTTCATTAAAAACCAACAGAATGTACCGGTACATCATCTCTAGGCAAGTGTGCTCAGAAACTAGGGACAGATGAAACAATTCAGACAGGAGCTTGCTACAGGAGCATCGGGGTCCAGGCCAGGATCTGGATACCTGTCTGGATACTCCAGTAACAGATAGTTCATTAGAAAAGGTTCATTTTAATTGTTCATTTTATTCATTAGAATAAACCTTGTTATTATCAGAATCCCTTTAAACAAGTCTATGATGCAGTTAGCCCAGCTCTGCGATGCCAGCTGGATCCAATTGTACTGGCTCTGCCTTTCCATTGGACTAATTTAGTGGTGTGGAGAGGTGGGATTTGCTGCTTGCAAATCCCATAACAATCCATAACAATCCAACCCATCCTCCATAACAATCCAACCCAGGCTTTCGTGCTTCGCATGCAGTGTGTGCAGCGCCGAGCATGATATCATAGTCTCTCAAGACTGACGGAGGCCTGATGCAGTTGCATTCGAAATACAGGTCTGCCCTGTTTATCCATTCACACTCACAGATTTAACAGTATAGATTCCTAATCCCCAATGGAGGACCTGATCTGAGTTCCAAGATGTGACCAGAAATGCCCTCTGGTCACATCTTGAAGACTTTCTGAGGTCTGGAGACCTGTAGATGAGAACATACATAGGTTGAGCCATGGCTATTTCTTTCTAAGCCTGGAGACGCTGCACACTGTCTCTCCAGTACTCAGAAAGGTACTTCTATTTCATGAATGTTTTTTCAACACCTCCAGGGTCTCAGAACTCCTCCAGAAACTTCTGGTCACATAAGCCACAACCTATGAATTCACTTAACCATGGGTTTCTTCATCCACGGGGGTTCTGGGAATAAACACCCATGGATGTCAGTGACAACATCTGGCCCCATCTCTAAAATGGTATTATATATAATAATGCAGATGAGAATCAAAATGATCAAGGGTTTCGTTTCATTACCTTTATTGGCATACAAATGATCAAGGGTTTGAAACAGCTTAGAAAGCTTTAAAAGGAGGATGAACAAATATTTAATGTATATTAGTAAAGATGGCTCTATGGAACATCTAAAGTCAGAAGTAGCATGACACTGAATATTAACTGCTACAAATAGAAGAGGCCTCTTTCTTCATGCTTACATGTAGCTTCCTGGAGTTTCTGGTTGGCCACTACAGGACTGAATCTAACCACCTTTGGTCAGATTTAGCAAAACCTTTCAAAAACTGATTGGGTCCGAGGTAACAAAAGATAATGTATATTATCAAGTAACCTTAACTTTCATCTTTTAACCCTATTTTGCTTTGGGGCAGTCTTAGAAATATTGTACATCAGAAGAACCAATATGTCTAGTGTGAGAAAGATCTTTTAATATTTTTGGTTAAAAGAACAGAAAATAACTGTATAAAGAAT
Source organism: Cryptoblepharus egeriae (assembly GCA_030015325.1). Taxonomy (NCBI): domain Eukaryota; kingdom Metazoa; phylum Chordata; class Lepidosauria; order Squamata; family Scincidae; genus Cryptoblepharus; species Cryptoblepharus egeriae. Next base: position 189,554,641 of record JAREYC010000002.1, read on the forward strand.
TTGTTTCTGATTTTCTTTTCTAATGATATAGTATTTGGAAAATGTACAAACTGGACACACACATAAATTGTATGACAGTGTATGACAGACCCAACAAACTGGTCACACACTTAAATTGTATGACAGTGATAACTAAAAACCACAATGATTACATTTTAAACATCACCAGAAGCAAAAGTCATTGTTATGATGTAGTTGTTAAGTTGTGTTCAAATTTTTATGACTCCATGGACTACAACTGATCGACCAACTTCTCTCTCTCTGTGTGTGTGTGTGTGTGTGTGTGTGTGTGTGTGTATATATATATATATATATCGCTTTTCAACAAAAAGTTCACAAAGTGTTTTACAGAGAAAAATGAAAAAACGAATGGGTCCCTGCCCCAAAAGGCTTCACAATCTAAAAAGATGCAAAAAACAAAAACAAAACACCAGCAGAAGCCACTACAAAGACATTGTTGGGGTGAGGAGGCCAACACACCAGGCCATCCCATCCTCTACTAACTTCCCAAGTTTGTCCAAATTTGTGTTTACTGTTTAGGTGACACTATCTAACCATCTCTGCCTTCTCCTTTTGCCTTCAGTTTTTCCCAGCATCAGGGTATTTTCTAAAGAGCAGGGGATGGTTAGCTAAAACAGCAAAGGGGTAGGCAGAACCAGCCAAAATGCCCAATGAAATTGATAAACTGAGGTCAGAATGAAGTGTGACGAACCATTTATAAGAGACAGCAATATTTCATATCACACAGTAACCAAGCCAAGAAGCCTCTGGTTACAATCTCACTTCTCTCATGAATTCTCACTATTATTTATTTTTAAAAAATTTATCCTGCCTTTCTCAGGTCGTAGACCGACTCAAGGCGGCTCACGTTAAAACATACCGTAATTAAAAACATAATTAAAAACTAAAAAGCTTTAACCAAATCTCACCATCTCAGCTTTAGCCCCTACCTGCAATATAGGAATATTACAACTCGCTGCACAGAACTGATGTTAAGAATTAGAAGTTAATACATGTGTGACGTATTTTGAATGTTCAAAAACCCTATTAAAATGCTAAGTATTAGAAGACTCATTAAAACTGAGCAACACTGCAGTGAAAACTCCAAAAATGCTTCCATATGACTTCCAGACATTCTTAACCACTTCTATCAGAATCTGTTACACATCCAAAATACACATCATCATCACTGGCTTCCTTCAGTCTCGAAAGACTATGGTATCATGCTCAGAAATGGAGTCCCTAGGACAGCATCTTTTTAGACAAACAGTGCAAAAACAATTTGAAGAAGCATGAATGAAAAATATAATTATTTGACATAAGTCAGACTATATATAAGATTGCAGGCAAAGTTTTTCCATATTTTATTTTTAAAATTATATATATATATAAACACACACACACACCAATAAGGAACCCAGATATTCTTTGGTTGTGGAAGTAGAGTCTTCATGCAGTAAATTTATTATGAATAAGTTTATTATGTTTATTCATAAGTTTATTATGAATAATAAACTTCATTATCATGAAACTGTCTGGTAACATATTAAACTAGCAAAAAATACTATCCCCCAGTGGGTCCCTCCACTGCACACACCCCATTGCACACCATATGCAATACCCCCATGTGCACCATCCCCCCATGCACACCATCCCCCCATGTGCACCATATGCAACAACCCCCATGTGCACCATCCTCCCATGCGCACCATCCCTGCCAGTGCATCAGCTGGATTTTGAAAAGTCAGTCATCAACATTAAGTATAGAACAAAAACATGTTGTACCTCCTTTCAGCCCCTTAAGGGTTAAATTTGTCAACATTGGTTCTTGGTGGGTGTTCATGTCAAAAAAGGAACATCCCCCCAGTTTCATTCTTCTAGACCAGGGGTTGGGACAGAGCATCAGTCAGTCAGGGATTCTTCAATGTAAAGTATAGGGAGGAAAACGCTTTGTGCCCCTTTTCACCCCCTTCCTGTTGGAATTTCCAAAAATCGGTTCTTAGTGGGTGACTCTGTCACAGAAGGAACACCTACCCAAATTTCATGTTTCTAGGCCTAGCGGTTTTGGCTGGCCATTGATGAGTGAGTGAGGCAGTTAATCAGTGAGTTTTCAGTTTCATACATATACAGTAGAAAATTATAAAGTCTATTCCATTGGGATAAATTTTTTTGCCAGTGCAATTGAGTCTTTTGTTAAGAAGGAACAAAAGGAGACTATCAAGAGGAAACAGATGTACAGAACAAGTTAAGGATAAGCTAAGGAGCCTTATGATCTTTAGTGAATGCTATAACTGACTACCAATCACTTCAGAGCAACACTTTGTAATTTATTAATGAAAATTTTTAATTTGTTAATTTAAATCATTAACAAGAAAATATAAAAATACCTTGCTCTGACAGGTCTTTTCAAACATTTGTATTATTTTTAGTTAATATAATTGTAGGTTAATGTTTTAAAATCTGTATCAATATGAAACACACAAATTCCATTTTCTCATTCTAGCATTCTCTATGTGTCCTCAAAGTGGTCAGAGAGACAGAATTGTGAACACATTGGGCACACAGTGAACATTGGGCACACACAGATACACGTAAATTTATTGCAGAGCTTAATTTTCATTATTGAAATCAACAGGACATCTATTTTGGACTATATAAACTGAGGGTGACAGTTAAGATTCTGTTATTATTCACTGTTTCAAGTACTGGTTCCTGAAGGCCAGTCTCCATACGATCTTTTCCAAATGGAATGTCATCTCTGTATGGCAATTCTCCATGTCCAACAGCTTGCCAAGTAGATCTGCCCACCCAGGAGAATTTCCATGCTAGTTAACAGACACTTTCAGTAACATCTGTCATGGTGTGTAAGCCCTCGGAGTTCATGGAGACAGTTATTGTCAGTGAGAAAACGCTACCACTATTACAACAATCAATATGGCAACCTATGTAAGATGTCACAGCCAGTTATTGAAGATTGTCACGTAGAAATGAATTGTGTGGGGAAAGATTACCTATAGACCAGCACAAGTCTTTGTTTATATATATATATATATATATACACACACACATATATATACATACACACACACACCCACACACACCCACACACACCCACCCCCATTAAGAACCGATTTTGGGAAATTCAAAGCGGAAGGGGGTGAAATGGGGCGCAAGGTGTTTTCATCCATATACTTTACATTGAAGAATCACTGACTGATCAACACTCTGCTTCCACACCTGGACTAAGAAGCATGAAATTTGGGGAGGGTGTTCCTTCTGTCACCCACCAAGAACCAACATTTAGAAATTTAACCTCTAAGGGTGTGAAAAGGGGTGCAACGTGTTTTCATCCTATACTTAACTGTGAAGACTGATAAAGCCCAGCTTTAAATCCTGCACCTGTCTGTTAGAGGTGCCCATGCTTGAGAGGGAGGAGTGGTACATGGAGGGGGTTTAAGGGACCACCACTGCATGATGGTGCACGGTGCTTCCGCTACACTACAATACCAAGTAGCGAATGTCCAACATTCGCTGCTGCCTGCCATTGCTCCTAATATGCTCTAATGCCTGTCAGTGTCCTGCGGTGTCCATTGCTCACCACTGTCCACTGCCTGCCACACAGTGCCTAGCAGAGTATATAAAATATACTTAAAATTTTATTCCAGCAAGAGAGGGTAAATTTCGCTGGTATTGGATAATATAGTTAAGTCCTGCAAAATCTTTCATTTCTTTCCAAACCAAAACTGAATTAAGTGATTAAATAACTATATTTTCTAAACGAAATAACGTGCCACTACTGAAATAGTATTTGATTCAGGTTCAACAATGAGCAAACATAACTTTCATATCATTAATATCTATCTTAGGAGAGACAAAAGAACACTACTAGTTCTTATCACAATGTGTACCAATGCCTACACACATCATTCAGGAGCAAAAGCAGTGCAAAGAGATGTCCACAGAGTCCACAGCTAGAACACTTCATGGGGAAAAAGCTTCATGTTGACAAAACAAATGAAAGCAAGAGTAAATCAACAGAAATACACTCACCAAGAAGAAAGCTACCTGCCCCCTGCCTCCATACAGCCTGATATCTAAGTAGACAAAAGGGACAAAGGAAAGATTAATAACAATATGAGTATGTATATTAGCATAAAAATTGTAGCTAAACCATAAATTTAACCCCGGTCTGCCAACTCAAGATGCCCATCAATTTTCTGACTTCTGCACATCAATCATCATCACCACTTCTTCTAAAACCTTAAAATACAGAAAGTGGTAAAAGGATTTTCCCCAAGCTTTCAGTTTGTGCATAATTACAGCAAAGTAGGGATTGTAATTTGGTTTAGAGCCAATTCAAACATTAAAGCCTCCATGTGGAGCTGAAGAAAAATGTTTCCACGTGATGGCAACTCCTTTGGGGCTTGTCAACTTTACACTTGCATCCTCTTGATTGACCAAATGGAATGGATAGTATCCATGCCATTACTGGTATGGAGACTTTCTTAACACGTGAGCCAATCAGTTTAGAAAAGAGACCTATGACTCTTACGTAGTTGTCAACAAGATTAATAACATTTCCCACTTTATGATGGAAAGGGTAAATGAACAAAAGAAAAATGAAGGTATAGTGTATTGTGTAAAATAATTAGGGTTCATTGTCCTAAGAGGAAATTGGATGTGGAACTTTGTTTTGTCTAAACTCTTAATATTTTTTAAGGAATTGAGCTGGTGAATATATATATGTGCTAAGTATGAACAGAAAGATTCAGGAGTATTGAACAGTTACTAACTGTATTAAGGGGGACTCCACCTCAAAGAACTGGGGGAGCCTATGAAGGCTAAATAGCTACAGGATAAGCTCAATGTCCCTGACATAGACATAAGGGAGTATGGGTTGAAGCAGATGTGCAGCTGCCAGGATCTGAACCACAAAATTTAAAAGTATAAATGTAAAATTTAGGGAGCACTCCTGAAGAGAGGCCAATAAGAATTGCCCAGCGGGGCTGGCCCAAGTAGGCTATATCCAGAGCTGACTCTTTGGCCAAATCCACAGGATGGGAAGCTGCTGAGCACCAAGTCAGTGGCATCTGGGGAGGGCTTGCTCCTGAGGAGACCTGCCTCAGATCACACTGAACAAGGAGCGGCTGTGGTGCCTGCCTTATAAGGAAGCCCAGGACTCCCTGAGAACCAGTAACAGCTGCAGCATGAGACTGCAGTACCTGTAGTGGAGGGTAGGTGCAAAGGCATTGTTGCTGGAGTGGCCTGCTAGGCTTGTGCTGTATTGAGATGTTCAGAGGCAGGAGTGGTTTACGCCAGTTGCTTATGCCAGCCTAGGAAACAGAACTTTTTGTTTTGCTTCCATTTTTACTCTAGTTTATCTTGTGCTCCAATGGATCTACTCAGATTTATTCCTGCTCCTGAGGTGGTCTAACTTTGAGGAGCAGGAAGAGGGCATTCCTGCCATGGAAACAGGCTCTGGATATGGCTTAACTGCATTGTTCTAAGGCAATCTCAACATACCCTTAACATACCCCTGCTGAGCTGCCCAGGTCTGTTTGTTTTGCACCAGCCTAAGTTGACTTACACTGGCTCAGGCCTTTTCTGGTGCAGCTAGGCTGGCGTAAGTCAGCTTAGGCCGGCCTAGTGCTGGATAGGCTGGCCCTTCAGGACTGCAGCCTTTAAAGTTTCCTACCCATGTGTACAATTCTCAAATCTTTTCAGATAGAATGGATAAACTTCAGCCCATGTTTAGGCCATCATTTACAACCAGGGTGCCTTCCGCAAAACCAGGACAGTACAACATTGGGTCAGTGCCTTTGGGGCAGGATACAATCCGGTGCATATCTACTAAGACATTATAATTAATAGGGCTTACTCCCAGGAACTATGTGCCTCTATGGTGCATCCCTTCCTGGCCCCCTCTTACTTGGGACACCAGTGGGGGACAGCCCTCTTGAACTCACACCATCCACACCCACACCTCCTTACTCCGGCTAGGTCAAAATTCAGGATGTAGACCTAGCCGTACAGGAAGGAACCCTTTATTCTAGAAATGTCCCAGTTTTTCTGGACATACAGCAACCCTATTTGCAACCCCAATGGAAGGGCCTGTAATGGTTTGTGTTAGATCTGGAAGATCCAGGTTCAAATCACTCTTAGGCCATGAAACTTCCTGGGTGACCTTGGGCCAGTCACTCACTCTCAGCCTCACAGGGTTGTGAGGAACCATGTACAGGGGAGGAACCATGTACACCACTCTGATATCCTTGTGAAAAAGGTGTTTTAAAGTATGGAAAAATTAACTCCTCTCACATGCAATGCACTCACCCCAACGCACTGCCTGCCAATCTCTATCCATCCACATCTCCACCTTTATCTCCCAGGAATGGACCCCAAACCAAGAAAGCTCAGGTCCGTGACCGACCAGCTGTCAGCAAGGCATGACCGGATTACACTGGTTGCAAATTCCTGCCTCTGAAATGAGACCAGGACTGCAATCCTACCCACTTTTTCCTGGGAGAAAGTCTCAGTGAACACAATGTTTAGCATAGACATGCATAGGATTTAGCTGTGGGTCTCCAATAAGGCAGCTGGACAATGGGGCAAAAGAACCTACTTCCCTGTGGAGGTGGGAGGACCTGAAAGGTGCAATGTCCATTCAAAAGCCTGGAGATCAGACCCACAGGAGGAGTCTGAGGCAGGCCAGCAAGGAAACAGGTGGAGGTGGTACAACCTTAACCATACTTTCCTGGGACTTACTTCTGAGCAGACACAGCTCCAAAGTTACAGTCCTATGCATTCATGGAATTAGTTTGTGCTTTCATGGGCATTAGTTCCATTGACTATAATGAGACTTCTGAGAAGTAATGCATAGGATTGGATTGTAAGACTACAAGACTGTGCCTGTTTTCCTGGGAGTAAGCCCCATAGGCTGTAATGGGACTTACTTCCGAGTAGGCAGGCACAGGACTGTCTGAGGCTACAAGACTGCGCCTGCTTTCCTGGGAGTAAGCCCCATAGGCTGTAATGGGACTTACTTCCGAGTAGGCAGGCACAGGACTGTCTGAGGCTACAAGACTGCGCCTGCTTTCCTGGGAGTAAGCCCCATAGGCTGTAATGGGACTTACTTCCGAGTAGGCAGGCACAGGACTGTCTGAGGCTACAAGACTGCGCCTGCTTTCCTGGGAGTAAGCCCCATAGGCTGTAATGGGACTTACTTCCGAGTAGGCAGGCACAGGACTGTCTGAGGCTACAAGACTGCGCCTGCTTTCCTGGGAGTAAGCCCCATAGGATGCAATGGGACTTGCTTCCGAGTAGACCCTGGTATGCTGGGGCTATTCAGTCAGTGAGAGACTCACCTGCCCGCCTGGCCACTCTCCACACCCAGCAGCGCCACCATCAGCGCCGCCGTCTCAGCTCCGGGGACTCGGTCTCTGCCGGCGGTGCTCGGGGGACGCGGCCCCACCAGGGAGTTGTCCGGCGGGCACCCGCACATCCGGGGCGAGCTCAGTCTGCCTCCGCTTCAGAGGCGGCGGCGGCGGTGGCGGCGGGCCGGAGGGGGGCAAGTCCCCCTCGCCCCGCCGCCCCGACTCCTCATCCCCGAGCGGGACGGCACGAACAGTCCTTCTCCGCCCTTCCCAGGCTCTACCGGCGGCGGCTGCGCTCTGCAGGCTCTGCTCCCACCGCCGTCACCGCCCCCTTCCCTCACTCCGTCGCCCCGACCACTCTCCCCGCCGCCATTTTGCCTGGGGGAGGGACGGCCCGCCGCGCATGCGCAGTCAAGGGAATCCCGGCTGCTCAGTAAGGCAGCTTATTGAAAGGGGAGGGAGAAGGTGCCCAGGCTGGGAAAGAAAGGGGCCCACCGCGCATGCGCAGAAGGAGGCGGTGTCGGCTTTTCACACTCTCGCTCACACCTGCGGGAGGGGCGTGGCTGGGGGCGGGGTCTGGCTCCACAATGAAGAGCCAGGCTGGGCTGCAGTCTCTGGGAGGCTGCAACCCCAGCCACACTTACCTGGAAGTAGGCCCCATTCACTATACTAGGACTTACTTCTGAGTAGACATGCATATTAGGGCCTTATCCTCTCCAAACTTACTTGGGAGTAAGCCCCTTTGAGTATAATGGGACTTACTTTTGAGTAGACAGGCAAAGCCTGGGCTCTCAGTCTTTCCACACTTACCTTAGAGTAAGCCCATTCACTACAATGAAATACAATAAGACTTACTTCTGAGTAGGCAGGCATGTTATTGGGCTCTAGAGGCCTCATTCTCTCCACACTTATCTGTGAGTAAGCCCCATTCACTATAATGGGACTTACTTCTGAGTAGGCAGCCATATTATTGGGCTCTAGGGGCCTCATCCTCTCCACACTTATGTGGGAGTAAGCCCCATTCACTATAATGGGACTTACTTCTGAGTAGGCAGCCATATTATTGGGCTCTAGGGGCCTCATCCTCTTCACACTTATGTGGTAGTAAGCCCCATTCACTATAATGGGACTTCTGAGTAGATAGGCACAGGCTTGAACTCTAGGGCCCTTATTCTCCCCACACTTACTTGAGAGTATGACCTCCTAACAATAATAGGACTTAATTCTGAGGAGACAAGCATGGGCTGGGGCTCCAGGGGTCCTCATCCTCTTCACACTTACCTGGGAGTAAGACCCATTCACTATAATGGGACTTACTTCTGAGTAGACAAGCATAGCCTTGGGCTATGGGGCTCTCACTCTCTCCACACCTAAGTAAGTCTCATTCATGATAATAGGACTAAATTCTGAGTAGACAGGCTTAGGCCTGGCTTCTAGGGGCCCCATCCTCACACTTACCTAGGAGTAGGCCCCATTGATTGTAATAATAGGACTTACTCCTACATAGACAGGCATAGGCCTGGTTCTAAGGGCCCTCATCCTATACACACTAACCCAGGTGTAGGCCCCCTTGACTATAATGGGGCCTACTTCTGAGTAGATTGGCACAGGCTTGGGCTCTGAGGGAGCTGATCCATAGTGAAGTCGTCATGTGTCAGCAAAAGTAGTTTCAACAATGTAGTTGCTGGTTGGTAGCTCAGATTTAACATTAGAGGTGTAACTAGAAAGCCTGGCGTCAAGGACAGTGGCATAATGATGGCACATGACATTGTGATGTCACTTTTGAGCTTTCCCTGGAGGAATAGATGGTGGCAGCTTTGTGCACTTTCAGTTCCTTCAGAGAACAAAGCTGCCAGTACCTCTTCAAAGCTCCAAAGAGAACCACAAATGACTACCTGCATGTTATGCCCCCATCTTACTCCCTGGGGCAGATGCCTCACAGGCTCCACACTCGTTACACCTCTGTTTGACATTATCTGTTCAGAAGCTTCTGGCTCACCACAGAGAGAATGCAAGAATTGCCATCTTCCCCTTCTTGTGCAATGTGTTCTTGCTTTGCTACATCTTTACCAGCCTGGAGAAGGTCAAAACTAGTCCTGTTAGACTTTTAGTCTTATGTTTCGGTGGACCACATTTTTCATTTGTACTCTGCATGATCACATGACAGACCTGGAAGCCCAAGAAGTTGTCTTGTTATGGGTCAAAAGGCTGGTACCTCTAGTTGGATATTATTTATTCCAACATTTGTCCAACAAATTCCAGCATTTGTCCCCAGTTGTATCAGTTGGCATGTTCCACCAATTGGAAGTAATAGCAGAAATAATAGAGAACAATGGCGTCACCTGTTACTTCAGGATTTGAAGGCCAGACGTAACACAACAAACATCAGTAAGAGGCTCAGGTTGTACAGGGCAACTTTTTTGAGGACACACTAGTTCTACCTGCAATGCTAAGCTGTCCACTGCTGCTTATCATATTGCAACATTTCCTCCACTAAGAGGTGGAGGGGCTCCCACACGTACCGCCAGACATCACCTTCATTACCATTACTTCAGAAATCACTGGTTGAGAAATATTCATCTACTCTGAGAGTGGCGCTCTAGGTTCCCTACTAAGCCTCCCTGGTGATGGAACTTGGGACCTGCTGCTTGCAAAACACTTACTCCACCTCTGAATTACAACCTCATTCCTAAAGAGCAGTGGCAGGCAAATCCATATAGCAGCTGTGTAAGCACAAATGTTCTATAGCAGAACATTTATGCCTTATAATGCTAAACCACATGACCTAGCTTTGTAACAATATACAATATTCCCCTCTCCACCTTTAGTCTGTCTGTAATTGGAGTCGTTTGCAGACATTTGTCAAGCATGGAATTGTCCTTACTCTCCTAAAAATGTTGGTGAGTGCACCAGTAAGCACCTTCTTCCTCAGGCAAATGTTCTCCACTGAGTAAGTTAGGGGCAGGACTCGCCATGCAATCAGAAATGTCACTATGGGATCATCATTGGCATCCTTCAGTCTCGAAAGACTATGGTTTCATGCTCTGATTGGAGGTCCTGAAACAGCATCTAGTGTGGCTAAAAAGGCCAATTCAAGAGTGGCAATCCCTTCCACACTGAAGACAGATAAAGTCTGTCCCCTGCCCAGGCCCCAGGTTCCGCTGCTTTCGGGTCTGTCTCTTTGCTTCAGCTTTCCGAACAAGTGTCTCTTCCAGTTGGAGAAGGCCATGCTAGGTCTTTTGCATCCACACTGAACGATTGGAGGTCAAGGTTTCCCAGCAGTTGATGTCCATTCCCAAGGCCTTTAGATCCCTCTTGCAGATGTCCTTGTATCGCAGCTGTGGTCTCTCTCTAGGGTGCTTTCCCTGCACTAATTCACCATATAGGAGATCTTTTGGAATCCGACCGTCAGCCATTCTCACAACATGCCCAAGCCAGCGTAGATGCTGTTTCAGAAGTGTGAACATACTAGAGATTCCAGCACATTCCCAGACTGCATCATTTGAGACTTTGTCACGCCAGGTGATGCCAAGAGTACGTCGGAGACAGCGCATATGGAAGGTGTTCAGCTTTCTCTCCTGCCGTGCATAAAGGGTCCAAGACTCACTGATGTACGAGAGTGTGCTCAGGACGCTAGCTCTATAGACTTGGATCTTTGTATGTTCCATCAGCTTCTGATTAAGTCATACTCTCTTTGTAAGCCTGGAGAACGTGGTAGCCGCTTTACCAATACGTTTGTTCAGCTCAGTATCTAAGGAGAGAGTGTCAGGAAAGTATGCATAGGATTGTAGCTGTATCAGATTCCATGCTTGTAGAATGTCCTGCGTGGGCATCAGCTATTAGTTCATTTGGCCATATAGAATAGAGGACAGAGTGCCTCTACCTTTAAACATGAGATAGAAGAAGGAATTTAGGCAGGTGCTGCTTTTTTAAACCCTTCTATGTTGAGCAAGCTTGCCTAAATTCCCTCTTATATGCAATGTTTAAAGGTAGAGGCACCCTCTTTTCCATTCTATATGGTCCTCCTGATTTGCCCAGAAAGGGAATCAGCAGGGAGTTTTAGACCAAACTCTGTTCTCTTAGCCATTGTACTGTGTGGGTGTCCAGGATTAGTGTGAAAGATTCAGTCTATAAAATCCATAAACTAATGATGACAATCTTAAATCACAATACATACGGTTTTTAAGGTACATATTGGAGAGCCCTTTTGGTTGCTTTTATTAAGCAGATTTATGCACCACCCATCTGTGACACTGCCTCTCTACAGGGGCTGACGTGTGCCTAGCTAAGGCATCACTCTACCAAGCAAGGGGAAGTCCTTCACTGAAAAGATGGCAGAAACTATTGTCAAGAATTTGCAGTCATGAATGCTGGTGGGCCTCTGCCTTGTTATGCTAATAACTTAAAGAGGCCAATTGAAGCTTCTTAATTATCCTTAATAACCTGTGCTGTTTCCTTAATGGGAGACTGTCCCCTAAGGTGGAGATCCCACCATAGGTGTCTTATTCTTCTGTCCCAGCTAAGGATGTTTGTTGTAAGGCAGATGTAAACAGAAAATGTGATTTTCAAGTAGCTTTGATTAAAAACATACAGACACTGAGTAAATTAGAAGCAGAGACAAAATGGAGATGTTGCAGAGCAAGCAAAGAACCTAAGCACTTTAAATGCACTGCCTTCTGTGGAATTGATGTCATGATCCAAAGTTCAGGTTGAATATTTATGAAAACACACTGTATATCTGCTGTGATTTCCCTCCCTAGAATCCAGGCAGTGACATTGGTAGAACTTCTCACTGCTCAGGGTTATGGGGAATGTGCATCAGCATTATAGTATATATTCACCACAGGGATTTTGTACTGGTTCTGCTCCTGCTGAATAAGCATTGTTCTTTAAATGGGATCTTTTACAATATTTTATATTTCCTGTTACTGTAATTCTTTCACCTTTGCCAAGACAATGCTGAATATAAATGGGAGTGGTTATTTGAAAAACATTATCTTTCAGATTGGAAACTTTGTATATTTAAGACATTTATTGTGGATTCAGAAAAATCAAGGCATTTTAAGCACCCCCCCCCCAATACAGAATTTGGAGTGAAACAACTCCCCAAAGAAACTTCTGTTAAAACTACCTGCAGCTAACAATGCAGGAATGTGTTATATCTCTGCTTCTGTCAGAGCACAATCCCAATCTGGCTCTCTGCCAGTGCAGCAGCTGCAGTGCCAGTGGAGGGTGTTACAAATGCATCTACAATTACCATTGTAGACCCTGAGGAGCATGCAGTGCAAGCAAAAGATTGCAAAGTGGCCACCTGAGATAAGAAACGTCCCGGGTAGCAGAGTGGCAGTGAGTGGATGTGTGTTTTGGAGGGGGGGGGGGGGTCTGAGTGGGGTCTACTTAAGCCGAACAGGAGGCAAGATTTGTGGAGGAGGCCTCTGCCTTATCCAGAATTTGTTCTAGATCTGGAAATATAGAAATTTGGCATTGATCGGTAGCCCCAGTGGCCAGGCTGCAGTGTTACCCCAGCACAGTTTAAGACTGAGCTATCAATCATTTATTTGTAGTGGGGCCTTTGAATGCTCCCTCCACTGGCTGCCTAACACTGTATACTGTTTAAGGTTCAGAATGCGTAGCCCTCTAGTCGCAGTGCAAATAACAAAGGGGCTTGTAGCAGTTTAAAGAATATTTTTTTAAACATAGTATAGCCCTGTGTTATACATTTTCTCATCTGACCTGCAGTATCCTTTAAGTACTGAGGTTGGTGTGCTATTATTGATTCCAAAATGAAGTCTGCATTTTGTGCTCCATCATAGGCAATTGGGATAGAAATTTAGAGGAGATTAAAATTTTCCGGTGGAATTTGGAATCTTATTGGTGGATATTACTCCATCCTTTGCCAGCTCTGTCATTGGCAGTGCTTTTCAACATAGGGGTGTCTCCATCTGAGGAACACTTGGAATATGTCAGCACTCCTCATCCTGTACATGCTTTCTCCATATTACGCCCCAATCTCTTCCCAATTTTATACTCTCTGCCAGAAGAGTTACATTATAGGTATCCAGCTACATTTACATAGCATTTTCTAGCATTGCCAAAGCAATGTGTGATCTAAGCCAGTTGGGTTGTAATGGAGCCAACTTATGTCGAGATATGCTGGCATTTCTGGAGTGTAGAATTGGCTATGAGATAATTCGAGCACAATCCTAACCATATCTACTCAAAAGTAAGCCCCATTGTGTTCAGTGGGTCTTACTGAAAGTGTCTTTAGGATTGCAGCCTTCATTGGTGAGAAAATGTCCTAAAAATCATTTGTAGAACCAAAACTAGCTTCCTTAGATTTGAATTAGAATAGTCTTGAAGTTTCTCTGTTTTACAGCATCAATGAAAGCATGACATCATATGATAACAGCTAAATATAGTAATGAAAGGCCTATTGTGCTATCATTTTATGGTCAATTCAAGGCTGATCTTAAAGCGTGTACAGTAACCATGTTTGTGGCAAATCTTTATATGAAAGAAGATGGAAAAATGGTGAAAGATCCTGAAGTGAATAGAATATATTTGTTGTAGAGTTCAAACTAATTCTAACAATCAGGATGTAACTTGATGAGTGCTAGATGGAATTTACCTTAATGTCAATTTGTGAACTTTAAGAATGTGCCCAGGGCACTCAAGCACATTGAGTAGTGCCATGATATCTCATTACTAGTGACCATCAACAAGTTCTTCAAAAAAGGTTTGGTTCTAATTTCTTTCCATTTCACAGCCCTTTAGCTTTCCAGCCTTTAGGTATCATAACATATTCTGATTCACAGAACAAGGGGATGAAAGAGACACCCCTTATTGTGGTTTCAGTTTTGCAAACTCATCATGACTCATTACAGGTACAATAAAATCAGAAATGGAAATGATGTATTATAATCTTTAATCATTTCTTGCTTTTGTTTTTTTAAAGCTAGTGAGAAGGCTTGTATCCAAAGGACTCTCTCATTAGTTCTGTGGGCCCAAGGGAAATTTGGACCTGTCTTTCTTGAAGTGCAGCTCTCCATACTCCACAGTAACCCTTTGGGGAACATTAAAGGCAGTTTAGTTGTTGCACAAGGACCTTGCTTTCAAAAGGAAGAAGTCCAACATTTCATAGGGAGTGCCCAACCAGCTCTTGGGACCCATGCCAGAAAATCAAAGGTTGGAGTCAAGCAATCATTTTAAGAGCTGAACATGGTATTATAAGATCAGTGATTCTGTGTCACAGATACTTTTATCCTTTTATCCAACTATTTCACCAATCTGTTTTAATGGGCTTTGAAGCAGAACAAAAGCTTGCCAGAGGTGATAGTTAGGAGGAAAAAGACAAATGCTGCTGGCGGTTATGGCTCTGTCATGCCACCTATGGCTATCGACGGTGAAGCTATTGCCTCTATCCAAAGAAACAGATGAAACGGAAATGATGAAGAGCCCAGAGACACCTTGAAGTAAAGGTTCCCAAACTGGGGAATGATGAAGCTCTGCACCTACCCCCTTAAGAGGCAGGGCAACAATGAGTGCAGCTATGTGATTGCAATGATTGGACTACTGCTGGGAAGGGAAGAGGATTTAATATACAGTGGTGCCTCACATAAAGAGCTTAATTCATTCCGGAGGCTTGCTCTTTAAGTGAAATGCTCTTTAAGTGAAGCAGATTTTTCCATAAGAAATAATGGGAACTCAGACGATTGGTTCCACAACCGCCAAAATATTCATATAAAAGTATTAACTGGATGTAAAAATGATGGCAAAACACTGGAAATGAATTCAAAACATACATTCAATGTGCATGATCCTATGAAGTCTACTTAGGCTGCAATCCTATAGACACTTTCCTGGGAGTAAGCCCCATTTAACACAATGGGGCTAACTTCTGGGTAGACATGATTAGGAGGCTGCAATCAAAGACACTTTCCTGGGAGACTCACCTGGGCTGCTGCGAGATGTTCAAGGTGGTCGGAGGGGGAACTTGGGGGCAGTTAGGGGCAGCTGCCTCTGGCATCCCCAGGCAACTGCCCCCAAGTTGGGGGCAGTTAGATGCAGAAGCGCTGGCCGGCAGGCCTTTTAAAGAGCCTCCATGCGGAGCATCAGGGCTGCATAGCACGTGTGCCCATAAAGCGCTTGCTTTTTAAGTGAAGTGGAACTTGTTATGTGAAGCAAGATTTCTTGGAAATTTTTGCTTGTTATGTGAAACGCTTGTTAAGCAAGGTGCTTGTTAAGCAAGGTACCACTGTATTTGTTGATATAATTAGTTAATTTTGCTGTAAAGGCTTTATATTCTGTATGCTGTTTCCTTTGTTATGGCTTATAGCTAATGCAGATAAAGATTGATTGATTGATTGATTGATTGATTGAAGGGAAGAGTTTCTTCCCCCCCCCAACTTTCCTGGGAGTTGCTAAAGCAGTTAAGAGGGTTTGGGGAGCCTACAACTTGTGCAGGACTTATGGCAGCTTTAAACTGCTACGATAGAGGGGAAAAAACTGGATTTTAAAAAACTTTCTTTTTCAGAGCAGTTTGAAGGTGCCAGGAGTGCTGCAGACCCTATGGCGAGCCACCGTGACCCCAAGCTAAGTTGTAAAAATTTATCCCCTTCCCTGCACCACTTATAAGATCTTAAAGTCTCTCTGAGAGTTTGGGAACCTCTGCCTTAAAAGACTTTCAACACATGCATGCCTAAGAAGAAGTAAATTCCAGTGTATTCAATGCTTACTCTCAGGAAAGCAGTAGGATATGCAGTAGACTATGCAATTTACTCCCAAATTTCACATTTCTAGGCCCAGCGGTTATGGCACGGCCTAGTTGAGTGAGTGAGTGAGTCAGTCAGTGACTGACTTTTCTCTCTCATATATAGATGAAAAGTCGCTCACTGACTCAGTCACTCACTCATCAATGCCCAGCCGAAACCGCTGGACCCAGAAGCGTGAAATTTGGGTGGGTGTTCCTTCCATGACCAAGCGGTGTACTAAGAACTGGGTTTTGGAAATTCCAACCAGAAAGGGGTGAAAAGGGGCGCAGCGTGTTTTTGTCTTATACTTAACATGGAAAACTGACCAACCTCCAGCCAATTTGGTGCTTGGTGCCGAGTGCAGTGGGGGGATGTTGTTCAGAGGTAGGGGTTGCACTGGGGAAGATGCTGTGCATGGGGGTGTTACACATGGAGAGATGATGCATATTGGGGGGGTTGATGCTCATGGGGAAGATGATGTGCATGGGGGGTTGATGCTCATGAAGAGATGATGCGCATGGGAAGATGTTGCGCATGGGTGGTTGTTGCATATGAGGGGTTGTGCATGGGTGGATGATGCACATGGGCGGTTGATGCGCATGGGGGTTGCTGCGCTTGGGGGGATGTTGCACATGGGGGTTGATGTGCATGGGGGATTGATGCACTATGGGGGGATGGTGTATGGGGGAATTTTACTCCCGCAATGTGGGTATGCTTTTCGCTAGTATTTTTATATAAATACTTTTTGATTGTTGAACCAATTGTCCTGAGTTTTCATTATTTCCATGGGAAAATAAGCTTTGGATTACAAGTGTTTTGGATAACAAACATGCTTCTGGAACAAATTATCCTTGTAAACCAAGGCACCACTGTATTTGTTGCTATCATCTAGCAGAGCTATTACTCTAGATAATAATGTGGGGTACAGTTTGTCGCGTGGAAGGGTGGGGGATGAGCCATGCCTGGTTTCAACAAGTTACAATGCAGTAAATGTTTATGAGTACAATTAGTTACAATTGCTGTAACAAAATAACAGTCTCAAAGTATCCTTGACAAGTATGCCCAACTGTCCATCTTTATCATTACCTAGTTTTGTTTAAACTTGTTACTTGCTCTCTCAAATGGCCAGTTTGTAGCCATTAGTTCTTATTATTCAGGTTTACCAAGAACTTTCTTCAGCCTTCTTTCTACATTAGCCCAGCGGGTTCCAAACTTATCACAGTCAAAGAAACCTTCTTTCACAGCTATCCCACGCACTATAATCTTGAACCATGCAAGATTTTGTGAGAATGGTGAGAGATGTCACCCAAGCCAAGATGTGAGATCTCACCCAATCCATCTTTCCTGAACATGATTGACTAAATACAGGATTCTTGACGTGACCTTATTGGTGCCCATTGTGAGAGTGTGAGCACTTTCCCCCTCTCTAAACAGAAATGCTTTGGTGTATGTACTCCTGATTTACATTCCACCCCTTTGAAACCATATGGTGGCACCTTGGAAAAGCCAACATCACACAGTACCCCTGTGAGTTGTGCACTAAGATGCCATGGTGCACAGTTTGGGAACCATCGTATTAGATTCTTAGGGATGCAATTCTACATCCCATTAAACACTATGGGACTGACTTTTGAGTAGACTACGCACAGGCTTGCACACTAAAAATATGAGATGCTGCCACAATCTTAGACTCCTTTTCTGCCCCAAGCTAAACATTTAAAAACTTTGATCAGAACACTTTACATTCCTGTCATCGTTTTACTTGTTTGATTTTG
This sequence comes from Cryptoblepharus egeriae, assembly GCA_030015325.1. Lineage (NCBI taxonomy): Eukaryota > Metazoa > Chordata > Lepidosauria > Squamata > Scincidae > Cryptoblepharus > Cryptoblepharus egeriae. Next base: position 189,572,536 of record JAREYC010000002.1, read on the forward strand.
TTCCAATTTCAGGTCAGCCTTCCTGAACATGAGTGACTAAATATTCCAGATGTGGCCTTACCAGTGCCCAGTATGAGTGTGTGAGTACTTTTCCCCTCTATGAAACAGAAATGCTTTTGTGGATCCTCTTTCATTCATATTATCCTGACTGTTCATAGTGTGATCATCCAGTAACCCCAAATCTTTCTTCCTCCACTGTTTCTAGCTAATGAGCACCCAGCCAATACGAAAAATGCTTCCTTGTTCCCAAATTCATGCCATTAGACTTGTATCCTATTGAATTTCTTTCCCTTTCTATTATTTGTACTGTCGTTTAACAACGTGAGCTTAGTGACTGGGACACTATGAATAATTCTTAAGTGAGTCACAGACATTTGTGGTTTAATAATAACTGGAAGTCTGATTGCACAGTTTAATTTATTGTGAGTGTACTGTCCTTGTAATGGCATTGGAAGCTGTGGGAGTAAAACAAAGCCTTTCTTTCAGAGTTTCTAAATATAGATATTGTCCTCCTTCGATAAGGACACTTTTCGTTCTACATATTTTGAGTAATCAAAGGAGATTCTGTTGAAGGCATTTTCTCATTGCCTGCTGCTAGCATCTTGTTTTGCCTGAACTTCCTCTATTAATAGTGTTGCATCTGTAAAAACAAAAGGAAGCAATTCAGATGAATTCAGGTTTAACAGAGTTGTCACTGGCTTCTAGTGGATGCAAAACCAGAAATTTATTTCAGTGGATCATATATAGAGTAACATAATATAATTGTGTCTCCTTAAAATGCAATTTGTAATTTAGAAAAACATTCCCCTTAAATGTATGGTTTTAAATATTTCATATTAAATGGCATCATTGTTTTTGACAGGTATAGCCAATTTTTCATCTGTAACTTGGAGCACAATCCTAATCATGTCTACTCAAAAGTAAGCTCCATTGTGTTCAATGTGACTTACTCCCAGGAAAATGTCTTTAGGATGGCAGCCTTGATCTCAGTGAGGTTGGCCCATAAATTAAAAGATCACCATCCCTTGTTAATGGAAATGAGTCAACCTCCAGAGCTTGGCTTTGTTTCAGCAGGGTGGCAGACCCCCTCCCTTCTCCTTCCCCCGCCTGGAGCATATGACAGAATGCAAAGCTATTGGGAAGTTATTTTCACTTTGCATTATCACTACATTAAGTGATTATCACAAAGCTGCTTGAAGAACTAGAGAGAGAGATGGATTTGTTGCCTTCTTGCTGCTTTACAATGGTAAGCAGGTTATTTTCAAATGAATGTCTAATCTTTTAATTGCTTTTGTTTAACATGAAAATCAGCATCTGTGAAGGTTCCATGAACAAACCCTGGCAGATGCTGAGACTCAATCTACATGTATATCCCCAAGAATACAGTTTTTTTTCTAAACAAAACATTTTTAATCATTTGTTTTTTAAGTAGAAAGATTGCGATGGAGAAACCCTGAATCTCTTCCTGCTCAGTGAATAAGAAGAGGATAAAATATCAAATTTAGTTCCCTCCTGGTCAGTCCCTCCCACTGCCTTAGGTAGTCTGGCAGGCACAGCAGGAACAGATAGATGATGGATGCTGAATGCTGCTGCCTCCTATGACATCGCTCCCAAAATGATCCCCAATGGACTGCTGCATTCTCTGTAATCAGTCATTTTAGAACAGTGGAAGCTTCTTCTGCATAGCAATGTGTTGGGGTTTTATTTTAATTTATCCTAAGTAGGTACCAGTTTCACTGGCTGGACATTACTAGTAACTACATCCAATTTGAGAATATAAGCAATGGATCTCCTGCCTACTGGGAATCCTTAAAAATATATCTTCACAAGCAGCATATGTGTATGACACTGTGCAAAAGCAGCAGGTTAAGATTTTACCTGATCAAGCAGGGAGGTGTGGCTGATTGTGATGCCTGCATTTTACTATCTGATTTATTTTGCTTTCCAGAGGCAACTGTTGGAAGAGAACACAAGACTATCCCCGTGGCCAGTTGTGCAGACCACAAATGGAGCATATGGCATGCTGGAAAGCAGTGACCTTCTGCTAAGAGAAGGTGAAAATATCTGCTTCTCACTCCTGTGAGCAGGAAGTAGTTCATTTACCTCCTTGTCATGCTCTTTGTATGCTGTTCTAATATATTGCAGGCTTATTTACAGCAGCATCCTGACTTGGGTTGAGTCAGGCAAGATAGCTTAGCCTGAGCTGAATCCTGCAAGGATGGGCTGTTGCTGCATTACTTTGTGGAAGGAGACACTTTCCCCCTTCCCAAGGTAGGGGGTCACCTCCAGTTAGGTCTCTTAAAAGGACAATGTGAACATATATTCTCCTTCCTTGATGCTGTCTCTGTAAATAAAACTGGAAATCTCACACATCTGAGTTTGATTGTGCATGAGGAGTTCAGGAAAGGGGGAATGCTCCGATGTCTATCCATTTTCTACTTTCATCTTCTTGATGTCTGTACCAGAGTACCTTCTGTTGATAACTAGGAATCTCTGCATCTTTGTGTTGTAAATACCTGAACATCTGGGACATGGACTCATGGGGCATCTCCTCATTGTTGACAATAGTGACTGCACAGCAGTACTCATTCCTGCTGGAGGCATCATCCTCTGCTTGTCCCTGTCTCCTGCTTGATTCACCCTGTGTTGGCACTTCTGGTTTTGAGACTGGGTAGATGCCATGAATGGCTTCTGGCATGCTAGGGTAACACTGTGCTGATATCAAGTGCCACTGTCGTTGTGATAGAGTCATTGTGATGATGATTTCCTTGGATGCTGGTGGCTTCACAGGGAGAGCTGAACTTTATAGGGAGGGCTCTTGTTTCTCCTTTCCCTTTTGACAGGGTGACCAGATGCCAAACCCAAAATTCCTGAACCCTAAGGCCAAAATTCCTAATCCCAGGCTAAAATTCCTACCCGCTTAAAAAAATTGCCAAAAGTGTATTTTTTTTTGTTTTTGTAGTTTTCATTTTTTGGTTTTCTGACCATAACTTTTGATAAGAAGGAGATATCTCAAAACTGATTTGTGCATTGGATTCTGCTCTTTAATACAAATCCATTGACATATGGCAAGATGGGGTATGGTGCACTATCGCAAAGTTTCAAAATGAAGCAAAAATGTAGGACAATGAAGCAAAAATGTAGGACACCCGGACAGGAAGCTAAAAATCCGGACAAATCCGGGTTTTTCTGGTCATATGGTCACCCTGCTTTTGGGCTGAACTGGTTTAGGGTATGTTGGACATTGTGCTGGTGAAGAAGCTACGCCAGCACAATAGGACTGCGCTGTTAATGATCTGGATGCTCCTACTGAGCTCTACAAATATCTTTTCCCCCAGATTTTCCTTTCAACAAATAAAAACTGATTAGGATAGAAAGGGATGGCCAAGCCACTTAATTAGACCGATCATTATTTTACCCAGCAATGCAAGACTTGATGAAACTTGGAATATCCAGTACAAGAAGCTTGTGCCACTTTGAAGTTTCTGCTGCTCACAAAGTGGCAGTGACTAGGGGATAGTGGTCCTCTGGTGCACAACAGGATATTCTGGCAGGAAATTCCGCTAAAACATTTACAGGATACTAAAGTTGATGGGTTATAGCTAAACAGGATGAGAAAGGGGAAAAGGAAACTTCTGTTATGCAGAAACGATGCAGAAACTAGCAGAAAACTCTGCTATGTAGTGACAGAAACTGAACTAAAAGGACATTAAATATATCCCTCCTCCAAATATTTTTTATTCTGTTAATTTGCTTTTAGATATGTTTTTATTGTATGTTTTTATTTAATTATTGTAAGCCACTTTCGGCATCGTTGTTTACAGAGGAAATGCGGGATTATAAATGTTTTAAATGAATAAAATAAATATACAGTGAAATCTTTGTGAACTGACATCCATGGGGAATGTTGGTCAACTGACAGAGCAATACTAACCCCTGGTCAAGCTGGCACAAATCCCTTGCTGGGCAGCAGATGTGAAAGTTCTCTAAGGTACTTCTGTGCCACTCATGGAGAGTGGGAGGTAAGTGCTGCTGGCCTAAACTGGTTAGGATTGAGCCCTGAGTAAGCCGGTAAACATCAAATCTATGCCCAAGCAAACCTGCACCTTATTCCGTTGTCAGTCTGGGGCTTCTTGTCTGCATTAGGAGCAACAGCAGGGCTAAGCAAACAGTGTCCTTCCCCAGGCCATGCCATGGTGCACATCCTGTTCTGTTGTTGCTTACTTGTCAGGCAGAGGTCAGTGGACAAGTGTACATTTGGCTTAGAAAATCTGCCTGTTCCCATATGAAGCAACCCATTCAGTGGTCTTCTCCTAAACCCTTGCTGGTGCAGTAAGAGGCATGATGATGCCAAAACTATGGATTTCCTTCCAATTATAGTTCTGAGCTCTCCCTTCTCTGTTGATCTTCTGGCTGGGACAAAATACTTTTTTTATTTTGCTAAGTCTTTCCCTTAGAGCTTGGACAAAGTGGTGCATGTTGACTAGTGTCCTCTGTGACAAGAAGATCAATGACCATCTTTAATAGAAGATATATCGGACAGTCATCCAATTGGTTGCTCTTTACGGAGCTGAATGCTGTCTGGCAATAAAAGAAACTGAATATTAGTACCATGGAGACAAAAATGCTGCATTGTATTACTGGTTTCATTCACATTGACCATGTCCACAATGATTACATCCAGCAACAATATGGTATTGCTCCAATCATCATCAAGATAAGAGAAGCTTCAGTGGTACGGCCATAATTTGCACACCACTGAAGACAAACTTGCTGCAGTGGTTAAGGATAATCCACAAAAATTATCAGACCTGCCTAGTATTAACTGGAGTGCTTTCCACTCAGTCAATACTATCATCAACTCCAACCAGATAATGGTGATTCGTTAATGGGACTTAAGGTGCAATCCAGAGTGACTATGCTAAGTCTTGTTCCGGTGAAAGAACAATTTACTCTGAATTGTAATATGAATTTCTCATAGGTTTTCACTAGATGGTGCCATAACTATAGGTGCATGTAATGTCTCTTTCGTGCTCCCATAGTTACTCTGGATTATAAGGCTAGGCTACAATCCAGAGTAGTTATGGGTCAACTTACTCTGGATTGTAGGGCTAGGCTACAATCCAGAGTAGTTATGGGTCAACTTATATCGATGTAGTTACGGGGACCCCTATGGGAAATCCATAGAAATATAGAGCAATCCAGAGTAAGTGCCACTTAGGTCAACGTAAGCGGTCCCGTAACTACTCTGGATTGCACCCATAGGCTAAATCCTATGAAATGAACTTCTAGAACATGCTTTGAGGCCTGATTTTGGTGATAGCTATTGGACAGCAAATTGTTCTGAAAGATACAAGGGAAATTCAGAGACTACATAATTAGAAGAAGTGCACAGCACACAAGTCACTCTGGGTTCCAGCAACTTGAAAAGAGAGTGATATATAGCATTCCTTGTAAACATTATGGTGTGGCTTCATTTCCCCAATTATTTCATGTGCTCACTTGACAGAATCTAGCAAGACACACCCTAGCTGTTTTTCTTAAAGATTCTGGGGACCGGAAAAGTGGGATATTTAGGTTCTGATGAGGTGCAGCACTATTATATCCCAGATTACTTGATTTGTTGCTATTTTTCTATTTTCTTACTTTCAAAGAGAAAGATTTCCAGCTGCTTTGTCCATAGTAATTTACCATATATACTCACGTATAAGCCTAGTTTTTTGGGCCCAAAAAAATGAGCCCAAAGCCCACCTCGGCTTAAATGCGGGTCAGTAAAAAAAATTAAGAAAAATGGCGGGTGCAACCTCCAGCACGCACCCTCAGAGGCTCAGCAGCCTCTCCAGCTGCTTGCGCCAGCTCTCTGGGCTGCAGAGGAGGCGCACGGCAGCACATGGCGGGAGCAACCTGCAGCATGCGCCCTTAGAGGCTCTGCACCCTCTCCAGCTGCTGGCGCTGGCTCTCCGGGCTGCAGAGGAGGTGCGCGGCAGTAAGACATGGAGCCACTGCAGCCAAGCCTCTCCTCAGACTCAGGAACTTCTTTGTGGGCCTTACTTCTGAGTAGACATGCCCAAGATTGGGCCCTGAGGCTACAAGGCCAGCCACACTTTCCTGCTATAGCTGCATTTCCCACCCTCGGCTTATACTCGGGTCAATAAGTTTTCCCAGTATTTGTGGTAAAATTAGGTGCCTCGGCTTATACACGGGTCGGCTTATACACGAGTATATACGGTAACTTTTTTTTCCCCTTGCAGATACTTCTTTCACACCTAATTCTTTATATATGCATTAGGACAGAAAGATCTTAATATATGCATTAGGACCTTTATAAGTATATGCATTAGGACCTTTATATATGCATTCATTGCTCCCCAAATTTCATGCTTCTGTGTACAGGGTTTGGGGTTGGATATTGATCAGTCTTCAAGAAAGTATAGGGAAGTTGCACCCCTTTTCACTCACGGGCTAAATTTCTGAAAATTGGTTCTTAGTGGAAGGCCATGTAATGGAAGAAATACCCTCCTCAAATTTCATGCTTATAGGTCCAGGAGTTGGGGATGAGTGTTGCTCAGTCAGCAATTCTTAAAAATATAGGAACAAAAACATGTTGCCCCAATCTTGGCTTATGCAGCAGTGGTTTTTTTCCTATTAGAGGTTTTCAAGATGAAATTGGATGGCCACCTGTCAGGGATGCTGTCACACCTGCCTGCATTGAGAAGGAGATTGGATTAGATGATCTTCTGTACACCTTTGGACTTCACTATTCAACATTATCTAATGGCTGAGAATTCCATAGATGAATTCTGCATTATGTAAGGAAGTCCTGCCTTTGCCCTAAATCTCCCACCAATCATGTTCATAGGATGATGCTTTATTTTAGTGTTGACATTTTTGTGCTTCCATATATGTTCCACTAGATCAGGGGTGTCCAAACTTTTTGGCAGGAGGGCCACATCAATCACTTCGGGAAAGAATTGATTGACACTTCAAATTTGAATACACGAATATATTAGAGACAACTTATGAATGAATAAATTCAGAAACTAGCACAAAGATCTTCAAACACTTCATAAGCACTTTCATACACAGAGAAGAGCTGCATGCAGCCTCCTCAGAACACTATTCAGGGGCAAGGATAGTGAATATCTCCTCGCCACTGAAAGATTAAGGGCTTGTCTGCAGGCTGGGTGGAGAAAGCTTGCTGTAGGGTCACTACAGGCTGCATCTAGCCCTCCAAGATGGGGTTTAGGCACCCCTGGCCTAGAGGACTACTTCATGAATCTCACAAAGTATATTGATAGAGTGGGCATGTCATGTGCAGCAAAGGTAGGAGCAGGGGAGAGGTGGATCTAAGTGACACCACATGCACCAAGCCTTATGCTTTCTTTCTCAAGCCACCTGCATCATTTCTGTCCTCAGACATATGCCAATAAAATAGTGCTGTATGTCCAAGAAGATCAATAACCAATTCAGCTATCTTCTGAGGGTACTTTTACTTACCTCCTGTTGACTGTCCAATCAGCTTCCCTCCATTGTAAAAAAATTGCCATAGATATGCTGTATGTAGCTAAATGTAGTTGTTAAAATGCTCAGAGACCAATCCCTTCAGCACCAATGGCTGACTTCTTGCTACTTGTACCATGACTCTTCTTTATCTGCAACAAGAAGAATGTGTTTTCTATGAGTAGCCTCTGCAATTCCTACCCTACTAGCTTTGTCTCAATACCTAATTACTTTTTCAATTTTGTAGTTTTTATATTAATTAAATTGATGGATTCTTAACTAAAGGATAAACCAATGACTGCTGAAGCAAACAGATGTTTACTGTGCATTAAAGAGCATTTGGATATATAAAGTGCTTGATTTATGCCTAAAATAGGATACTCAACTGATTTACACTATATTGGGAAATTTCTGGAATACATCACAAATCTCTCTGCTGAATATTCATTGTCTTACTTTTTCAGCAGTGAATCCTACTTCTCTACTATAATCTTCAAAATAAGCATAATAGCCTTGAAGTATATATGGCATTATTTTCTAACAGAGTGATACTTCTTCTAAAGGAGCCATGCTCTCACTGATAGTTCTTGGTTTGTGCTACTGAATCCTGCAGTCCCGGTGGATAGCATATTCAATCTATGCTAGCCCGCTGCCATTCCACGTAGCTAACAGAGACCTCTACAGAAACAGGGCCGTCTGTGCAGTGCATTTGGATAGTTTTGGGGTGAATTATTTTTCTTTTTTGGTGATCAGAGTTGAGCATAGGAGTTTGTATCCTGTATGGGGCTTTTGAGCTGATTTAGTGACCTGCTGTAAGGTTGTGATTAAGAGACTAGCACTGCAATACTAATCCCCAGCTAGGTTGGCATAAGCCCCAACACAAGTCCCATGCTGTCCTGGTGGGGGTGTCAAAAAAGTGCTATATGAGACTTCAGTGCCACTCTTAAGGGAGGGTTACGCCAGTGTACAGATATGCGCTTACCTCCCTACATCACCATGGGCATGGAAAGACCAATAAATTGTGCTGGTCTAGATTAGGATTGCAGCCTGAGCTACAAATTAGGACTATCCTGATTGAAATTTTGCTTCTATTGTGAAATCACTAGGTGTCATTTAGCCATTCCTTCTCAATAGCAACAAGGGGATAATAATACTTCATCAAGATCATCAAAACCAGCAAGCCAAAAAAGGGGGATGCCTTGAACCTTGAAAAGCTTCCCTCTCCATGTGGAATGCACTGGGAATGGGCTGGATGGAAGAAGGCATGTTCAGCTGTGTGAGTGTGTGAGAGAGAGAGAGAGAGAGAGAGCGAGAGAGAGAGAGAGGCAGGGGAGGAGGGATCACAGAGGCTGTGTGCAATGGAGTGCAGGTGAAGGGAAGATGTGATGGGCATGTAGGACAAGCAAACTATGCACCACACACACCCATCTGCCAACAATTAAAGGGCATTTTGGAGCTGTTTTTCAATAGCCCAATATTTGCTATCAGTCCCCCTGCCCGGAATGAATCCCTGTATATAAAGTGGCTTGACCTGTACATGCAAAGTGCTTTGCAAGATCAAATAATTGCCATATAGCTACTGTGTGTAGGAAAGTAGTTGTTAAAATGCTCAGAAAAAAAGCATGTGGAAAAAGTTCTCCAAAAAGAACTGAAATAGAATTCCTATATCTATGGTTTGGAACATCTTTCTCTGCTGATATTGACTAACAAATGGAGTATTTTTTATACAAAAATCATTCAGGTACCCTTGAGCTTTGCAAAAATGAGTGAAAGTCCTTTTAAAAAAATTGAAAGACACTATGGCTGCAATCCTAAAGACACTTTCCTTGGAGTAAGACCCATTGAAAAAATGGAGCTTACTTTGGAGTAGACTTGGTTAGGATTGTGCTCCAAGACAAAACAAAAGCAGAAGATATAGTGCAAAGTGAGGCACAGCCCAAAATAGCCTCTGTGGTTTTCATAATGCTTTGGAAATGGAGCATTGACCAACCATCAGCTCAAATCTTGATTTATTTTGTCACAGAAAAAGAAACCAAAGCAGAATGCCTATTTGCAGAACAAGAGCTTGGGCTCCAGTCCAAGCAATATATTAAGGTTTCAGAGTAAGGTCAAGCATAGGCTCTAATGTTTAGTCCGCCTAGCGGTCAACATTATGTGACAGAGAGCAGATGGTCATGAACTGCATCTAAAAAGATCAAGGAGGTCAGATGGGGTGAGAAATCAACTTTGCAAAATCTTCTTATAACAAAATAGTATTAACAGTTCCTGCTCCATGCACCGACCTGAGCATTAAATAGCATTTTTTTAAATAAAGGGGTGTTTTGCACAACTCCAATTTCAGGAACCAAATGGGTGGGTGCAGGAAAAATTTCTTGTGATATGGTGTTCCTGTTTGTACATTTAGGGCAGTGATTTTTCCACCTGACTAGGTTCAAAAATTGTCAGGACACACCATCAATCTTTGGCAAATTTACAAGGCACATCATGGGCCACATCTTTCAATGACTCCATTAATAAATGATATCCAATAAGTAAATTTGCCAAACTCCCATGGCACAATTGTGGACCACTCATGGCACACCACGGCACACCAGTTGAAAACCACTGATTCAAGGTTTTTTTTTTTTAAAGATGCCCATAACATCCCAGGGGACATTGTCTGATTACAAAATGTACAAAAGCTGGCAACACTGGCATCCTGAATAATATGTTTCCTTTTTAATGTAGCAGAATCTGTTTAGTTAACACAGTTGTAAATGCTGACTGCATCAAAATTCCTTGTGAGCATTTTCAGAAAATTCATTGTCAGTACACTCAGTTTCCTTCAAAGATTCAATCCACAGGTAGGCTGAGTATAGGAATAGTTAATCTTTGAATGCTGTCAGCAGTATAAATAAACCAGTATTGCCCTTACCTAATTTTGGCTTCTGGAAAATAGGGTTTACACATTGGTTAGCCCAACCCAATCCTTCTCCCTCCTCTACAGAAACTGTGGCAAAAAGGAACATGATGCATCCAGTGGGGGGGGGGGGAGGAATGGGCAGAATGGAAGGGAATGGGGTTTAATCCCTGTACCCCTCAATAAGCCTTCCACTTTATTGTAGGTCTCCTTGTACCAGCTCTTTGGCTGGTGCAGGACTGAGTTGAGAAATAAGCTAGAAAATCCTGAAGAAAAGGGGATAGGATCAGTGATGGGCTGGCCCCATCCCAAGATCCGGTACGCCGGAAGTGGGAGGGGCCAGCCAGAGTCAGGGGGTGTGGGCAGGGCAAGGGGCGGGACTGGGGCGGGGCGAGGGGCGGGGCGACGTTGGCGCCTGCGCAGTGCCTGTTTAGAAGCCGGCCTGCCAGGCTGGCCTGGCAGGCCGGCTTCTAAGCAGGCTCTGCACAAGCGCCGACACCGGCGCTCACGCAGAGCCTGCCTGGAAGCTGGCTGGGCAGGCGGGCTTCCAAGCAGGCTCTGCGCGAGCGCCGACACCGGCGCTCACGCAGAGCCTGCCTGGAAGCTGGCCGGGCAGGCCGCTTCTAGGCAGGCTCTGTGCAAGCGCCGACGTCGGCGCTCGCACAGAGCCTGCCTAGAAGCGGGCAAGCCGCCTCTAGGCAGGGTCTGCGCGAGCGCCGATATCGGCGCTTGTGCAGAGCCTGCCTAGAAGCGGCCTGCCCGCTTCTAGGCAGGCGGCGGTGGGCAGAAAACATGGCGGACCGTACCGGTCTGCCATGTTTTTCATTTCCCTGTCGCTGGCGGTACGCCAGCGGCAGGGAAACGGGAAGAACCGGTACGGGCGCGTAGGCCCGTACCGGTAAGTGCCCACCACTGGATAGGATCCAATGCGTGTCATCATGTCAGGATCCACCTTCTTTAGCATCCTCCATACCCCATGCCTCCCTCCCCTATTCCCCCCTTCCCCAGCCTTGGGGAGGTCCAGTGGTCAGGTCCAGTAACAGATGGGGAATTCTACCACCTCTCTCTCAGCAGTACTCCCAAAATAGACCTTTATGGAGCAATCCACGCTCCATAGGCAGCCATTTTGTGATAGTGAAAATGTTTTCTGCTGTCACAAAATTCTCTACAGTACAGCCAAATCCTTCCTTCCTTCCTTCTCTTCCCTCCTCCTCCTCCTCCTTTACTCCTTAAATGGAAATTGGGGAGGGGTCATCCTGTCAGCCAATACGCTGTTGTAAGTGCTGCTGGATTACATGCATCTTTAACGATGTGCTTCCACTCTTGGCAATTGATGGTGGTGTTTTTAGGCTCCTCGGTTGCTTAACCAATTTGAGTCATGTCTTCTTTGGTGTTGCTGATTTAACTCTCCAGTTTTTTGGTTGCTCTGGCCAAAGGAGCTTATGTGGCAGCAAATTGGTGTTCATTCTGCAGATGTGGCCAAACCATCTCAATCTGCATTTTTGGATTAGTTCTTCAACTGAGGGTTGATGGTCGCACATTTCCCATATTGTCTCATTATGGTGGTGATCATGAAGGGAGACACTCAGGATCTGTCTTAGGCATTGCATGTGGAAGGCCTCAAGCTTGTTCATATCTGATTTGAGCAGAGTCCATGTTTCTGACCCATACAGGAGAATTAGCAGGATTTGTGTTATTTTGGCGAAAATAGGTGAATTATTTTGGTGAATAAGAGGTGAATTTTGGTGTTGGTATAGATATTTGTCTTCTTCCAAGGGCATCATCTGAGTGAGGCAAATGCTGCTGTTGTCTGGCCAATGCTGCTGTTCATTTCAGCAGTATGAACTTTCTTCTTCTGGACCAGTGACACCAGATATTTGAATTCTTGGAACTGCTCAGTTTGGACTCCATCCAGGTGAACATGCCTATGATCCATCTGTGGTGATAATGTCTGCATTGATTCTTAGGCTGTAGGATTGGACAGTGTGGCCTATATCCTAAAGTGAAATTAAGCCGCTTGCTCCAGAGCAGTTAAGATGACTTTCCATATGATAACACTAGAGGGTGACATAACTGCGTGGACCTGTAACTGCTATGGATTTTGCCCTGTGTGTGATGTGGTCCTTTTGCCCAATATGGTGTCCAGTTTGCATGTTCCACATGGTGATGTGTGGCAAATGCATCCAAATACTGCATAGGATTGGATTGTTTATAATCTTTGCAAGTCTTTGCAAGACTACTTTGACAAGAATGACAGAGGGACAAAAGAAATGTGTCCCACGTACATCCCATATTGTATATCATAGTTCCTCTGATCACCCCTCATTTGTACTTTATAGGAGGAGCAAAGTGTCATTTAGGTCAGGGACTTGTCATCACTTTATGAATAGGGTGTTGTCAAAATCTGACAGTTTCATAACAAAATCTGAAAGTTTCAATAACTTTAGTATAGGATTTACCATGAAGTTGCTTCCCCTAAGGAAGCAGCAAGATGGAAAAGAACAAAGGGTTTAGCATCTCTAAGGTTTTTTCATCACCTTTTTATCTCCCAGGTTGTTTGCAACACAAAATGCATTGTGCATCTACAGAAGAAGAAAGTAGCTTTGAAATACGTTAAGTGCTCGGGAGTCTATCAAAGGCGCAAAGAAATCCTTTGTAGAATCCCCCAACCTTCAGCATTTTTTGAACGCAAAGCTTCTAGTTTATCGGTTTTCAGGTCGCCTTTGGAGCATAGCACTTTTTCTCTTGCCTGCTGTGTGCTGCTGCTATATTTTGCTCCTATTACCTTTCAATCAAAAACAGATTGCAGCTGTCTTGCTGCTAGGTGTGCTTTAAGGGGCAAAACAATAGTAATAATGGCCTCTGACTGTGTGTGTGTTGGGGGGGAAATGCTGGTTCAGCATCTATAACATACTGATTTGAAAGTTCTGAACATTGGAATGATCATGGGTCAATGTTTAGACTGTTCACTCTTCAGTAAAGGAATCTGTCTTCTAGCTCTATGGAATGTACCATGCACATCTGTTTGGTACTATGATAATAATAATTGTCAGTATTTTTATACTGCTTTTCACAAAGTTCACAAAGCAGTTTACAGAGAATTAAAAAAACTAATTACCATGGCAATGACAGTACAGGACACTTCAGTAAATCTGCTGGGTTTCAATAAATCTTATTTACGCCATATGCCTGCTATATTCAAGAGGGAAAAAAAATACAAAGGGGCTTGGGGCTTATGTCCTTGTTTATTTCTTGATGGGAGTAATCCTAACCAGCTTTCCAGCACCCAGGTAAGGGCAATGCAACTTCAAGATAAAGGAACAAATTTTTCTTTCCCTGGGGGAGACCTCTTGTTCCCCCCCAAAAAAAATTATAAGGGGGAGCCCTTGTTATACAGTATGTATAATGGCCATACACACAGGGTAAAGTATTTAATGTGTAGGGATCTTGTGCAATCATCAGCGGCACCTAATAGGCAGCCTGTACTACATACATGTGTGAACAAATATGTTTCTTGCACAGATAGAAATAAAAATAAAATTTAAAAGGACATCAGGTCACACAATTGTCTAGTAAACTATGAAATGGTTAGCAAGGGATCAGGGGAGGGTAGCAGAATCCACTGTGGGAGGCAGGTTTTTTTTCTCCTGTGTGTTGCCCAGAAAAGATGGGCAGGAGGCAGCCTTTGCTCAAGTTTGCAGCCATGGTGCAAGGAAACCTCTCCTCCTCTAGCTGTCTTCCTCACAGAGGGAAGTGAGCAGTCTCAATTGCACACAAGTGCATGGGGAGGATTTTAAATTTTTCTGTCCAAGGCACCTGCTCAAACTCATACTTACCTGAGGTTAGTGACTTCATTGTAAAGAAAGTTATGCTTATTTTCCAGTGAAATCAAATTGGACTAAGTTTAATCTCATGTTTTCACTTTGTTTGCTAGATTTATATTTTTTCACTGGTGGCTCTAAACTCATAGCGAAAGACATTGCCCAAGACAGTTACAAAAGTTCTGAACAAAATCCTACTTTTTAAAGGAAGTGCAAGCATTTTATGTAGTTGGTACAGACTGAATCTGTGAGTTCCTAAACAAACAGAACACAACACATATTTTCTGGGTGTTTCTGGGGTTAGCTTTGGACTATAAATAGTAGGCACCACAGCTGAATACAACATTCCACTCCATCCCATAAGTGCGTGTGGTTTGTAGGTTTAGCGTGGGGCTACATCAAATACACAGCAGAGGACAGAATGCAAAATGCAGTATGTTCAAATTTCATCTTTGATAACATTTCTCTCTTGAATAATCCTGCAGTAGGAAGAGATGTAGCATATCTAGCTTTCCTTCTTCAAAATTATATTATAAGCTGTGTCTACTAACCCTTTTCCTGCTATGAATGCAGTATTTTTATTTTTTTATTTCTTTATTTCTTATCATTCTGCAAAACTCTGCCCATAACTCTCCATTAATAAATGGTCACAAACAGATAATCTCTGGTTTGTCTGCAGTCTCTGCCAGCTATCTGTGAAACAATGCGTAGAAGAATCCAGACAAAGTTAAGGACTTTTGTCTCAAAACACAAAGTCTGGTAATCAATCAATCAATTGATCAATCAATCAATCAACCAACCAACAGTATTTAGATTAATACCTGCTTGCCTTCAGCTATGTATGTTAAATGCATGGGAGTGACATGGAAAATGATTAGTATTGGTATTAGATTGTAGTGTTGCATGTGAGGCAATTACTATTTTAAGATGGAGGCTTATTTAAACCAGGCCTGCCTTCCCTGCACTGTGAAATGGGACAGCCCATGAAGAGATGGCTACACAATGCGTGTCTGACAGAAAAAGTAAGTGGAGAAAAGTTGACAATTGTTATGACCTTCAAAAAGACATTTTCAATCCATTCCTTTCATTCATATTCAAGAAATATCCAGAAATAGAAATGTACTGCTGTCCCAACTGTGTCTTCCACCTTTTTCATTCAGCTGTTGGACTCCTGTGGAGATTACCTTGGAAGCCATGTTCACACCTTGGAGAAGGGTACTATTAGAGAAGATGTATGCTGTCCATTTCATAGAGCAGTCACTGATAAAAGAGACAGCTCATAGCAGCAACTCTTGATGTTCAGATTTCATCTTTGATAACATTTCTCTCTTGAATAATCCTGCAATAGGAAGAGATGTGGCATATCTAGCTTTCCTTCTTCAAAATTATAAGCTGTGGCTGCTAACCCTTTTCCTGCTAGGAATGCCATGTGAGCCCCCAAATTGCCCCCGTCACGCACATGGTCCTCCCACCAGTTGTGATGGCATCCCTAAAGCTCATGATGGCTACACAGATTTTGCACCCGCATCTCACACTTTATGGTGGCCGGAGCCATCAAGGAGCCTGTCAATATAGTATATTAGAGGCAGTTGTGGGACAGGAATAAATTAATGCTCATGGCCCGTATTTTCTTTTTGCTCACTCTCAGAGATTGAGCATGTATAGGATTATGAAGCACAGTGTGAGGCTGCTGAGTGGACAATACAATGGCTTCTTATTCAACTTTGTGGGGTTGGAAGACTCACAGAGACCTGATAACTATAAAGTCAGAAACATGAAACGATTCCAAAATTTGCAATTCGATAAGGAAAGATCGGTCATTAGCTAAAATAGGGCAAAATGTGATAATGGAGGATTTTTTAAAAGTAACAATGTAAATTTTTTTAGGTCAAATCTGTGCCTAGTATTCTTGTCAAGAAATGTCTAACCAAGTTGTTGTCAACAGTCCCTTGAATCAAGCTATAACTTCACTCTTCTCCCCATCCCAGGGTCCCCAGGTGCATTAAGCAAAGGAAATCTTGCACATTGAAAGACAAATAGGCCAGGATTTGGAAAATTATTATTAGCAAAATGTGCAAAAATTATTATTAGCAAAATGACTAGCAAAATATGCCCGCATTGCGGGAGTAAAACACCTCCCTGTGCACCTTCCACCCTGTGTCCCATCTCCCCATTGCACATCATCCCCCATGCGCATCGTCCCCCATGTGGAACATCCCCCATGCGCAATAACCCTGAATGCTCAACAACTCCACATGCACGTTGTTACCAAATGAGCAGCATAAAATATTTGTAAGGGATATTAAGCACTGCCTCTTTGGTCATAAGATCGAAGGCTAGACATTTAAATCAAACGGCGTCACTTTAGATAACCTTTGTAAAAGGATGAGCTTTAAAGGTATATTTTAGCAAGGTTTATTAAGAATAATCACAGCAAAGTAACACGAATAACAATGAAATACAATCAATCTATTGCGCTCTTAGCTGGCTAACCTAGTATTAACCACTGAGAGAGAGAGAGAGAGAGAGAGAGAGAGAGAGAGAGAGAGAGAGAGAGAGAAAGTGTAGGAAAAGGGGGTTATAAAGAAAGGTTTTTAAAAGATGGCATATTACCCATCCAGAGAGTGCATCCTTCCGTCTGGCCATCTTTAGGGAGAGAGATCGATCAATGCCACACACACATTGAGCCAAAACAATAACTCTATTTATACATATTTTGGCACCGTCTATGTGACTATGTTTTTTTGCTTAATCCCTTGAATGTTTACTGGGCTACCCAGACATGAAACAAACAATTTACAACAACATTAGGATCAGATAGGAATTTTTATGATTGCTCTCTGAGTATTGACTGAATGTTGACTATTAGCAAGACAGTGGGACTTGTCTTAGAGTACAATCCAGAGTAACTACGAGAGCACACAAGAGAAATTACATGCACCCATAGTTACTGCATCACCTAGCGAAAACCTATGAGAAATTCATATTGCAATCCAGAGCAAATTGTTCTTACACTGGAGCAAGGACTCCCCGTAGTTACTCTGAATTGCGCCCTTAGACTGGATTAGAGGCTACAACACAGAGTGCAAGGGTAAGGGTCAGAAAAGGTACACTTGACTAGGCCACTTTGGCCTGTATACTGAGGCTTATGGGAAAACATATACTTGCTCATACATTATATTCTTATAAGACAATAATAACAGATTGATTTTGTAATGATGAAATCTCATGGGTAACAGCATCAACGCCAAATGAGAAACTTCCCTTATGCACATTAACTCCGAATGCACAACATACCTCTATGCATAACATTCCTCCATTGCGCATCAAGCCCCCCTTGCGCAACATCCCCCCATGTGCAACAAACCCCCGTGCACATCATCCCCTATTGTGGATCAATCCTCTTGCACATCACCCTCCCATATGCATCATCCCCCATGTGCACCAACCCCCCATGCGCATGACCCTCCTGTGCACAATCCCCCAATGTGCACCATCCCCCGATGTGCACCAACACCCCATGCATACCACCCCCCATGCATATCAACTCCCCATCTGATAGGGAGATGATATGCAGGGGGATTGATGTGCAATGGGGGGTGTTTGGCATGCTGCTTGCACTGTGCCTGTGGCCATTTAGATCTGTGGCCTGGCTTTTGCGCCATTGTAAGAGAACTCGTGTTGCCAGAATGCTAGTTCCAGTATGATCAGGATTTCAACTAATTACATTTTAAAATTGTAATACAATGAATTAAATTAGCTTTGTAGTGTAGTATACAATTAGTATTTGGTATCATGTCTTAAACTTACTTTTAAGCCTAGAAACCAGGAAATGGACAAAAGACTAATCCTTTTGCTGAAAGAAATAAGATATTGATTACAACAGGAAACTATTACAGTTGAACTCTTGCTTGCAGTTTCCTGATTACCAACTCATTAGTATTCAAATGAGTTCATAATATTTCCCTTGAGATTTTGTGTCTAAGAATGGCAGGCATTACAATGCAAGGGGTTCCTACTTGAATTTGATTTGGCAGCATTCACTGAGTATTCATTTTCTCAGTCAAGAAACAGGGTGTTGTCATTACGATGAGTAGCAAAGAGAGGAAAGGAATAGGCTGGGTATTAATTGCTTGTCCACTGAGAAAAATATCTGAAACAATATCTCAATCTAACTTCCTTCCTTTTAACATGGTACGACCAATTAGATGAGAAGTATTTACTGAAATCTAATGCTCACTTTTTTCAACTGAATTCATTCTCCAAAGCCAGGGTGTGCATTAGATTAGATGGCACGTTAGATTCAAGAAACTATGGTGTTTATGTTACATAGCAGGATACATAACAGTGGTGGTGGGAAAGGAGGAATCAGAATTATGACCACAGCAATGTCTGTCTGTCTTTATTTATTGGATTATTTATTTATTGGATTATAGTCTGTATGGCTAGCAGGGTAACCTGTGGGGGATGCTTTTATTTTTACCTTTCCCAGGCAAAAGCAAATGTCCAAGGCAGTTTACAATCTTTAGTTTCTGACATCTTCACAACAACCCTGTGAGGTAGGTGAGGCTGAGAGTGACTGACCCAAGGTCACTCAGGAAGCTTGATGGCCAAGGAAGGATTTGCATCTGGATCTTCCAGGTCTCAATCCAACTGCCTAACCACCACTACACCATCCTGCCTGTTTTAAAGTTTAATTCAACAGAAACCCAGTCCACAGGCATTTGATCTTGCTGCAGTTTGGGAGAAGAAAAGAAAAAGGATTTCCAGGAGCAGCCAGAAACAGATCATGCAAGAAACACAAAGGGACTTGTAACACTTTGGAGACTAACCAATGCATTTCAGCACAAGCCTTTGTGGCAGACCAGGTAAATGTGTGTGGAAATAAATTGGTTGTTCTCAAACTGTGGGTCAGGACCCACCAGGCAGGTCACAAGCCAATTTGAGGTGGTTCACCATTCATCTCAATGTGTATTTTATTTTTTAATATTAGACATTGGTATTATCATGGTTTGTGATTGTGTTTGGGGATTTATACTTTTCAGAGTATACTTCTAGTGTGTCCTGATGGATTGCCATTCCCCAAAGTGGATGCTGGTCAGTGGTGGGCCCAGCCTGCCCTAACAACCAGTTCTCCGGAAGTGGGCGGGGCCAGGCTGGGTCAGGGGGCGGGGCTAGGGTCAGGGGGCGAGGCGGGGAGGGCATGCCACCTTAACCCTTAGTTTACCAAAAAAATTGTATCACTTGTGACGGCATCAATCAGTACTAAGCCCCTGGGTTCTGTGTAATTTATTCCTATGCATTATACTTTGTTATGCTCTCAGGGGGAATGTGTGCCACAATTCAGAACATAAAAGCATAAGAAAAGCCTCCACTGGATCACACCAAAGACCCATCTAGTCCAGCTCCTGAATCACACAGCAGCCCACCAGCTGCCTCAGGGAGCACATATGACACTTGCATCCAGGTGCCTAATACAGCAGACACTACCACAAGTTCCACTGGTGGTACTCATACCACTGGTTGAGAAACACTGATCTACAGTTTAGGACCAGAGTCTGTGGTGTCCCCTCTGCAGGCTGAGGTTTGCCTCTTTTTAGGTAAGGCTACAATCCTGTCCAGACTTTCCTGTAAGTAAGCTCCATTTTAACTGTGATAGGACTTACCAGTACTTCTGAATGGTCATACATAAGATTTGGGCTCTCAGAATCCCAGCCTCTTGCTGCAATATAACACTTGCCTCCAGGTGCCTCAGTGCCAGCAGACACTACCACAACTTCCACAGGTGATACTCATAGCACTGGTTGAGAAACAGTGATCTACAGTTTAGAACCAGAGTCTGTGGTGTCCCCTCTGCAGGCTGAGGTTTGCCTCTAAGCCACTACTTAAGGCTACAATCCTGTCCACACTTTCCTGTAAGTAAGCTTCATTGAATATAATAGGACTTCTGAGTAGTCAAGCAAAGTACTGAGCTCTTAGTAACCAGCCTCTGGCTCCAATCCTATTCACTTTCCTGAGAGTAAGCTCCACAGACTCTAATGGGACTTACTTCTGAGTAGCCAAGAATAGGATTGGGCTCTAATGCTGCACTCCTCTGCACACTTTCCTGGGAGTAAGCTTCATAGATTGAAATGGGATTAACTTTTGAGTAGTCAGGCATAGGATTACAAGCTCTTAGAAACCAGCTTCTTTCCAGGGAGTAAGCTTCACTATTATAATGGAACTTACTTCTGAGTAGACAGTGATTGGGCTTTGAGGCTACACTCCTATGCTCACAGGGGAGTAAAACCTACTGACTTTAATAGGATTTACTTCAGAGTAGGCAGTGTACTGGGCTCCTGGGGGTGCAGGATGGGAACTGCATGCTGCCTGCTTATAAGGAAAAGGAGGACAATGAAGATTTATTGTGGTCCTGGAAAAAGTATGGATAATAAGAAGACTCCATGTTGCCTGCTCACAAGGAAAAGGAGGAGTAAAAAGAGGACCTGTCCTGGGAAAGGAGGACATATGGTCACTCAGTACTTGCTTCTGAGGAGGCATGCAAAAAATTGGGCTCTGATGCTGCCATCCTATCCACACCTACCTGGGAGTAAGCTCCTTTGACTAGGATAGGACTAGGATAGGATTTACTTCAGAGTAGGCAGTGGAGTGGGCTCCTGGGGGGGCAGGATGGGAACTGGGGCTATTTCTTCAGGTACCCCCATACTTCCTGCCCTCAGTCTCAGGTGGAGAGGTTTCTCAGAGGGGCAGGATGAGGTGGGGAGATCTCTTGGGGGAGCAAAAGGTCTACAGTGTGGATAGGATTGCAGCCTGAGCCCAATCCTAACAGTGTCTACTCAGAAGTAAGTACCATTCAAGTCAATGGGGCTTACTCCCAAAACTGTGTGGTCAGGATTTTAGCCTTACAGTCCAATCCTATGCAGGCTTACTTAGAAGTAACTCTCATTCTAGTCAGTGGGGCTTACTCCCATGTAAGTGTGGATATGATTGCAGCCTCAGAACCCAGTCCTAATGTCTACTCAGTAGAAAATCCCATTATAGACAGTGAGCTTACTCTCAGGAAAGTAGACTGGGCTGGAGGGAGAGATCCAATCCTCTGCCAATCTCCTCAGAAGTAAGTCCCATTATAGTCAGTGGGCTTACTCTCAGGAAAGTCTGGATGGGAAAGTAGCCTCAAATCCTATGCTACTCAGAAGGAAATCCCATGATAGTCAATGGGAATGGAAAGTGTGGCTAGGATTGTGGCCACAGGCTGCAGTCCTCTACTATACAGTGTGGCTTACTCCTGAGTAGTACTGGGTAGTACTAAGTAGTTCTCCATGCCTAGTACTGGGCTGCAAAGGCAACCAGGGAAGGAGGGAGGCAGGCAGGAAGGCTTGCTGCTATTACTCACCTCAGCCTCCCAGAGGTTTGTATGCCGGCCTCTCTATTCCCTCCCAAGGACCTCTTAGTAAAGCTGCCCATCAAATGCCTGATTCAAAAAACAGCATCTCCAGAGAGGCTGCTCATTTGCATGTGAGTACCCAGCATGCTTTGCAAACTGCACCAGGAAATAACTTCTGAAAACTTGCTAGAAATAAGGTTTTTAATCAAAATAAGGTATTTAGCAAAGTCAGGATTCCTGAATAGCCTCATTCAAAGGTTTGGGGCATGAAGAATTTACTAACCCTGACTTTAAAGCATGGAACTAACAGTGATCCAAACACCCCCCAGTTCAGCAGTCAGAGTCTGAATGTGCTGCAATGGTAAAAGGAACAGACTGTTTGTATTTTAAAATTAAAAATAACCTTAGGGAGGGAAGGAGGGGGGGAGAGAAGGGGAGGGAGGCTCAGAAGGGGAGGGGGGAGGAGGGAGGAGAGCTTCCAGAGGCCCTTTAAGAGAAATGCAAACACACTTGCATGCAATTCAAAGATAAGGGCCCCCAATTAACAACGGTTCGCTAACGTCAGCCCCTAATTAACAACCACCTCTACAGAACCGGCATCAGCCCACCTGTGATGCTGGTGCTAAAAATGCCTTTATTGTTTTTCACTAAGCTGTACCTCTGGAAGCTGAAATCATCAAAGACAAGAGAGAGTAAAAGACAAAGAGAATCAGCATACACCCTCTGTGGAAAAAGTATGCAAAGCAATTCTTGTATCCAGATGTCTGCCTTGTATCAGCCTACAATGAATTATTTTTCTTCTAGTGCAATTGTAGAGGCATGACACGAACAGGATGCATTTAATTTGTATACACACTGACACAATTAAATTGTCCAACAGATGAATGTGGCATCTGTCCAAATGTCCTTGCAAATAGCTTTCAGATGGGAGGCTCCAAGTTCACCAATGGAGACTATTTCCTGGATGAAAGAATGTTACTGAAGCTGGCGGATTAAAATAAAGGCAAATGAAATTCAGAGAGAAAATGTCCCTTTGAGAAATGCACCATAGATCCAATTGCATGGACATTTCATTCTATTAGTGTCTCCCTTTCCGAAGATGATGACATCATGAAAGCAGGAAGCACAGAGCTGCAAGGCTATCAGCTGTGCTGCTGGGAAGCACTGTCAGGAGCAATCTATCACACCTTCCTTATCTTCCAAGACCTTGTCAGAAAAAGTAGGAAAGGGATTTGACCAGAGAGGGGGTGAAAATATTGCTAGTACCAAAGACAAGGACAGTAGGTAAAGCTGTATTGAGTCTAGCCAGAGCCTGCAGACAACAATATAATTTTGCTGATGTAGTCCAGTCCTGTCGTCCACTGCTCTTCTAGGTCATCACAACTTCAGGTTGTTTCCACAGAGGAGAAAAATCATGCCGAAAACAGTGAAGCCCTTGTATGTTTGCTAATGTCTGAAAACAAGACTCTTCTTCTCTTGGCTATATTTGTAATTAGGTCACTGTCAGATCATTCAGGGAAGAGGCCAGGCCACAAGATGGATGTCAGAGAACAGCTTCATTATATGAAATAGTCTAGAAAGGCCACATTTCCATAACCACAGCAGTTCAAACTGCAGGACCACCTGTCAGTGAAAAAGCAACACAATTTTCAAGTGATCTAGTAGTTGTTGTAATGCATGTGTAGTTACAATTACAAAAAGCAAAAGAGCTTTGTGAAAATCACACTGCATTAAACAGTGAAGAAAGAGTGCCTTCAGTCTTAGAGCAGATGATTCAAGATCCATGTGATGCTAGGACTAGAGCTCCTATCAAATGAAAGAAAGGTGAATTGATTAAATAAATTTTAGCAGATGAATAAATGAGATGTGCATAAATTTACAGAGAAGTTTTGATTACCGTTAATCTGGCAATTTGTCTTTAGAGTGCAATGTCTTTTAACTGATGCAAAGCAAGTATGAAAAGAGTTATATGCTAACCCAACTGGATGATCAACTTAGGCTGCAATCCTAAAGACACTTTCCTGTATGTAAGACCCATTGAAAACAATGGGACTTACATCTCAGTAGACATGCAGCTCTACTTGTAGCTCAAAGGCTGCAATCCTAATCCCCAGTTAGGCCATCACAAGCTCCAGCACAAGTCCCATGTTGGCCTGGGAGTGCTGGCAAAAAGTGCTGTAAGACCCTTCTGTACCATTCCTAGAGCATCACCAGGGTGATGATCAGGTAGACCTGCCAATGCTCTGAGGAAGGTAACTGGTTCTGGTTAAAAATCCAGGTTTTGAAGCTGTTAACTATAAGCAGAGGAATGTGTGGATAGACCTCTGTGATATTTTTTTCTGGGGGAAAAGCAGTGGTGGGCTTCAAACAAATTAACAACCGGTTCTCTACCCATCTGGCAGCCACTTTTTAAATGGCTATTTTTAAACTTTATATGTCCTATCATTAACAACTGGTTCTATAGAGTAGGTGCAAACCTGCTGGAGCCCACCACTGGGGAAAAGGTGTCTGTACTCACCACAGATTATCTCCATATGACTAATTATTAATTAGCTGCTGTGGGGTGGGGATGGGTTGGAAAAGGTGTCTGCTGAATAGTGGTGAGTACCCCTAGTAAAAAGCCATGGACCTATCTATCTCATCCAACTCAAAGATGACATTTTGGATTTATTTAAAGGTGTGAAGAAGCCTGCATTAGGAGATATATTCCTATGGCTCATCATAGAATAACAATGCAGAGCTGAGCAGACCCGGGCAGGTATATGCATGACCCTTTCCCCTTACTGGTCACCATAATGACTTCACTAGCCCTTAAGATCCCAACCAGGTCTATTAGACCCACCTGGAAGTTTGTGTGTTGTGTTTTTACTGGAATTTATTATTATTACTTGACAAGACTTTCTGACTTTTTTACTGATAGTTAGACAGTTACAAATCCAAAAGCATGACACTTTTGAATTTACAGTTTTTCTGTACCGGAGGTCGGGTCTATTGGACCCATAATGCTTTTCAAGGGTCTTACAGGTCTAATGGACCCGTGTGGTCTTAGGTGATAAATAACATCCCAGTATTCTAAGCTAAAATTTTACTTAAAAATCATTATTTCACAATAAAAATAATTATACTAAAACTTGACATCGGCATCCTTCAGTCTTGAAAGACTATGGTATCATGCTCTGATTGGAGGTCCTGAAACAACATCTAGTGTGGCTAAAAAGGCCAATTTGAGAGTGGCAATCCCTTCCACACTGAGGACAAATCAACTCCGTCCCCTGCCCAGGCCCCAGGTTTCGCTGCTTTCGGGTCTGTCTCTTTGCTTCAGCCTGCTGAACAAGTGTCTCTTCCAGTTGGAGAAGGCCATGCTGGGTCTTTTGCCTCCACGCTGAATGACTGGAGGTCAAGGTTTCCCAGCTGTTGATGTGACACAACATTTATTAATTATATGTACCTAACTATGGGTATGGGTCTAATGGACCCGTGCGGTCTAATGTGGTAAAAAAAAATCCTGGGATCCTAAGGGCTAGTGAGCTCAACATAAGGGAGGTTGTGCATGTATTCCACCCAGTTTCTGAGTGGTTGCGCAGTCATGTGGTGACTGAGCTGTCACAAGCTAATCTCTCCAAGAAACTCTCCAAGATTGTTTGAGCTCATCCAAGGGAACAACAGAGGCAGCTCAACCTCCCTTATGATTGAGCAGGTTTTAGGACTTTTGGTAGACTTTTGGAATACCTTGCAGAGTGATATGACACGGGATTCTATGCACTATGGCTCCCCACACTTGGACCCACTGCATACACATCTCTGGATCTAGGTAACAAGATGATACTGTGACTGAGTCTGCACTCTTTTCTGAGCTTGAACTAAGGCAGTTCAGAAGACGACAATTTGGGAATTTAATTGCATGCTTGTTTTAAAAAGTTTCATTCCAAGTGGGTTCTCTCAAACACAGCTGCAAGTACTGAAATACAGTAATTAAAGAGCAGTTTCCCTTCTGAGAAGTGTTGGTGGGAGGTGAGGGAGAAAACTACATATTCACTTTAATGGATAAAATTCAGAGCTTTCATTCCTTTTGGCTTTTTTATGTGTTCAAAGCCCTTTAACTCTTCCCTCTTATCATTCAATTTAATGTACCATCTGTTCATTTAAAGCTTAGTATTTTCAGCTGAGATGTCAAAAGAAAGTGCACATTAATCAGACATTAGCATGTTTGAGGCAAGTATTATCTAGAAGGAGCAAATATATAAATCATGACACTTATAATGCCTCAGTTTTCTCTAGAATATTGTGTGGGAGAATAGATGATCCCCATAGGCAATTCCAGTACCCAGATATTTAAATTCCTGGTTGGCATAGCTAGGCACCAGAGATTTCTTTCTGACCTTAGAGAACAAGAAAATATAATTGATTGGTTTAGATAGCCCAAGACAGCAGTAAAAGTGACACAGATGACAGCAAAATAAAACTGGAAAAGGACAGCATCCATGTTGAGTCTTTGGTATCTGACGGTCCCCTTGGTGTCTTCTTGCTAGCGCAGCGGTGAAATAAAAACCACCAAAGAACAAAGCTGTTTAGACAAACTGGTTCTGTATTTGATTAAAAAACAGTCTTAACTTGTAATTTCTTACACTTCTCTGGAATATCCAGGGCATTTCAGGCTTCCATGTTACACAAGGCCTAATAGTTACAGAGTCCTCACATAACAGACTGAACCAACTGCAGCAAATGAAGAGACTGGGCAGACTGGGCAAATTTGCAACATTTCTCAGCCTTTAAGTTCCATTACCTGATTACTTTCGGCCAGTCACTGCAACAAGCTGAGTTGCACTGGATTAAGTTTATGTTGCAAAAATTCCAATTGTTTTGCAATTCCTGACAATCTACTTTCAAAAATCAGTTTAAAAATTCAGTGTAATGTTGATCTCTCCCTCTTACCTTATAAATAATTTTATGAGCACAATCCTAACCATGTCTACTCATAAGTAAACCACATTGTGTTCAATGGGTCTTACTCAGTGATGGAATTCAAAGAAATTAACAACCGGTTCTATGCCCATCTGACAGCCACTTTTAAATGGCTATTTTTAAACTTTCTCTAGTTAACAACTGGTCCTATCTCTAGTTAACAACTGGTTCTATAGAGTAGGTGTGAACCTGCTGGAGCCCACCACTGGTCTTACTCCCAGGAAAGTGTCTTTAGGATTGTAGCCTAAGATGAGAAAGTTAAGTTCACTTACTGATCTGAGAGGTAATCCTGGTGTCAGTGGGAGGTCCCGGATCAAAGTCCTGATGTTCCCACCTGCTTACTGCTGACAGCAATGGCTGGTGGCTTCTCCCATCCTCCAATTTCACAAATAGATGATGGAATCTATGATGGCTGGCTGGCTAGTATCAGGGTGATGAGGGACTCAGCCTAGCTGGTAGAGCCTCTGATGTACATGAACTCTTGGCCAGTGTTTGAACCAGAGGTTCAGTGCTGCCCCTGCCATAAGAGAAATCATAAATAATTCAAGCTTAGAACACCAACACAAGGAAAACACAAAAGACAGTCCAATCCTTTGCCCTGCTGGCATGCAGGATTTGGGGCTGCCATACATCTTCTGCCAAATACTGTGCATCACCAGGAGTCCAGGTCATCTGGGATTGGTAAACATTTATTTCCTTAAGTCATCTGCCTGGGTCCCATTGGCCTATTCAGATCTATGCTAGCAATTTTGCTAGCAAAGACTTTTAAGGGTCAAGGAGGTGTCAGGCTTTGAATGGGAGCATCAGATATGACAGACATCTCTGCTGTGAAGATTTGCCCCAACCAACCTCTACTCCACCCCAGCCTGATCTTCATGTGATCCTCAGCTTGTACGTGAGGTGCTACTAAATGGCACATGATGTCCTAGCCTTTGCACAGGCAGCTACACTCTGCAGACAGCTGCAGTAACAGACCACGGGATATGCTGGGGGGCTGATAGATCCACTATCTTTCCTCCTTGAAAGGACTGAATATTAGAATAGAATATTGCTTTGAGCCTGCCCTATGTCTGGTACAAATGCGCCACTTTCTGCTCTGTCTGGTTTTCACTCACACTTGAAATCTCCTTCAGCTATGATCTTAAATATATTCTGAGGTTTACTAATTGCTATCAAAGCCGAAAATGTTATGTGTCAAATTGCATTTAACTGACAAATGCTTTCACCGCTGTAATTTTCAATGTGATTTCACACACTCTCTGCTTTGGAATCAGACATAATGTTCTATGACAGTTGTCACTTCAAGAAAGCAAGCTTTTGTGGGCCGTGCAAGAAACCCTTTTAATAACCCATTGTACTAGGATTTCTGTAGACTCGTGAAAGCCAGGTCTGGTGGTGGATCCACCTCTTATTTCAACGATGACAAAATCAGGTCAGCTATTCCTAATGCACTGATCCAAGTCTGAACATGTAAGTGATTCTAAAAAACCCTCAAGGCTGCTCTCAGTATGACGGACCTAAAGAGAGTTAATTGTACAATGCTGCAACTACTCCTAGTTGCTAGGTAACAGTGGCCTGCCCTCAAGATGAAACAACCAATGACTTTATTCTGAGAATATAATCCTGTGGAAATTGATAGTAGGGGTCAAAGTTCAAGGTAGGATCAACACAACCATATCCATCTAGAAATCCCTCCGAAAGCAAATAAATTATCTCCTCCAGTTCATTGGTGCAGTTTAAAATAAGATTATTCTGATCTGACAGACATATGTTTCAATCCACTATCTGTGCAATTTCGGTGATTTTGTTACTATATTTGTACAACATTCACATATTGATTATGTGGGCTACCAAGTAATGTTATTCAAATAACTATACCTGTCTTCATCCGTCCCCAGCTCCTTCCTTGGACAGGACAATTTTGTCCCAGACACATGCATCCCTGATCAAAAGGCTTTGCATACTGAGAAACAAACTCATGTTATACATGCTAAGGAAATAAGGGCACAATCCTGACTTCCCCACTTGGTTCTGTGCAAGTCACTTGTGTTGGCCTGGAAGTGGTACTCTGGGAGTGTTACTTTGAGTGGGGATCTACTGGAGCACAAATGTGTGTTGGCCTTCCTGCACTGCCATGGAATTAGGGTTACCATAATTCTTTTCCACAAAATCGGGACAGGATGCTCTGTCCCATTTGTCAGTATGTGAGCACAATCCCTCCAAATCAGGATTTCCCCCATTTTTCAGGAGATATAACAACCCTATATGGAATCCTTGGAATGGTAAGTTTGAATCAGCCAAGCTTGAGCAATGAATGGAAGCTGTGTGGGGTATGGAGAAGGTGAGGAGAGGACAGGAGGGAGGCATTCCAGGTAAGGGAAGTTGGATGGTGGGCATTCCTGGAAAAGGACAGTGAGAGGGAGATGCGACCGAGATCTGGCATTTGTGCTGGATCCTAATCCTATTCCTGAGCAGCCCTAGGCAGTCAAAGGCTGCACAAATTTGTGCTGATGGAGGTGGTGCGCATCAGAGTAGCCCCAATGAGACTGCAGTGGCTCTTCCCGGAGTAAGGGCGAAAATGTCTTGGAGTGAGCCACTGGCTTCTCAGATCCAACACAAGTTAGGTTTGTACTCTTAACAGGGATACAAATAACTTGTCACAAATGTCTAGGGATACCAACGAGCAGTATGCATTTTAATTATTTTCTCTCCTACTTGGAAAATAGTAGAAAGGATTTTGGTGGTTTCCTGTCATCCTAGGAGAGTTCCATTAAACGAAATGGAAGAGTCCCAAAAGCAGCCTCTAGGGATCAACTGCTCTCCAGAACTTCAGAAATAGAACATGAGAGATTTGGGCCCTTGTGCTCCATTAGCTACAGACCTGGTATAGAAACCTTCATTCGGGAAGATATTTGTAACAAGCAGCAACGTCACAGCCATGTAAAGGGACTAGCCATGCAGGAAAGACATGCTACGCACAGGGTGACCAGATGCCTGAACCTAAAAAGGAGAACAAGGTCTTTGATTCCTCTCAGACTGGCCCTTCTGGCAGAAAATGGCACACCTACTCACAAAGCTGTGATATTGGGCACTTTCATTTTCCCATAGACAGCAATGCATATTATTGGTTTTTAGTTTTTTTGGCCATAACTTTTGATAGGAAGGAGATATTTCAAAACCAATTTTTGCATTGGATTCTGCTCTTCAATATGAATCCAGTTACATATGATATGGCGGTAGTGCACACCATTACAAAGTTCTAAAATGTAGCCAAAATGGAGGACAATGAGGAGGACACCTGGACAGAAAGCTTAAAAAAAGGATAAATTCAGAAAAATCTGGTAATATGGTCACCCTGGGATACAGATGTGGTCATGTGAAAAACTCACATCTGCCATGTTTTGGTTATTTGGAATGTGGAATGTTCCATTCAACTCATAATGTACATAAATCTAATTACAGTACCCTGCTTGGTTTAACTTACCAATAAATCTAAAAATAATTGACAAAGATGGAAATAATGTCCTACTGATAGCATAATCAGACATTTACACGGCTCTGCAAAGCGCATTATTTTTCTTTAAAAAGCAAATTAGACTATAGGTCTGTTATGGGCATATGATTTCCTGTGCAATTGTGTAAATTAGTTAATACTTAGCAAATGATCAAATCACAGCACTATGAAATTCAATTGAGACTATTAAAAATGTGTTCGAATCATGCCAATGACAAGCTGTTTCCTGAATATTTTCTGCATTATTAGTATGAGGCATTGTTTCTCATGAAATACTGTCAGGTTAGCCAGTGGATAAATTATTGCCTGCCATGCAGATAGAAAATTATTGTGAAACCCATTTTGCAAAAGGAAACTGCTGTCTGTAAGAAGAAGCAGAGTTTGTATCAAGAGATGCTAGTGTTATAATTTTGCTAACCGCAACTAGAATTTTTTCTCCCCAAGAAATTCTTCTTTGGTTCTATTTGTTGCTTATATACACTTGTGCCTCAGTAACTGTAGGGGTTCAATTCCTGGAACTCCCATGGCTGCATAAATCTGCAAATAATAAAATTTGTGCATCTCGGCCCCCAACTTTACAACACAAGCAGAGCTCTTCTTCAGTTGCATCAGGAGGGTGTTCTGAGGGCCTTCAGAATGTCTTCTGGGAGGGCAAATATTGTCACTTCCAATTTTTGGCCCCAAAATGGCAGTGATGTGAGGCTACATGCAGTCAGCCCTCAGAATACCCAAGTTATATTCAGAGGTTCATATTCAGAGCCCGGTTGTGACTCAACATAGGTCAGGGAACTGCTTTAAGTCAGATCCACAGATAAAAAATCTGTGAATGATCAGTGAGATCCCGTACTGGGGATCTTCAAGCAGAGGCTTGACAAGCACCTGTCGGGGATGCTCTAGGAGGATTTCCTGCTGCAGGCTGGGGGTTGGACTAGATGACCTACTATGTCCCTTCCAACTCTAGGATTCTGTGATTCTATGATTCTATGTACCCACCCATGTACATGTTTAATAAGTGACATTTCTTCATAGAAAGAAGTGGCTACTATTTCATATTTCTGATTTATTTTCAGGACAGGGCAATGAAATTGCAATCCTGTACACCAAGGGTGTCAAACTCATTTCATACAGTGGACTGCATTAGCATTAGTGGTGTCTCCCGAAGGCTGCAATAGCATTAATGGTATCTCCTGAGGGCCACAATCCAAATTTTGCATGTCTACTCAGAAGTGCCCTCTTTTCTCCTGGGCTCTTTCTCTGGCTCAAAATCAGTTGTGCTGCCACCACTACTGAGATGCTTCTGGGGGTGGGGAGATCTCTCGCAGGCGGCAGGTGTGCCTGCAAAGTTTGACATGCCGCCAGTTTGACATGCCTGCTGTAATTATTTACAAGAAGGCTACATGTGTGCATGCCTGCTCTCAAGGAAAAGGAAAGCAATAAGATTATAGGTCATATGGTTACTCTGACCTGTTTCACAGGACATGCTGAGCACTGAACATGAGATTTTCTGCTTGCAAAGCATATGCTTTACCAAACAGTGACTGAGGCCTATATCCTAAAGTGAAATTAAGCTCCTTGCTCTGGAGCAGTTAAGATGATTTTCCATAAGATAACTCTAGAGAAGGACGTAACTGCGTGGACCCCTTAACTGCTATGGATTTTGCCCTAAGGCTGCAATCCTAAAGACACTTTCCTGGGAGTATGACCAATTGACCACAATGGGGCTTACTTTTGAGTAGACATGTTGAGGACTGTGCTCTAAGAATACAATTCTAACCAATTTCAGCAAGCAAAACATTTCCCTGTTTCTGTGACATCATGGTGAGGCCAGCACATGTTTATGCACTGGCCTGAACCCCCAGGAATGGTGCAGAAATGCCTTACAGCACTTTTAAGACACCCTCAGTTCAGCACAGGACTTGTGCCGGCATTACCGGGGTTAGGATTCCACTGTAACAAAACCAAACAAGCATTTTAGCCCCACATATAGGACGTACTGTTTTGCAAGCATAGAGGTCTGCAATATTTGCTCTCAGGAGAAATGAAGTTATCTGTATTTGGAGTGCAATGCTTGTTCAAGTCTTGCTATTTTTGCTTTTGTTTCTGCAGCTATTGTTTGTTTAGCATACTTAAGTTGCTTCCTTTGAAGACTCCCAGGACAGTTTGTATAATCTATATATATAAAAGAGAAAAGTCACTCACTGACTGACTGACTGACTGACTGACTCACTCACTCATCACCGCCCTGCCAAAACCGGTGGGCTTATAAGCGTGAAATTTGGGGTGGGTGTTCCTTCCGTGACTGAGGGGTGCACTAAGAACCGGTTTTCAGAAATTCCAACCGGAAGGGGGTGAAAAGGGGCGCAACGGATTTTGCTCCCTATACATTACATTGAGAATTGCTGACTCCTCAACATTCCGCCCCAACTGCTGGGCCTGAAGCATGGAATTCTGGGAGTTCCTTCTGTCACCTGAACACCCACCAAGAACCATCTGGAGAAATTTAACCCTTCAGGGGCTGAAAAGGGGGCAACGTGTTTCTGTCCTATACTTAACATGGGAGACTGAACAACATCCAGCCAATTTGGTGCTCAGTACCTGGTGCACTGGGGGATGTTGTTCGGAGGAAGAGGTTGCGCTGGCGAGGATGCTGCGCATGAGGGGAAATTGCGCATGAGGGGAAATTGTGCATGGGGGAAGTTGTGCATGTAGGAAAGTTGCGCAGGGGGAAGTTGCACATGGGAGGAAAATTGCACATGGGAGGAAGTTGCACATGGAGGAAAGTTGCGCATGGGAGGAAGTTGCGCACGGGGGAAGTTGCGCACGGGGGAAGTTGCGCATGGGGAAAGTTGCGCATGGGGAAAGTTGCGCATGGGGAAAGTTGCGCATGGGGAAGTTGCGCATGGCGGGAAGTTGCGCATGGCGGGAAGTTGCGCATGGCGGGAAGTTGCGCATAGGGGGAAAGTTGCGCATGGGGGAAGTTGCGCATGGGGAAAATTGCACATGAGAGGAAAGTTGCGTATGGGGGAAGTTGCGCATGGGGGAAGTTGCGCATGGCGGGAAGTTGCACATGGGGGAAATTGCGCATAGGGGGAAAGTTGCGCATGGGGAAGTTGCGCATGGGGAAAATTGCACATGAGAGGAAAGTTGCGTATGGGGGAAGTTGCGCATGGGGGAAGTTGCGTATGGGAGGAAAGTTGCGCATATGGGAAGTTGCGCATGGGGGAAGTTGCGCATGGGGGAAGTTGCGCATGGGGGAAGTTGCGCATGGGGTTTGATGCATATGGGGGAAGTTGTGCATGGGGGGTTGATGCGCATGGGGGAAGTTGCGCATGGGGTAACTTGTGCATGCTGGGTTGATGCGCATGGAGAAGTTGCGCTTGGGGGGGTTGATGTGTATGGGGGAAGTTGCGCATGGGGGGTTGTAACGCATGGGGGAAAGTTATCCATGGGGGGTTGATGCATATGGGGGGATGGCATAAGGGGGAATTTTACTCCCGCAACGCGGGTACGCCTTTCACTAGTTAAAACAATAAAATAACAAATACAAGAAAAAAATGTTAAAAATACAGCAACTGGTAATTTCATGGATGCCTTCAGTGGATTCAGACACTGTGTTACCGGCCATCACTTCAGATGACTTCCCTGGAAGACTCTTCTACCAGCAGAATAACTCCCAGTTGAGTGCATGATCCAGAGCTCTCATTGGGTTGCAGCAAATCCCTTGAACTAGCCCAGGAGGACTGTCACAAATGCTCTGTAAGGCAGGAGTCTTCAACTTCGGATCCATGGCCTAGTGCTGGACCGTGGTGACGGTGGCCAGAGGCCTGCTACCTCCTGCCAGGTCATTCCTGCCAGCCTGGAAATGAACTAGGCATGAGCCTTTTATTGGTGAACTAGGCAAGTGTTGACAGACAACACCATCTCTCATCCTGTCCTGCCCCTCACTATCTCCTGCCAGGGACACCTCTATTTCAGATTTGCTGCACCTTTCCTCTGCCATGGTCCTCTACCCTTCCAGCGGCATAAATGAAGAAAGGTCCACTCAGGTAAGTCTAATTAATAACTCTTTATAGTAGTAAGTTTCAGGCAGACAGGAACACAGGTAGCACGGGCTTGGTTACAAGGAAGGTGGGGAGGGATCGGTTCTCAAAGCACACAACTCACACAGCATTATATCTCAGAGCCTTCATTTCCCAACATAACTCAATTCAGGTAGGTTACTTCACCACCCCTTTCTTGTACCAGATACCTCCTCTGATACTTTATCTCCTCTTCTTCCTCCTGACAGGTATGCACCTCATCTGAGTCCTTTCCAGGTAAGTAACTGCAACCGGCTCAACAGGAGCCTAACCGGTAAGTATGACCCCAAGTCCCTCAACAGAGATCTTCATTAAAGTCTCTTTTCTTTTGCAGGTTGGGGGGCAGTTGGACAGCGACCTGCGCTGGATCTTCCTCCTCTACGTCCTCCTTCTCCAACTGCCCTTGTTCCCCCCACCTTCCTCCTTATATACATCTCCTGCTCCCCCTCCCTTTCTGCTCTAGGAGCCCGCCTCGCAGTGGTCCAGGAACGCGGGAGACTCCAGGATTGGCCCAGGCGGAGATTGGGCGTCCGGGGTATACTCCAGTCCTTCCCGCGCAGTAAAGGCGCAGCAGGTCCCAGTACGAATTGGACCAGTTGATCCTGTCATTCTTGGTGGATTCCAGCACCCGGTCCCAAGGGGGTCTGGGTCGTACTTCCTGGGCAAGCATGCTGTCACCATTGCCTCCAGCCTCACCGCACAGCCTCAGAAACAGAGATAAGCATCACCCACTAACGTCAGTCATGACTAGCAGACTTCCTGCAGAGACATCTTTTAAATGGAATATTACTGGAATGGGTCTATTTTGATCATGTGATTGAATCTGCTTGCAGAAGTGTGTCACCTAACCATTGTTTACCACTGTGACAGTATTCTTGTTATCTGCAAACCTGCAGACAAACCACAAAAGACTTCCAGTCTTTTACCCAGTTTTTCTGAAAACTGTATGGAATAATCTAATCTTGGCATAAGAGACAGTCCTCTTGCTCTGGCTCCCTGCCGTATCTAATTGATCTATAAGGCAATACTGACTGTTGGAAAGCCAGCGTCTGATTTCTCAGTGACAGTGAAAAGACACAATAAGAGAGAATATATCCAAAAATCATTTAAAGGCTTGGGAAGATTAGGACTATAATCCTGTAACACTGTCCTGGGGTAAGTCCCATTGAATGTACTGGATTTTATTTCTGAGTAGACTTGGCTAGGATTGCCTTTTCTAAGCTGCTTCTGAAATTCTTGCTCTTTTTCCAGTTGTGCTGTTCCCAGGAGAATACAGCGGTACCTTGGTTTTTGAGCATTATTTGTTCCGCAAGCATGCTTGTAATCCAAAAAGTTTGTATATCAAAGCAAATTTTACCATAAGATATAATGGAAACTCAGATGATTCATTGCACAACCCCAAAATATACATATAAAAATGATTACAATACTGTAATATAATACAAAATAATACAGAAAATACAAAATATAAAGAAAAATAAAACAAATTAACCTGCACTTAGAGAACAATCCTAACTATGTCTTCTCAAAAGTAAGCCTCATTGTTGTCAATGGCTCTTACTCCCAGGAAAGTGTCTTTAGGATTGCAGCTGTGGGCTACAATCCATAGTAACTACGGTACCTTTTACACCAATGTAGTTACGGTGCCACCTACGGGAAATGAATAGAGCAATCCAGAGTATGTGCCTCTTATGTCTTCATGTAGTTACTCTGGATTGTAGGGTTAGTCTCTCAGGCTGCGATCTGCCCCCCTTACATAGGAGTGAGCCCCACTGATTCGTAGGGCTTGCTTTAGAGAAGACATGCAAGGCTAGGTATCTCAGGCTCCTTTCCATTGCCCTCTTTACTTAGGAGTGAGCCCCATTGACTGTAATAGGCTTACTTCAGCGTAGACATGCATTGGCTAGTCTCTCAGGAGAGGCTGAGCAAGTGCTGGCGGAGTGCTGAAACCAGCCATATCCCAGCTAGGACTATTTTTTACTTGCATTGCAAGAAATTGCTTGTATTGCAAGGCAAAATTTTATTGGAAATGTATATTTGTCTTGCAAAATGCTCTCAGTCCAAAGCGCTCTCAACCCAAGGTTTTACTGTACATTTTTAAGGTAGCTAGTGGCATAGCTTAGAAGGTGCAGGGTGTAGTAATTATACACTGGACAACAAACTTTGGGGAGGGGGCAACAAACTGAAACTGACACTAGTAGCCCAAATTGTGAAATCAATGGTATATACAAATAGTTCCATCATGTTATATATCATTGGAAAGGTAATTCAATGTTGAATGCAACTAAACAAACCACACAGGAATATCTGTATACTATCAAAAGTTATGATCAATTAACTACAAAACTTTTTGATTATCTGGATCCATTTCCAAGTTTTCCTATTAATAAACGTCCCTTCCCAAATTCCCTTGGCACACCTGCGGACTATCCAAGGAACACCAGTGTGCCATGGCATAATGGTTGAAAATCACTGGATTAGATAGTAACATTTTAGGAAAATGTACTGTATTTCCATAACTGTTGTTTTGGATCGGTCTTTAGAGCATAGTCAATGAATGCATCTAAACAACACTGAGGCTAAGAATTATTTTAACTGTACAGGTGTAGCCTAATTATATGAGATTTTGTCTAAAAACAATTGAAGTTGGATCTCTAAATTGAAAAATAAGCTTCTCTTTGGAAGCAGTTAATGGCTTAAAGGCCGCCTGCTTACCAAGAACAAGTAAGCTTGCAGGAGCTGAGCTCCTTTTGCAGAAGGTCATTGCCTGTCTTGTTATCATGGTAATTAATTGCCTTTGTAAAATGCAAAAATAATCATACTGTTCCTTGGAACCAAATGTTGTGAATGGGGAAGTTCAACTTATATACCAGTAATCTACAAAGTGGGGGTTGCAAAAGCTGAGGAACCACCATCTTGGTCCCGGAGACCCCAAAAAATCAACCTCATGATGGTGCACACTACCCCATCATGTCATACGTCATTCAATTCTTCTTGAAGAGCTGAATCCAATGCAACAAATTTTGAAATAGCTCCTTCCTATCAAAGGTTCTGGCCAAAATACTGAAAAGCAAAAATATGCATAGAGAATGTATGGCAAAATGAAAGTAATTTATATTGCAGCTTTACTTGTGAGTAGGCACACGTGCCATAGCCCAGTGGAAAGGGCAGGCTGACAGCAATTCAAGGACACCTGAAGTTTCTTGATCCAATGAATGCAGCAACCAAAATAACCCCAGAAGGAGTTCTCTCCTCACTGCACATCTGCATTTACTCACAAGTAAGCAAACACTTTGGCTGTTGTGGAAGGTAAGTCCAGGAGGCGCAAGGCTTCCAGCATGGCCCTGGTCCCAGGTACTTGAGCTTACAGGTAATGTGACTACTGGTCACATCTACAGGTAATGTGAATATTTTTTATAAATTTATTTGTAAAAACAGTCCTAACTCCTCTTCCCCCTCTTCTCAAGCCTAATTTCCTGTCCTTATCCCTCTGGGATTTTAATGCTTTTGGGAGGTGGGTGGAAATTTAAGTCTGTTTTTATTTATTTTTAATCAGATGTACTCTTTCTCCAGGACACGTCCTCTTTTTATCTATGTATCTTGGAAAATTATCTTCATTGTCCTCCTTTTCCTTGTAAGGCCTATAGCCTGCTTGGAATTAATAAATTATATGAGTATGGGCACAATCCAGAGTAAGTATAGGAGCACGTAAGAGACATTACGTGCATCCATAGTTACTGCACCACCTAGTGAAAACCTATGGGAAATTCATATTGCAATCCAGAGTTACTGGTTCTTACTCCGGAGGAAAGACTCTCAGTAGTTACTCTGGATTTCACCCTATGTGTGAGTGCATGGGTTATGTGTATGGGTTACTTTGTGTATGCATGTGTATGTGTGTGTGAGTGAATGGGTTGTGTGCGTATTCATGTGTGTGTATGAGTGCATGGGGTGGGTATGTGTGTTGTGGGTATGTGAATGAATGCATGGGATGAAAGGTGTGTGTGTGTGTTTGAGAGCACATGTGGAAGTTGGGGGCACTGGGATGGAAGAGAGTCTGGGGGCTTGGGGGAAGTTGGGGGTAAGAAAGGACCTGTGGGGTTGGGGAGAGTGGGCTGGAAGAGAGCATGGGTACTTGGGGGGCAGAGTGTCCATATGTCCCCTTTTCCCAGGACAGTTCCTCTTTTTTGGATCCAATTGTATTGGCTGTGCCTTTACATTGGACTAATTCAGTGGCGTGGAGAGGGGGGATTTGCTGCCTATCCTCCATAACAATCCAAGCCAGGCTTTTGTGCTTCGCATAGAGCATATGCAGCACTGAGCACGATGCCATAGTCTTTCAAGACTGATGGAGGCCTGCTCCTCTTTTTTATTCCTGTGTTCGGGGGTAGTAAGTTTGACAGGAGGGTCCTGGGCAGATTCCAAAGATTGAAAGGGGGTTCTGGGCTGAAATAGCCAAAGAACACTGCTGTACACTATAGTCCAACACATATCCTTAAGGCAATGAGTGACGGAGTGCTGAACTGTATTTCAGCTTTGGTTCACATAAAAAGAATTGCTGACTCCTTATAAGCTGGGTGAACAGAGCAAAAATCAGGACTCTGGAAAAATTCAGGGCCTAGAAACAGAAAGCATCCCTATGGGGTACAAACAACAGTTGTGTTGATATGACAATATTGCCAAACAATTGCAACAGTGTTGCCTGTGGATTTGCAGCTCGGTAGGTCAGTGGATTTCCTCAGGGAATCCATTGCACTTCCATTGGTCTCAGAAGGAAATGCTTGATGTCGATCTCTACAATTCAGAGTACGGTGGTAACGAGGAAGACGTAAGAGGCACTTATTCTCGATTGCTTTATGCATTTCCCATTGGTTTCCCATAGGTGGCACCGTAACTAAGGCTGCAATCCTAAAGACAGTTCCTGGGAGTAAGAACCATTGAACACAATGGGGCTTACATTTGAGTAGACATGGTTAGGATTGTGCTCTATGTCAGTGTAAAAGGTCCTGTAGTTACTCTGGATTGTAGCCCCCATTGCCCAGAATTCCAGCTTGTTTATGAGGAGATATTCTCAATTAATATGGAGAGTTGTTCAGACCCAATCAATCTCTTGTAGTGTGACCATATGTCTGTTAGGTTTCTGAACCTAAGTATTGGTTACAGGTGAGTTGTGGGCTGAATAGAACTCTCAGGATTTGAACTGGCAGTTGGCAGTGAGAGTTCTATTCAGCTATTCCTTTGACAGTTGGTGGCAGTTGGATGACAGTTAGGCAGTTGGGAGCTTAGTTGCTAAACAGTGCAGAAGCAAACTGAATAGCTGTGCTGAAATGAGACTGAGGGCACAATCCAGAGTAACTACGAGGAGTCCTTGCTCTGGTGTAAGAACAATTTGCTCTGGATTGCAATATGAATTTCCCATAGGTTTTCACTAGGTGGTGTCATAACTACAGGTGCATGTACTGTCTCTTACGTGCTCCCGTAGTTACTCTGGATTGTAGGGTGAAGGATTGATTAAAGTGTATCACATGGATTGACTTAACTATTCTGTAGTGTAAATAAAAATGTAAATAGTTCACTCCACTGTGTCTGTCATCACATGGCAATCACAGGACACGGAAAGTCACCACACTGACTATAGAACTCTCTGTCAATGTCCTCTTTTTTTAGGACAGATCCTCTTTTTTTAGCCTTGTTTCCTGGGAAAAGTCTTCATTTCCTCTTTTTCCTTGTGAGCAGGCAGCATGGAGCTTTTTTGTAATTAATAAATTATATGTAAAATTATATGTAATCGTTTTAAATTAAATTAAAATTTAATAATATTTAATATAGTGTATAACTACATGAAAGCAATATATATATGTTTTTATATATATTATAAAATATGTTTTTAGTTTTTAATTTTGTTGTGCCCTACATTTTGGGCGGACATGTCCTCTTTTGTGGTTATGACATCTGACCTAATGAGACCTAATCAATTGTGCACTAACATGAACTGATCTTGGTGGCATCACTGGCAGGTTTGTGGACTGCATTGGTGTGTGTGTGTGCGAGTGTCTGTGTGTGTGACTAGTAAAAATTTTGAAAACCTTGGTATTTATAAATAATACCATTATGTTATATGGGTATATACCGGTAATTTGGTATATAACTTAATGCAGGAAGCAATGAAACAAACTACAGTATGTTGAAATATGTATTTCTGTTAAACTCAGTGGCGTAGCTAATGATCATGTAGCCCAGTACAGAACTCAAAATGTTGCCCAAGAAGTGATGTTACAACCGGAAACGGCTATGCTTTTATAAAAAGAAAATTGGAAGAAAACCCACCTCTTGTTCTACAGCAGCCTGCCACCCATTTGCTCTGGTTGCCTCCCACCAGCTAGTGATGTAGCTAAACCATCTATTTGGGGGTCAAATTTTGTAGCCTCAAAAAACAAAGTCAAATTTAGGTAAATAAATAAATAAATAAATAAATAAATAAATAAATAAATAAATAAAAGTGAGCCTTTTATTGGTTAAAAACACTGTGCTGCAGCAGAATGGTTATTCTCTCCCTGCTAAATATAAGAGGAACACCAGTCAGAAGTGCCTCTTTTTACCCAGTTAGCAGGCATAACTGTATTATAATATATGAAAATAAGAGCTGACTCATTTTGCATTTTGCATAATAATTACATTTTGCATCATAATCTTGCATTTGCATCATAACTGCATCTAATCCGCTCTCAGAACAATTAGTTCAGTTTTGAGTAAGAAAATCCACTTTTCCATAGTTTTTCTTTTTTGTTGTTGATT
Source organism: Cryptoblepharus egeriae (assembly GCA_030015325.1). Lineage (NCBI taxonomy): Eukaryota > Metazoa > Chordata > Lepidosauria > Squamata > Scincidae > Cryptoblepharus > Cryptoblepharus egeriae. The sequence goes on from JAREYC010000002.1 coordinate 189,613,490, forward strand.
GGCTATAATATTTGATGAATGCAGATATTCCTATACAGTTAATTCCACTGCATTCTTTATTAAATTACCTTTCCAATGATATATGGTGGTATTCTTCATACACACTCTGTTTTCACACTTTTAGCCACTGGTGTCAAGCTCAGCTTGTTGCCCCCCTCTAGCTTGTTACCGGGTCCAACTGCTACACCCTGCACTCCTTAGCTATGCCAGTGGTTAAACATTATAGCCTAATAACCTGAAAAGGAAAACATAACTGCTTTATATAACAAAAATAAGATTTCTTAACTCAAAACTGACCTGTGAGACTGACCTTGTTCTGAAAGCCCAGGTGTTGTGAAACAGCTAGGAACTAATAAATGTATGGGTCAGCTATCTTTTCCATTTATTAGCGTATTAGAACTCTTATTCACCTTTGTATCATCAAATTGGTCACTTACTTTTTGTTGGTTATTGATATGTCGAGTAACCAGATACAGGAATGCTCCAGTATTCAAAGATAGCTGAAACCCCAGGTAAGATGGACCAAGGAATTCTCCTGCAGCCTCTACAGGCCTCAGAATGGCAAAAAGAGTCACTTTTTCACAAAAGAGCATCAATGCTGGAAAGTTGGCTAGGACTGGATCCTTAACTTCATCTACCTCACAGGGTTGTTGTGAGGAGAAAAGGAGAGGACAAAAGAAGTCCATTATGAACAATAATATTCTAATATTCACAACACAGAAAAAAGAAAAGTTAATAAAAGGCAAAGTCTTAAGGGAAATGCAAATGTCTTTCCAATTGACATCCAAAGTTAGGTTATCTGTCAGTTACTGGAACTCCAAGTTAAGCTCTGTTCTTAATAACTGTGCCAATTATATTAATCTCTTTGTTATAGACTGTAATAATAAAAATATTCCAGCAGTTAATATTTTGTTAAAATCATAATCGGATAAATTCCATGCTATACTGTCACAATGATCAACAGCTAGGTTTGAGACAAGAGTGACCCCTGCTGTTCAGAACAAAGGATTTTGCTCACCCCTGTTCTATAGGTGTTTACAGAATGTATAGGCACTACTTTACATTGCACATACTCACAGGGTGCAATCCTAACCAGTTTCAGCCAGCATAACTCGCGCATCTCCCTGTTCCTGTGGCAGCATGGAGAGGCCAGCACATGCCTGTGCACTGTCTTAAAACCCCCTCCCGAAGTGACGTAGAAATGTAACCACTCCAATCCAGCACAGGAGTTGTGCTGGGATTTGTGCTGGCCTAACTGGGAGTTACACACACACACACACACACACACACCCCTCTCTGGGTATTGCAGTCAACCTTTACCAATAGTATTTTCCCAGGATGTAGGGCACTAGTATTAGCATCAACTGATGCAGGAGGCCAGCGCATCACCAATACCAACAATTATAGTTTCCCCAAGTTCTTGTTTTGACAATACCTGTTCTACATGCACTATATGTGTAGTTCTCCGTGGATTTCTAGACAAAAATGGCCCAGAACAGTATCAATACCCAACATGGTTTCTGCCAGGACTTACTGTTTAAATGGGGGCTAGTATCTACCCCTCAGTGGGACTGCTGTGCTCCTAAACAAAACTATTCCTCACATTGTGTCCGACTTTTAAATCAAGAGCTTATACCAACCCAGTGTCTAATTTTTTTATTGTCTGATTTTTTCCCCAGATGGCTGAATGGACCTGACATTGACATCTGATTTACCATAAGTCCATGTATTGTATACCATATGCTAAAATCAGAGGTGTTCAAATCCCAGCCAAGGGACCAGATGTAGCCTGCAGTGTGTCAGTGCTGCCCATGGTAAGACCCCTCCATCTGGCCCTCAGGAAAGACTTATAATCCTTTGGATCTGACTCTAAAATACTTGTATATATAAATTTATGGAAATATATTCACATTGAAATGTAAATCATTTTTCTGGCCTTCAACACAGTGTCAAGGAGATGATGTGGCCCTCATGCCAAAATCTTTGGACACCCCTGTGCTAAATTAAAAAGTCCATGGATCCTTTTCTGATGTCCAGTTTTCTGAATTTTGGGTGTAATGGCTGAATGAGGGAGGGAACAGGCAGTTTTCCACTATTATTATTCTACAATTAGGTAAAGTATCAAAAGGAATGATTCTATGTAAAATTAAATTGCAGTGGTGGCCAAGAGCAGTTAGACATGATGCCCACGGAATCACTAGTGGACATAAACTAGCCAGACAGGTTTTGGGGATATCATATAAGCAATTTATTAACCCCACCTCCCAAAATTGGACTGACCAAAAAAGGAGGTGCAATGGTGGTTTACAGACCTACTGCAAGCAGAGCTGGGGAAAAATATCTTGAATCCTTCGAAACTAGGAAACCTTAACAAAATTGAATCAAATTGCTGTAACACCCAGCAGATGGCAATAAATAGCTCCTTGAAAAAAGTTGCTCAATCTATACCAGTGGTTCTCAATCTTCTTAACACTGTGAACCCTTTATAAGTTCCTCATCTTGTGGGGACCCCCAACCATAAAATTATTTTCATTGCTACTTTATAACTGTTAATTTTGCTACTGTTTTGAATCGTAAATATCCAATATGCAGGATGTATTTTCATTGTTACAAAAGAAATGTGTGTTCTATGTACACACATTGAACACAATGGGATTTATTTCAGAGTAGGCATGCATAGGATTGGGCCCTGAGGCTGTCAGTCAGCCCCAGTGAACCAGGGGTCTTTAGGAGACCCCCAGGAAAGCTCTAGGTGCCCCCCAAAGGGGTCCCGACCCCCACTTTGAGAAACACTGATCTATACAGTAGTACGTATACAATTTAGCAGAGGACCATTTGCAGAATTGGTTGGAATGGAAATCACAAGCAATTATTTCCTTAAATCAGTGTTTCCCTACTATTTTAACACTGGGATTCACTTTTAAAAAATGACAATCTAGCCTAACCAGCTAGATATAAAGATATAACTAGAAAGAAAATGATTTTTAAAGAATCATTCATTGGCATTCTTCAGTCTTGAAAGACTACGGTATTGTTTTTAAAGAATAAAACATTATTACCGTAATAACGATCAGTGTCTTGTGCTCCTATGGCTGCTAGTGACCTTTTGTATGGTGTGTGTATACATCTATTTTGTTGGCTCTTGGTTGGTGTGTGTGTGTGTATCTATTTGGTTGGCTCTTCCTAAAAATACTCAAGGACTGTTCTCTCAAATGTCGTCCTACATTTTTCAAACCTTGGAGTAAGTCTCATTGATTTTAATGGGGCTTACTTCTGAGTAGGCATGATGCATAGGATGGGCAGCAATCCTCTCCAAGCTAAACCTTGGAGTAAGTCTCACTGATTATCATGGGGTTTTCTGCTGAGTAGCCATGCATAGGATTGGGCTCTCAGACTGCAATTTTGGAGTAAGCCTCATTTACTTTAGTGGGGCTTACTTCTGAGGAGGCATGATACATAGAATGGGCTGAGATCCTCTCCAAGCTTAACCTTGGAGATATGCTGCAATCCTGAACATGCTTTCCTGGGAGTAAGACCCACTGGGTACAATGGGCCTTACTTCTAAGTAGATATGGTTAGGGTTGCAGTTTATCTCCAAGGTTAAGCTTGGAGAGGATCACAGCCCATCCTATGCATCATTGTGCTCTCAGACTGCAACTTGGGAGTAAGCCTCATTGACTTTAACTGGGCTTACTTCTGAGCAGGTCTCAAGGGCAGCAGGCAGCAGCTGGGATAGAGGCCGAGGCTGCTTTTGGGGAAAGTGCCGGGTGGGTGATTGCTGCAAGGTCTGCAGGGTCCTCCTGAAGCGCTCTGAGTGCCAGGAGGCAGGTAGGGGGAGGAGCCAGGCAGCCCAGACCAGCTTTGTGGCGGCCGCCCAGGGCAGTGCGCAGAGAAGCACACAAAATTTGAAAATGGCTGCTGCCGCCAAGCTGGTTTTTCCAATGGTGGTGACCACCTTTGCAGGAAGTCTGCATCCACCCTCGTCCTGGGTCGCATGCAGCCCTGGGCCGCGTGTTGGACTCTAGGTCTTCCAGATGCAATGCTTGAAATATATCTAGGCTGTATCTCTTGGGTACCCTGGATGTGATTGCCAACAAGACAATTTGGATAAGGTGTGATCATCAAGCATCAGTCAAAGAACAAATACAAAAATGCAATGATTTGGCAATTTTGCAATAATTGTAAAAATGCAATGATTTGGCCACATCTGCAGAATGAACACCGGTTGGCTGCCATACCAGCAGCACCTACAGTAGCATATTGGTGGAGTGGACAACCTGCTCTCTAAGCATTAGATAAGGATTAAAGAAGAAGATCATGTTATTATGGGATTTTTCTGCCATCTGCTCCCCTTGGAACTGCAAAAGGAGCTCTTGGTGGGCTCATCTGGAGCATCAGAGCATGAAACACAAGAGATTGTTGGCCAGAGGGAAACTGGTGGAACCTGTATGCATTCGTAGAAGCACTCTAAGTGCTGGCAGGAGGAGCATTTTGGATTTCTGCCAAAATACTTTTTCCTTAATTTGTCTAGTAGACTACTAGTAGCTCACAAACATAAACTTTAAACATAATTGAATGCTTCACTGTAGTATTTTGCAGTGCCTTCACAGTGTGTCCAGACATTTCTAGCACAAAGAGAAGATAAGAATGTATGACAAGGAGAACAAAAAATGAGCCCTTGGCATTTAATATCTCATGTTATCCTGGGATGTCATTCTGTAATAAGCTGTCTCATAAGAAAACTTGGTTATTAATGTACATAAACAAAATGAACAGCAGTATTGAAAAACGATTCCTTTACTAATACCCACCAAGTAAGTCACAAAATATAAATTATAAGCACCAGTTAAGTGTTCTTCTGAGCTCAAGAAAGAATACAAGGAACCTTTCTTAAAACCCCAAAATTAAAACCCCATTTCTGCCTCAACCTATTTTCTTTACAGTGGTACCTCTAAAGAGCTCAGTTGGAATGACAATTAATATTCTATCAATAACACTAAAAAATCTCAGGTGTAACAAATAACTTACCTCCAATACAGTGGTGCCTCACATAAAGAGCTTAATTTGTTCCGGAGGCCTTCTCTTTAAGTGAAATGCTCTTTAAGTGAAGCAGATTTTTCCATAGGAAATAATGGAAACTCAGACAATTGGTTCCACAACCCAAAAAATATTCATATAAAATATTAACTGGTTGTAAAAATGATGACAAAACACTGGAATTGAATTCAAAACATGCATTCAGTGTGCCTGATCCTATGAAGTCTACTTAGGCTGCAATTCTAAAGACACTTTCCTGGGAGTAAGCCCCATTTAACACAATGGGGCTTACTTCTGAGTAGACATGGTTAAGAGGTTGCAATCAAAGACACTTTCCTGGGAGGCTTACCTGGGCTGCTGCTGGAGGTTCAAGGTGGTCAGTGCGGGCACTTGGGGGCAGTTATGGGCTGCTGCCTCTGGCACCTCCAGGCAACTGCCCCCAAGTTGGGACAGTTAGAGGCAACAGCACTGGCCAGCAGGCCTTTTAAAGAGCCTTCATGCGGAGCGTCAGGGCTGCATAGCACACATGCCCATAGCGTGCTTGCTTGTAAAGTGAAGTGGAACTTGTTATGTGAAGCAAGTTTTCTTTGAAATTTTTGCTCGTTATGTGAAACACTTGTTAAGCGAGGTACCACTGTAAAGAAAAAAGGTTGAGGCAAAAATGGGGTTTTAATTTTGGGGTTTTAAGAAATGTTCCTTGTATTCTTTCTCCTTGATATTAAAAATAATATGTATATTTTGACCCAGGTTTCCAGGTATTGCAGCATCCATGACTACTAGAGCAGAGAAATGGGGTTATGTTGGTACCATACCATATGATACCATCAGTGGTGGGCACAGCCTGGCCCAAGAACCGGTTCTCCAGAAGTGGGCGTGGGCGTGGCCAGGGAGCGGGGCCAGGGTCAAGGGGCGGGGCCAGGGTGGTTTTTAATTTAAGAATTAAAAATTTTTTCAAATTACTTACTTCAGAGTAGACCTGCATAGGATGGTGCTCTGAGGCTGCAATCCTCTCCACAGTTTCCTGGGAGTAAGCCCCATTGACTACACTGGGACTGAGTAGACCTGCATAGGATGGGGCTCTGAGGCTGCAATCCTCTCCACACTTTCCTGGGAGTAAGCCCCATTGACTATACTGGGACTTACTTCTGAGTAGACCTGTATAGGATGGGGCTCTGAGGCTGCAGTCCTCTCAACACTGACCTGGGAGTAAGTCCCATTGACCATACTGGGACTTACTTCTGAGTAGACCTGCATTGGATGGGGCTCTGAGGCTGCTCTGAGGCTCTCTTCACACTGGCCTGGGAGTAAGTCCCATTGACTATACTGGAACTTACTTCTGAGTAGACCTGCTTAGAATGGGGCTCTGAGGCTGCTCTGAGGCTCTCTTCACACTGGCCTGGGAGTAAGTCCCATTGACTATACTGGGACTGACTTCAGAGTAGACCTGCTTAGGATGGGGCTCTGAGGCTGCTCTGAGGCTCTCTTCACACTGGCCTGGGAGTAAGTCCCATTGACTATACTGGGACTGACTTCAGAGTAGACCTGCTTAGGATGGGGCTCTGAGACTGCAGTCCTCCCCACACCTGCCTGGGAGTAAGTCCCATTGACTACACTGGGACTTACTTCATAGTAGACTGCTTAGGCTGGGGCTTTGAGACTGCAGTCCTCCCCACACCTGCCTGGGAGTAAGTCCCATTGACTACACTGGGACTTACTTCATAGTAGACTGCTTAGGCTGGGGCTCTGAGACTGCAGTCCTCTCCACACCTGCCTGGGACTAAGTCCCATTGACTACACTGGGACTTACTTCAGAGTAGACTGCTTAGGCTGGGGCTCTGAGACTGCAGTCCTCTCCACACCTGCCTGGGAGTAAGTCCCATTGACTACACTGCAGGAGAGGCAGGGAGAGCACGATGGTGGCGCTGCCCCCCCCTTCTGTGCCTCCCCACCAGCAGCAGAGGAAGGGAGACCGTGGTGTCGCCCCTGGCCAGCTGGGAGGAAGGGGGAGGAGGGAGGAGGAAGGGAAGCAGCAGCTATGCTGCATACTGGTCCCTAGTGTTCTGCTCCTCCTTGGTCCTACCGGCTCCCCATTGGCTGCCAGAAGACAAGAACCTACTCTAGAGAGTAGGTGCGTCCCCCCTAGTGCCCACCTGTGGATACCATCCATCTTGGCAGGTACACTGTTCAGCTATACCCTGGTTTAAATTAATTATTATAAATCAATTAATAGAAATCAATAAAGGCATTGGTTATACAGTATTTTATGAAATATATTTTGATAGTTCATCTTTAAATGAAAGTTGGGAATGTTGGTGTCTTGGTATAGTATTTTGGTATCTAATAGTGCAGTGACAGTTCTGTGTGATTTAATTTTGATATTTGGTAGGAATGCCCAGTTTGAACCAATATTTTATTTATTTATTTATTTAATTTATATCCCGCCTTTCCTCACCTGCAAGAGGGAGCTCAAGGCGGCTAACATCAATCAGAAAAATAAAACACCATTAAAATTGAATTATAAATATAGATTAAAACACAATTAAAATACAATTAAAATTAAAAATAATTATAATTATAATTATAAAAATAATTAAAAATAAAATACAATTAAAATATGCAAATAATGCTTTTTTCTCTAGTTAAAATAAGATATTTCAGTAGCTGGAAATATCACTCATCTGAGCAGCTTTGTCTATCAGTATCTTTGGCATGTATGGCATAAAATTAGATAAACTCAGTGTACAAGGAAATCTTAATGAAGTCAGTCATTTTGTAATTTAATGGACAAGAAACAGCTGTCTGAAAAACTTAGACGTTAAATGCCAGCTGTGTACTAGCTGGAGTGCAATTTACATTTTTACTGCATGATACACATCAGCCTTCCACAAAAATGAGGAATTACACATTTTTCCATGACATTATCTCATTTTATCTAACATAATCTAACAGTAAAACAAAATGGAGTAATTTTCATTTTGGTGATGACATGCCTTTGTAGACACTGTTGGATAAGATGTGAAATTCTTTATACTCAATATACTACAGTATATACATATAGACGATACTATATATACAGCATACAAGGCCCTCTATTTATGTGACTTACGTTTGACTTATGTTTGCAATGTATTAAAAACATTGGGCTTTTGAACATGTATAAAATATATTTAAAATCCTAAAATATATTTAAAATTTTATATACATTCACACAAACCTGAGGGTAGATTGCATTGAATACAATGGGATTTAATTTGGAATGGTCATATAAAGGACTGGGTTGTAAAGCACCTGATATACTAAAAACCCAATCCTGTTGGCTGTCAGTGCTGGCAGAATGAGTGTTCCGCCAGAGCTACATGCTACAAAAGTGGTGGATTCAGTAATGCACTACTAGTACTCCATATCATCAGTTTACTTGTCACCCATCAGAGCAGGTAAGTCAAGTGAAAAGGTGAAATGAGGGCAAATCTGGGTGGAGGTGGATAACTGGGTAGCGTTGCTTCAAGGTCGTGTGCATCTGGTGACAATGGCAAATGCAAGATCAAACCCCCTTTTCTTCAGCCTCCCTCTCCTTAGACAGGAAATTGCTAATGCAGGTTTGAAAAGTGTAGCAGGAGGCTTATGAAGGTGTAAGATAATTTAAATCCCCTCTTAAGCCTCATGGAATGCCCCCTCCCCAGTAATGCATGTCAGTTTTTGGTGCAGATGTACCAGCAAGGGGGAAGCAGAGCAGATCCAGATGTCCCTTACTCCTTTGTAAGCCTCCAAATAGGAATGGGTCTTCCTGGAATTGTGCCACTCTTCTATGAAGTCTTCTACAGCACTGGAAGTTCCATTACAACCTGATTGACCAAACACAATCTTTCTCATACTGTAAAATCATCCCTGGATTACAGCAACAACAATTTGTGTGAATGTGGAAATGTAGATTGGTCATGGGATGATATAGTGCTGCTGTGCTGGATAAGAATTGATTTTTCTGAAGTCAACCCCCCACGAGTGATGGGATTCAAATAAATTAACCACCAGTTCTCTGCCCATCTGGCAGCCACTTTTAAATGGCTGTTTTTAAACTTTGTATGTCCTATCTCTCATTAAAAACCGGTTCTATAGAGTAGGTGCGAACCTGCTGGAGCCCACCACCGCCCCCCACCTTCCAAAAAATCTGACTGCAGCAGATCACCAAGGTTATATGTTATATATTCCAAGGTTATGTTTTCCGTATCACAACATCAGCCAGGGAGGTATTTGTGCTGGAGCGATGCTAAGGCCAATTGTATTATGGGCAAAATTCAGAGTAACTACGGGGAGTCCTTGTTCCAGTGTAAGAGAAACAATCCCTACAGTCCAGAGTAACAACGGGAGCACGTAAGAGGCATTATGTGTATCTGTAGTTACTGTACCACCTAGTGAAAACCTATGGGAAATTCATTTTGCAATCCAGAGCAAATTGTTCTTCCACCAGAGCAAGGACTCCCCATAGTTACTCTGGATTGTACCCATACTCTGGATTCCAATTTGAATTTCCCATTGGTTTTCACAAGGTGGTGCAGTAACTACGGGTGCACGTAAAATCTCTTACGTGCTCCCGTTGTTACTCTGGATTTGGGAGTAAGACTGAACAAATAGATTCTTGTTTCCTGCTAGTTAATTAATAACCATTCAGAAACCTACTACTCCTGATTTGGCTCTTCTGAATGGTTCTTGACAAATACTCAAACAGGCTGGCTGGCTAGGCATGTAGAAGAATAACTAAAATGCTAATTCTTGGCAGATGACTTTAACAGCGTGCTCTGCAGAGCTTCCAAAAGCATTCCACAATTACCACAGTGACTATGTAGGTGTACAGTACTTCTGCTTCCTGCTTTGTCTCCTGCTGGTCACTTGAAGGCCATATTGCAATGCATATTGTTGTGTCGTTAAATTAATTAACGGGAGTATTGTGCAACACCCACTAAAATCCACATCTGATTTCTTAAAAACCAAAATGGTGAGTTTAATTATTTCAAAATATTTTTGTGCCTTTGCCTATCTTTACTTTATCTTCTCTTGTCTGTGAGCAAATGGCAAATTTTTATAGAAGGAAAAATGAAATAAAAGCATGGCACCATTCATAATTTTTTTTGCCCCTATATTTAGGATTTCAATAATTACAGTGTTTTCAACACATACACACAAAACACTATAATATAAACATATTCCACTAACAGTATGTTCTTAGATGTGTACATATTAAAAAGTCATAAAAAATGAAATGGCATTTTAGTTATGTGCTTTTGGCAAGAAAATAACCTACTAAAATGTTATTCTGCTCATAAACTGCACACACAGCACAACATAAAGTATTCATTGCCATATTTTTGCCTGCAGCTAAAGTTTCACATATACATATTTAACAACACATACAAGTGACAGGTCAAACTGGCATTGGACTAATAAGTTAAAATGACAAATAATGAGATCGTGTTTCACTGTAAGAATAATGTCTAAAAGATTTATAAAAGTAATCTTCAAGCTTGTCAATTCTGCAGTGTTCCCTATTTGAAAGTTAATCCACTCTAGTTTTCTTTCTGCCAATATCTATTGATATTCAAACTCTTGTATGTAATAGTGGGAATAAAACAAGATTTTGATGCTTTAAAAAAGTAGGTACATTAGTGGGAAATATTTTTTTACAGAGCTTGGAAGCTGTCGATAGACACTGTATTAATTTTCTAATTTAAAGTTTAACATAACTGAAAGACTGGCTGGAGAAGAGTTAAAAACTGGGTTGTGCAAGAGTGAAGCCATGGATTTTTATTTGTATCATGGGCAGGAGATCTAATTGAGATGTCTCAAAAAATATACTGTTCAAATGAGACACTCATACAGCTTCCATTTTTTTGGCATTCTAATCTAGACTATGGAATCCAAACTATTCCAAACTATGGAATCAATAAGCATTCGCAACCAATTCAGACAACCAACTCCATAAAAATGCATAAGCAGCACAATCCAGAGTAACTACTGGAGCTCTTGTGTCGACGTAAGAGACATTTACATTGACATAGTTATGGAGCCACCTATGGGAAATGCATAGAGCAATCCAGAATAAACTTTTCTTGCATCGACACAAGAGCTCCCGTAGTTACTCTGGATTGTGCTGTTAATTTCTACACTCTGAATTTTTTAGATAGATAGGCACCTGAACAGCAGAAAGGGAGTCTGGGATCTCAGCATTTTCTATTTCTTTTCATTATTACTGTATCAAAACTACTTTTTATTCAGCAACTGAAACATGGTTGAATTGGAGGGGAAAGGTTGAATGATGGGAAACAAAACATCTTTATCAACTCAGAACTGTGGTGGTTCTGTTATGGCCTTTTCCCACATGTGTTCCACTTATATGTTAAAACTTTCAGCAAGTCTTCCTTATACTAGATTAGAGAAGGGCACCTTTAAAATAGAATTCTTTTGCCTTTGTCAAAGCACTTACCATATTTCCCGGCTTATTACACGCACCGGACCATGAGACGCAAAACAAGAAGAGGAGCAAAACAAGAAAAAAATATTCCGAACCAACTGGTGTACAGAATAATATTTCAACCATGTAAAGTCAACAGTGGTATTAAGAACCATTATCACTGTCATTAACAAATGAGGAAAGACTTTAAGCCTCAAGCACTCTTCTAATTTTCTGGTAACCTCAAAAACTCATCATCTCTAGTGTTAGTGATTTGTCACTTTTCACAAATCTCATTGCAAATGATCAGACAACAACATTTTGCATAAATCTCATTGCAAATGGTCCAGGAAGGCAGATAAATTGGGGGGGTTCTTTTGGTGGGTAGGTAGGGAAAGGTGAGGGGATCTAGATAGATAGGGAAGAGTTAGGGAGGCACAGGCATGGAGCAGGAGTGACCCAGGTCTTGTGCATGTCTACTTTGGAGCAAGTCTCCAAGCCAGGGAAGGCTGTTTAGGATTGCAACTGTACCAGATGCCAAGCCCAAAATTCCTACCCCCAGGGCAAAATTCCCACCCCCCCAAGCCAAAATTCCGACCCACTTTAAAAAATTGCCAAAAATGTATTTTTTTGTTTTTATATTTTTGATTTTTACCTTTTTAGCAATAACTTTTGAAAGGAATGAGTTATCTCAAAACTGATTGTTGCATTGGATTCTGCTCTTCAATACGAATCCAACAACATATGACATGATGGGTTAAGGTGCTCCAGGATTGGCCCTATCACTCTATATGACGCACAGACATTTCCCCCCCTTTGGGGAGAAAAAAGTGCGTCTTATAAGCCAGGAAATACGGTAAATACCTAGGGGACCAATTCTGTGTCCCTGCGCTTTGATCTTGGATCAGATTCATTGATTGCAACACCATAGCTCTTGACATCATACTTGTGTAGAGGACAGACAATGCTGTTGATGCAGCAGCTTCTATTAACAGCAATGCAGGTGATTAGGTTACCTCTTCCCCAGACTTGACAGAACTGTACTATGTCAAAACAACTGCTCAGCACCTCCAATGTGGTATAACGTATGGCTGGCAAGATGCAAGGACAGGCAATACCACCCCCATCAACAACAGAATGAATGTAATCTAACAACTGAGTGTATATTATAGGTATAATTTAAACCAGTTCCATTCAAAGATGCTACAAATGGATTGTGTCTTCAGGTAGTAGCAAGTACTTACATTCCCATTGGCACATTCAGATAATGAGGTTCATTGTAAAGCCAGTGTGATGAAGCAAGGCACGTTCTCACTCCCCGCTTCCTTTTCAGCTTGAGGGTGAGGTGGGGCATAAGGGCAGTGGCCTGTTAGGCATCATCTGCATAGACACTCTCATCCAAAAATGCAAACGTCTTGGAGCAACTGCATAAAGCAGTATTGTATGTTGACAGGTGTTGGCATGCTAATGCAGAGCAGTATATCTGCTTCATTATTGCTGTGTGTGGGCCAAACGCCTAGATGTTTATTAACTATGCAGTTGTATTCTTGGGTATTTTTGCTATGTGGTTTTAAGTGATGTCTCAATTCAGCCTGTTAAAATAGGTTGTTACATTAATCATATTCTTTACAGGTGCATGTTTTGGGGTCAAATAGCATGGGTATGGCAGTGATTCTCAAGTATTTCAGCCTGGGACCCCCTTCTGAGAAAGACAATCTGTCCAGGACACCTTGGTAATGATGTCATCAACTTGAAAGTGATGTCATGGCTAGAAGTGACCTCAAATAGGAAATGATACTACTTTGATGCCACAGTTCCTCCATGTCTACTTGGAAGCAAGGCCCATTATGTTCAGTGAGACTTACTCCCAGGAAAGTATGGGTTGTAAGGAAAGTCTAGGGGCTTTAAATGTCCCTACTGCAGTTCTAATCTGGGTCAGAAGCCTCTTCTAGCTACAATTTGATCAGAGAGTAAAACAGCCATTGCCACCAGTGGGGATATTTTCCCCTAGTCAACAGCACTTACCAGGGGCCCAATCCAGATTGGGGCCCTGATAAAAGAAAGAGAAAGGGGCCTTCTCCTCTTTCTATTGTCCTGATCAGGCATCCCACACTTATTGGATGGAGGGACTGGAGCACAGTCCAAAAGTGAAATTCGTTGAAAAAGTGAAACCCAATCTTTTTTTTAATTAATAAATGTTGCTTCTAATGCTTTTTTAGCCACCAAATGCCTCTTTTATCTTCCCATTCCTGCTTTCGCATAAAGATTTCTGCAAATGGATTCTCATTAATTCCTTTATGAATTAGTTTGGACCAGAAGCTGCAACAAAGGGAGGGCAATTTTGACCTTTAGAACAACAGAGAGAAGTTGAAAGTACAAAACATGTGCTGAATAAATGAGTTCTGGATATAACTGAAAGGTGTTGAAAAGGTGGATAATCAGAAAATGAACTATCAGAAAGTGGAAGATTACCTGTAAATGCTATTGGACAAAGAAAAAAATTAGTTATATAAAGTAACTTAGTTTTGCCCTAAATAACAGATTTCAATTTGTGAAGAAGGCCCCAATCCTGAATTCACCTGCCACTGGGACTGAGCCCTAGAATCGACCTTGGGTGCTGTTAACATGTGGTTCTCAAGCCCAGGGCTCCCTTTTGAGAATGATAATCAGTTTTGGGATCCCTGGAAGTGATATCATGGCTGGAAGTGACATCAAACAGGAAGTAACATCACTGTGGTGGCAGAGCTCCTCCATGTCTACTCAGAAGTAAGTCCCATTGGGTTCAATGAGACTTACTCCCAGGAAAGGAGCTTGAGCGCCCCATCACAAGCTGGTGGCAGCCAGTGTCATATTCCAAGATGGCAGCACCCAGCTTTTTGTGCCCAGGGACCCTGATCCCCACTTTGAGAACCACTGCCATAATATCAAGCATGTTTATGGCACCTGGGGAGTAGGGAATTTTGGCACCTGGCCCATTCCAGTCAGGCACCAGCTCCAGTGCTCGCAAAAGGAAAACACACCACTGTCAGGGGTGAGGCCAGTGAGTGGTGATGTTGCCTCTGGGTGTAGTGGAGAGAGTAGAATGAGGATGGGAAAGGGTGAGGTGGGGGGAAGAACTGGGATAGTAGGAGTGGGACTAGTGGAGTACCACCAGATCCTAAACTCTGTGTCGGGCCACAAGGCCTGTAACAGAGTCTCTCAAATGTGCACCAGCAAAATAGCTTCCACAGACTTATGTCCCATTGCAGGTCTTGGGACCTCCCTAGAAGGAAGGGGAATAAAGTCCCTTTTTTACCAAGGACATGTCCTTGGAAATAGGAAATCTCCTCTGAAACGGTCCCTGGAGGCTTCCTGGCGTCCACTAGACACCATAGTCACTGCTTTAGAACAAATAGTGCAGTGCGTGCCTGGAAACCTAGAACTGGTCTGTAAAGTCCCTTTCTCATTTACCTTGTTAAGAACATAAGTACATAAGAAGAGCTTCCACTGGATCAGGCCAAAGTCCCATTTAGTCCAGCTTCCTGTATCACACATTTTGAGAATAATTTTTATGACCATCAGCAGCTTCACATAATGACGTCTTCCAGAAGAGCAGTGATAAAGAACAGCTCCGTATGCTGCCTTTTCCAATGATATGATCTTTCCTGCCAGTTTTCTTCATGTCTTAATACCTGTGAAAATGTCATCTATGAGAATGTGCATCAATGCAACTGACTATAACTCCAGCATGTATTTCTATATTCTACAAAAGCCAACTTTTCCCAGTGGATATGGGCAGCATGAATAGGGCTGCACTGCACATTACTCTTTTAATAAATACATTATTACAATTTAAGGGCCTGATCCTGTCCAACTTTTCTGCTATTATGCAGCTATGCCAATAGAGCTTGCGCTACTTTCCACCATCCTGTGGTGGAAAGGCAGTCATGGAGGCATCCTCAAGATAAGGGAATACTGTATTTGTTAAGTGACTGCATTGTGGTTGCATGATGCATCAGTATTGGAAAAGTTGGATTGTATTGGGTCCTAAGAGTGAAATCCTAAGCAACTTTCCAGCACTGGCATAACTGTGCTGGAAAACATGTGCTGCATCTTGCAGTTGAGGGGGTACTCATGGAGGCTTCCTCAAGATAAGGCAATGTTTGGTTTCTTATGTCAAAGTTGTACTGCCTTCACCTTGGTGCTGGATTTTTATGTTAGGATTCCTAAGGTTGCAATCCTAAACACACTTTCCTGGGAGTAAGACCCATTGAACACAATGGGGCTTCTGAGTAGACATGGTTAGGATTGCAACCTCCATAGAACACAATGAGACTTGCTTCTTAGTAGACATACATAGGTCTGCACTCAGATACTTAAATCCCACTGTTCCTTCCCCCCACCTTGGAAGGAGCTCAGCTATTTCCTTTTCTTACAAATTAGTAATAGTACTAATCCTAAAGGGCTTGCAACTTAATAAAAAATGATGTGAGGAATTTACAAAGGGCAACATGTAAAAAAAATTGTTAAACATAATAAAGAGACAGTACTCTCTTTCAAAAGGAAATACATGTTAATGTGTTTCTTCCAACCTTATGTACAATGTTTATACTCTTGAACATTAACACATCTGTAATCCCTAGTAAATTCAGTAGTAATGAGATTGTGTTGGACCACCATCAGTGTGAAATGGCAGGCAATAAAACATCAAAAAGGCTATTTTTCACACAGGAGAATGAAATCTGTAATAATGACTAGCTCCTGGCTAAAGCATGTTTGCAACTGCACATTCAGATCTATAGGAGGCAGCGGAGCCTAAAAGAACTTTGCATTCTGCTATAAGGGAAGCTTCCCTTAGTTAGGTGCTGCCCAGATTGTGAAGATGCTGTCCTTTAAATACAAGTTTTAGCCGTCCTTTAAATACAAGTTTTAGCTCGTCCATGAAAAACCATACAGATAAACATTAAGAACACAACCCAGCACAAGACCAGTCAATCTAAGGTCTTGTATTAGTTTCAGCTGGAAAGGTGCTCTGGGAAACTCTTAGATGAAAATCAAAAATAAAAGATCCAGCTTCAAATCCCTCCTTGGCCATGAAGCTTACTAGTTGATCTATTTCACAAAGTTGTTGTGAGAACAGCAGGAGAGGAGGAACTAAAGCTTTGTATGCCACCTTGGGTGTTTGTGTTGGCATGATAAAGCAGGCCTCCATCAGTCTTGGAAGACTATGGTATCGTGCTCCGCGCTGCATACAAAGCATGAAAGCCTGGGTTAGATTGTTATGGAGGATAGGCTGTTACCCAAGCAGCAAATCCCCCCTCTCCACACCACTGAATTAGTCCAATGGAAAGGCAGAGCCGATACGACAGGATCCAGCTGGCATCGCAGAGCTGAGCTAAGGACAGGAGCTCACCCTGTCTTGTGGGTCTCGAACCCTGGCCTGCTGGTTAACAGGCACAGTGTCTTACCCGCTTGCGCCACCCACAGCCCATGATAAAGACAGGTTTATAAAATAAATATGAAAGTCTGAGGGAAGTATGCATACGAAAGGTTTCCAGGAAACTCAGCCCCATCCTACACATGCAAACTCAGAAATAAGGCTCTAAGAGCATAATCCTAACCATGTCTACTCAATAGTAAGCCCCATTTTGTTCAATAGGACTTTCTCCCAGGAAAGTGTCTTTAGGATTGCAGCCTAAGTCTCATTGAGATCAGTGGGACTGAGAGCACAATCCTAACCATGTCTACTCAAAAGTAAGCCCCATTGTATTCAATGGGTCTTACTCGCAGGAAAATGTCTTTAGGATTGCAGCCTAACTCCCAGGTATGTTTGTCTAGGATTGCAGTTTCAAATCCCGGTGCCCAGGTATTATGAAACTAGTAAGCAATTAATCCCAGGGGCTGTGAAGTCATATTTGATGGGCTGGATTCCTCACATTTTTCACCTAGAATGGCTCTGCCTTACTACTACCCTGTGCCAAGGTGATGAGATATCATATAACAGCAAAAGAGGACAAGGCCTTCCCAGAATGTACAACACAAAAAATTCCAGACATGACAAAAATGCTAAAAACACTCATATATATTGCTTTCAGGTGCTCAATTTAAACATTATATTACTTATTATTAAATGTGAAACATACAGTGCAATCTTAAGCATGTCTACACAGAACTCTCATTATGTTCAATAGTACTTACTCCCTGGAAAGTGTGGTTAGGATTGCAGCCTTATTAAAACAATTTATTGCATATAATTTATTTATTAATTTATTTATTCCAAGAAGGCTACATGCTGTCTGCTCACAAGGACAGTGGAGATTTTCTTTTTCCAGGACACAAAGCTAAAAAAGAGGAGATTCACTGGAAAAAGAAGACATATGGTCACCCTGTTATGAATTATCAAAAGGTTGTATGCTGCCTGTTCACAAAGAAAAGGAGGACAATGAAGTTTTTTTCCAGGACACAAATCTAAAAAATAATCTGTCCCGGGAAAAGTGGACATATGGTTACTCTGGAAAAAAGAGGACATGTCCTAGAAATAGAGGACACATGATCACCCTGTTTATGAATTCCATGAAGGCTGCATACCGCCTGCTCAGAAGGAAAAGGAGGGCAATGAAGATTTTTTCCAGGACAAAAAGCTTTAAAAAGAGGATATGTCCTGGAAAAAGAGGACATGTGGTCACCCTGAGTTGCTGGGGCTTGCCCAGTAGGGGTCACTGGTGCCCTGGTCAGCCAGCGTTGGGCAGGGGAAGGTGAAAGGTTGGCAGGAGCAGGAGGTGGCTGGGCAGGGCAAGGAGAAGACGAAGGTGCCCAGGAGGCTGGCTTGGTTACCCTGAGAAGAGCCCTCTCTTGAGCCATGGCAGGCCAGGGGAAGCGGGCAGCGCATGGGAGCAGCAGGAGGGAACCAGGCAGGCAGGCTTAGCACCTGGCAGGGCTCAGAGAGGGGCAAGGCAGGTGCTGCTTTCCAAGACGGACTTCTTGGGCGCCTGGAGAAAACCCCCTGAATCCCTGGACCGAGGAGCGGCAGCTAGAGCCTCCCCCTGAGCCCTGGGCTCCGCTGGGCGGGGAGGAAGAGGAGGAGGCGGAGGCAGGAGGAAGGCAAACACGCTGCCGCACCAGAAGCGCAAGCTTTGCGCACCGGCATGGAGAGGTTTCCGCCTGCGCTCTGGCTCTGCAGGTAACCCTTTAGTCCTTCTTGGATGGGGGGAGACCCTGACACAAAAGATCACCTCCGCCCTGGGAGGGGGGAAGCTGGAATGAGGGTCATCATCAACCCACAGGCTGCTTCTTCTCAAAAGGAGAAGGAGCACCCTTAGGTGCCTTGCTTTGGCTTGGCAGGCAGGAGGCTTGGAGAGAGGGTCTCACTGGAAAAGACCTAGTGCTGTCTGCTTCCAGGGTTCTAACCACTGACCTCCCACACCCTCCCTGCCACCACATGGTTTTTCACGTGGCTGTACAGTGGAAACAAAGAATCCCCAGGAGCTGGTGAGGTGCTTGAACTACACTTGTGATGATCTGCCCAATCTTATGCAGGTCTACTTAGAAGTAAGTCCCATTATGGCCTATGGGGCTTACTTCCAGGAAAGTGTTAATAAAATAATAGACTGATCTTTTTTAAAAAAACTATCCTTTTCCAGTTTTATTTTGCTGTCATCACTTTGTCATTTTGACTTTTGGGCTATCATAACCCATCAGTTACATTCTGTCGTTCACATTATGGTCAATGTGTCTTCCTTCCAGGTAAGTACGGTTTGGATTGCATTGTCAGTATTCATATCTTGCTACTACGCGTGTGACAACCAATGTATTTTTCTTCCTTTCTCCCTCTTCATCCACAGAGCAGCATGAAAAACTTCATCTCTTGGGCATTATAACTAAAGAGGATTGTTTTTGTAGCCGTTAGCCAAAAGTGTTTTGCCCACCCCCTTAGCGGCTTCACTTCACAAGAGCAAAGGATCACCTGCTGCCTTCCACTTCTTCCATCTGGATTGCTGAGCCAAATAATTTTTCTTGTGCCAGAACTGAGTTTAACACTTGGCCCCTTCCTTCCAATTTCTGGGCTTCATCTCGTATTCAGTTTTAGAAATCAAAGCACTGATCAGCCATGGGTTGTTTCTGTGCTGTCCCAGAGGAATTTTATTGTGAAGTTCTGCTTCTGGATGAATCCAAATTGACCTTAACCACCCAGCAGCAGGGCATCAAGGTAAGTGCAGACTGTAATGTTTTCAGTGGGGTTGTCAATAGTGCTTGAAATGTTTTGTCTGGAGTTGAGCAATAGGGAGCAAATCTGCATAGAAACCCATGGATTGAATGCTCATCAAAACAGGCCAGGAAATGGGTATGTCAAGTGGCGTTTAACTTTGCTTCACATTTTGTTACCAGAGTTGAAGCTGAAATAGTAAAAAGAAGGAAATAAAAAACTCAGTATCTATTGGGCAAGTCTACTCAGAAATAAGTCCCACTGAGTTCAATGGCACTTACTCACAGGTAACTGTGCATTGCATTCTAGAACCGTGGTTAAAAATGTGGATAGAAAAAGTGGAAAAATAGTTTTAAAGACCCACTTCCAGGTTTCTTGATCCTCCATTGCTCCTAATGGAATAAAATTTGCATTGGTTTTCATTCTGGGACTCCTTGCTGACACCACAAAATGTGTTAAATAAAAGCAGTTAAAAATAATAAGTGCAATTTACAATTGTTTAAAAACAGGTTTTCTTACATTTTGAGTTAAGGTCAGCTATTAGAATTGCAGAGGACCCCCTGTGTTTGCCTAGGTCAGTTAAAGAAGGGAATGACTGCTGACATAACTGCCTCTCTACAACAGTAGAAAAGCGGTTTTATAAACTGTGACTTTAAAGGGATGTATTTTTCCCTTTCTCCAGGGATCGGCATGTTCCTTCTCATTTCGAATTGCAATTCATGTTGAATCAAATCTGTGTATAAAAAAATCCTATAACAAAGTTTTTGACTTGTTTTCCTATTAAAAAGTGAAAGGGGGAGTGCATTATGGCAACACCACCCCACATGATGCCCTGGGCCATTTGCACCTGCTGACCTCCCATCAGGTTGCCAGTGTGTGAGCACCGTGATTGCTAAATAATCTTGCTTTATATATTAAAATACCTTTAAAATATACACACAGGAATAAATAAGTTTTATATTTGCCTAATAAGTTTATACTCAGGGTTACGTAAGAAGCATGCTTTTCAAAACTGAAGCACCCACTGAGGATTCAATTAGGCATTAGATTCATGATCCACATTAAGCACACTTTCCTACTGATTTTGACAAGGGCATGAATATGTCAGCATATGGTTCACATTCCCATTCTGTAAGCAGTAAATAAAAAGTGCTTTTAATTTTGCTTGGATTATGTACCACCTTTAAACTCTTATAGTCAACAAAATATAAATCTCTAGTAGCTTATAAATACAATATGTGCAGGCCCCAGTCCAATAAATGAGCCTTTTCAGTCCCTTGTTCTAGAATTGTATATGGGACAGTTCTCTTTTCTTTCTTTGGTAAGAAGAGCATACCTGCAAATCTGATAAATTTTGCTACTCTTCCCACACTGCCACACTGCTTTGATGGCAGCTGGGAGTAATCTGCAGCATGGCACTGGCCTGTCAACCAGCATAGTTTCATTCTGCATTTGCATAAACATGCCTTATGGCATGTTTGTGACATTGACTGCCAGTTATCCACTGCAGTGCTGGTCGTAGTACAGTTCTAGGATTTCCAATGTACTCCCCCACCCCAATTCATTGTAAAAAAAAATTGATCCTTGGATTCAACTAAGGAAAAATCTTAAGCTGCAAGCCTAAGCTCCAGTTAGGAGGCCAGCCTTAGCCCTGGCATAAATTCTATGCTGACCTATTCAGCATGATTCTATTCTATGCTGGAAGGCTGTTTTGCACCACTCCTGGGGAAGGGTTAGGCCTGTGCACAGACATGCGCTTTCCTCCTTACATCACCACAGGAAGACTGATGAGTTGTGCTGTCCTAGAATTGCACTCTTAGACAAGGTATTGAATTCATTGTCATCTATCTCCAAGCTTGGTTCTACTTTAAAGTAACATCTATAAAGTGACAGTACCTATTACATGTTCACTTAAATAATCTTAGGACCCAGGCCTATCCAGCACAGGAACAGTGGTTCCACCACTGTCCCATCAAGTTCTTCCATCAGATCCTGTGCTAGATCTAAGAAGTCTGGAGGTTTCCTTGTAGAAGAGGTCCCTGAGTAAAGTCTCAGCCTTCTCAATGGGACTTCTCAAGTCTGCACCAGTAAATCACTGGCATAAACTCAAGAAGCCCTGTGTTGGGATTCCAAGTCCAACTGGAGATAGATAGAATTCAGCAGACTGGGCGTCTACTGGTCCCAGCCCATTCCTCAGTCTAGTGACAGCTAGCACTCCAATTCAGGCAGGGACCATAGCACTATCCTTCCATGCCATTTTCCCAAATATTGCCTCATGTGTCTCCAAAGATGCCATTGCAGGAAACTGCAGTTTCAGGGAAGGGGGCAGAAAATGCCACAGAGGTAAAATATTAAACAACTTTATCTCTGCATCATGGTTAAAAAATAAGCTTGTAGTTAGACAATGGTGACATTAATGTCACATCTAGTTTGGCCCTAAATTTCAGTGTACCCCAATGACTGCAGAGCATACATTGTTGAATATAGGTATATATGTACAATGTATATGTACATACATTGTACATATAGGGCCCAAATGTGCCACTCTGCATCTGGCATTTTGAGGTTGTCCACCTCTACCTATCCCTGTACATATCCTTCATGGCTTGTAACCCATGTTGGTCCTTTCCTCTAGGAATTTGTCCAAACCCTTCCTAAAGGCATTGAGACATTTCTACTCAGTAATAAGTCCCACTGAGGAATCAACTTCCCAGTAAACATCATCAAATTCATCTAGGCCAGCTCACTGGCATATGCCGCCTCTCCATATCACCACAGGAAGATATGCAAGGTGAGCTATGTCAGCTTAAATAGGTTAGGATTGTGCCCTGAGCCAGTGATGTGCCAGGCACCACTACTCCTCATCTTGCTCCCTGAATTTAAAAAAAAAACAGAATGGAAAAGAAGTGGACAGGAGAGGGCAACTCTCTATCCCATTGCTCCTCTCCACGCTTCCCTTTTTCACCCCCACCTAAATCCATAACTAAATTCCAGTGTTTATCCATCTGCAGGGAACACCTTTACCTTTTAACTACTTTTTACTGAATATTTTTCAGTGAATTGTGGACATGATTCAAATAGTACATACACACAAACACATCAACATCTGCACTCTGACCAACAAGCAGAGTGCTTTCAACAGCAGCTATAGGGAACTTTCTGTTTATCCTTTTCTGGACAAGTAACCAACTGTAGGAACAGAGGTGGGGGCAAGCTCTATTTATTTGCCAATACCTGGGAATACTATAATTATTCCCTTGTTGTGATGTTCTTCCTGGAAGTACAATGAAGTGATAAAATCATTGGTCCAGTGAGTTGCTATTCAGATTGTCAAGATAAAAATAAAGTTGGGAATAGAGCCAGCTTTGCATTGTTTGTCTTTATTTGAATTTTGAAAGGCAGAGGCATAGCTATGTGTTATGTGGTGAGTTCCACTTCAGAGAATCTGAGAAGAATGCTGCGATTTATTTCTAAATCATACCTGGGGGTTAAATTCTAGTGAATATGTCATTCTGAAATGTCAGAATAGAGACGTCAACCCTGAAGCAAAATAATAGTGGGGGAAAACGTTAAGAGATGTAACAGGTTGTGTGTGTGTATGTTGTAAATAGTTTACAAGTTGGTTATTAGTTGTAAATATATACCGGTAACCATTTCGCCACTCCTTTTGTGTCTATATTGCATATGTAAATAATTCAAGCTGTTCCATCATAGATGTCATTCTGAATGGGTTCAGCATACCCATTAATGTCACAAAATTACTATGGTATAACTTTTCCCAAAAAAACTAATGGATAGTCTAATCCTAGTGGGCAGGCTCTTCAACCAGCACTGACTACTGTAAAGTAGTCATAAAGCATGCTTTGGTAGTTACTACTGCCAAAACACCAGTAGGAAGGCCAGTACTTGGTGATTCCCACATGCAGCAGATTCTAAACAGGAAAGAGGAACTGCTGTTCACAGTTCTGTTTTCAGAGTGTGATGGTACATCTGTGGTGGATTCAGCATGGAAAGGGATGGGGAGGTTAAGGAAGGGGCAAAACTGGGCCGGAAAAGTGGAGTAACAAAGGCGATCGCTATAAGAAGAGGTGGATCAAACTATGATGGGCACAATGCTGGCACCTATCCTCTATGGCATCAGGGTCCCTTCTGTCTTTCTCTCTTCAGACTTTGCCAGCTAAAGAGCTGGTGCAGGTTCAAGGAGACCAGTTGTGGAATGTTATATATATGGTGGGGAAAAGGGCATTTTTATCCCTTTTCACTTCTGAACTGTTCTGGTGTAATAACTACCCCTGCTATAAATAGTGCACTCATTTTTGGACACTAGTGGGTGGGAGGTAGGATTGGAAGGTTAGAGTTGTTTAGGTTTTAATCCCGTATTGGACATATACAACACTGAAACAAATAGATTTCGTGTTTCTTTCCATTTAAGGAGCCCTTTAAACCTTGTGTCATTTTGGTAGCCTATCTCTTAGCCACTTGGGATTGTTTTTTTACTACTGTGAAATTAGTGAACCATTGAACACATGTCAACATTTGCAGGATACCTATGGGAAAGAGTTGAGAGTGCTGTAGGAGAGGTGTGAAAACATGACACATAAAATCAGAATACTGGGAGGTGAATACTGAAAAGGAAAAAAACTTGGGGAAGCAAACGTCCAGTTAGGCTGGCCTAAGACCTTGATCTGGGGGTGTCACAAAAGTGCCGTTAAGACACTTTTGCACCACTCCTGGGAGAGGGTTAGGCCAATGCACAGAGATGCTCTTGCCTCCTTATATCACTACAGGAACAGGAAGAGTTGTGCCAGTTTAGGTTAGGATTACACATATAGTTAGGTGAGAGGTTTTGGGTAATGAGTTGCTCGAAATGAATGTGGTGATTTGCTGAATTGAACAAGAAAACTGCTGAAGGCATGGTAAACAGGAGAGATCCTAAAGCAGAGATTTTCAGTCTTCTCATGGCACACCATCCTGCTAAGGGGGGACTCACGTCTCCATTGTCCCTATTAACAAATTTTCCTTCCCAAAATTTCTGTGGCATATCTACACACCATTCGTGGCACACCAGTGTGCCATGGCACACTGGTTTAAAATCACTGTTCTAAATTCTAATGACAGGATTTTATATTGCTCTGTTCTAAATTCTAATGACAAACTTTTTTCTCATGGCACACTAATAAGATTTTAAAATTATCCAGGCGCACCATCTTGGCATCCATCAGTCTTGAAAGACTGTGGTATCGTGTTCAACGCTGCATGCGAAGCACGAAGGCCTGGGTAGATTGATATGGCTGTTACCTAAGCAGCAAATCCCCCCTTTCCATGCCACTGAAATAGTCCAATGGAATGGCAGAGCTGGGCTAAGGACAGCAGCTCACCCTTTCTTGTGGGGACCTGGGTCTCAAACCCTGACCTTCTGGTTAACAGGTACAGTGTCATAACCACTTGCACTACCCACATCCCAGGCACACCATCAGTTTTTTGACTATTGACATAGCATACTGCAAACCCCTCCAAGAACTCCCACTGCCCCTACTAAATAATGTCCCTCCCCAAATTCCCACAGCACACCTGCCAACTATTCGTGGCATATTGGTTGTAAATGCTACTCTAAGAGGAGACAGCTGATTTGAATAAATAGGTTCATCAGCATCTCTGTTACATTTTATACTATATACAAATGTAATACTGAAATTGAAGCACCGTAATTCCAATTTTTTTGTTTCCAACCATGGAGAAAGCCTGGCTTTATCCCAGCTTCGCAATGGTAAAAGACAGAAATACCAATGATTCCTATACTTGTAATCATTCTTACTCCTCCACTCTGACTTAAGCAGGCCATAATTTTCAAAATTGATATTTTTTAAAGTTGCAGGACTGGTCGGGGGGGGGGGGAGGATTGGTGAGCATATGACACACATGGGCTAGTCAAAGCCAAATTCTGTGAACTTGTAGAGCCAGTTTTTCTTGAACTGGTGAAAAAAAATTGTTCATCTTCTTGGGATATGATGGGTGCCCTTTGCTGTGTCATAACTCAAATAATGTATGTTTAGACAATGAGAAAGGATGAGGAAGTAATAAACAGTGCACTCCAGTTTGATTATCTGTATAGACCAGTAGTTGAGTTGATATAGGTGATTATCCCATTGGAGATCCATTCCTGAACCCCCCACAGATGCTGAATTTTGCATTTAATGAAGTCTGTGCCCTCCAGAGGTGATCAGAGCTCTGCTCCAGTCATCTTTGGAGGACTTTCTGAATCCCTCATGTGTCTGAAGTGAGCGTGCGTCTGCCACAAATGTCCACCCACTACCTGAAGAGCAGATGGAATAGCTCCTCTTCTCAGTCACTTTTCAAGGTCTTGCTGCTCACAGAAGCTTCCAGTGATCATAAACTGGTGACCTTTGCATGTAACTTTATAGGAGCTCTACCTTTCTAGTCCTATCCACCTGCCCATATACTGTGGATATCTGTCTTAATGCCATTCTCCACTGTCTTGGCTATGATGGAAGTTTCCTGAGATCTTTCTCAGGAAAGTGCTCAGATACCCAAGTGCTTATGTACACCAATGGCTTCAAACTAGAATTACATTTCCATGCTTCTATGACTGCCTCAGATCTTGAGATATTTCACCATATCTCTGTTGCCCTTACGGTGTGGACACAATTTTGCCATTTAAGGACATATGAGAATTGAACCTACATTCCCTTTCACACTATTTTAGCTGTTGTGTAGGAAATAAACTTTAGCAAAAAATTTTGGGGTAGAAAAGAACGGATTCTGGTTTAACAGGTTATGAGTGTAGGTTTTGGTTGCACTGTGCTCAGAATTCTAAAATCAGATTATAATTAAAAAGGGTCACACTGTAATTGAGGAAAGGAGCCTTATCATCCTATTTGGGCCATAATCTGGTATTCCTGGGCTGTCATGTACTTTCATGTCATGTGCTGTCTTGTCATGTACTTTCTCATAGGGTAGTTAACCTAAGTGTGTACATATGAAAAGCATTACCTTTTCCCTGCAGGCAGGCTTCAGAGCACCATCACTGGCTTGGCTAGGCAGTCTTCCTAATGTAGGATCCAGTAAATTTGAACCGGAGACACAGTAGCCCTGTAACGTTCCCCTTTCTTCTAGCATTCCCCTTCTAGCATTTTAGTATTTATTGGGGAAGTTTTTCATCAGGCCAAATTATAATCAGTAACTTGCCAACTTCTGGAAACCAGTATGAATTCTTTAAAGCAGTATTTCAATTGAGACACATCTTCTCTGAAATTGGCTGCATAGAGCCAATAATGATATTATTAAAGGTTGCCAGTTTCGGTACAAGAGAGAGCTTGGAGAGCTAGAATTCATGCTTTTCTATGATAATATAGAATGGAAAAGAGGCCTTTTCCCCCTTTATGATTTTGACAAGCTAGTTAGGAATCTGAGTTTTTAATTTATTTCAATACATATTGTATCATTCACATATATTATTTCAGCACACTTCATATTTCTGGCATCTGTGTGAAAAAGACTGGAAGGAACAAAAGATCCAGCAAATCTTTCCATAAATTAACCACTTTTCAAAATGGCTGTCATTATTTGAAATAGATTACTAATTTTTCCTGCATCTTTACAGATGAGACCAGCAATTTGGAGTTCTCCAAGGAATAACCATGTAATGAATGAGTATTGAGACACTTTGTTTTCCCAGGGTGCATCTAACGAAATTAATGAAACTGGCATGACAGCGCGACAGAAACCCATTAATTTTTAAATGAAGTTACCTCCTGGTCAGCCTGCAGTTTGAGCAATAATGTTATTGGATGGGGCTGTTATAGTGGATTTAATGAATGGTAATTTCCTAATGCAAGCAGAAAACATGTAGGCATTGTATTCTTTAAATTTAATAATCTTTCATTTGCATGTCTAATTTGAACTTTTACTGTAGAAGCAGCAAATTTTGAAAGGCTTTACACCGCAGGATGTATCTTTTTAAAATGTCATCTTTGTCTCATTGAAAATTGCTAATATTAGTGAAACTACCAACTGTGGAATTTTGATTAGGAAATAGATTTACATTAACCTGGAGGGTGAAAGAATCTTATTTTTGAGATGACCATGTTTAAGTGAAAACTCTGAAATGATGACATTTCCATTGGTGGTGTGTTTTGCAAGTTTGTTGCTGACACAGTATTGGATCTGTATAAGATTCAACAATAATGTAGCAACCTCATGTTCAATAAGATGATGTGATACTACACTGTACCTTTTGGGACAGATTTATGACTTCATTAGACACAGAGTAACTGCCTTTTCAATGGAACTGTGGAAGCTGCAGCTGTGCAAGGGCAGGGAGGGGGTACTCAGCTGGAGATTAAGCAGTTATGGAAAGTCATAGCCAACTGGCTAGTTTCCCCATAGCTCAATTAATGTGCCAGAAGTTGAAATGAGTAGCCATACGTTTTCAGTTGCTTTTTATTGTTGTGCCAATAATTCAAAGAAATGGGTAGAAAGAGAGCAAGTAGCCAAAGCAAAGGTGTGGCAGAAGAAAAAGCAATGCTAAACTAGACCATCTTGTTAACACTAGACTAAGAATTTGGATGACCTTCACGTAGGACAAGACAGTGTGTGACAGGCATGCAAAAGCTCCAATCAAAGGGGAAAAGTGTTTGTATTACAAAAAGTAGTGGATGGGTAGATCATGAGGTTCTCATATTATAGAATCTCACATTATAGAATTTCATGATTAGTAGATCAGTTGTATGCATAGAAACTAACGTAGGCTGAAATCCTCAAGACACTTTCCTGAGAGTAAATACCATTGAACACAATGGGACTTGCTTTTGAGTAGACATGGTTAGGATTGTGCTCTAAGTTGTGTTGATCACACCCTCACATTTGAACAGATGAGTGAGATCTGATTTTTGTGTGTGCCAAAGGGATCAAGTTGCCACAATGGTGAACAAAAGTCATAAGAATGGATACTAGATTGGTGGAAGCAGTTGATTTGTGGACATCACCTCCACTTATACTTTCCACTCTATAGATTTAAAAAAGGCACATAAAGGAAGAAGTGTGGATTATGGTGAGCTTAGACCACACAGTCTTTCTCTCTGCATCCCACTTTTTCTTTGTTCCTCCATTCTTATAATGAGGGAGGCAGCAGCTGACATGCCACCAGGTAAGAGGAATGACCCCTTGGTTCTAGATTTGGCATCATAGGGATGGCCCAGAATAGGTCCTTGGCAGAGATCAGGGCTCCAAACTATTTGGCCAGAGAGCCACATTAGATATCTGGAACAGTGTTGAGGGCTGGGGAAAATTTTTTAAAATAAAATTTAAATAAAAACATTAGAGAATGGAACTTAGTTGAGTAGGTTCAAATTTCCAAGATTTCTCCAAGCACCAAAATACACCACAGAAATAAAGTGTGCACTTAAATGCACTCCCATTCACCCTCCCCACAAGTAGCTTACTTAAATGTACAGGAGTAAATACCTCAGAATCAGCACAAGCACCTGGAACATGTTCTGAGGTCTGGGGAGACTTTCCCTTTTGTCAGAAAGCCTGCTAGGGCCTTCAGAGGGTTCCAAAAAATTACTTTTTTTAAAACCAGGAATGGTGTTTTTAGGCCATTAGAAGGCAGATAAGGAGTATGTGGGCAGCTTCCCCAGCCCTCCAAAACCCTCCGGACATGACAAGAGCACCGCTGTGGTCATGTTCAGTTGAGTGGTTTTGGAGGCTCTCAGGATCAGAGGCTGACCGCAGGCCAGATGAAGGCTTGTTGCATACCACATCAGGTCCCTGGATCAGAGTTTGGAGACTTCTGGTATGAGTATCAATCAGTATTATTTTTGAGTAGATAACCTGTTATATGACAGTATTTAAGATGAAGCTGCAAGTCAGGACTTCCTTGGTTTGAATCTCACCTCTGCTATGAATTCACTAGGTAAGCCACTCCCTCTCAGCCTCACTGGTCTTAATGGAGCATCAAATTAAGGACAGAATCTTTGGTCCTTTGTTGTACGGACAACATTCAGTTATGTGTGAAATATTTTGCACACTCAGGAAGTACTATATCAATGTTAACTATTACTGTTAGTTACATATACCAGTAATTAGGCACCTTTCAAAATCTAATCCTAATTCAGTATGACTGACTATGACTGCAATCCTAAACAACAGTTAGGCCAGCCTAAGCCCTGGTGTAGGTCCTGTGCTGTCCTGAGGGTGTCACAAAAGTGCCATAAAGGCACTTCTGCCCCACTCCAGGGGTGGTTAGGCTAGTGCACAGGGATATGCCAACCTTTCCACACCATGACAGGAAGATATGCCAGGTGAATTATGCCAACTTAGAAAGGTTAGATTGCACCCTATGTCTCTATGATTCACTCTGAAATATGTGTGAAACTATTCTATTATTATTTCAAACAGCAAGATACTGATCTTATACAAATTACGTTATTTTAACTATACTCAATATTCTTTTAATGCTCCAAAATTAAAATCATTTAGCTTTATGGTACAGTATGCTAGGCAGTAGCTGGTACAGTTGATTCCCATGGGTGCTGATATGTTCATTGCTATTGTGTAGGAGGGAAGGTGAAGACATTCTAACGAAAATGTGGAAATTAGTTATAAAGTTGGAAGAGTTCACAGGTTGGAGGGAAGGAAAGTGTTACTCAGTGTGTCCAAATTAAATATGTCAAAATTAAATATTTTGAAGGTGCTTACCTGTATATTTTAAATGATATTACATGTTTTAGATATTCATCTAGATAGGTATTTAATTAAATTCCTCCTCTTCACATAAAACATTTACAGTTTGGGTCAAAAGGATAGTTTCCATTATAGTTTGCCATGGTGGGGGGAAAGATGTGTAATAATAATAATCACATTTTTAAAAATTTAGTGATCACATTAGAAGAACACTGCAGGATCTCAGCAGAGGTCTACTGAGTCCAATGTTTGTTTCTCACAGTGCTCAACCAGGTGCTTCTGAAAAACCTATACAAGACTAGCCCTCCTTTGTTGTTTCTTTCTATAGCAACTAGTAGTTTCTAGTTGACAGTGATTTTCAACTGGTGTGCCATGGAAAGTCCTCAGTTGTGCCATGGGAATTTGGGGATTGACATTCATTAATAGGAAAATTGGGGGATTTGAACAGTCTGGTGAGCCTTGTCAATGGTAAAAATAATTGGTGGTGTGCCTTGAGAATTTCAGTGGCGTATTAAGTGTGCAGTGAGTTGAAATAGGTTGAAAATCATTGATATAAGGGTTCTACACAGGTCTCAGAACTTATTTAATATTAGTGTTATCAGCCTCCTCTTTGCATTGCCTTTGGTTGTGGCTGCTAATAAAATCCATAGATGAGCAACATCAAGAAAGTATTATCAATACTTTCAATTATCTAACAGTAGTGAAAACTGTAAATGCATCTATCCAACCCAACAGCCTTAGCTTAGCTTGAAGGCTCTTTTAGTAAAAAGGCCTTATTTTGCCTCTGAACATGTTAAAAGGAAGGCACATTGTCTCGGGGATAACATCCTACAGCCTTGGGGATAACTGTAGGAAAGTCCTCATATTGACACACAGAAAAAGAGAGCTGCAGAACAAAGGTGCCACTAACTGTTATCCTTTGAACAATTATTGGGAAGTAAATCCATACATGGTGAATCTTACTTCCAAATGAATGTGCTTTGACAAATGGGTGAGTGACTATACGGACAGAAATCAAATGGAAATGAATCTAAAGTGAATAAACATAGAGAAGAAACCTTAAGTAAAAAACAATTTATCTGAAATGTTTCCACTTATAAATTGGCACTAAAAACTAGGATACCTTTGTCAGAATTCATGACATGCATTTGTAGGATATTTTGACATACTGTCTGTCTTTTTAAAGAAAAAACATTGTTAAGGAAAATAATGCTGAATGCATAACCCAGAAATTACCTCTTTGCAGTTTTGACTTGTAAACCTGCCAAAGTAAAATGTTACTGTTCAGTGAAATTTGTCTTGATCTGCATCATTAATGAACACACCCAGCCTTTCCTTTTTTTGAAATAGCAACGGGGTTGACTTCCTTCCTGAATTTTCTGTTTGACCCTGTTAATGCATGCTAAAAAAATAGATATTCCTGTGCACACTGTAAAAAGAAACTGTGAATACTTGGCGAATACAAGTGAATACTTGTGTATGACAGTGATTTTCAACCAGTGTACCATGGCACACTGATGTGCCTCTAATAGTCCTCAGGTGTGCTGCGGGAATTTGGAGACGGTCATTAATTAATAAGAAAATTGGGGGATTTGAACAGCCTGCTGTGCCTTGTCAATGATCGAAACTACTGATGGTGTGCCTTGACAATTTCAGTGTCTTGTCAGTGTGCCGTGAGATGAAAAAGATTGAAAATCACGGAAGTACTTGTTTAATTTTCTTGGTCTTGGAAGACCAAGGAAGACACAAAAGAGTGTCTTCCCTTTTGAAAATTTCTTGGAAGACACAAAAGAGTGTCTTCCCTTTTGAAAATTGTTAACAGTATGGACGGGAGCCACACCAATTTCTAGAAATTTAAGGAACTGAAAAAGGGATGCAAAAAGGGGGCTGAAAAAGGGGTGCAACACATTTTCAGACTATACTTAACATTGAAGTCTGATCAACGCCCAGCCCTAGATCCTGCACCTGCCTGGAAGTGGTGCCCACCCCTTGTAAGAGGATGATGCCTGGGGTGGGGGGATTGATGCACATGTGGGGATTGATGCGCATGGGGAGATTAATGCAACACTCATTGTAGAGGTGGATCCTGATAGCGTTTTTTAAACCCACAGATCTGAGTCAACACAAATGGCTGCACACAATGAGGCTTGACCTGTATAGGGAAAGAGTTATACTATAACATTTAGTGAAAAAATTATTTCAGTGTATAGTCTTGTAATGAGAGAATTAGAATTCTGTCTGCTAAATTGATTCTAATTCCCATCAGTATTTATACTTGTTTCAGAATTCATAACTGAGTGTATAGTCAGTGCATAGAGAAGAAGCAGGCTTGCCCTTGGTGTTTCCACCATAGTCTCCATGAATTGACTATATGTTGGCGAGCAGAGCCTTCAGTATACGTGAATACAATATGCATTTAGGGTCTCCATCTCCATTGAGAGAGCCTACCATGTTCATACAAGTTGTGAGCATGTAGGCACCTCTTGTGAAAGAACAGTTAGCACTTGGTGTTAATTGTGGTAGTAGGAACGCTCAGTGTGATTTTGCTCCCTCTCCACATTTTTTGTTATGTTACAACTGTATGCATGGATACAATATTTCAAAGCATAAATGTGTTATTTTTGTTATTTTGAAAGCAGAAAAAGAAAGTTTTCACTTTTAAATGTTGGACTACATTGAAATTCTGCTGTTAATTTGTTTCAGGTTAGGGCTGAGCAAGACCTAAATCTGTAGGACATGTGAGACATCAGAATAAGTTTACCTGGGGACCTTCCAAACAAAGATGTTTGTTCTTTTATCTAAAAAAATCCTTTTCGTCTAGGAGGCCTCTGAAGAACTTTCTTTAAGACTGATGAGATTATCTTTGAAGATATGCATAGAATCATTTGTGCATTTGAAGTTAGATGTGATAGTGCTATGGAAACAGAAGTTTTGGCATATGGGGGAAACTTCTTCAAAGAACAGATGTGAAATTGGGGCCACAGTAGACTTGGATCAATCCCAGTGAGCAAAATGCTATTCATGTTTTTATTAAAAAAAAAACACTTGCACAATATCTTTGAAGTTTAAACAAAATATCTGAATGTGTCCTCTCTAGGCTCGTTTCCCTGATGAAGTTCTGAAAAAGGTTTGGAAACGTTGGACTTTTTAACAACATGGATTTTAATCCTTTGACACAATCATGGCCTTCCCACACAGATACCAAAAGTTTGTTGGAAAATCTCTGAAATTCTTAAGTTGCATATCTTCTCAAAAGAAATGTTAATTACACATACTGTAGTAAATCGCATGTGGCCTATGGAAATAAGAGAGAAGAGTAACTAGGGAATTTCAGTGCAATCCTAAGCATGTCTACTCAAAAGTAAGTCCCATTGTCTTCAATATTAATTACTCCCAGGAAAGTGTGGCTAGAATTGTAGCCTTTGTTGGGAAGAAGAGTCATATATGCTTTCACAGAAGTGCAATGTGTAACTAGGATAAGTACTGGCCTATTATGGAGGGCTTTAGTTAGTACAGACAACTGAATTAGTGTGGATCAAATTACTGGTATCTTGATTTTTTTATAAGTACAGTGGTGCCTCACGTAAAGTATGTTTCACATAACAAACAAAAATTTCTCCAGGATTCTGCTTCACGTAAAGAAAGTGCTTCACATAAAGAAAACATTTGTTGGCAGTTGGGGCAGACGCGCTGGCCGGCAGCCTGTTTAAAAAGCATCAGGGCTGCCTAGCGCACCTGCCCATAGTGAAAGCAACGCTTCTGCGCTGTTCCTCCTGTGGCCGGGCGTTCACTGGGCAGAGGGAGAGAAGAGCAGTGGAGAAGAGGGAAGTAGCTCAGGGCTAGCCAGAAGGGAGCAGGGGAGAGAGAGGCTCAGGATGGAAAGAAGGAGAAAGTGGGGAGACACTTTGAAGGTGTCTTGGATTGCAGCCTCCTCACCATGTCTACCCAGAAGTAAGCCCCATTGTGTTAAATGAGTCTTACTCCCAGGAAAGTGTCTTTAGGACAGCAGCCTAAGTAGACTTGATAAGATCATGCACATTGAATGCATGTTTTAAATTCAATTCCAGTATTTTGTCATCATTTTTACATCCAGTTAATATTTTTATATGAATATTTTGGGGGTTGTGGAACCAATCATTTGAGTTTCCATTATTTCCTATGGGGAAAATCCGCTTCACGTAAAGAAAGTTTCACGTAAAGAAACTGCCTCCGGAACGAATTAATTCTGTTACGTGAGGTGCCACTGTATAAGACAAAGTGAAAATTATAAAGGCTGCCTGAAGATTTGGCTATGACTGAGATGGTGGTGCGAAAAACCACCCTATGACCCCCTTAAATCACAAAGCACTGCACCTTCTAGTTATAAATGTTATATCCATTTATCTGGAAATTACGAATTACATGAACAGCCTTTTCTGATGTCCTTGTACACTACTCTCCCCTATGCCTCCTGGCAGAGGGAAACTGACAAAAAGAGGAAGAGTGGTGGAGAGGAGAAAGATGGCCTAGAGATGCTTTAACCCGCTGTTGAGTTTTTGTCCATTCTTCCTTTATAAACTGAAGAAGCATGGAGAACTGTGGAGGTAGAAGTTAGTGAGCTGAGGTGGCAAGCAGAGAGTGTCACTATCTGCCACATGAGATGACTACCTCAGCATGGAACCCTGTGGTGCCATGTTATCCTGCTGCTGCCAGAAGTGCTGGCTGATGTGGTTAGTGCTAGGCATTGGAGGATGTTGGATGAGGCAAGGAGTTCCATCTAGGCCCCCCCTCCCCATAGAAGGAGAAGATGAATCAGGGGATTTAAGAGCAGGAGACAGATCAGAGGGAGAAGTGATGGAGAAGAAAACAGAAAGAGGACACAGAAGTACCGTAAGCTGGTGAGTGGTGTTCTGTGCTTTGGGATGGGCTAAGGGACTAGAAGATTATGAGCACAAGCCTAATCATGTCTACTCAAAAGTAATCCCCATTGTGTTCAATGTATCTTACGCCCAGGAAAGGGTTTTTAGGATTGCAGCCTATGATGAGAAAGGAGGAGGAAGCAAAGAGCAACAGAGAGGAAGAGACAGGTGTACAGAAGAAAGGCAAAGCAGATGTTTGATGATAGAAGACAAAGGCACAATCTTAACCAATTTAGGCTGGCACAATTTACACGTCTCCCCATTCCCACAGTGATGTGAGGAGGCCGATACATATCTGTGCAATAGCCTGTTCTTGAATAATCTCTTTTTCATTGTTTCATAACATGGGAAAGTAAATATAGAACTATAGAAGAAATCAATAATATACATGTAGAGAATATCCATATCCCTGTTTACTTTAGTACTCAAGTTGTTTGTTATAGCCAGTATTTCATTCAAATACAATCCTATGGAGAGGATTAAAAAGTTGGTGGTATTGAATATATGCAACAAATGGCTTTGGTTGTCAAGAAGGATTTTTCTGAAAACGCACGTTAATTAGTTTTTGTATACAATATTAGAGTAAATAGCTTAGAGGCAGACATTTATTTTGTAGTTGGTAGCAGCTGTGATTCTAAAATTGCAACAAAATCCATCCTTAATTAAGTCATATTGGTTTTATCTTGTGTTTTTTGGACTTGATTCTGATGTCAAAATAGGGTTAAATTGAAACAGCAAAGCTGACTTTCATGGAGCCCATCCTTTAATCTGCATCAGTGAAGAAAAGTAAATTGGATATTTTACATTTTGTTATAGCTTTCTTTTAAACCTCTGTGAAGAATGCATTGAAAATTAATTTTAGTTTCTTTTTTCGCTGCTCTATTGAAAAATTAATAGTCAATATTGGAGCTCTTTTCTTCTAGTTACAGCATAATAAAAAATACCTCCTTGTTAAAAGTTCTTGGGAGGGATGGCCAGAATTGGGCTGTTGTTTGTTTAGGTGTTTGGAATTTTCCGTTTTTTTGGAGGTGATTTTTTTAAAAGGAGACTTTAAACCCACTTCCCACATTGCTTTTTGGGGTGGTGGTTGTTTTATAAAAAAGCATATTCACATGATTGGGTCTACTGTTGTTTGTAGGTACTCAAAATGATGGCAGGTGTGTTCATATGTGTGACATTACTATGTAACCAGCCAAATAGCATGTTACTCAGAAATGATTGTCACATAAGTTTTTTAAAAGTACTTGGCATATATTAGATTTTTTGACTGAATATGAGGTGACCACTCTAATCCACATCTTGGATGGAAACTGCAAATCTTTATGACACCCAGATTACTCTATGGTAGCTTTTGTTAAGTTTTCAAACTAATGGTAATGTCACAGTAGATTCAATATTTCAGACCAAGACCCCCTTCTAAAGACAGTTTTCAGAATGACAATCTTCTGGGTCCCCCGGAAGTGATGTCTTCGCACATCACTGGCATCAGCCAGAGCTCCTCCAAGTCTACTCAGAAGGATGTCCCATTGCATTCAGTGAGATTTACTCCCAGGAAAGCAGTCTGACTGCCCCATTCCAAGATGGTGACACCCATGCCAGATTCTAAGATGGTGGCATCCAGCTTTTTGTGACCCCTCTCAATGGTCATGACCTCCCAATGGGTTCCAGCCTCCACCTTAAGAACCATTGTACAGTCTCAAAGCCAACCTGTAAGGAGCCCTAGGTTAGAGGGTATTGGTGCTCCCCACTATTCAGACGTCAGGACTGTATTAGAAGCTCTTGGGCTTTGAGGTGGACCATGCTTTTTATTACTATTTATTAGCAAACTCATGCATGTTAGAGCACTTTTACACATATGAAGACAATACTGTACAGTGGTGCCTCACGTAACAAATTTAATTCGTTCCTGAGGCATGTTTGTTATGTGAAATGGATTTTCCCATAGGAAATAATGGAAACTCAGATGATTGGTTCCACAACCCCCAAAATATTCATATAAAAATATTAACTGGATGTAAAAATGATGACAAAACACTGGAATTGAATTCAAAACATGCATTCAATGTGCATGCGCCTATGAAGTCAGAGCACAATCCTAACCCTGTCTACTCAAAAGTAAGCCCCATTGTGTTCAATGGGTCTTACTCACATGAAAGTGTCTTTAGGATTGCAGCTTTAGGCTGCTGTCCTAAAGACACTTTCCTTGGAGTAAGCCTCATTGAACACAATGGGGCTTACTTCTGGGTAGACATGGTTAGGAGGCTGCAATCAAAGACACTTTCCTAGGAGTAAGACCCATTGAACAGAATGGGGGTTACTTCTGGGTAGACATGGTTAGGAGACTACAATCAGAGATAATTTCTTGGGCGTAAGCTGTGTAAACACAGCCCTGATGCTTTTTAAAAGGGCTGTTGGCCAGCACATCTGCCCCAACTGCCAACGAGTGTATTTGTTACATGAAGCACAGTTTGTTACATGAAGCAGAATCCTAGAGAAATTTTTGTTTGTTATGTGGAACATACTTTACATGAAACGTTTATTACGTGAAGGTGCCAATGTGTATGCAAACACTGCCTGTTTTTTAAAAAACCTATCCCAGTACATTCTTCCTGCATAAATTACAGAGAGCCACAAGCTCTGGGTCTCGATGTGGCACAAATAAGCAGCGTCATTCCCTGATGCCAGCTGAAAGTACAGTGGTTATCTGCAATTGCATCAGATCATGGGGAACAAAAGCAGATGCCTTAACCATCAGCAATACCTTTCAAAGGTGCTGAATATTTTATTTCTTCGCCTGTGCCCTATGACACAGATAACCGTTCTCTTTGCTTTCTTTGTTCAAGAAAAAATGCAGTCAGGCTGTGAGATAATCTGGACTATTAAGTGTGGTGCCAGTTCTCTGTATTAAGAGAAAAAGAGAATTTGGTGGCAGAACATGCTGAAAGAACTTCAAGCAGAACCTTGAATCATATTTATCTC
The DNA here is from genome assembly GCA_030015325.1 of Cryptoblepharus egeriae. NCBI lineage: Eukaryota > Metazoa > Chordata > Lepidosauria > Squamata > Scincidae > Cryptoblepharus > Cryptoblepharus egeriae. The sequence continues at coordinate 189,651,732 of JAREYC010000002.1, forward strand.
CTGTTTTGAAAATATTACTGTATATCTTTAAAGTTGCCAATAGCAGCTGTAGGATAAAAAGGCAAGCCAGAGCACTGCTGTGTGCTTTATAGGTAATATAATGAGGCCTGGTGGTTTTTCCTATTTGTATAGAAGTAGGTGGAAGGAACTTGGAAGAAGTTAGTCTGCAGGAATCTTCAACTGTATGGTCCCCCCCCCATTTCTGATAAAAGCAGGTAACAGCTGATTTTTTCATGTAGATCTGTTCATCTCTCAGAGAGGAAAGAAAGCGTACATGTGTATATGTTAAATCAGTGGTACTCCAGCCATTCAGCCTAGAACCTTCTTTCAGACTTAAAAATCTGTCAAACTTATCAGGATGTGTCATCACTGTGATGCCAGAGTTCCTCCATGTCGACTTGGAAGCAAGTCTTATTGTGTTCAATGAGACTTACTCCCAGGAAAGCCCAGTGCCAGATTCCAAGATGGCAGATCTGGTATCTCATGACTCCCTTGGCCCACGTCATGACCCCCAAGAGGGTTCCCACGTTGAGTACCACTGTGTTAAATCATGTAATTGGATTTTGTTTTTTTGGGGGGGGGAGGGGTTTTGCTACATTTATGCTTCTTTTTGCTTTTTCACTTGGAAGAATTTGCTATGGTTGCAGTAGAAAGTTAGTGTCATTGCATGACAAATTGCACGTCACTGTGTGAGAAAAACGTAAAAGGCAAGATGCAGAGAATGCAAAGTGCAGCTGTATGCACAGAAGAGAAATAGTAGTAGGAGAACTGGCCATCATTTGACTTTTGTTCCTCAGAGAATGCAAAGTGCAGCTGTATGCACAGAAGAGAAATGGTAGAAGGAGAACTGGCCATCAATTGACTTTTGCTCCTCTGCTCTTGCTCACTCTCCTATTCTCCCCTGCATTTTTTCTATCTGTTCTTCTTTAAATCCAGGAAGTGGGGCAGTGGTGGAACGAAGCTAATAGACAGCAACAGGAAACACCCTGCCAGTCCGTCTCCTGAGGGCAAGTGCCTCAGTGTGCCTCATAGATGTGCCGGCCCTACATGGGGCGTCTAATGAATTAAACATCTCAAGACGAATCTTCTGGCATGGAAAACAGACTGAAGAGCTGTTTCTCAGAAGAACTGTTTTCCATGCCAGAAGATATCTTGTTATGATAAATTCATTTTGCCTTTAGGGTTCAGTTCTGATGTGGAAAAGGAATTCTTTTAATCTTGTGTCACAATGGAAGCTTGTTGTCAACATTAAAATATATTGGGTAGCATCATGACTAGCACCTCTGTCACTGGGAGCAGCCTTTAGGAATAGAACCTCCCTCCAGGAACAAGAGTCTTCTGCTCTTCCAAGAGCCCTTTTGACGTGTTACGCTCCTGTTAAGAACAGGGAGCTCCTAACCACATAAGTCCTAGATGGACTATTCCTTATGATTTACTACATCACTTTATTTACATTGGGAGGTTATATAATATTTTAGTCACACAGCTATAAAAAAGTTGTTTTTTATATAAAGTTTTATGAATTTACTTTAAAGCTGTACTGATATCACCTATTTAATTCTCTACTTAAGGAGTTCTCTGCATAGCAGCTGAGTGGAGCCAGAATTAATTTTGAGTCACTAATGTATTTTCTCCTCAAGTTTACTTGCACAGTTGTATAATTGGATTGACATTTCTGACTGCTCAGTAGTATGTACAAAAATCATGAACTGTAATTATTCATTTTCATAGGGTTTTCATTTCTTCCCTGTGATGAGGGAAGTCATTATAAATGTAGAAACTCTCATAAACTTGCAAATTGTAGACCAGCATGTTTAAGTACTGCATAATGGATTTTTCTAAGAAACGTGCTCTGTGATTTTAAGTTTTCTCTTATTCACATCCTTATTTATTTCTTTGTGGAAACCTTGGTTATTGACTAATTTTTTTCATAATAACCCTGCTTTAAAAACCTAATTTTCTTCACGAGGCTTACAGAATAAAAATCTAACTATCATTAGGAAAATAATCATATGAATAACTTATTCATGGTAAATTGAATAAAAAGGCAGTGAACTGATATTTAAGACTGCAATCCTAAAGAAACATTTCTGGGAGTAAGACCAGTGGTGGGCACAGGCAGGTTCGCACCTACTCTATAGAACCGGTTCTTAACAAGAGATAGGACATATAAAGTTTAAAAATAGCCATTTAAAAGTGGCTGCCAGATGGGCAGAGAACCGGTTCTTAAATTTTTTGAAGCCCATCACTGAGTAAGACCCACTGAACACAATGGGGCTTACTTTTGCATAGACATGGTTAGGATTGCACCATAAGCAAAGTTAAAATTAGAAACTCTTAAGTACATGTAGGTTAAGTTCCATAGATATGTATCTTTTGTTATGTATCTTTTGTTATCTGACTCTTTGGAATACATTTTCACATAAATGGGTTCATCTATATTCATTTCCTTAAAATATTCAAAAATTTATTTTAACAGTGGCTGAACAATAGTTGTGTCTTGCAGTTTGTAGTGGCTACCTCTGGCAGTCTGTGATTACATTGAGACGTAATGTGGTCAGTTCAGCCTGTACTTTAGCTACGCTAGTTCATTATCTTTCACATGATGTGAAATTATCATGCATATAAAGAAGTTACTGTCTTTTTTAATAAAACTGTTGCATATCAGACACATTGGGTACAGCAGTTTTGATAAGCAAATGATTCACCATTTGTTGCACTAAGTTGAAGGACTATAACCTTGTTCCCTTAGATTAGGCGTACAAAAGAATGTGGTGTGAAAACCCCCTACTTGTCTGTTGTAATAACATGCCGCTGTGAACGATTTGAAAAGATGTTTGAATGAAAAGTAAACAAACTTCCTCTTTCATTTTCTTGCACACTAGGATAGACAAAGCAAGCGTGACATGCATACTTTTCCCTTTGTGGAAGGATATAAAAGGGTTATATCTCCTTTGCATTAACAGTTAGTCAATACATTTAAGAAGATACTATCAGAATGAAAAAGTGCATTTGTAGTACAGTACATGGCTGAAGATAGTTGAATTTATGATAATTGGAAATGGTTAATAAAAAGTTGTTTTTTAAAAGAACATTCCATCTCTCCATATCTGGTTCGTAACACATTCGGTTTCATAGGATTTTTCAGTTTGACTTTGGATTAAACTTACGTTGGGAAGAAAAATAACCTTTTAAAAAATTGTAATTATAAATTTTTCAAATGTGTGGCTGCTTTGATCTAACAAGGGTGTTCTGCCAGAGAAACAGGCTTCCACATGTAAGTAAGCACCCATGTGCCTACTCCACTCCATCTTGTATCCACTCAAGATGTCATGCTTAGTAATATGAATAAGATAACTTTCTGTTGTTATAGGATGTTCTGTCCTATACAGGAGATTGGTGCTATCAAGTGGATATTGCTAACTACTGTATTTTGGACGGATATGTCTGCAAGTACTGAAAACTGTGCCACAAATCAGAAAATCCCTGGTTTATGAAGCTTATCTCTTGCAGTAACTCACTAAGTGAATTACAGTATATACTCGAGTATAAGCTGACCCGAGTATAAGCCGAGGCACCTAATTTTACCACCAAAAAACCTGGGAAAACTTATTGACTCGAGTATAAGCGTAGGGTGGGAAATGCGGCAGGTACTGGTAAATTCTGGTACTCCGACTTTCCTTGTAGCCTTCTTGGAACTCATAGGCTGCAATCCTAAGCACACTTTCCTGGGAGTAAGCCTCATTGAACTTAGTGGGGCTTACTTCAGAGTAGACATGCATAGGACAGGGTGACCAGATGCCAAACCCAAAATTCCTGAACCCCAAGGCCAAAATTCCTACGCCCAGGCCAAAAATCCTACCTGCTTAAAAAAATTGCCAAAAATGTATTTTTTTTTATTTTTATAGTTTTTGTTTTTTGGACATAACTTTTGATAGAAAGGAGATAATCTCAAAACTGATTTTTGCATTGGATTCTGCTCTTCAGTACAAATCCAATGGTATATGCCATGATGGGGTTTGATCCCGCCACTTTTCAGTTCACCTGAGTATAAGCCGAGGGGGCTTTTTGGGCCCAAAAAACTTGGCTTGTACTCGAGTATTTACAGTATGCCTCAGTGTGTAATCCTAACCAATTTAGGGCCTAACTCACCCAACCTAACTCACCTGGCATATCTTTCTGTAGTGGTGTGGAGAGATTGGCTTATACCCGTTCATTTGCCTAACCCCCCACCCCCATTCCCCAGGAGTGGCACAGATGTGTCTAATGGCACTTTTGCAATGCCCCCAGATCAGGACAGGACTAGTGCCAGTGCTTATGCTGGCCTAACTGGAGATTAGATTGCAGCCAGAGCTGTGAATCAGGCCTTTCCCACTTCAGATCTTATTAACTTTACAAATTTCATTTGTTTATTTGCATTCAAACAACATGGCCTTGGATAAGCTTCTCTCCCTTAGTTTCCAGCTGCAATATGGCAATTCTGCTATTAACAGGATCCTTGCAGGATGACGATATGTCCTCTTTTTCCATGATATGTCCTCTTTATCAGCCTAGTGTCCAGGGAGGAAAAATATTCTCCTCCTTTGCCTTGTACACAGACAGCATATGCAGTAGCCTTCCTGTTAGTAATAAATTATATGTTATAGTTAAAATTTAATAATAAGTAATATAAATTATCCACATGAAAGCAATAGATAAAAATGTTTTTATCTTTTATTTTGTCATGTGCTATATTTTTCTTGGGTATCCTACATTCTGAGGGTGCTTGTCCTCTTTTTTGCTTAAATAACATCTGGTCACCCTGGATTCTTAAGCATAGTAGAAACAATAGGTCTTCCCTGAGCTCAATCCAAAGCAGAAGAACCTACATCTAACCTAAAGATAAAAAGAAATACAGTCCAATGTGTTGTTCAGTTTGCTTGATCTCTGAACAAAGATATCAACATTTGATAGAGTAATGTATGAATAAAGTAATATGGCCTCTGTGGCTCCTTCTTCATTGGTTTGGCTGTGCATTGCCATGAAAATAATCTGTCTTGACATAACTGCAGGATGAATTGCTCTAGTTTAATAAAATTACTGCAGGCTAAGTTGCTGGCAAGGTCACGGCTGAATAAAATACTGTTGTTGATGTTGAAAGCATATAGACAAATTTTGCCATTAATCTAAGTAAAAATTGGAGAAAAAAGTCTGGGTGTCATTTGCATGAAGCTACTTGTGTAGTTTATTAATATTAGCACTGTCTAATAACCATATCTGCTATCTAATATCGATTGTCTTTAACAGGGTGTGACAACAGGGTGTGCCCTGCATCCTGCAATGTGGGGGGGAAGCAGTTCTGAAGGCCCCCTCAAGGTAAGGGAACAATTTTTGCCTTACCTTGGGGATGCATTATGGCTGTATTGGCTCTGGATAGTTGAATAAGATTGGGCCCTGGTAGACGATTCCTTAGCTATCCGATATGTGGAGCTGCTACAGCATACCAGGCAGACTGTGGTGGCTCCTTAGGAGAAGGGGATTTTTGTTCCCTCCCCCAGGTAACATAAAAGGACCTGCAATGAGGTTTCTTGACTCTTCTGTAGGTTATTTAGACAGTGCAGAATCAAGAAGCCATTTGGCCTGACATAGGGCTTTGGACCCAGCACCAATTCCACCCTTCTCCCTTCCCATTCCTCCATTTTCCCTCCACTTCCCACACTCTGACTTCTCTCCCTTCCTCTTGGCTGAGCTCCAAATCGCGGTTACCCGGCACTGGCTCAGCATGGGATTGTGTTGAGCCAGCACCTATTCTGACTGAGCATCATAGGCATGCTGGCTTATAGAATGTTTACAGTACTAAGCACCAGTGGTAAGCTGGTGGCATCAGAGTCAGGATTAGGCCCTGAGTCCCTTACCCATGTCCATGGTAGATGGGAATGAATGTATTGCTGAGCAGTTCAGATGAATCAAAATTTGTTTAATATGAAGCATGGACAGAGGCCTATTGCAGAAGATTCAAATGTCTTACATTAGAGTAGTTTGACTGTTATCCTAGGCTTGCTGTAATCACTCACCTGGGACTGATAGAAAATGTACTTGGGTGATCAGCTGTTGACTCAGCCTGTTCCTAATACACCCGCTTTGCTGAATTCACACGCCAAGCTGACTTTTTGATTTTCTAAGAGCTGGCTTAGAGCACGTCAGCTTGGCGTGTGAAGTACACCAATGCATGTATTTTTTAGTAAATTGCTGGACCCACGCTTTTGTGTTGAGAATTTCATGTTAAAAATGAAAATACAGGCTACCTGAACAATTATATACCTGTAGTACAACCCCACATGTCTGATTTCTGTGCCATGCGGTTCCAATTGGAATATGAAAATGGAACATATACAGTTGCACACTTTTTCAGATTATTGGTCCATCTTGGTTGATCTTACATATGCTGTCATGAGGTCACTTTCCAGGATTTCTGTCCCTGCCTTATTTGAAAATGTCAGGAATTTCAAACCTGGAACTTTCTCCAAGCAAAGTATATGCTTTTCCACAGAGCTAGGGCCTCTCCCTTAAGTATCCCAAAGTATTTCCCTTTGCATCCTAACAGGGAAAAAAGTGGCAAAAACACTGCATGATCATGTGCTTTCATGTCGAAACAAGACTGTGAATGTTAATCAGTGACTCAGTTTGCTGCTTTCTATGCATTAGAGGCTTGCTGTTGGCAGTCAGTTTGGTAGGATAAACCCAAATCAGGAAGGAGCATTGAATCCCTGCTCTTTTCCTGCTTGTGTTTTTTAAGACATTGTGGAGACATCATAAGGCTAATGATACAGTCACAAAGAATGGAATGTGTATGTGTAACTCCAGAATTTTTGAAAGATTTTTTTAAAGAAGAAACACCACTGCCTCTGCCACAGATATCATCATGACTGAAAAAGACATCTACCCCTGTACCCACCCCCACACCCGTCAGATTGGTTGAGGCAGTATTTTTAAGTGAAACTCACTGAGATCAGGTCTACATGGGGGTGATATACAGGAGTCAGTCGTTATCCACTAGGGTTCTGTTTCAGAACCTCCCATGGATTAAAAAGTCAGTGTATAACTAGTGTATAACTATAACTTCAACTAGTCCAGAATGTGGCGGCCCGTGTGGTTGCTGGGGCTCGTCAGTTCAACTCTGTCGGGCCACTGCTTCAGCGACTACACTGGCTGCCCATTCGTTTCTGGGCTGAATTCAAAGTGCTGGTCCTGATCTTTAAAGCCCTAAATGGCTTGAGTCCAGGGTACCTGAGGGACTGCCTTCTTCTGTACAAACCAACCCATCACCTAAGGTCATCTGAGGGGGCCCTACTGACTGTGCCACCACTAAGAGATGTGAGAGGTGTGGCGGCCAAAGATAGGGCCTTCTTGGTGGTGGCACCCCGGCTTTGGAACTCCCTCTCCTTAGAACTGAGGAAAGCTCCCTCAGTACAGAGCTTCAGGTGGAGCCTTAAAACTTTTTATTTCAAAAAAGCTTTTTAATGGGGCAGAGGTTGGGGGGCTGTTGTTTTATTGTTTTTAACATGTGTTTTTAGCCTGTTTGTTTTAATTGTTTTTTATAATCTAATTGTATTTTAATTGTATTTAAATTGTGTTTTAATCTGTATTTATGACCTAATTTTAATGGTATTTTATTGTTCTTTTAATTGCTGCTAGCCGCCTTGAGCTCCCTTTCGTTGGGGGAAGAAAGGCGGGATATAAATCTAATAAATAAATAAATAAATATAAAGAAAACACTGGAAAATAGGTTTAAAGACCACTTCCACATTTCTTGCTCATCTGTTGCACCTAATTGAATAAGGTAGTGCCTCACTATCTGCAGGGGTTTGATTCTGGGACTGAAAAATGGAATGATTGCTTGCATGACTGCCTCTCTACAACAGTAGAAAAGCAGTTTTATAAACTGTTATTTGCAGTGGCCATTCACGTTGAGTCAAATCCGTGTATAAAAAATCCATACATCTTCTCTCTCTGCAGAGGTACCTAGTAAATTCAAGTAGCTGAGTGCCTGTCAATTTATAGATGAAACAAGCCAGGTAGTGGTCTCTTCTTACGAAGTACTTAGGACTTCATAAGTTTAATTTGAATGGAACAGAGTAGGGAGATCATCTTGTTTATTAGGTGTTCTAGGAAAGACACACACATTTTATGCCAACGGTGATGTTTGAGGGGATATCCACAATTGGCAGCAAAATCCTGAAATATTTCTTCCATGTTCATGACAAATAGCTAGAGATTGAACTATGAATTTGAAAAAAAATCACACTTAAATATCTCCTCGTTTGTGGCCATTACCAAATTCAATGTCAGTGAAGTCCATATATTAATAATGATAAGGGGAATGAATCATAGTTGGAAGGGACCTAATAGGTCATCTAGTCCAACCCCCTGCCTGTAGCAGGAATGAAGATCTTAATAATGGATTATGAAGTAGTGTTTTCAGATTTTTTAGCATTTATGAAGGAATAATTTTAGCAAGATATGTAGGAGAATAGGTGCACTTGTGCAGTGATACAAAGGTACACTGGCATGGTCTCAAGTCTGTGAGTAGCAGTGTTGTGAAGCTAAGCAGGTCTGGATCTGATTAAAGCCTGGATGGGAGCTTCCCAAATCTAATGCTCACTTTTTTCAGCCAAATTTAGTCTCCAAAATCAGGGTGCGCATTAGATTTGATGGTTATAGTATAGGGCACGCATTAGATTCATTGCATTTGATTCAAGTAAATGCAGTGTGTTGTTCTGTGTTTTGTAATGTAAGAAAAGGAGTTTAAATGCTATAGTAAATACAAATCAGAAAAAGTGCTCTGAAGGCAAAGTAGGAGAGATATTTGTGATTCCATTCTTTCTTTTAACATGTTTCCCCAAACACTCATGGAGAACAGGAGCTAAAAAGAGGGGGTTTATTATGTGACCACAGCAGCTTATCTATAGCTCATGGGCAGTGGAAGGTTCCCGAGGCTATTACTTTCACGGGGAAAATAAGCCCCTTTTAGCTCTTCCACGCACACTGTCCAATGTGTTCATGGTATGCTGAATTAGAATCACTGCCTAGAACAAGGTATTTGTGGTGAATTTTGAAATAAAAGCTTCAATCTGCAGGGAGTTAACGGTATCAATAATGACAGCAATTGTACTCTCTTGCTGAACCATGTGGCTGCAAAACTGGAAAAGTGTAACTCTGCCTGTGGGGCAACATGTGCTAACATTACCAGCTGGCAGAACAGTTTGACAGCATGAATGTCCCATCTGCAGTGTGCAGAATTCATAAGGCAGAAGATAGCTGAGCTGACTTGTGTGGTTCATTGATGAGCTGCAACAAGGAAAGTGTAGCGGAAAAACCCTCTTGGGCTTGCAAAGTGGTTTTTTTTTAATCTTCAAGAGAAGGAATGGTAGGGATGCCAGAGTGCCTTACACAAAGTACGAAATTTGCCACATTGGCTCAGAACCTGCTTAGAATATGCCTGGTTGCTTGAATCACATTCCTACAAGGAAGGCAGTTCTATACATTGTTTCTCCACTTAAGTTACACAGGGTGCAATCCTAAAAAATTTAGGTCAGCACAACTCAGCCATCTCCTTGTTCCCTCAATGGTGTGGGGAGGCTGGTGCATGTCTATGCACTGGTCTAAATTGCCCCAGAAATGTTGCAGAAGTGCTTTATGGCACTTTGTGACACCCCCAGGCCAGCACTTGTGCCAGGACTTATGCCAACCTAACCAGTGGTTAGGATTGCACTTTGAAAACTCCAGGCTGCCTATCAGAGTTTTGCCACACATAGTACAGGTGTCCTCTTTCTATCCCATAATACAGGTGTCCCATTTCATAGAACAGGTGTCCTCATAGTATAGGTGTCCCCTTTCTGACGGTTCATTATCTGATGGTTCAGCTCTTTCAACACGTTTCAGTTATACCAAGAACTTAGGGTGCAATCCAGAGCAAGTTCAGCCTGCTCTGCCCTAACTGCTCTCTCCTAACTATTCTGTATCCAGAACATAAAATTATGCTGCATCCAGAGAGTCAAGAAGCCTGGGCTGCCCTAACTGCTCCAGAGCATGCTAAGTAATTGACACATGGGGAGGACTTGCTCCTGAGGAGACCCCCCTCAGATCACACTGAACAAGGAACAGCTGTGGTGTCTGCCTTATAAGAAAGCCCAGAAGTTCCTGACAACCAGTTACAGCTGCAGTTCCTCTAGTGGAGGGTAGATGTTTGGAGTGGCCTGCTGTGTCCCCAGGTTAGTGGGCTGCCATAGTTGTTCCATATCCTGAGCTTGTGAGGCAGGGGTTGCAGCTAGGCTGGCCAAGAACTCAGATTTTTGGTCAACACTGCCATTCTTACTCAGGCCTTATCATGGACCCCTATGGGTCTACTCATTACTATACCTGCTCCTGAGGTAGTATAACTCTGAGGGCTGGAAGAGGGCATTTTTGCCTTGGAAACAGGCTCTGGATGCAGAGTAACTGCTCTGCCCTAGGCAATGCTAAACATGCCCTCAACATGCCTCTCCTGAACTGCTTAGGGCAGAGCAGTTAGGGCAGAGCAGGTCCACCTCTCTTAGGGCACCCTACGTTGCCTTGCTCTGCCCTAAGCCTCTTCCAGAGTAACTGGGGTCGAGCATCTTGCAGTTGCTCCAGCCTAGTGATAGATAGGGCAACCCAAGGGCTCTTATGTGGACAGATTAGTTGCTCTGGATTGTGCTGTTATTCATTCAACAGACGCTCACTCTTTCAACCTCTCTGTGCTGGTCTAATGGCTAAAATTGTCTTCCCGTGTGTTGATTTGCATGTGACATGGTGATCAAACTTTTTGGCATTCCTTTCTGACTTCTTCAGTAAATAAACATCATTCAGATACATTGGATACTCATTGCCCACAAATGCCTTTGTTCATTTTATTGTAGTTTGTTATGTATTTTAGCTATGTGTTAATAAATATGTGTTATTTAGGCTTTTGTAAGTGATATTTATGCCCTTTTTAGTGGCCATTTTGCATTTGCAAGCTGAAAAAGACTGGATTCCACTTTTGAATAGTTTTCACTTTTGGACGGTGCTTTGGTCCCTAACCCATCCAATAAGTGGGGGATGACTGTAGTGAGTGCTTTGTAAACTTTGTTTTTAGTGCTGTTGTTCCAGTGTCCTTACTGGTTTCTAAAAACCATGCCAGATATTTTGCCATATATGCAGATAGGTGGTGATTATTGCTGTTTGTTTCTCATTCCAAGGAAAATATTTCAGGCATTTCAGAAATAAGTCTCCAATCACATACTGAATTAAACATGTTTGTTTTTCTTCCAATGCTTATTATTCTATCATCAACTTGTATTTTTGCTCCTCCAAATTAATTAACAGAAACAATGGTAGTTTTCACCGGTGATGCCTTTTAGAACTCCTCCTGCTGCATCTATTGAATAAAAATATATTCAAATAGTTAATAAGGTTTACAGAATAAGACAAACTTTAATCCATTTTAAGAAAGAGCAGATTTTGCCTGGGGCATTTTATTAATTAACCCCCGGAGTCTCTTGGTCAGAACATTGGAGGGTTATGCATTTTTCATTAGCACCGTGAATAAAAGAAATCTTGAACATGGTGGCCACAAGAGGTTAACCATTCAAAAAACTAAGTGGGCCAAGGTCTTAGTCCATTAATTAAAGTACGTTAGTCCTTTGTTGACAATAAAGATGAATGTAAGAGTAGTTTCGAAACAAATGTTTAGAAAATTACCTGATCTTATACATTATAAAATGCAAACCAACGTACAAAGAATGATGCAACTAGTTCTGTGTGAGCAAGAACACTTTGAATTTCTGCTTTGGAACCAGCAATGTCCATGCCGTATTGGCTGTTGTTTCAAAAGTAGTTTGCAATATGGCTTAGGGAACTTATTTTTTTTAAAAAAGACAAAATCCTTCTCATTGTATGTACATACACTTTTGGACTCTTGGGATTTTAGCCTCAGTTTATAAACTCTTGCATAATCTAGCTAATCTCTTCCAATTTAGGAGGGAGCAGAATTGTTCAAATTATTTCATTTTTTACTTGTATAATTCTTATAATAGTGCTTGTATAATAATCAATTATTATTCATTGGGTTTGGCTCAGTTGGGCCAGAGTGTCTATCTGTTGTTTATAAAATACAGTATACTGTATGTGTTTTAGATTATTTTCATTCTTGTTGCTTTGAATAAAATAACAAGTAATTACGGTAATATTCTTTTGATTAGCAAATTCATTATGATTGGCTCTCCTTATCCCTGGATTTGGCACTCACAGATTTGACACAACTCAGATCTATTTGTCTGGAGGGTCTCAAGATGTTCAATCTGCTCTTGAGATCTTCACAGAGTGACATAAAAAGAACTGAAAACCTGAAATTTCAAATCAGAAAAATTCCTTGTCAAACCTGATAAGTACATCAGCAAGCAATTGTCCATTGTAACTGGAGCAGTGGCTAGACACAAAAGGAAGTATTTGGAAGTGAGGTGAGAGCCAACCCTTATGTATTTGTCCACCTGGAGAGTGTACCTGAGTGAAGATGTTCTAACTGAGCACCAGCTCATTTATGTAATGCTCCCAATACTGTAATTGATGTTGGGAAAGGAGGCATTAAATGCTTGGGGAAGCAGCCTGCCTAACGAAGAAAGCCCATGGCTTTTTCTGCCCCCTTCTCCCCCACACTGCTAATCCTAACCAGATATTCCCTTGAAGGAAGAAGCCATCTTTCTAGCAAAATAAGATTCAGGTTGCAAAATTCACCTGTATAACTGAGAATGATCACCCCTGAACAACATTTGTCGTTTGGGACTGCTAAAAGATTTTATTTGAAAAATTTGACTTGTGTTCCTATCATTTCTGTGAAGAAGATTCCAGCCTTGAATAGATTTTAGACCAAACATGTATTTGCACTGTGACTTTCTTGGTTAATTTCTGTACACATTAATCTTTCTATTAATTTGTCTTCTTTGTTTGAACATGTATTCAGCTTATTAAGGTCTGACTAAATGTTTGCAATATTATCCATTATTAAATTGAATCTCTTTGCTTGGACACGCATGTATTATGCAAATTGTGCTGTAGCTTGTCTGGTCTATCAGATTAAAAATTTTTACTCATGTAAATATATGGTGTGTTAAGATCTCTAATGCTGTAGTCAAGGGCTCTCCTAGCCCCTCCACTAGCAGGGACCACACAAATACTAGCACTTCAACTGGAAAGCTGTGTGTTAATGTGGTGTGGACCAGCTGCAGGTGCAACTCTACCAGTGAAGAGGATGCAGCAGGGCAGGGGAGCAGCACAGGGTGGAGAATCAAACGCAAGATCTTGAACCTTGAGCTGGACAACTCTGCCAAGTGCTAGGCTTGCAAAATAACTAGGGTAGTTCAGAGGAGTCTCATAGAGAGCTATTCACTATCCAAAACAAATTTGTTACACTTCTCACTCCTCTCGACCAGCCTCTCTAACATTGTGCCAGCACTCCTGTGTTCTCTGTGCCATCTTCCATTTAGGATTGGGCTGGAAGGGACTATTCTTTATGTTTTGGTGTACAAAGCACAAAAATCTTTCTCTGCACTGATGCAGTTCACATCACAGTCACATTTGAGACATCCGTCTCAAACCAGGCAAGTGATTCTCACCAAACTCCATGTGTACCTGCAAGCTAGAGGTTCTTTGTAGTTCCTTTGTAGTTGGAATTGCCTGAATTAATTGGGAATGCCATTGGTCATGGCATGGGGTTGTGGACCACCTATTATCTACCAAGTGCAGAGAGGGGTGCTTGATGTTGCTCAGCTTCTTCAGTTGCACTAGTCACATTAACCCAGTAACAGACATTTGTGTATTCCACTTTTATTCATTAATCACCCTTTAAATTCCTCTATCAACTCTGCAAGGTAAAAAGCTAGGGGAGCATTATCAGCAAAGATAGTAAAAGCATGGCTGTTCAGTAGGCTTATCAGGTTCCCCCCCCCCCCCAAAAAAAAAACCCAAAACAGAAGTCCTGTGCATTTAACAGCTGTGTTGACAGCCTGACATCCAGCAGGTGCAGTTTTCATTTACAAGGAATCTCCATGCCAGAAAAGTCTGGGGTTGTTGATTATGTTCAAGAAATTGAGCTGCAGTGAAGGGGACAAATCCAGCATTTGTGGTACTTGTATTCTGAATAGCTTGAATATTTAGAACATTTAGCCTGGAATTATGAGCCTACTTTCAATCTTTAAAAATAAAAGCTTTATTTTAGTAAGATTTCAAAAATGTTCTATTCAGTGGTTCAGTTTCATTTCTATCGAAAGGAAGCCAGACCGTAACTGAAGGTTCTAGCTGTCATGTTATGTAGCCGGTGGAAACCTGCCTTTCTGGTTTATACTGTTGCTGCTGATCTATAAAGTATGGCCTTATGACTCATTTTGAACAATTCTTTGTTCTCTCTTGGAAGTGTTACTGATGGTGTTTCAAATAAACTTTGAAGTGCAAACCTCTAGCAAGTTTGATCTTTCTACGTAGCAGAAATATTCCCAATATGCACTTTCTTCCTCTGGCTCCCTCTGATGGACTTTTGTACTGTTGTACCAATATTTGCATCACAGAAAATTTTTCAATACACATTATAAAGTTACTCTTTTAGTTGATCATTCCCTTTTTAGAAAGTAGGAGTGCTCAAAATGATGTATTATGCATGCAGAGGTATACTATGACAACCAGAGGCATTCTGCTTTACCTTGCTGGGACGTGTGCATTGCATGTATTAATAATACAACAGTTTATCCCAAGGCAAAAGAGGTCTGGCACTAGATGGCAATGGGTACAATCCTATGCATGTCTACTCAGAAGTAAGTCCTACTACGGCTGCAATCCTAAAGACACTTTCCTGGGAATAAGACCCATTGAACACAATGGGGCTTACTTTAGAGTAGTCATGGTTAGGATTGTGCTCTTAGTTTAATGTGGCTTATTCCCAGGAAAGTGAATATAAGATTGCAGCCTATGTCTTGTGTTTTTGAAAGAAACAGCTATGTCTAATGTTATTGCATGATTTATAAGGGTCTCTTTCTCTCCCAGCTCAGTTTTAAATATACGACATGCCAGTGGTACTTTGACATTTCAGCCCGGGACCCCTTTCAAAGTTAAAAATCTGTCTGGGACCCCCTATCAAACTTAACATATTAATGTGATGTCATCAAACTGGCAGTGATGCCATGAGCAAAAGTAACATCATACCAGAAGTGACCTCATTGTGGTGTCAGAGCCCCCCTCCATGTCTACTCAGAAGTAAGTCCCATTGTATTCATTGAGACTTTCTCCTGGGGCCTGGACTGCCCCACCCTTTTCATGCCTACTTGGGAGTTAGTCCCATTGTGTTCAATGAGATATAGGTCACAATCCAGAGTAACTGCAGGACCTTTTACACTGATGTAGTTACGGTGCCACCTATGGGAAACCTATGGGAAATGCATAGAGCAATTCAGAGTAAGTGCCTCTTACATCTTCCTATAGTTACTCTGGATTGTAGGAATATTTCAAAGTAAGTGAACTTGCTGGTGGACCTGTGGAGAGGCTGCCCCATAGATTCTCCAGCAAGCAGCAGGTGCTCTGAAGGACCTGTGGAGGTTCTTATGATTGCCTCCTCAGTTCTGCTCAACATGAAGGACCTGTGGTGGCTCCTTCACAGGTTTTCCAGAGAATTGCGCAGCCAGAACAGGCTTCCTGTGGTACTCTGGGGGACCCACAGAAGTTCCTGCATGAGTCTCCCAGGGAACAGATCAGCCAGAACAGAAGATCCAGCTTCTGTTAATTTAAGCCCCGGATAAATGTTAAAATAAGTCTAAATGTTAAAATAAATCTTGCCAGACAAATCTGATCTCCTTTTTTGATCGGGTTACGAGCTTACTGGACAATGGCAATGCTGTGGATGTCATTTATCTTGACTTCAGCAAAGCATTTGACAAGGTCCCACATGACATTTTAATTGGGAAGTTGGAAAAATATGGGCTCGACGAGGCAATTGTTAGGTGGATCTGCAACTGGCTTGATGGCTGCACTCAAAGGGTTTTAGTAAATGGGTCTGCATCAACCTGGAGATCGGTTTCAAGTGGGGTACCCCAAGGCTCTGTCTTGGGCCCAGTCCTCTTTAACATTTTCATTAATGACTTAGAGGAAGGGATACGGGGGAGCCTGATCAAATTTGCAGATGACACCAAGCTGGGAGGAGTAGCAAACACATCAGAAGACAGGAGAAACCTCCAGGAGGATCTGGATAAACTGGAATCCTGGGCTGTAACAAATAGAATGAATTTCAACAGGGAGAAGTGCAAGGTTCTGCACTTAGGAAATAAAAACCAAAAATACAGATATAAAATGGGGGATACTTGGCTTGGCAGCACAACATGTGAGCGGGATCTTGGAGTCGCCGTGGATCACAAGCTGAACATGAGTCAGCAGTGTGATGTGTCTGCGAAGAAAGCAAATGCCATTTTAGGCTGCATTAAGAGGACTGTCACGAGAAGTCACGAGAAGTTCTAGTTCCTCTTTATTCAGCATTGGTCAGACCTCACCTTGAGTACTGTGTTCAGTTCTGGGCACCTCACTTGAAGAAAGATGCAGCCAAACTGGAGCAAGTCCAGAGGAGAGCGACAAGAATGATCAGTGGGATGGAAGGGAAGCCCTACGTGGAAAGGTTGGGGGAACTTGGGATATTCAGCCTGGAGAAGAGAAGGCTGAGAGGAGATATGATTGCCCTCTTCAGATACCTGAAGGGCTGTCATAGGGAGGAAGGGGCTCATTTGTTCATAGCTGCTTCTGAAAGCAGAACTGGAACCAATGGGTACAAACTGCAAGAGAGGAGATTCCGGTTGGATATCCGGAAAAAATTCCTGACAGTTTGGGCGGTTCTGCAGTGGAACAGATTGCCAAGGGAGGTGGTGGACTCTCCCTCACTAGGGATCTTTAAGTGGAGTCTCGACGAGCACCTGTCGGGGATGCTCTAGGGGGATTTCCTGCTGCAGGCAGGGGGTTGGACTAGATGACCTACTAGGTCCATTCCAACTCTATGATTCTGTGATTCTAAGTATATATTACCTGAACATATTGCTGTATTATATTTATATTCAGAACACTTGGCCCTGCCGTACTGGTGTTTGGAATGTTCTTCTTTGTACCATGACAAGATTGATTCTGAATGTTTAAATATTATTCTGTAGCCTGAACTTACTTCTTTAGTAAGTTCTGTAGTCCACTTACTTCTTTAGTCTAGACGAGTCTCCTATCCTTTCCATGTTGGTGGTACACCACACAATATTTCCTCTTTGCCCTTCTTTATGTGCCTCAGGTTGAAAAGACAAAAATGGTTTCCTTTTAAATAGCGTGTAATGACATTAGGATAAGAATAATAAAATAACTTTAAAAAACATACTTCAAGATGCCAGGTTAAGGGTGCCAAACATGTTTAAAGAGAGTGCTAAGTAACATTCATGCTGTTACTGAGAGCAAGAAGTGATACACTTTGTTCTCGCATAAGAACTCATTAGCTGCAAATGATAGGAGAGAAAATATGTCAATATTGATCATATTTTCAAGATATGGGACAGTGTAATTATCATGCATGCCTTCTGAGGTCTCCTTTCATTTCTTCTTCCTAAAGAAGTTGCAGAAACAGCACTGCTGAGAGTGGCAGCACAAAGGGAGGACCATGTGGTCTGGATAAATAGCTTCCATAAGTCATATCCAGTCCATAGGCCTTATGTTTAAAACTGCTGGTAAAATAGATGGGGTATGCTGTTTTATTAAATTCTGTTCTTTCTACTAAAATTCTAGAGCCAGGTTAAGCAATTTGTTTGTTTACTAGTTCAGTGGAGCAAGTTACCATACGAAATATGCTACTATGATCAAAGTAAATGTATGGTAATTTAATACACATAGGGTGAATCCTAACCTAGGCCAGTATAACCGATTGGTTTCCCTGTTCCAGTGGAGATGTATGGAGGCAAGCACATGTCTGTGCATTGGCCCAATCCTCCCCCAGGAGTGGCGCAGAAGTGCCTCTATTTCCAGGGCATGTCGTGGATTTCAGCCTTGTGTTCTGGAAAAAACTTCAGTGTTCTCCTTTATCTTGTAAGCAGGCAGCATGTAGCAGCATGTAACCTTCTTGTAATTAATAAATTATATGTAATCATTTTAAAAATAATAAGTAATATGGTGTTTAAATTAACCACATGGACGCAATATACATGAGTGCTTTTAGCTTTTATTTTTTCATATCCTACATTTTTCTTGGATATCCTACATTTTGAGGAGACGTCCTCTTTTTTGGTTATAGCATATGGTCACCTTGGTCTTAAGGCACTTTTGTGACATTCCCATGTCAGCACGGTATTTACGCTGGGCTTAGACTGGCCTAAGTGGAACTTAGGATTGCACCCATAGACTGCAATCCTAACACCGAGTTAGGCTGGTGCAAGTCCTGTGCTGGCCTTGGGGTGTTGCAAAAGTTCCGTAAGGCACTTTTGTACCACTCTTGAATGGGTTAAGCCAGTGCACTGATGTGTAGTCTTCCCCTCACCGTTGTGGGAACAGAGAAGGGTGAATTGTGCTGGCCTAAATTGGTTAGGATTGCCTCCTCAGTTCTGCTCAAAGAATGCTTAGCACCTGAAATATAGGTGCCATGTAGGTGCCACTGCTTTCATTCTTCAGCAGAGTGGCAGAACTTGTCACATCTTCAGAACCAGAGTAATGTAGCAGGCAGGCAATCAATCAACCTCCCTCTGTGGGGATTAGAAGAGCTTTATGTCACCTTGGAGGCTGAAAATTCAGTCATGTATAGGGCCAACTTCATTCTCATCGAGATAAAACTGAGTGAAAAATCCACTGATAATTAGGTTATACAGTACATGTATGAAAAGCAATCTCATGGGATTGCTTTCAGTGTGGGAAGATAAAGATGTATCACTGATCAGATCATCCCTAAGTCACCTTGCCGTTACTGACTGCTTGGAAGATTTGTATCCCGTGTCCTTTTCTAAATAAACGTAATAAAATAAAATCTGTGTTGTCTCTTTTAATTTTGTCCTAAGTTCTGATGAGGTGTCAGATTACCAAAAAGGAATGTCCCTAATCCAAGCAAAACACAAGCTAGGAACTGGAAGCAACAAAAGATTGATCAAATGGGTCAACATTGAGTATCTTGAGGTCCCAGGTCAAGAGCTGTATAAGAGCACCACAATAAAATGATCAACTTGACCAGTGAAGGAAATGAAGAACAGCAGGTTGTCCTCAGACAGAGAATGTGAAGAAAACAATAGGACTGAGTTATGGCAGAAACAAATTAAATAGGGTTGATAGATTTGGGAAAGGGAAAGGGTATGCAATATGGAGACCTTCTGGGGAGAATGGAAAGGAGTGACAAGGATCCTATGGGAGGAGTAGGGTCATCATATTTTACTGCTTTTTTAGGTTTAGAAACTTTGGTCATCTCCATAGTAGCAGATCAAGATTTTCTCTCTTTATTATGTACAACATTAATATAATGGAAAGTAAATAGGCTTCTAAATGATGGTAAAGGGAAATATTTTGGTTTATAATTAATGTTTTGGGCATTCTCAAATGTTAGCAACAGGCAACAACGCAGCACAAGATCAGTTACGTCAACCACTATGCCAAGGCAAAGAAACACAGAGTGACTTTATGAAAAAGTAATAGTGTTTGAATTTGCACTGGAATAGAAACTATTGATGTGGCCTATCTAAAACGTTAGTTTTATAGTACAGCAAAATAGAATTGGGTGTTGGAGTATTTTTCTTTTCTGATACTGAAATGACACACTTTGAAGAGATTTACGCAAAGGAAGGGCAGAATATCAAAGTGGTGCATGACAGCAGATCACAGGCAGGATTTTAAAAAGTTATATGAAATTCATGCTGGTAACATGTAGCCCTGTTTATGTTAATAAACTAGCCCTGTTTATGTTAATAAACTATTTTCCACAAACTAGCTAAGTAGATCACGTGAGGTTTTTTGCCTTTGAGCCTTTCAGTAGAGATCAGGAAGACTGTTTCTACTAATAAAACAACCTCTGATGGTAGACAAAGCTAGCTGAATGCATGAATGCCACTGTGAGGCTGACAAAAGAGTGAGCACTTTGTATGAAAAGACTCTGTACATTCTTTCCCACAGAAGTCAACGAAAGGCTCGGTTGTCCTAGGCTACGTATTCCGGCATTTAAATCTTGTGGAGATAGATTACTTTGGACTGCGTTACTGTGACAGAAGTCACCAGACGGTGAGTAAAAGCACAACAGATTAGATTTTCCAATGGTAAAAGTTACCCTGCTGGTGACTCTCTATCCAGTCAATTTTAGACTGTCAACAAGTCAGTCTTTAAAACGGCATATAACACGTTATCAACCTGTCATCCATGCCATTTTTTGTCATCCCCCTTTTTAGGGTGATTTAGTTGTGTACAAGTTAAAGGGAGTGGACCTTTTGGGGAATAGAAATGAGTCCTAAATCTGAATATTGGGAATCTAAGAAACTGCTTTACAGCCAGTTCCCACAAAATTTCTGTACTGCAATACAGAGGCACAAAAACAGTCTCTGCTATATCCAGTGTGGGAGAGAGGAACTGGTGGAGCTCTCCCCAAGGGAAGAGGACATTCATGCCCTTTGGGTAAGCCCAGAAGCCATTTGGTCTTGTGTCAGGAAAATTGTTAAGAAATCAGTCCTAGGAAGAACATTAGGATATTGCCACTATTCTTGCCCCTTCTCCTTTATTCCCCACTCCACTTCTGTTCTACCTTTCCCCGCCTGGTGGAAATGTACCTACCCAAGAGGGTCCTAACCCCCACTTTGAGTACCACTTCTTTATATGGCATTGGAGACCTAGGGAAGCCCTTCAAGGCGTTTTAAGACACTATTCCTTTCATCTGGGAGGCCGGGGTTCAAGACTTGTGTGCTGCAAGACGGAGTGAGCTCCCATCCTGCCGAGCTCCTGCTCCTCCTAGCAGTTCAAAAGCATGGAAATGCAAGTAGATAAATAGGTACCACCTTGGTGGAAAAGGGAACGTCCTGGCAACAGGCCCCTGCAACAGACCGGCCAAGTTCCCATCATGTCACATCCATCATGGATTGGATGAAACTCCAATCCACAACAAGTGGACACTGTCACCGAATGGTACAAACACTGAAGAAGTTGCCTATAAGGCATTTAAAAAACATAACTTTTGGCTTCCCTGCGAAACTGGAAGTTGTGGTTTTTAAGCTTCTGAACTTGGTCTGAGCTTATCAAAGACCAGGAATGGATGACCCTGGCTCAGAGGAATGGATGGCTCAGAGGCCACTCCAAAAGTAAGGGGTGCATCAAAGAAGAAGGGTGTCCTGGGGTTCTGGTGTTTTGTGTAACATCACACTGTCCGCTCTTATCTATCCCGCTTATATTTCCCAATTATCTCCCCTCCACCCCAGTGCCTTTTTCTAGACTGAAGAGCGCCAAATGCTGTAGCCTTTTCTCATAAGGGAGGTGCCTTTATTGCAGTAGGATTTCCACTGTGCTCATGTGCAAGCACCATTAAAAATGAGTATGGCTGCCCAACAGTGGTGGTTGGTAAATGCAGCTGAATGCCTTTAATGAGATACTCGGAACGCAGTTGGCAATATTATGCTGCACATGTATAAGCGAGTTGAAACCTGGAGGGGTGTGTGTATGTTTGAACTAGTTTGAACACAGCACAGTGTGATTCTAAAACAAAACTTGAAATGTGTTTGGAATGTATGCTTGAAACCATGAATCTGCAAAGAGAATTTTTGAATTTATTCTTTTCTTTTTGCTATAGTAGGTCAGCGGAAGAGGGCAGCTAAACTGGCAGTGGACAGGGAAAGGTGAATGTGTAAGCCTCTTGCTCTACTAGAGGCATTTTGATGATTGACGTGATGGGGAATGAAAAGTTTTCAGCTCTGCTTACAAACAAGTTCAGAGCATTTGACCTAAATTTGACCTAATCTACAATTGTGGCATGGGTCTTTAAAAGAACAGAAAGATTTATTATCATGGAAAGAATTCCACATCAGTGGAATGTACACATTTTTATGTAACTTGGTTTTGGCTGCAATCCTAACCCCACTTTCTTGGGAGAAAGTACTTTTGAACCTAATGAGGCTTACATCTGAGAAGACATGCTTAGGATTGCACTGTGTAGAAAAATTTAGCGTATGCAGCGCCGAGCACGATACCATAGTCTTCCAAGACTGACGGAGGCCTGCTGTTATTAGGTTTAGGCCAGATTTTTAAAACGTGGCTGAGAAATCCTGTAGGTCATTTAGATGTCTATCACCTTATATCTGTAGACCTCTTGCTCTTTAAGTCAGACCCTCACTTTATATGGCATTGAGGCAGACCTGAATTTGCAGACATGGTTCTGTTTCTGTTACAGTGGTTCCTAAAGTGTAGCGCAGGAACCACCTGTGGGTTGCAACCCAATTTTTTGTGGGCTACAAAACCAACAAGGCAGATTAGACAGGGTCAATAATTAAATCTGCATGGGGGGGGGGGGATAGAATTGCTGCCCAATCACCAGTCATTTGGCTGCAGCCCCCCAAGTTGATAATGATAATGTATGGTGCCTTCTAGAGCCGATGTTCTCCAGGCACCACTAGATTCCAAGCTGACAAGGAAAATATATTGAGCCCTATAGGAAGTAAAAGCACACCCCCCTCTGCAGTAAAAACAGAGACTTGAGCAGCTGGTAAAGTGAAACTTCTGTTTGTCTGTCAAGCTAAGTGGGTCCCAACAGAGCAGTGATTTTCAACTTTTCATCTTATGGCACACTAACAAAGCACTGAAATTGTCAAGGCACACCATCAGTTGTTTGTAACATTGAGAAGGCATACCAGGCTGTTCAAATTCCCCCAATTTTCTTATTAATAAATGACATTTTCCAAAATTCCATGACATATCTGAGGACTAACTGCTTGCACATCAGTGTGCCACAGCAGACTGGTTTAAAATCACTGCAATAGATTGCTATTGTATAAAGTAGGGCTGAAAAGTTTGAGAACCACAGTTCTGTCGCGTACAGTCTGGGCCTTTGTGGTGTAATATTTGAGCTGTCAAAAAAGAAGAGTTGAACTTGTTCTGCTGAAGGAAGATTAAGAAAGGCTTTAAGTGTGGAACTTTTACAAAACAGAGTGATTGTATCCTACTACTTCTGTGCATTGAAGAAACTACAATTGTGTAAGTGGAGAGGAAGATATTTGCTGATCTTCCCACTGCATCCCTCTGCCCCCATGAACATCAGCTTGTGAGCGTCCCCAACATTCAGGAACAGATATTAGGGATGACTGTGCAAAGGAGAGGGGCAAACTTCACTAAATATAAATTTATACTGTGAATTGTATCCTGGACTAATTGACTTAAGCTGCAATCATAAACACACTTTCCTGGGAGTAAGACCCATTGAACACAATTCAATTGTGTAGACATGGTTAGGATTTTGCTTTTATTGACTGATTGACTCTGGACTTATTGAGCATATACAGTATTACGGGAATAACCAGCTAAAACCCAACTGCCTGAAGACACAACTTTGCACTTTCCGTCTGAAGAACAGAGAGGCATCAAGAACATTGCAGCTTTGGTGGAATGTAACTATATTAAAACACTGTGCTTCCCCTAAATATATGTGGGCATGACCCTAGATTGCACACTTAGCTTTACAAACCACTATTGTAACACCAAACAGAAAAGTTTTTGCCAGAAATAATATCCCGAGTAAAATAATGAACACAAGATGGGGAGCTCAATCACATATACTGAGAACCTCTGCTTTAGCATTATGCCACTTCGCTGGAGAATATGCCAGCTCTGTTTGGCATAGCTCTAATCATGCAAAGCAGGTAGATGTAGCCTTAAATGAAACAAGCAGACTGGTCACAGGATGTTTAATACCAACACCAATATGGTATACACCAATAGTACAATAAGGTGTAGTAACACCAATAGTACAATAAGGTGTACTATTTAGCTGGTTTCCCCCCCCCCGCCCCCGCTAAATTCCATCGGGAAAAGTGTAGAGCAGAAAGAGTGGATTAAAGCAATGTCTATTAACCCACCTACTATATGGTCATTGACTTCCACAGTCAAGATTAAGATCAAGGATAGAACTGCAGCCCCTTTTAATTGTTGATTGCTACAGACCGCCATGGACCTATGGAAAGAGAGTGGGGAGATGCTGAGTGAATGGGCCCAATCATATGCATGCCATCACCTGGCCAAAAGCAACCATGGCTTGTGAGGAAATCCATAAATAAATTGCATGCTGGGGTAGGAAGATCTAAGGACAAGACAAGGAAATGGGGATACATCATAAAAGATGAGCTGTGTGAATGTGGAGAAGAACAAACCACCCCACGTATGCTTCATTGCTTATGGTGCCCTTCTGTTTGCATAGAGGAAGATCTTATGTTGGCAGGAGTGGTCCAAAATCAACCTATTGGTCCACCTAGCTCAGTATGTCTACTGTTACAGATTTCTCCAGAGTTCCATGCAGCATCTTTCCAAGCTCATAGATGCTGGTTATTGAACCTGCAAGCCACACTCCCTTCCACTGAGCTATGGCCTCATCTTGTATGCAGTGTAGTCTCACCAAAGCCTGGATGAATTTTGCCCACAGAAATATAACATGTAAGATCTTCAACACTAACTTTGCAATTGTTCAGATAAACTGAGTTTGTCAATCTCAGTTGAGTATCCTTCGACAGCAAAACCAAAAGATAGATAAACAATGGATAATTTTGGATGCTCTCTCCGTAGCAATCCATACCGTCTCCATAGCAAATTGTCCTACCTAGAAACATCTTAACTAAATATATTATTTAGGCCTGACCATGTTTCCTTGACATTGTGCCTATTGTAAAGTTTAATATTCAGAAAACAAATAGTAACTAGAGTTAGCTGTTTTCTGCAGTTGCTTTGGCCCCCAATTTTGCTATTACTGCCTTCAGTATTTATAGCCAGCAAGATACTAGATGCTGTATGGAGCACAGGTTACTGTGTCCTTTTTATTTTTGTGTGTCACAACTCCAAACCAAAAGGTTACTGATGTATAACAGGTAGGTAATGCATATTTTCTTTTGTACCCTTGAGGAAATGCACAGCCTTTGTTTTCTTAGCTTGATGATGTTTATTATGGCAGTGGTTTTATCATAATTCATGTGCTCTTAGTTCAATGGAATGAATTTGCTCCTTTTTTTTGAGCCCAAGAGCAAAACTTTGCATCAATGACCTCAGTTAAAATGTGGTGCTCAGCTGAAATTAAAATGTGGTGCTGTGATGATGATGGAAGTTTACAGCTGTGTCTATAAAGCTTTCCTGGGAGCAAAATGCTTTTTGCATAATCTTATGGGAGGATGTTTTATGCTTTCTGGCATTTGTTTAGGCTAAGATTTAGATTCTTATTCAAGAGATTAGTAACAGTTTTCCTTTTAAGAGGACCTCTTACTTAAGCAATATTTATTTTGAATTCCCCCCTAATTTTAATGACCGGTTTCTGTTCTTTTGCACAGTACTGGTTGGATCCTGCAAAGACTCTTACAGAACATAAGGAACTCATAAACAGTATGTATATAATTTTGTTCATTATGCACATTATTTGATTATTAAGAGGCATAGAAAATGTAACATGTAAAGTGCCATCAATCTTGATTATGATATTTTGAATATTTTGCCATCTTTGAGGTGGATCAATGTTGCTGGGTACAGTGAAATCACATGCACTGATTGATAGCAATTCTGCTACTTCTCATTCTAGGCCTACAGATGTTTCCTTGATTAAACTGCTCTTTGCTATAATAGAACTTTTGAAATCTCTACATGACGTGGATTGCATTCAATCTGAATCTTTTAAAAAATGAAATCTGGAATTGTGGCAAATTAGTTTGGAGTTGTGACTGGCACAGTTTGCAGGGCAATCTGCCAAGGGGAAGTACAACATGATAGGAATTTCACAGCAGGGGAAAAAAGATAATGGAGAGACTAGGCATGAGCTTTACAGTTATCTGTGTCGTGTGTCTTTCAAAAATTATTTAGCTTTCCTTTTTCTTGTAGCTGGTCCGCCATATACCCTATACTTTGGTGTTAAATTCTATGCGGAAGATCCATGCAAACTAAAAGAAGAAATTACCAGGTATATTATGAACTAGCGAAATGGACCTGCATTGCGGGAGTAAAATACCCCCCTTATGCTATCCCCTCATTGTGATTCAACTCCCCATGCGCAACACCTCCTCAGGCACAACATCCCCCCATGCGTATCAACCCCCTCCATGCACACGATCACTCCCATTGCATCAGGCACTGGGCACCAAATTGGCTGGATGTTGGTCAGTCAGTCTTCCATGTTAAGTATAGGACAAAGTATAGTTGCACCCCTTTTCACCCATTAAGGATTAAATTTCTCAACATCGGTTCTTGGTGGGTGTTGATGTCACAGAAGAAACACCCTCCCCAAATGTCATGGTTCTAGATCCAGGGATTGGGGCAGGGTCTTGATCAGTCAGGGATTCTTCAATTTAAAGTATAGGGAGGATAATGTGTTGCACTCCTTTTCACCCCCTTCTGGTTGGAATGTCTGAAAACCAGTTCTTAGTGGGTGCCTCCATCATGGAAGAAACACCCACCCCAAATTTCATGCTTCTAGGCCCAGTGGTTTTGGCTCGGCATTGATAATGAGTGTGTGAATCAGTCATTCTATGACTTTTCAGTTACATATGTATTTAAAACATCTAACCATTAATGATACAGTGTTGTTGGTTCTTCCAAAATTGCTGGAAAAAATTACTTCAAAGTTTGTGAGGTGTCATTTTTATAAGGGAAAAGGGTGAAGAGCAACTTCAGACTACAATGTCCCTAGAAACCCCATGATACTGTTTGTTTTAAGAAGGTGGATAATTACACTTAATTTCCACTGATGCCTAATTGAAAGAATTAAGTATTTCACATGTACTACTGTAGTGTTAGCCTTATAAAACTCTATACCGGTAAGCAGTATTGCTCTTCCCAAGTTGCACCTAGGAACCTGAAATGGCAGGGTAGTGGCTTTCATGACCACCTGGTAAATTCATAGCAAAAGCAAGATTTGACACAAGAAAAATCTTGGCTCACAGTTCAGACCATATGCTACAGCAGCTCTTTGAGGTAGCCTACAATTACAAAGCTATCTATTCAGACTTTTTGGTGGCTGTGAGAAGGACATTTCTCTTTAGTGCTACAGTAGCACTAGCCCGAGTCCAGTACTATCAGCACATAGCTGTAAAGTTGTTTAATAATTTTATTTTCTGTCTTGTTTTAGGTATCAAGTATTTTTACAGGTGAAGCAAGATGTCTTGCAAGGACGCTTGCCTTGTCCTTTCAACATTGCTGCCCAGCTTGGTGCTTATGCAATACAGTGTATGTGTTTTTGGTTCAATGATATTGTATTTTCCTTGGTGACACTATGAGTACATTCAGATGAAATGCCAATCCACTTACTAAACCTTAATTCAAGGGTATTAGCAAGAGTCTCAGATTTCTGTACTCCTACCTCGGCTTTTGTATTCCTACCAATGGTTTATGGCTTAACCATAAACTATGATGATGGGAAAAGGAACTGAAAAACAAAAAGATCCATCCAGACTACCCCTCACTTCTCACCATAATACTTGGCTCCTACTTCCAAGTGCTAAGGTCCACAAGTCCTCTTCCTTTTTATAAGGTTTGAAGTTCAGCAATGCTAAAGTAGAGAAGGATGTTGGAGATCTTAAATTAGATTCATTGATAAAAAATGTTCTTTGAGGAAAAATGTTTGAGAACTTTCTTTTAGTGTAGCAGGTGTATCAATCACTGCCATTAAACTGATAATTATTACTTCTAGGAGTCTAATGGAGCTATTGTGCAAATATGTGAGACATGGTAAGCAGTAGGAGGGAATGAAACAGTTCAAGGTGCAATGAGGATAGAGGGCATTACTTCTCCTTTTGATTATCAATACTATCTTGGGTTGATGTCAGCCAGCATGGTAACTGTATTGTCTATGCTCAGAACACATAAATTTGCCATATGCTATTCAAGCATTTGAACTAGGAAATATTTTGTAAAAACTACAAAAAATGATAAACTTGTTTTTCTTGTATACTGTATAGCTGAACTTGGAGATTATGACCCATTCAAGCACACTGCGGGATACGTTTCAGAATATCGCTTTGTTCCAGACCAAAAAGAAGAACTGGAAGATGCCATAGAACGAATACACAAAACTCTGGTGTAAGAATTGAATTTATTTACTTAATATTGCATGGGAAATAAGATGGTACAAGGGCACTAAAGAAACAGCTGAAGAGCTTACATACACTTTCATTGGAACAGACATAAGTATTATAACCTATGCTTTTAAATCTAGTATGTCTGCCTTGCTTTTTATCTGCTATGTATATCATATAATGGTGGGCTTCAGGGGGTTCTCACAGGTTCTATAGAACCCTTTGCTAATGATTGCATGGTTCTGAGAATCAGTTACTAATGGGACATAGAACCTGTTGTTAGTTTAGGTTATTAGGACATAGAACCTATTGTTAATTTATTCGAATCCCACCACTGATATCATAGTATAACATTACATCATGTCGGATTGTCAGTTTCCAGCTAAAGGTGCTATAATGAATGAATGAATGGTATGAATAAAAAACAAGGATAAAGCCCACAGGCAGATTATGTTGTAAATATTTGCTCTCTACTCCCCCAAGCAACGAGAAGTTCAGAGTCAACACTGCCTAGATTCTGGCTTATTTTGGAAGAGAGAGGCTTAGTTTCTCAGTTAATACTTGGTTTATTTTAAAATATGCAGGCTATTGGCATAAAGTAGAAGGCAGAGCTCTCTGTACGTGCAACAACAAGTTTCATCCATTCATACAATGCAATGATGGGATACAACCAGTGGTGGGCAGATGCCGGTTTGGGCTTACTCACCTGAACCGGATCTTCTTAATAGGCCGCTGCTGGTGAGCCGGTAGTGGTGGCAGGTGGCAAGAGCCGCGGGGACTGGTTCACAGCACTTGCAGCCATGTGGAAGCGTACTGCATCTCCTGAAGCCAGGCTTCAGGAGACGCACTGTGCATGTGCGAAGCTTGGCACATGCGCAGTGCGGCAGGGTTGGGGCCCATCTCTTGCCCTGCCCCTGACCCTGGCCTGGCCCCACCCCCTTCCAGGGAACCGGTTCTTGGGCCAGGCCGGGCCCACCCCTGGATACAACAGTAGGGCATCCTACATCCCATGTCTACATACCACCTTCTGTGATCCAGTGTCTGTCTGCTCTTCCCAGTCACTGCTTCAGTCATTGCTTGCAGGCTTTTCTTGCCACTTCCACATACTTTTTTGCATTACTCTTGGGATAGTGTGCATGCGAGGATGGGAACATAGCTTCCCTCCTACTCTTCTAGTGGTTCTGCCAGAGAATACAACAGTGGAGCTGAAGGAGGTAGCTACAACTGTGTTCCTAATCCTGCTGTGATCCTGTTGTTTTCATAATTGGGAGAAGGGCTGCTATCTCCTTTTCTCCCACACCAATTCTTGAAATCTTTTCTGGCTATGGAGGGTGCTTTGAGTACAAAGCCTTGATTACCAGGAACCTCCCTGTTTTGCTAGTGAATAGAAGAAGAAATGCTGATTGGAGGGGGTGGTGGTGAGTGAATTGGCATCACAAGTTGGATCTTAGTATATGTGTGCCCCCCAATACTGAAACCTGTGGATAATTAAATCAGCAGATAGCAGTCGAATAGGGCCTCCAGATGCAACTGTGTGGAATTATTCTGAGGCCCATAAAGGGTGTGCACAGTCTTTACAGGTCTCCGAAAGCCACTTGGAGATGTCTGAAGTGCACTTCTGGTTTTCATGACAACTGGATGTTCTTTTATGACGCCTCTCAGGGCATGCTGAGGCCCTCATATGATATGTGCAGCCTTTATAGGCCACAGAAAACTTCCCAGACACAACCAGAATAAGTTTCCAGTTGAATCTGGAAGGTTCTCAGTAGTCCTCTACCTGCAGGTTTGGAAACTGCAGTGGGTCAAATCTGCAGGTTCCAAACAAAGATGATCCACACTGTATGTACTCAAAGAAAGGGAGTGGAATTTGTTGGTGGTGATGGAATTTGTTACCACCTTAGGTGCTGGTTTGACTTGGATAGGGCTTGTCTAAATCCCAAGGTACTTTGGCTCATAGACAGGTCGCTCTTTTATCTCTATATGGTTCTAAGTTACTGAAAAGCTTCTACAAAATCTTCTGCAATGAGGGTGGAAATGTACATCCTCCTACCTCTTCTCTCAGGTGCAGTCTGCAGATGTACAATTTTCCCAGCTTTAAATGGTCTCTTCTATGCATGATACTTAACTAACTTCAGAAATGCTTAATTCAGGCACTTCACTGAGCTAAGAACAAGTGATCTGAATTAAGAGAGAGAGAGAAATTGGCCAGCTAGCATTCATGACTGCACAGTTTTAGAAACGCAAAAGCATAACACAAAATCAGTAAGATTTATAATAGTAAGATTTTTATAATCAGTAAGATTTTTAAATATTATAAATAATAGAAATATTATAAATAATATTAAAAAAATTAGATAATAAAAAAATTGCAGAAGAACAAACTCAGTTGGATGGCAGTGTTCCTAATTAATAAGATAAATTTGTCAATCAGCATATTTGTTGGACAGAATCTTGTACTTCTTAATCAAAAAGGTGACAGATATGGAAAAAGAATGTCTAAGAAATGAGTCAAGTGATTTTAAGTTGTGGATTGAGGAGCCAAGTAAATTAAGTGATAAGGCTCCTTGATAAGAGTTTTAGTACTGAATGCCAAAGTGTGGAAAATGTTTGAAAGCAACATTGGGAGGAATGGCTGTTGAGCAAGAGAGATGGGTGGAATTTGGAAAGTGGCAAATCTAAAGAATTCAGCAAAATGAGATAAAACAGCTGGAGAGAAAAAAGTATGCATTAGACTTGTTGGCTGGAATGCTATAAACACACGAGGTTTTTATAAAGGCCAAACTAGATGTGATGTCAGTGGTATATGAATGCATTTTTAACGTATTTTTGTTGTTACTGAAAGCTATATCAGAAGGTAGTACTAGAAGTAGCAGCAGTAGCAGCTTTGAATCATATGTAGTGGAGAAGGATTACATCCACAATCCTGATCTAAATTGTCCCTCTGCCCACAGCTAGAAAAATTTGGAAATATCTGTGGATTTGATGCACCTCGATTTTCACATTTAGTTTGTGTTACATTTCTCCACTGTTGTAGATATGGATACTTTTATTTGTATCATAACAAAAAAATTAGCTTTAAAAAGAATTTATTTACTTTAATCACCCTTCCCCAACAACAGAAGTTTTAAAATAAGATAGGATTTTTAAAATATTGGAAACTTTGGGGCTTAATGTTTTCTGGATTTTAATTGCATTAAGTAGCAGAGATCCAGTGAATGTTTTGGTAACAATAGGTACTGCTTAGGGCCAAGCTGCATTTAAAACATCATCTGATGGTCTTTTTCTTTAGCTGCTGCCGCCACTATTACTACTACTGCTACTTCTAGTACTACTAAGTAAATAGCACTTAGATTAAGACCCAATATGTATCAAGCTAGTGTCAGGATAAGGATGCTTTAGCTTAAGGGTGGCCCTGATTCATGTGGCCCCAATATGGTCCCGCCATTCAGAGTTTTTTTCCTGGATTGAGAATGTTAAATCACAGAAGTGAATGGGGGCTTTACACAAGGTCCCAATTCATATGCTGTGTCGTGGGCAGTGGTGAGTTCCAGCAGGTTCGCACCTACTCTATAGAACCGGTTGTTAACGAGAGATAGGACATATAAAGTTTAAAAATAGCCATTTAAAAGTGGCAGTCAGATGGGCATAGAACCGGTTGTTAATTTCTTTGAAGCCCATCACTGGTCGTGGGCCAAAGGGAAACAGGGATATTGGTTCACAAAGTAATATGAACTGTGTCTGTGCCTTCATTCTTCATGTTGTCAGGAAGCCATGTGTGTACTGTATATAATTTTGGAGAACTTTGTTCTGCATTGTGAAGCAATCCTAAGATTAAGATACATATATATTTCAAACAGGGGCCAAGTTCCAGCTGAGGCAGAACTGAATTACTTAGGAGTGGCGAAGACACTTGAAATGTATGGAGTTGATCTTCATCCTGTCTATGTAAGTAATATTTTTAATAAAAGGACCTATACAAGTGCAACTGTGTATCACTGTGCAGACATCCAATAATTCATTAGTAGTGTTGGGGCTCAAATGCACAAACACCCCCGATTGTAAAGATTGACCCTTTTCATGAAATCCATAAGGAGTAGGACATGCGTAGCTTTCTTCCTTTAAAGGCAAGGCTGTCCTGGAGATTTTAGGCAATCATAGGAGGCCAGGTTTATCATGGAGGAATTAGAATCAAAGTTTTCTGAGGTACATAGTCTACAAAACTATGCAATAGCAGTTTCTTATCTTGAAAGTACACATTCCTGGCTCTTACTGAATTAGGGGGAACTGCCTTCAGGCCATACAGAGGCTTAGGCACCATATTTCAAATGCAAAGTAGGCAGAGTCAAAGGGGAATTCTTACCAAATTATTATGGGACCCAAGGTTGAAGAACAGAGACCAGGAATAGGGGCTGAGTAACTTTTTGAGGTCAGAAGTCAGAGTCAACTAAACAATAGCTTTTTGAGCTCCAAAGAAGACATTGGTGATTTTTTTTTACTCTGAACAATAGAATCCAATGCAGATTCACAAGCTGCTTTTGAAATTCAACTTCAGTATAAAATGCTGAAGAGTCCCTGGACAGCATAATCCCTGGGCATGGACGTGGTTGTGCATTTCTTTGGATCCTGAAAAGTGTTAGCAATCCCCTGAACTGGCTGGAGAAGATTGGCCTCACAAAATAGTAATTATCTTGTTTCATAATCTATTGCTGCTCTTTTTTCTGTTTAAGTGGATATTAAATCCATAGGAAAACAAATTTAAAAGACGCCTAGATTAAGCAGATTTATACAGAAGGCATCAGTGAAAGAAAGTGGTTGCGTTTTTGTATTAACTGTGGTGACAATTAACTGTGGTAAAAAAACAGTGATAATAACAAATCTAAAGGATTTATTCAAAGTGTAATTACAAGATAAAAGGAGTTTATTACAAGAGTTGTGTTCAGGCAGGAAATATGAAAGAAACTAAGTAAAACTCTTCAAATGTTCAAAGTAATAAGTATATAGAGTATTAGTAGCTCTGGATTAAAAGGGTGTGTATTTGTATATTTTTAATATTCACACTGAAAATGCCTTAAAGGTAAAGGACACTTATAACCTGATAATTTTTTAAATCATGTAAAGATAGGCAAGCATGCCCCAACTTGCCCTATACAGTGTAAGAAATGAATTTGATTGAAAACAAATTGAACATAACTTAAGTTAATTTTGAGAGAAAATCCAAGGCTTATCTTGGATTTAAGCTTACCTTAACTCCCTTCTCCACTGGTGAAACAACAGGGGGTTGAATTTGGAGCTGCTACTGGGAAAACTGCAGGGGAGAAGCACCAGTCTCCCTCTGGGAGAGGGGATTTCTGCAGAAAGTACAGGTGGAAGCAGCTCATCAAAGAAGGGAAAGTCCAGTTTTCTCCTGCTTTAATTCTGGCTTTCTTTAGTGTTTATTAAGCCTTTCTGTGAACAAATGACCTTGGTAAACTTTAGACAATATCTCTAGTTCCATGTATTATCAGAAAGGTAGCAACAGCTCAAAACTAAACATAATAGAATTGTAGCATATTTATGAAAAACAAACTTCAAAGCAAGCAGGTCATAAACATTCAAGATTTGTAGAAATGAAGTCTTCCAACATGTGCTAGGAAGCGTCTAAGGAAGGAGTGTGGTG
Source organism: Cryptoblepharus egeriae (assembly GCA_030015325.1). Lineage (NCBI taxonomy): Eukaryota > Metazoa > Chordata > Lepidosauria > Squamata > Scincidae > Cryptoblepharus > Cryptoblepharus egeriae. The sequence goes on from JAREYC010000002.1 coordinate 189,685,674, forward strand.
ACTTCTAATGGAAGACATTCCTGAGTGTTGGCACAATTACTGAAAAGATTACAATGTGAAAATACTTCACATTTTTGGGTGTAAAACCTTTACAATTTACAGAATTTCTCCAGTATGCTAATTTCTGGAACCAGATTTGAAGGTGAAAGCTACTGTCAGTGAATTTTTTTAAAATTTGTTTTCCAGGGGGAGAACAAATCTGAATATTTTTTAGGATTAACCCCCGTAGGAGTAGTTGTCTACAAGAATAAAAAGCAAGTAGGAAAATATTTCTGGTAAGTAAAATATATCAACCCATAAAGGAGTAATAAACTTAGCATACTCTGTTGTATGTTAATGTAAACTTGTCATGACACCACTTTATGACCAATCATTGGCCAATCATTGGTTGTGCTGGCTTAAATTGGTTGATATCAAGCAGCCCTTATGACTAATTTTTGTAGTCATAATGGTAATTGGGCAACAGTGCTCCTCCCAAGCAGCGGTTTGTTTAACTCTTGAAGCACATAGCATAAACTGTCTTGTCATTTTTGTGACCCACTAAAAATTGGGTCATGACCCAAAGTTTGGGCATCACCGTAGATGATGATGTGAAAGATGGTCTATTCAGGAGCAACTTGCATTATGAACCACACAGTTGTTATTAAACAACTGTTATTAATTTTTTTAATTAGCAGGACCAACTGAACTTCAAATCTGGATACAACATGATAGATAACCAGGTGTCTTCTCATGAGAACTTACATTTCAGAGCCATCCTTAACTATATTTTGTTTAGGTGAATACCTCACCAATGCAGGCATCCATTCCAGACCCTCCCATGGTAGATACTGGGGGTCCACAAGTATTGGAGACACCCCCTGCATTCCACCATGCACATCTATTAGTGCAATTTAATTTATCTGTGGATATAGAGGCTTCTCTCTTCTATAGAGAATCAGAATGAATTACTGGTCTCACATCCACATAAATGAACATATAAATGAACAATTAATTCAAGAACATAGTTACTGGCTATCATAACTTCATAGTGAAATTAGTGCATTTAGGGTGCAATTCTAACCAATTTAGGACAGCTTAACTCACCTGGCATATCTTCCTGTGATGGTTTGGGGATGTCAGCATATGCCTATGCAATGGCCTAACCCCCCACCCCTGTATTGGGGCAGAAGTGTCTTATGGCACTTTTGTGACACTTCCTGGTCAGCACAGGATTTTTGCGAGCGATTATGCCACCGTAAATGGAGGTTAGGATTGCAGCCTTTGTGATAAACATACAAAACCATTTCAATTTCTGTTGTTTTGCTTTTTCTTTGCAATTATTTTTTTCATCTTTATGAATATTTTGTCTCTTTCTAATACTTAGGCCTAGAATCACAAAGGTCCACTTCAAGGAAACTCAATTTGAACTTAGAGTTCTGGGAAAAGATGTAAGTTTGTTTTTTAAAGAAAATAAAAGTTTAAGTTTTTTAAATATAAATGGCCAAAACCTGCATTTTACCAAAATGTTACTTATGGTCTCCGTAGCATGCTACAATAGCTGTTAAATCTGACAAGAAATGTCTTAACTAGGCTGATAAAAACCAGAAGTTATACTGACCTGAACTATAGAGGGGTGGATGAGTACAATTTCTGGCCATAAGGAAGCATATAATTCTGCAATCCACTCCTAAAGTAACCATGATTAACTATTCTATCTGGTCCTAGTTCAGTAAATTGAGTTAGATATAACTGCTGTTTATCTTTTGATACTCAGAACATAGCTTTTGTAATAGATGTTTCCCCCCCCCCTGAGGAAACATCATATCACAAAGCAGGTTCTTTAAAAATAGCCTTTTTAGTTGGTCTTAAAATTTATATTGCACATTATGAATATAGGCTATCAAATTTACCTCCTGTAGATAATATCAAATAGAGAACGGTTTGTTCCATTTAGCACTTTGGGTTCCTCCTGTGATCAAACTTCAGTGTATGATTACCTGAGGGGGAAGTATTATTACTTGTAGCTTTTCCTCATGGCAAATTTAAATACAAGATGACAAAACAATGAAAAATTCAAAGCTCTTAAAAAGCTGTGGTTATCCATTTCTCATCTATATATATAGAAGAGAAAAGTCACTCACTGACTGACTCACTCACTCATCAACGCCCTGCCAAAACCACCGGGCCTAGAAGCGTGAAATTTGGGGTGGGTGTTCCTTCCGTGACCGAATGGTGCACTAAGAACCAGTTTTTGGAAATTCCAACCGGAAGGGGGTGAAAAGGGGCGCAACGCATTTTCCTCCCTATACTTTACATTGAAGAACTGAAGACACATCAACATTCTGCTCCAATCCCCGGCTCTAGAAGCATGAAATTTGGGGAGGTGTTCCTTCTGTCAAATGAACACCCACCAAGAACTGATGTGGAGAAATTTAATCCTTAAGGGGCTGAAAAGGGGTGCAATGTGTTTTTGTCCTTTACTAAACATGGAAGGCTGACCAACCACCAGCCAATTTGGTGCTCTGTGTCTGGTGCACTGGGGGGATGTTGTTTGGAGGGAGGGGTTGCACCAGGGAGGATGCTACACATGGGGGACCATTGCGCATGGGGAGGTGATGCACACGGGGAGGTGATGCACATAGGGAGGTGATGCGCATGAGGGGTTGATGTGCATGGGGGGTTGATGCGCATGGAGGGAATGTTGTGCATGGGGGCTGATGCACATGGGGATGTTGCACTTGGGGAGGTGATGAGCATGGGAGATGATGCGCATGGGGGTTGATGCACATGGAGCTTAATGTGCATGGGGTTGATGCACATGGGGGAATGATGCATATGGGGGTTTGATGCGTATGGCGAGATGTTGCGCATGGGCGATGAACATAGGGATTGATGTGCATGGGGGGATGATGCACATGGGAGGATGATGCACATGAGGGTTGTTGCGCAGGGGGGATGATGCGCATGCAGGTTGATGTGCATGGGAATGATGCACATGGGGGGTTGATGTGCATGGGGGAATGATGCGCATGGGCAATGAACATGGGGGATGATGTGCATGCGGGGTTGGTGCGCATGGGGGGATGTTGCGCATGGAGGGATTTTGCGCATGGGGGCTGAGGAGCATGGGAGATGTTGCACATGGGGGGTTTCTGCGCATGGGGGTTTGATGCGCATGGGGAGTGATGTGCATTGGGGGGATGTTGCGCATGGCGGGATATTGTGCATGGGGTTGATGCGCCATGGGGGATGGCATACAGGGGAATTGTACTCCTGCAATGCAGGTTTGCTTTTCGCTAGTGTAACAATAAAAGGAAAGGACAAGTAATTCCACTTAGCTTTGGAAACTTAAATCTTGTTAGATACATTGTGAAATGGGGGTCTTGTTCTGAAAAAAAAACTTTTTTGGGTAATGATGTATTTAGGTGAACGTATGTATATATACATATGTACGTATATACTTACGTACGTACACACGTACGTGTATGTGTGATAGACCACTAGGCAGTACTTCCTCTCTATGTGGTTATGTCTCCTCAAGGAAAAATGGAGAAAAGAGTAACAGTGACATCAGGAGCCACTTCCCAATGCATGAACCCATGCAAGAAAGACATGTATAACACCATTCATAATGTAGGATATGTAGTTAATCTGTTATGATTATCTTTACTTTTAGAAGATAACTAGCTTAAAAGGCTGCACTCCATCTGGACTTTTAAGCTAGCTCTGTGGAGGGTGTTTTTGGTTTCTGGCCCAAAACCAAAGACACAAATACATTGTCTCTGGAATTCAAATGGCAAGGCTGCCAATTTGGGCAGGACACAAATTCCTATGCTGGATGTTCAAGCCGCAGATGAAGAGCAGATTTTCAATTCCGGGATCATCCTGATTCCAGAAAGGAATAATATGTCTAGATAGAGAAAGTGTGGCCTAAGAGGGGTTTCGGATGCACAGACGGACAGACAGATCTATAAAGATGTATATAGATGTATGAAGCAGCCATTCATAGTGAACAGATCTTTGCTGATTTGGTTGCTCATTGTTTGGGTATTAAAACTGGAAGAAAAGAGTACATTAAGGCAATTCCACTGTCATGCATGGCATTTCCTATGTTAAGCATGTCACAGTGCAATCCTAACTCCTGGTTAGGCCAGCACAAGTCCCATAATGCCCTGGAGGTGTTGCAAAGGTGTCGTAACGCACACTGGCACATTAGGCCAGTGCACAAACATGTTCTAGCCTCCCCTGAAACACCAGTGCAGAAATAGGAAGATGGGTGAATTGTGCTGACCTAAATTGGTTAGGATTGTGCACTCATATTATCAAATGCAAATCCTTTACATTGGAGGGATCCTTCACAGTGCTTTCTTTTTTATTTCAGTGTAATGAAACATCCTTCTTTTTTGAAGCACATGGTAAAAATGCATGCAAACATTTATGGAAATGCTGTGTAGAACAACATACATTCTTCAGGTAAATAAGCTATGGCATTAAATAACCTATTTGGAATGTGACCGAAGACCAGGGATGGTAGAGCTTACAACTAACCCTTCTGTGCAGTTAAAGGATCCCAGTTGTTTTTCTTAAACTAGGGATGTAATCCAGAGTAACTATGGGGAGACCTTGTTCCGGTATAAGAACAATTTACTCTGGATTGCAATATGAATTTCCCATAGGTTTTCACTAGGTGGTGTAGTAACTACTGGTGCACATGTCTCTTAGTGACAATGTCTCTTAATGTGCTCCCATAGTTACTCTGGATTATAGGGTAGGTTGGACTTGGAGATCTGTGAATAGAAGAATAATTGCTTCTAGATATATGTAACAAATAATTGTGCAAGAGTTCATGCAACACTGTAATGGATATATTCAAAAGTAGTTCTGTATTTCCTCACATTTATCTGATAGTTTTGTCTAGTGCAAGGTGTAAAGGTAAAGGTGTACCCTGTGGGTTCCCCTGCTGGTTGTGACCAACTCTAGGGTGCGGTGCTCATCCATATTTTTAAGGTGAAGAGCCAGCACTGTCCAAAGACACTTCCGTGGTCATGTGGCTGGCATGACTAAATGAGTAAAACAATTTGAGTTTTTTGCAGAGTAATTAGAAGCTACAGTATCTGATTTTTGAACAGCCTCAGAGCTTGAGGCAATTAGTCATCTTAATCTGGACTGCTGGACTTTCCATCTGTTTTTCATGATAATTGTGAGCATGACATATGGTTCAAATTTTTTTTAGATCTGCCAAATTTTGTGGTAGATTTTAAAGAAATCATTTATGTATTTTTCCATGCAGAACTTATTTTAAATGTTGCTGCCATTAAGAGTTTGTGTTAATATAGTGGTGAAGAGATTGTGCTGTGAATAAGGACTTCCCCAGCTCAAATACTATGTCTGTCATGAGCTTGCTTCTAGCTGTGGGGTAGCCACTCCCTTTCATCCCCTGTTCCCCAGATGTTGTATGGTAATAACAACACTTTAATTTACAGGATGTGTGTAAGGATTACGGTATGATAATTGATGTGAAGTACTTTGCACATTCAAAAATGCTTTACAAACATACCATTATTCAATTAATTGTCTGTAAAACAAATAAAAAAGACTCACTGTAGCTGAATATATATCCCTTGCAGGAAGAAAAAACTTCAGTTGAATACTAAATGAAAAATAATGGACTCAAACTTTCCTACTCCATTAAATTTTATCTTTTTTAAAATAATGCAGAATGCCGGAAAATGAGTCCAATTCTCTGTCAAGAAAACTTGGCAAACTTGGGTCTCTTGGTTATAAGCATCGTTACAGGTAAGGAAATTGCACATTGGCCTCAAACCTCTACATTGATTGATTTAAATATAGTTTAATTTTTCTATTCATAGAACTTTTGGATGTCTGTATGGTTTTCCTGTCTTCTGCTTTTTCTGAACTTTTGTACTACAAGCACTGAGGCTGCAATCCTAATCTCCATAGGCCGGTATAAGTCCCATCGTATGTCCTATGCTGACTGGTGGGTGGCACAAAAGTGTTGTAAGGCACTTCTGCCCCATTCCTGGGGTCTGGCTGCTGCTCCTCCAGAGATGGCATGGAGCCACCTCCAGAGAATATGCAGCTGGGAAGCAGCTGCTGTGGCTGGATGATCCCCTTGCCCTCCACCCTTGGCACAAATCCAGTTGGACAGGACACCTGAAAACCAGGACAGGACATATGGAAGCCCTAGCCTTCTCCCTCCAACCCTTGCAAGAGTTTGGGAAGTGTTTATGTAGACCAGAGATTTTCAACTTTTTTCATCTCATGGCATACCAACAGTTTTTTTTACCATTGTCAAGGCACACCACGCTGCTGCTAGGGGCCTCAAATCCCCCACTTGCCCTATTCAAATGTTCTCTTCAAATATCCCAAATGACCCTCCCCAAAATCCTATGGCACACATGCAGACACCATCAGTGTGCCATGGCATAGTGGTTGAAAATCGCTGATGTAGGCAATCAGGAGTTTGGGCTAGATCAAGGGCTACCCCCTTGATCTGGTGTTTTCAGTCTTTTTTCATTCCTGTCAGTTGGCACAATCTCACAGCTGTAGCTTCATGACCCCATTGGGTCTCAATCCAAGGTTGAAAAACACTGGAGTAGGAGGTCCAGTGATCTGACTTTGTATAAGACAGCATTATATGCTCTTATCAAGTTTTATTAAGGATATGATGTGGGGGAGCTACCTAGTGGTAGTGGGTTGAAACAGGAATCCCCAAACTATCATCTGCCAAGTACATCTGGTCCATCACCTTGTATTTGGTACCCCACCACCATGAGGCAAGACTCGGTCACATGGTCCTGCAAGATAAAAGTTTTTTTTTTTGTGGGGCTAGATTGGAGTCTAGTGTGCTTTGTGACTAAGAAGCAATTGAAATAATCTGACACGTATATAAAAATTAATTCTATGATAGCTCTTCCTAGAAACAGTGTGTTCATATGGAGATTTGCAGAAGCACACACACTTCTAAGTAAATGCTTAGATATTCAGGGAGAATCTAAACTTGCTTCTTGGCTCTGTGCTGGCATTATGTGGGTAAAATAGTACCAGCCTTTGCAGAGACTATTCATATGAGCATTTCAGTAATTACAGCTTTTTTACATACAACATAATTGCTCTTCACTCATTAGACAAATCCACCTGGATATTTTTCAAATATTCCATTGCAGATGGTTTGGCAACTGGGGATTATCACTAGAAGTGAGTTGTATTTTGCATCATGAAAAGTTGCTCAAGAACGAAGATTGTCAAGGCACACCTTGACAATGTGCTTTGCTTTTGTGGAAACTTAAACAGTGTTATCTGACTAGCAGATCATACTGTGCGATGATGAGGTGGGAGGGGATAGCACATTATCTCTTGTTTTTAAAAGTTCTGTTAGGACACTCTATAGGAGAACATATTGCTTAATATTTAAAAGCTGCAATTTTGTCACTAATTTATTTTGTGCATCCTGAGCCGTGGATAATTTTTAATAGGAAGACTTAAATAGAGTAAAAGGGAATGGTTGAGCTGGTGTGGTGAAAAGCTCTGCAAATGCACAGGAAACGTCTTCCCAAGTAGTTTGTTGCTTGTTTCATTTCTGTTTTTATAGTGGCAACCACACTTCTAGGATGTGCAATTCTACCCAAATTCTCTTGCTGGTAGAACCAGCAGATTCCCTCAGCCACCTGCATATAGCCCAGTTACAGAGGATGTACATTGCATACAAATTGTCTTGGAGTCTCCAGTTGGCAGGAACAGAGGGAAGGTGGTAAAAGCTTGGCTGCCTGTTGATGAAATTGTTGCAGGGTGGGGTGCTTTCCCCTCCTCCACACAGTTTGTGAGGCAGTGCTCCTGTTGTTCAGTGGTACACCAGCTGCTCCTTTCTCCTCTCTTCCTGTTCTCTGGATTTGAAAAGGAAGAGAGAAATGAAATGGAAGAAGTGTGGAAGTAAAAAGGATACTAGTCTTGAGCATCTCCAAGACTAGTTCACTATTCTCCTCCCATTCATATTTTCAGAACTTGTTTGGGGAGAAAGAGAATAGTGAATTAGAGGTCCTCTTTCACTTCCTCTTACACTCCATTCCCCTTGTGCTTTTCTAATCCAGGAAACAGGAGAAGGAGTGGTGAAAGTGGGCAGATGGAAATGAGTCTGCTGCCATGGGGCAATTGCCTCAATAGGTCTCATAAAGGAGCCAGTACTCCTTGTTCCTTAGCTTTTCAAAGGAAGTGAGCATCCATGTGAAAACCCTGACTCATGAATGGATCTCTCATCCAGAAAGCTGAACTTGGGCATGGTTGTTGCTTATGGATCACTAATTAAATGACATTGTTAGACATGTGCTTTAAAGGAACTTTGTACACTGCCCTGAGCTCCTTGAAGGAAGGGCAGTATAACTGTGAAAAACAAGTAGGCCTACAATCCAGAGTAACTACGGGAGCACGTAAGAGACATTATGTGTACCTGTAGTTACTGCCCCACCTAGTGAAAACCTATGGGAAATTCATATTGCAGTCCAGAGCAAATTGTTCTTACACCGGAGCAAGGACTCCCCGTAGTTACTCTGGATTGCGCCCTAAGTTGCTTTTTATGAGATCATTGAGCAATAAATGATCATTGAGATCATTTGTTTCTTATGCTGTGTAATTGTAGAAACATTTGTTTCACAATGAAACTTCAGAAATAACTGGGCTTGAAAGTGAACTAGAATGAACGAATATCTCTTACTCAAATATGAACTCATTCTGAGTTTTCCTTTGATTTATTCAATGCATTTTGTTGCCTTTTTCTAGTGGTAGGACAGCTTTGCAAATGAACAGAGACATTTCTGTCCAACTTCCTCGACCTGATCAAATGGTTGAAAGAAGTCGCAGTAAAACTTACCCCAAAAGAACATCAAAAACACAACCAATTGGTAAGTCGTACTGATGTCAACAGCCCCTGTTTACATTGGTGGAAAGGAGTTCATTGAAGAATGAGATTTAAAAGCAGAAATCACTGGCACGTTTACTATTGAATAGTTTTAGATTCCATCTTGATTTTGCTGGTTTTCCCTTCAGAAACTCATAATGCATTGATAGCATCAAATTTGTATTAAAATATTTGTTCATGTAGGGTTGTGTCCGAATTTGACATACATATTCCATTGAACTTATGGGAGTTTCATTTATGAGTAGACCTATATATGTTTTAATGAGGTGTGAAAAGAAACATCCCATTACCTTGAAGAGGCATCCATGACTACTCCACCTACATATGCTGCATTGGTGCTGGAAAGTTGGACATAATTGGAGCTTGACTCATTGGAAAACTGGGGCATGTTAAACCAAACTTACGATACTATCTGTAGCAGTGGTCCTCAAACTTGTGGTCCTTAAACTTTCCATGGTCCAGGGGGACACACATTTGCAGTTCTATGTGGAACTGTGTATAAGTTCTCCCACTCATCTGCAGTTTGTACTGCCCAGCAGCTGGGCAGCCTGCTCTCAGTTCATCTCGGGGCCAGGGCCAGCTGGACATGCAGAGTCCAGCAACTGGGCCATGCATGCCCAGTTGGGACTGGGATAGTATTTTTGTAAATTTTTGTAGAAATTTAGTTAATAGAAGTGGAACATTCCAACTTTCCACTTGACAAAAGGAGAATGAAGATGAAACTGAGTGTTTTTTATAAACATTGCATTTTAAATCAAACTTTTAAATACGAATCATTTTTGAATGTATTTGTTTAGTTGTGTAAAGAGGAGAACAATATGCATTTTGAAAATATGCATATTTCATGATACGTCTCTGCCATGGGATTTTGCAAAAATAACATTGATAGAGCAGAGAGGGAATATGAGAATAGAAATGTTGAGCAGCTGCACAGTACAGGAGTGTTTACAGTCTCTTTGATGTCTAGCAGAAGTTAGCATTTCCAGCAGCAATGTTACTTAATCTGAGAAGTAGGCAGGGAAGGGTGTGACTGTTGTTCTGCTACTAAGAAAATGCAAGCAATTCACAATGTGTAATTTTGTCAGGAAGGCACTCCTTCCCGTACAGAATGTCGCTATGCTATGAACAAGAGAGCAGTTTCCTCTAGATACACTTTGTTATTTCAGAATTTGCAGATTAATTAGTGTGTGTCATGAGCTCTGTGTTGAGTGTTATTTGCTTCTACTGATAATAAAGCTGAACCCCACTTTCCTGTGAGCATTTTTGGAAGCGGTGCTGCTTTTTCGATTGCAGTTTCCATAGCATGGAAAATTGCACAGACTTTCAATGTCTGTATTTATTAACAACAACACAGCTTTTTATTTATGGTTGTCAAGCTGTAGTCTTGCTTGGCATTAAAGCAAGGAAATCAGATGTATTGGGAACTCAAAAGTCCAAGTAATGTCATTACTGTACTACCCAGTTGGTAATATTTGTATACAGATAAAGCACGAAAGAGACTGAGGTTGCAGTCCTAACCTCCAGTTAGGCTGGCACTTCTGCTCCACTCCTGGGGGTGGGTTAGGCCAATGCACAAGCATATGCCAACCTCCCCACACCATCATGACAGGTGAGTTAGACCAGCCTAAATTAGGATTGTGACCACCGAGGCACAAAAAGCTCAGTAATTGCAACGTTCCACATGTTGAGTGGAAATGAGATACCAGATTATATACAGTGGTGGGCACCAGCAGGTTCGCACCTACTCTATAGAACCGGTTCTTAACAAGAGATAGTACATATAAAGTTTAAAAATAGCCATTTAAAAGTGGCTGCCAGATGGACAGAGAACCGGTTCTTAATTTCTTTGAAGCCCATCACTGATTATATACCTGTGTTAGGTTGAACTAGAGGGGTTTATGTTTTGTTTTTGTTTTTTGTGGGATGTGGGGGTTTAACCCTAACCCTAAACACAGCATCACATTTTTGTGTTTAAGAAATTTTCCAGAAATTAAAATAGATTAATTTTCCTATAATGCTGCAACTGTTGAAACTATATCACCTACCTACTACACTCTTAAAGCATTTAAAATCAATAAAAGTGAATGAGCTCACTGGACTGTAAAACTCATTAAAGCTGAAATTCTAACTTCCACTTAGGGTGGTGTAAGCCCCAGCATAAGTCCTCTGCTGACCTGGGGTGTCACAAAAATGCTGTAAGGCACTTCTGCCCCATTCCCTGGGGGATTAGGCCACACACAGGTGTACACCAACATCCCCACGCAATCATGGGAAGATATGCCTGGTGAGTTAGGCTGACCTAAATTTGTTAGGACTGTACCCTAAGTAGCCAACTATCTTCCATAAGGTTGCATAGAAGGCAAAGCAAGTACAGTGCCTAATGGGTAGTGAATGGCATCCACCTCCCTCTTCCTGATTTCAATCATTTACCTGAACATGAATTGAGAAAATTCAGTCACTGCCATGACCCAAAGCTATAGATTCCAGACAGTAAGGAGATTGCCTTGAGGAAGTAACCCTCCAAGGTTATTAGGAAGCCTTTAGAATTGTTTTTTCCAGATTATCTTAAAATCAAATGGGATTTTAAGATAATTAAAATGATTTCCTTAAAATTAAACTGTAGGAGAACATAGTTCGTCTGGGAGAGATTCCAACTCATTTCTTCCCAAGTGAACTGAGACCAGGCAGGTAAAACAATGCAAGCACAAATTGTTTTTGCAAAAGCCTGTAAAATATCAAAGCAATTGAGGTGTTAACCCTGCTTAACCTGTGAAATTCTCAGGCGCAATCCTAACCAATTTAGGCCAGCCTAACTCACTTGGCATATTTTCCTGTGATGGTGTGGGGATGTTGGCATACACCTGTGCACTAGCCTAACCCCCCCGGGAGTGAGGGAGAAGTGCCTTGCAGCACTTTTGAGATACCCCCAGGTCAGCACAAGATTTATGCCAGGGCTTCCGCCAGCCTAAATGGAGGTTAGAATTGCAGACTTATGCTGCTGTCCTAAAGACACTTTTCTGGGATTAAGACCCACTGAACACAATGGGGCTTACTTTTGAATAGATATGGTTAGGATTGTGCCATTAATCACTTGACTTTCACTTTTCTGGGAATTAGGTGAGTTTTACAGTCCAGTGGGCTCACTCATTATCGGGTCCTTTCTATAATGTTCAATAAGAGAAGAAGGTACTCAGACAATAAACAACAGAATAGGGCAAATATGACTACTATCTTTGCAGCTCCTCTAGGATGCATCACAGAAGCCTCCAAGGTGCTAGAAAGATACAAAATGGTGAAAGACAAAAATAGCGGTATGTCAGGAATTTCTATCATGTCCCCAATAGTGTCCTCTTCCTCGTAAGTATAGTCTTGCTATTCTGTATCACGTGGGTGGATAAGAAATAGAATAAATGTATTATTTTACAGATCCTTTGAATTCTGTAATAATGGAATAATACATCATTTCCTTTTGATCTACTTTGCAAAATATGTGTCACCCAACCCTTGAGAAAGGGTAAGGCAGTAGTACGTTTAATCAAAAATATCCAAAGATAACCTATCTGGTTTTGCAAAAATATATACTCTGGCTTTCTACATGTTTGGAATGTTCTTATGAATAGTATAAACTCTTTACTTTTTCATACTTTAAAATAAAGAATGTCCTCTGGAAAAACTTGGCTGTTAAGCTGTTATATAAGGCACAAATCAAGAAAGTAACTTCTTTTGCTGTTTAAAAATATTTTTGAGGGTTCAAATGGGTTCAGTTTTTTCCTCCTTGTGCCATGCAGCATGTCTGATGTAATGGACTCATTCATTTCTACAATTCTTATTCAAGTGATTTTTTTTCTCACATTACAAACAACCATATACTGAATTCAATTAACCTACTTAATTCTACCTTATCTGATATGTTCTGGATATTATTTGATTAAAAAACACAAACCTAAAACTGATTTCCAACTCTACAGACTCAGTTAAAAGTTTTGCTAAAAAAAATGAGCTCATGAGATTTCTCAAGTGTCATAAGATTATTTCAAAAATGGTTTCAGAAATTCAGAACTTTTTGTCAAACATAACCTGTTTTAGTAGAATCCACTATTTTGTCAGCTATTAGAAGATATCAATAATCTTTTTAAAATTTGCTATTTATGATGCAAATCTAACCTTGTGCTAAGGCTTATCCCAGCATAACTGGGGGTTAGAATTGCAGCCGAAGTCAGTTCTTCTTATCTGCTAAGGTTAGGTTCTTGGAAATCCTAATGGAGACCTAATCTTTGACCCTTTGGGGAAATGGGATTATCATAGTTTCCAGGACATTCTTTTACCATATACTCTATTAGCTGAATTTACCTTAAGTTACAGGAATAAAGTTTCAAGAATATTTGTGGGCCCTGGCTACTGCTGGGTACTTGTGGGCACTGCTAGGCAATGGGCATTAGCACTGGGTGATGGGAACTGGGTTGCAGGCACCAGTGGGCAATGGGCATTGCTAAGCACCAACAGGCCCTGGGCACCAGAGGACATGAGGGGGCAGTGGCAGGCACTAGGAGGCACTGGGCATCAGTGACCACCGGCACCACTGTGCAGTGGGCACTACTGGGTGGCAGCAGGCACCATAGGGCACCAGGCATGATTGGGCTGCGGGCTCTACTGGACACCACTGGGCACCACTGGGCACAACCACCACCAGCAGGAACCCTTACTGGGCACCAGAAACCACCAGGCAGCACTGGGCAGTGAGCATCCCTTCTGGGAAGCAAGCAGGGATCCCTATTCAGTCAGTCAGTCAGTGACTCACTCTTCAATTTTATATATATAGATGAACCTGAATTTTAACTTGAAGTGTATGGGGGTGGGTTCATCATCTCCCAACATCTTATTCTTAAGAAGAGCCTCCATTGGATCAGGCGAAAGGCCCATCTTGTTCAGCTTTCTGTATCACACAGCGGCCCCCCAGATACCTCAAGAAGCACAAATGCCACATACATTCAGGTGCCCTTCCCTACCTCTGGCATTCTGAGGATGTCACATCTGCACACTCCCTTTGTGGCTTGTAACCTGTGATGGTCCTTTTCTCCTTTGTGCTGGAAACAGTAATTCTCTGAGTTGAAAGTTGTAGCAATGATGATGGTAATTTATCCATACTGGCTATCTCTTGACTTACAACATACACACAGCTGATTAAGAACTATCTAATTGGCCTAAGTGGGTTTAAGTCATTTGAACCCAAATGAACCACATCTAGGAGCACTAAAAGAACTTAACAGTGTGCTCTCAGAACCTCTGTCAGTTATCTTTGAGAAATCCCTGGAGGTGTTGGCGTCTGGAAGGGGGCTAATGTTGTCCCAGTCTTCAAAGAAAAGAAAAAGGGAGACCCATGAAATTACAGACCTGTCAGTCTGACACCAATACCAGGAAAGATATTACAACAAATAAGAAAACAGTCAGCCTGAACACGTCTGGATATCTGTGCAGTGATTACTAGAAGCCAACATGGATTTGTAAAAAATAAATCTTGCTAGACAAATCCCGTCTTTTTTTTAAAGCAAGTTACTAGCTTAATAGATGGTGAGAATGCTGTAGATGTAATTTATTTTGATTTCAGTAAAACATTCAGCAGGGTTTCCCATGACATCTTGATTAGCAAGTTAGAAAATATGGACTTGATCTGTGATTTTTCAACTTTTTTCATAACACATTGGCAGGGCACTGAAATTGGAGAGCTTGTAAAGGAACAGAGCTTGTGCCAGGACTTATGCCAGCTAACTGAGGGCTAACATTGAGGATTGCAACCTCAATGACTGTATGCATAAATGTACACTCACAAACTGCTATGGCACGCGAGTAGATTGTCTGCAGCATACCAGTGTGCCAGTGTGAAAATCACTGGACTAGATTATATAATCTTTAGATTCAAAATTGATTAGACAACCATATATGAAGAGGGTTCTCATCAATGGCTCCTAAATCAACCAAAGAGAGTTTCAAGTGTTATATCCCAAGTCTTTATGTTTAGGCATTATTTCTCCTCAACATCTTTATAAGTTACTTAGATGAAGGGATAAATGAAACCCTTATCAGATTTGCAGCTGTGGTCACTAATACCATAAAAGACAGCAGATGAATTCAGGATGCACTTGACAGATTTGAATACTAGACTGAAACTGTTAAAATGGAGTTAAATATAAAGTTCTTTGCAAGCAAAAAAATAATAGTGGTATAGAAAAGGTAATATGTGGCTTGGTAGTAAGATGTGTGAAAGGAATCATGGTATGGTAGTGGATCACAAACTGAACATGACTCAGTAGTGTCATGTACATCAGTGTGACCATACAGAATGGAGGACAGACTGCCTGTACCTTTAACCATTGCATAGAAGAGGGAATTGAGGCAGGTTTAGCTCAACACAGAAGGGTTTAAAAAGCAGCACATGTCTAAATTCCCTCTTCTGTGCAATGGTTAGATACAGGCACTCTGTCTTCCATTCTGCAGTACATGGTCACCCTATGTACAGGCCAATGTTATGTGTCTACTCAGAAGTAAATCCCATTGAGTTCAATACATTTCAGTTGTTGAAAGCTAATGCGACTTTAGGTTGCATCATAGCTGACCATAGCTTCCAGTTTATGAGAAGTAGTGGTTCCACATTATCCCATGCTAGTTAGACCTCATCTCATTATTTACCACAAGGATACAGCCAAACTGGAGCAAGTTTAGAGGACAACAAAATTTGTCAGAGGTTTGCAAATGAGGAAAGGTTGAGGAAACTTCAGAGCCAAATTCTATGCATTTTTACTCAAAAAAACTCTGATAGTCAATAAGACTATGGGTGCAATCCTAACCATGCCTACTCAAAAGTAAGCCCATTGTGTTCAATGGGTCTTACGCCCAGGAAAGTGTCTTTAGGATTGCAGCCTAACCCTGCTTAAGTAAAAGTAACTCTCATTATAGGCAATGAGGTAAGGATGGATAGGATTGCAGACTTAGAACACAATCCTAAGTGCTGGTTGAATCAGTGCAAGTGACTTTTAGGCAGGCAGTAGGGAGTGGGTGATGGGGCTCAGACCCGGCAGTTATGCATGCTGGATCCAAGCCTCCAGCCCCGGGATAGTCTAGAGATAGCCTAGATCCAAGCAGACCTAGCAGGGCTGCTAAAGTTTTCCCTGCTTGTAGTGCAGCAGCAGCTCTATCCTTGAACTAGATTCAGCGCAGGCTGAGCCTGCCTGATCCAGTGCAAGCCAGGAATGTGCTGTCTATATGTTTATGCTAGAGAAGTCTAGAACAAGATAGTGCTCTTCAAACTTGATTAGCTGTGACACTGAAAACAGAAAAGATTTGTTATCTGCTGCCCCAGAGAATGGAGGTCTTGATATACATCTTTTGGAGATAATCTCCAAAGAATTTTGGAGAATTTTGTAGGAGAAACCTACAGAGAATTTTGTTTCAAGTGGCAGTCAGAACTGATGACCTTAAAGTCCCTTCCAGTTCAGTGATTCTGTGGACATTCACCTCCCCATTTCAAGACAACAAATGAAAGTGAAACCGTGCTTACCCTACTATGGATGGTGGTGTTGTATTGCTAATCCCAATGGAGTTTTTCCCCCTCAAATTTAACAACATAGCTGGCTACCAACACCATATCCATTCTTTTTTATACTAAAGGAAGGATGACAGTTTTGCTGTATATATGCTTGGGTCCTATAATGTCTCAGTCTGCTTTAGATTTAAGAACTTAAGAAGAGCCTCAGCTGGATCAGGCCTGTACGTCCAATCTGTTATTTCCAAAGCTAGGAATAATCATTAAGCTACCATAATTAGTGCACACTGGGAACACTATCCCTTTTACATTCTTCATTGATGTATTGCCTTAAAACCACAGGAATCTGTGGCACTGTCATTGTTCCTTTGTAGACATGGGTAAATCATTCCAAAGACTACTGGAAGCAAAAAAGAATGATGAGGACTTCTGAATGAGCCTTCCAAAGGCTTTTGTTTCCCTGAGGCAGAATGATTATTCAAGTGTGAAAGCTAACTCCACTCCACGTGCTCTATAGCAGGCTTTGTAATGTGCCATTTGGTAATTCAAGCACTACCTGTTTGTTTTCTACAATTAGGTGCATTTTTTTTTTAAAAGTAATCTACCTTCTCACTACAATTGTTTTTTTGATAGTATTACATAAGGGCAATATTGCATTCCATATACAGTATTTTCATTGGCTGGCCATAGTGCATTATCAATACCATGTCTTATTTTTTGCCAATATTCCTGTCAATTTCCAGTTGTTAAGTTTGGTTCTTTTGTAACATGGAATAGCTGAAACATTTCCTTGCCCCATTTGAATCAAATTATCTATTTGGTCATGTCTGACCCTTGCAGATTCAATGAACCAGCTCTCTCCATAATTTATGATCTTACACACAGATTGAATTGTTTTTCAGTTGCTTTGTGTTTTGGCCAGTGTCTGCTTTTTGATTACATCTAGCCAATATGTTCCTTGGTATCCTTGTTGTCTTTTGCTACTGACCATTTAAGCATAGCATCTTTTTCAATGAGTCTGACTGCATGCTATGGCCAAAGCAACTCTTACTTTTTATTATTTTGCCTTCCAGTGATATGTCCAGTTTTACATGCTGCAGAACTCCTTTACTCATGATTTTTGCAGTTTATGGGATACACAAGAGGCACCTCCAACACCATAACTTAAAAGAATAAAGTTTCCTTCTATCCAACTTTTTCATTGTCCAACTTTCATAGCTATATGTAGTTATGGAGAACATGTAACTGGCCTGAAGGTCTCACCATTGGACACCATATTGAAATCATTTGAGAGTCTCTCCATGGCATTTTCTTAGTTTTACAGGATAGTTGCCGGGTCTTTCCTTAACTGTCCCCATTTATCTGGCCTTGGACCAGCCCGCACACCTGCGTGAACATGGACACATGTCTCAACTGTCCCATTACCCATTAGAAAATATAATTTGGAATGCACTAGTTAAGCACCACGGTATTGTCTTGATATAACTCTTGCATCTCTATCAAGCAAGTGGTATAATGCCCATATTACGTTTGGGAAGCATCTTACCTAATTAGGGCCACCTAGTTAGATGATGGCAGAGGTGAGATTCAAACCAAGGAAGTCCTGATCCACAACCTAATCTATATTACAGTTCATTGTATGTCTACTCAGAAGTAAGCACCTCTGAATTCAGTGGGACTAATTCCTTGGTATATGTATATGAGATTGAAGCCTTAGCCATTACTCCCTACCAGTTCACCAATACTTAGTTTGTTATTTTTTTCAGGATCACATTGTACAAACCAAGTTATTACAAATGCTGGAGAGAATGAAGGAACAACCAAAATAATTTCACCATCACCAATAAAAAGGTAATGATAAAACAGTTGAAGGACATAAATGATACCAGTAAATCTAAAAGAAAATATTCCAGTTATTTATCTACATTTTTAAGCTGGAAAGGGATAGTATTTGGATCTGGACTTGTTGGCTTTCTTGGTCTTGGGAAAAAAATGTTCATCTTTTTCATTAAACATGGATTTACTGGTCATAGCCAGTTCCTTTTTTCTGGGAAAAGGTGCCAGTACATTCATTCCAGGTCATTCCCATATGACTAATTAATTAGCTACTGGAGGGGGGCAGATGGAAAAAGTTGCTGGTTCTGAGTACTGGTGTGTACCCCCAGAAAAAACCCCTGGTCATAGGTAAATGTAACATGAAAGTAACAATACCTTTTATAGAATTATTGAAAGAATGAATGAAAGAAGGTTGTATAGCTGTTTCCAATTTAATAGTACATTATAAATTACCTGGGTGATTTGGGGCTTTGTATGCTGCATAAGGCCTATTCTTTTAATAATGATGCATGGCGTTGTGGAGTAATATAACTGGATAGACATTTTCTGTGTTGTTTCTGAGAGGACTTGGGTAGGCAGACATAGTCCTCTCAAGGAATATACCGTAATAGCTGTCACAGGGAATTTGGCATGTGTTCCTTTATATAACTTTGGGAAAGCTCTGCTTATAAAGTATGATTTAGTTGGAAATATTGTATCCCTTCATTATCTTGGTACTTCTGGGATTGTATAATGACTGCTACTTCTGAAATACTTTCCTTACTCTTGCTTCTGTTGTCTAAACGCACACACACATTTGTTCACACATCAAAAACATAGTGGATTTCTAATAATTGTAAATGGTATGTTGAAAAGCGCTTTAAAAATGATAAATAATAAAAAGCTTGTCCTTATGTCTATCTTTTCCTGCCAGAACTTTTGTTACTATAAATGTACTGTGTCTGCCAAACAATGCTCCAGATGGAATTTTAAATTGCCTAAATTGATATTAAGAAAATTAGTCCAAGTGCAGGTGGAATGAAACAGATGGTCTCAGTAGAATTGTAGGAAGGAACTTGTGTGCTTATACAAAAGCAAGTCTTTCCAGGCTTTGGTTATCAGAAAAAATAACTGGGGAATCGGTTGAATGTATTTATTCATTTCATTGAAGAAGTTATATGACAATTCTTCCAGTGAAACAATGCAATGGATTCCTGAAAATAGTCAAAGGTTCTGTATGTGCACACTGCATGTATGTAGTTGTGTATGCAGTTCAAGCTCAAAGTGGTGTAATAAACATGTCTGAAACCTACCCTTTTTGGACAACTACCAGTGAGACAGTAATCTGTTTCTCACTGGCACTTGTGAAGGTTTGATGAGTGTCATCCCAACGATAACGGGATCTCCAAAGATCCTGCCGCCAGACCATGCTGGCCATAGATAAAAGTCATAATCTAAGGCTAATCTATAGATACACTAGAATGTTACAGTGAAATGAAATGCTCCAGACTGGTGGAGTATCATATTTTTGAATGCTCCTCTACATGAAAAACACTTCTTGCACATAGAAAACCAACAAACAATGAAAATCACTGTGCATTTATTAGGTATTGGTACATTTTAAAAAATCACCCCTCATTTGCCATCTCAGGTAATACGGTTCATTTTCCTGCAGTGTGTAGATCAGCTAAAGACAAATTCAAAGCTAATGGACAGAGGTAGAAAAATCAAACTCCACAACTCTGAGGTTCCAAATCTAGCAACTATTTTGCAGAGTGGAGCAACTCAGGAGCTCAGTCACTTATTCCTAAACTAGTGAAAACGTACCCGAATTGCAGGAGTAAAATTCCCCTGTACGCCAACCCCCTGCTGAGCATCAACCCCATCCCCATCCATCCCCATGTTCATCCACCTCATGCACATCATCCCTCCGATGCACATCAACCCCCCATGTGCAACAACCCCCATGTGCAATGACCCCCATGCGCATCAACCCTCCCATGCGCATAATCTCCCTATGCACATCAACCCACATGTGCATCATCTCCCTATGCACATCAACCCACATGCACATCATTCCCCATGCGCATCCACCCCATGTGCAACATCCGCCATGCGCATCAACCCCCCATGTGCATTAACCCCCCATGCGCATTAAATTTCTCCACATTGTTTCTTGGTGGCTGTTCTGTTCATGTGACATAAGGAACACCCTCCCCGAATTTCATGCTTCTAGGTCTGGGGATTGGGGCAGAGCATCAGTCACCAATTCTTCAATTGAAAGTATAAGGAGGAAAACGCGTTGCGCCCCATTTCACCCCCTCTCGTTGGAACTTCCAAAAACCAGTTCTTAGTGGATCCCTCTGTCATGGAAGGAACACCCTCCCAAAATTTCACCACTCTAGGTCCAGGGCTTGGGGCAGAGCATCCCTGAGTCAGGGATTATTCAATGTAAAGTATAGAGAGGAAAACGAATTGCACTCCATTTACCCCCTTCTGGTTGGAATTTCCAAAAACCAGTTCTTAGTGACTCCCTCCGTAATGGAAGTAACACCCACCCCAAATTTCACGCTTTGAGGCCCAGCGGTTTTGGCTGGGCGTTGATGAGTCAGGTCAGTCAGTGAGTCAATGAGTGAGTGAGTGACTTTTCATTTTTATATATATAGACAAGATGCTGAGACTTGGCAAACAGGACTTGAGTTTGGCACTAGATAGAGTTCACTGGTTCACTGCACGATGTCTTTTAGTGGTGAATGTACTTGTGAGCAATGTAATGTGAAATAGGTAACAAGGTTTGTCTTGCAATCCCTTCAGCAGAGCAACTGTCTTAGCGATGCAGAAGATAAGATCCTGGATCCTAGACATCAAGAGTCCTAGTATAAGATCCCTAACACTTGCATAGATCTGAGTTTAGATTGTTAAGAATATGATCTAACCATCCTGCTTTGTCCTATACTCACTCTTATAGATCACATTTAAAGATGCTTTCCAAGCAGCCCCTTTAAGCCTGATCATCAGTGTGTTAATTGTTAAAAGATCACTGATCAACTGTAACTGCTAGAAAAAAAAACTGGAACTCACCCATGAAATTCACATCTCAACCCCATTCAAAGTGGTTCAGTTTAACCTCTCTCTAGTGTTCTGCGGGAGAATCTTGGTATCTGAAGAGTTTCTGTGATTTAACACTCTTGACTACTATATAGCTTAGGAGTCTATAGCTTAGGAGTCTAATATATAAAATGCACTGCCCAAGATCACATATGCACATGCAATTTTTTTTTTTTTGCAAATCACTGTACAGAAAAAGGTCCTTTCATAGTAACTCACAGATATTTTACCAGTTTTAGTTTTAGCATTATAATGATATGGAAATTTTTTAAATTCATACCTTTTATGACAATGTTGCTGTTTTGCAAGTTTTCCATTATGAAAGAATGATAAAAAATTGAGTTCATGCATGCAAAGGCTAAAAGGCAGTTTAGAAATAAAACTGGCAAATTGCCTGCATCAAGTGGGGTCTGTCACAGATAGCTGCATTATATACGTAAAGAATAGCCTTCACTCTTTGCTGCGTAGCCCTCCACTCTTTGCTAAATCCTTTGTTGATTTCTGAATAGTACATTGGAAGTGACTCTAGCAGGCATTCTCAGCCTTTTCAGGCTTGAGAAGTTGGTGAAAACAGGTTTGCAATTTGCTTTTTGAGCTACCTCCCACTGAGCCTTTTCTAATGGGTGATCCTTCCTGAGAATAGCATCTTGCAAGCTGTGGCTACATGTGGTGCAAAGAAAGATGGAGGCATGCAGTCAGTGATGTGACTGAATATTTTGAAATTTGGCTTCCCCTTCCTGCAAAAGATGAAGTGTCTCTAAAGAAAGTCAGTTCTTTTTATTTGCTGGGATTACGTGCCTGGAAAACCCAGAGGATACTGAGTCAGGTGATATGGAGTCACTGATCCTATAGAATCATTGAGGTTGGGAGAGGTAGCTAACTTGTCAGCAGCAGGTAGCTTCAGAAAGGCACCTGTGATAGCTTCAGGATGACCGATGGCTAGTATCAGGATGCCACTGAGAACTGACTGCATATAATGCAAGGGAAATTGTACCCTTATTTCCCATGGATAAGCAAATCTGTGGGAATGAAGTATGCAATTAATAAGGATTGACTGTATGGACATTTGCCTATTAGATCTTTCACTTTCTTTCTGCATAATCATGATAATTTCTATCAACCTTATTTCCCTTTCTCCACATTTCCTATCTCTGCAGTGTTAAAGCAAGATTCTGTATCACTAGTTCTGGGTATGGGTCAGAACATGAACTGGAGCAGGGGGACATAGGGACAAGTAGATTTACAGCCATTTTCTCTTCCTAAGTTCACAATGAACTCAAATTTCCAATGCTGTTACACTCCATGCTCACTTATTTGACATAGCCCAGTCAATTTAGTGGACTGACACTCCCCAAAGCCAGGTTAAATCTATGCTATGTTTTTTCCTTATTTATTATTGTTATCCCAAATTCCCAATTCTTAGGGAAATTCTCTTCCCTCACCCTTGTTTTTTCTCTCCAGAACAAGTTTGTGAAGTACAGTAAAACCTTGGATTGAGAGCATTTTGGATTGAGAGTGTTTTGTCTTGCAATACAAATTTTTGCAAATAAATTTTGTCTTGCAATACAAGTGATGTCTTCCAATACAAGCAAAAAAAAAAAAAAACAGTCCTGGCCAGGATATAGCTGGTTTCGGCAGTCCATCAGCACCTGCTTAGCATCTCCTGAGAGACTAGCCTATGAATGTCTGAAGTAAGCCTGTCACAGTCATTGGGGCTCACTCATATGTAAGGAAGGCAATGGAAAGGAGCCTGAGAGACCTAGCACTGCATGTCTACTATAAAGTTAGCCCTATTATAATCAGTGGAGCTTACTCCTGTGTAAATAAGGTTGGGACAATGGAAAGGAGTAAGACCCTGTGTAAGGTTGGGACAATGGAAAGGTACCTAAGAGACCTAGGCTGCAATTCTATGCACAATTACCTGTGTGTAAGCTCAGTATACTCTAATGGGACTTACTTCTGAGTAGACATGGATAGGATGGAGCTGCTAGCTTTGCACTTCTACTCGAAAGTAAGCCCTACTGTATTCACTGGGGGTCACTCCTGTGTAAGGGGGCAGATTGCAGCCTGAGAGACCTAAGAGACTAAGGGCAAAATCCAGAGTAACTATGGGGAGTCCTTGCTCCGGTATAAGAACAATTGGATTGCAATATGAATTTCCCATAGGTTTTCACTAGGAGGTGCAGTAACTGCGGATGCACGTAATGTCTCTTATGTGCTCCCATAGTTGCTCTGGCTTTGGGGGTAAGTGCAAGTTAATTTGTTTTATTTTTCTTTATAGTTTGTATTTATTATTTCATATTATATTTTACAGAATTGTAATCATTTTAGGACTGTGGGTGGTGCAAGTAGTTAAGACACTGTGCCTGTTAACCAGCAGGCCA
The DNA here is from genome assembly GCA_030015325.1 of Cryptoblepharus egeriae. Taxonomy (NCBI): domain Eukaryota; kingdom Metazoa; phylum Chordata; class Lepidosauria; order Squamata; family Scincidae; genus Cryptoblepharus; species Cryptoblepharus egeriae. The sequence goes on from JAREYC010000002.1 coordinate 189,709,432, forward strand.
GGGTTCGAGACCAAGGTCTGCCCCACAAGACAGGGTAAGCTCCTGTCCTTAGCCCAGTTCTGCGATGCCAGCTGGATCCAATCGTATCGGCTCTGCCTTTCGATTGGACTAATTCAGTGGTGTGGAGAGGGGGGATTTGCTGCTTGGGTAACAGCCTATCCTCCATAACAGTCTAACCCAGGCTTTCGTGCTTCGCATGCAGCGTATGCAGCGCCATAGTCTCTCAAGACTGATGGAGGCCGGCAATAATTTTTATATGAATATTTTTGCAATTGTGGAAAAAAATCATCTGTTTCCATTATTTCTTATGGGAAATTTTGCTTTGATATCAAGGGTTTTGCATTACAAGCGTGCTTCCACAACAAATTATGCTCATAAACCAAGGTACCACTGTAGTTCATGCTGACAGTTGTGACTGGCCATAGCTAAGTTTATGAACATAACTGTGTGAGAATTTGAATCAAGAATAGGACTGGGGAGATCTGAGTTCAAATTCCCCTCTAACTCCAGTCCATGTTGTCAACATATGAGCAGGCAGGTGTTTTGTTTATGTGCCAATAGTACAAGTCTCTGCAGAACAGCACCTGAGTTCAGAAGAAAAGGCTGTAGCAGAATGTGCCAGAGGTCCTGCCAAAAGTGGAAAGGCAAACATTGCTGGTAGAATATGGAAGACTGCTGGGGACTCAGACATTTTCTAGACAGCCAGGCAGAGACAAAGGCAGCATTTGATTGTAATGCAGGCAAAGACCCTAGAAGCTTTATAAATAAGCTGGGTGGTGGAGGGAAAGGCCAAAGGTCTGCTTTGGGTATGTGGAGTATGCTAGCACTTGGGACAATAAAGGCCATATTCAATATTCTCACCCGTGCATCATTAACAGATGTGCTAAAAACCTAAAAACTCCTCTCATTTAAGAAAAAACCATGAGGACTGAAGATATACAGTATGTTAACTCCTTCCCCTTATAGTGTTGTACTGTTCCCCTTGTTCCTGCTGACAGTGTTCCCCTGTTGCTAGTATATTCAGTAACAGTTGCTAAAATAAAAGACTGTGCCAGGGACCAGAATTACAGTGGTACCTTGGTAAAGATTTGTGGTGACAAGACAACATAAACAAATTATCTGTCCAAAACGATGTGCATACATAGGCTGTTCAAATAATTCATTCAAAGCATGCTTGTAATCCAAAACAATTGTGTATCAGAGCAAATTTTCCCATAAGAAATAATGGGAAGTCAATTTGTTCCTCAACCCACAAATTGATTACAATATTATAATATAATACAAAATAATAAAGAAAATACAAAATATAAAGAAAAATAAAACAAATTAACCTGCACCTACTGTGCAATCCTAAGCATATCTACTCAGAAGCAAGTCGCATTCAATAGTTCTTACCCCCACAAAAGTGTGATTAGGATTGGAGCCTTATGGCACAATCCTAAGCATATCTACTCAGAAGTAAGCCCCACTGAGTTCAATGGATCTTACTCCCAGATAAGTGTATTTAGAATTGCAGCCTAAGCCTCTCTGTTTCCTCAGGCTTCAATCTCGCCCCTTACACAGGAGGGAGCCCCACTGATTACTTTAGAGTAGACATGCAAGGCAGGGTCTTTCAGGTTCCTTTGCATTGCTCCCTTTACAAAGGAGTGAGCCCCATTGGCTGTGTCTGTCTACTTCAGAGTAGAAATGTATAGGCTAGTCTCTCAGGAAAGGTTGAGCAGGTGCTGCTGAAATGCCAACGGGCAATATCCTGGCTGGGACTAATTTTTTGCATTTATCAAGACATCGCTTGTATATCAAGTCAAAATTTATTAGAAATGTTTGCTTGTCTTGCAAAACATTCTCAGTCCAAGGTTTTACTTGTAAGCCCATACTCGAGATCACATGCACTTCACTCTCACAGTATCTACATGAGGCTGAGGAAAATCCTTGCACTGGCCTTGCATGGTGGTGGCCTATGGAGTGTTTAGCATTGAGGGATGAGCCTGGCCAGCTGGGCCTTCAATGCAATTGGGTCTTTTGCCAGGGCCTGACCTGACTGACTCCCGCCTCCATCCTTGCAGGTTCTTTTTCTTAAGCAAGAGCACTTTCAGGTTCAAGTGTAAATGTTTAAAGGAATTAAAGTTCCTTTAAACCTGTTCATGACAGGTTTAAAGGTTTTTATTCCAAAACAGCTATTTCAACCTGCTTTCTGCTCACCTCTAACTTACCATAAGGAACAGATCAATACAGATAAGGAGGCGCCAGTTTTAATCCCAGCTGTTCCCATTAATAGCCTTTTTATTTCCCAGTGGAATGTAATCATTGGGGAAATCTAGCATACAAACAAATGCCTGGAAATAATTTTAGAGAGTTGGATTTTAAAGTGCTTTCAAGTTTATTTATTTTTTAATATTTTAAGAAAATGTTGTGTTTTTTTTTACATTCCTTAGTTTTAAAAAGTCAAGAAATGAGAGCAGTCCAGAAACCCAAAGAAGTAAAATGAGTGCACCATGGGAAGAAAACTGCCCACAGAGGTACATTGCACTGTGATGCCTTGGAAGAAGTCCGCAATAAGCTGTATTTATATTGCAAATTTTACATTATGCAAATTATGGCTGCGGTCCTAAAGACACTTTCCTAGGAGTAAGATGCATTGAACATAGTGGGGCTTACTTTTGAGTAGACATGCAGTAGTTAGGATTGTGCTCTAGATATATAGTACATTATATATGTGTGTTTAAAAATGAAATGGCCCCAAAACAAGGAAGCATGGTGTTTGAGGGAATGTTCCAGGTCCATCTCTCTGCCCATTCTCATTTCCATAAGTTACCATACTTTATAGCCTCAATTGCTTATGTTTGTGAACTGTGGCGTACTTGTTGGCTCATTAATACCATTCCTAATTATTTAGATATTAAATTAGTAAAATTGTGGTGAGAAGACAATATAAACAAATTACCTGTCATCATCTGCATAGCTAGGCTGTTTAAATCTTACTGCCTTCAGGGCTGGATCTTATATTCTTTTGTATTATAAGAAAAGCACATTGTTGAAGGTATTGATTTGGAACTAGAAATAACTAATGTGGGTTTTTTTTTCTTCAGCTTTGTGATACACTTTCATCAGTGGAAATGTCTTTAGTGGCCTATAAGCAGGCCCTGAAGCCTTCTGTTCAACTGTTTTTTGTTTGAAAAATGCAATGCAGTATATTTATTCCTGAGAAGCAATAGCAACCTGAATCTCCGTTTGACCAAAACTTGCTATTTACATCCTGTACATATTTATCAGTGTAAAAATTATGTTTTCTGCTGTTATTGACAAATTAATAACAGAATTCATGAGAGATTGTCATTATATCTGAAGTAAAATACTAAATTTATCTACTTATAACTTTGCTTTGACCCTAGTGGGCTTTATAATTCTCCCAGTGACCGCAACAGATCACCAAAGTTTTCTTATTCCCGGAGACGACACCCTTCAGGTGGAAGTGAAAATGAACCTGGGCAGCAATTTAGGAGGAGGTGAGAGCCTGGATATTAGTAAATAACATAACGGTCATATGCTAAATATTTTCCATGCCTATCTATTAAACAGACCTAACATAGAACAGCATTTATCTTATTGTGTTATAATAAGACATTTCCTGTGGTTTCTGTTTCTAATCAAATGTTAAATTATCTTTTTCCTTTCTAGATCCCGATCCCGATGTAATACTAGTAGTGGCAGTGAGTCAGAAAATTCTAACAGGGAACATCGGAAGAAAAGACACAGGTAAATATGCAATACTTGGGAAAAAAGAAGCATATAGCTTTCTTAACTTACAACACACTGGGTTTAAACCAGTGATTTCCAACCCATGGGTCACAGAGAGAATTGCATAGCAATTCAAGGCTGGATTCAAATCCTGGGCCAGTCCTAAACCAGTTGCTGTGATACACTGTTATAAATATGTATATATTCATACAGGAATTTTGCTGAAGTGGAAAAAAATACTTGAGTTGGGTGGTAAAGTCAAAGGCCTATTCCCACCATAATAGGGAGGTACTCTGCTGGTCAGTAGTGAGGGAGGAGATGTGGGGAAGCTTTATGCGGCAGGAGGTGGATATGGTGTCAGCCATGGCAGACACCATATCTTTCCAGATTTGATAGCATGACATGGAATAGCTCTGATTTGCACAAGCAGTAGTGCAGACACACATCCAAGTAACCCTGTTGTGGCTTGACAGGGTAAGTGGACAGATGTCCCTTATCTGAAGGAGACCTCCAACAACTGCAGTTCTTGTGTTGGATGCAGTAAAGCAGTGATACTCAAAACTTGTGAGTCACAATCTACCAGTTTATGTAAAGGTTCTCTGGCCCCTTAAAGGGGCAGGGGAAGGGGTGAGGACAGTGAGATGATCCCCAGCTTTGTATTGCTAAGTGGTGACTTTTACTTACTTTCACTCAGTACAGGCTTCAGTAAGCTCCAGGAGGTGCGGAAAGTCCCATGCAGCCCTCCAACAGGCTCCAAATGGCATGATTGCAAACCATTTCTGTTATCCAGGAGGTTCTTTACAGCAGCTTGTTTTGAAGATTCCAAGCTTTAGGAGTCCTTTGGAGGATTCAGAACAAAACTGAAGACAGGCTAGTTTTGTTTTCAGTTAGCTAAAACTAACTAGTTCAGTTGTTTTTGGAAATTCACAAAAATATTCCCCAAGTGTTCACTTTAATATGTTAATCTTTCCATAGGATACGGCAGGAGAACGACATGGTTGATTCAGGTCCTCAGTGGGAAGCAGTATTGAGGCGACAGAAAGAGAAAAATCAATCCGATCCAAATAATCGACGATCCAGGCACAGATCTCGATCGTATGTTCATCCCAATCCCTTTATAAATACATCTGATAAAAATTTATTTTTCTTAGAATCATGCTTTCTTTCTTGCATCTAAGATCATGAAAAATGGTTTTACAAAGAGAATAAAAAGAAACAGCAGCCTTTTAACTGTTGTAGTTAAAAGCTGCATAGAACAAAACAAAAATCCATAGCTTAAAATCCTGCCCGCAGTTGCCAAATATTACACTCTTCCAAAAGCTGTATTGTAATGAAAATGAAGTTGGAGACAGGCAGATATACACATACAACCTCTTCTAATATGTTCACTTGAGATTTGTTGGGTTGAACCCCATGGCATGTATTGCAGGTAAAATTCCAGCCCAGTTTTCAACACACAAGGCCATGTGTGCTGGCTGTTTTGCAGGCATGGAGGACAGGATCTGGTGGAGTAGGGCTGAAATCTGAAATGAAACCAGATAGAGCACAGGTGCTATTGGCCCATACTTTGTCTTCCTTCCAGATCATCAGGAAGCAGCAGCGACCAGGAGGCAGGGTGACCATATATCCTCTTTCTCCAGGACATGTCCTGTTATTTAGCCTGTGTCCTGGAAAAAGAAAATCTTCATTATCCTCCTTTTCCTTGTGAGCAAGCAACATGTAGCATTCCTGTTACTATCTTTAACAGTTTTAAATTTAATAATAAGTAATATAATGTTTAAATTAACCATATGAAAACAATATATGAGTGTTTGAGCTTTTATTTTGTCATGTCCTATTTTTTTCTTGGGGGTCCTACATTTTGGGGAACGTTGTCCTCTTTTGGGGCTATGACATCTGGTCACCTTTCCCGGAGGGCCTTTGCCCAGGTTAGCATGTTGCACCAGCTGCACCTAAATGTGAGTCGATCAGAGCTGAGCACCGAGGTACATGAGTTGGTTGCATGGAAATATCATGTGCATTTAAATGAGGCTGCCCCTGAAGACCACCCAGAAACTGTAACTGGGGCAAAATGCAGCTCCACACATTGTGAACAAGGCCAGATGTTTTAAGGCTGTTAGGTTGCTCCTGTTCCAACTACCCTGGCTGCTGTTCTGTTTCTGGTTCCAATTGAGGGTGCTAGTGTTGACCTTCAAAGCACCATATGGCTTAGAGGCAGAGTATTTGAAGGACAGCCTACCTCCCACATGAAGTGGCTCACCCCTTAAGGTCACCTGGAGGAGCCCTCCTGCAGTTCTGCCATTATCCTGAAGTTCATTTAGTGGCAACCTGGGGAAGTGTTTTTCCCATAATTATGCCACAACTGTGGGGCTCCCTCCCTGTTAAGTAGCTTAATGTTGTTCAATTAACTTGTTACTCCAAAGAGATAGCTGAGGCTCCCTCTCGTGGACAATTTGAACACTGAATTTTAGCTTTAAATGTAATAGCCAAAAAACTGGTAGGTTTTTCTTTTTATTTAAATTTGATGTAGTAAGAGCAGGAAGAAGAATTTGTTCGGTTTTTAAAAACAAATGAAAAGAAAAACGCATGTAGATAAAATGACCCTGGTCCTCAAAACCCTTGTTTAATCCTGTTGAAATCTGTAATATAGTCCCAGAGGAAAGTGATAGTGAAATATCAGCTTATTCAGATGAGCCCTCATTGATCTTGTTTCAAAGATTTATGTTGTCAGCAGAATTTGCACACTTGCTGCTATTTTTACATTCTTAAAGAAGGGCTGGAGAGCAACAGTTTCTCTCACAGCCCAACCCAGCTATCAGGCCACACAAGAAGAAGGGAAAGGTGTGCTAAAGACAAACATCCTCTGCTTTTGTGTCAGTCAGGCCTCAGAGAGGATTGTTGAAAGTTGTATGCTGATTCCTTCTCTTTCATGGCTGCCTGTTTGCTGAAGCAGAATTATGTGCAGGAATTTGGTATATAAGATCTGTGACATTAGATCATGCTAGTAGAAAAAATATTTTTGCAATTTCAGTGACCTGTTACACCAGCTATAGTAATTTGGTTTAGATCTAAAAAACAGTGAGCAAAATGATAGTAGTGTAGCTAGAGGGGGGAGCTGCCTTGGGTGTCCTTTTTTAAGGAAGAAAGGTGGGATATGAATGAATGAATGGAATTGCAGGTGCCAGTGTGCCATGTAAGGAGCCTCTCCCATATGCCAAGAGAGGCATTCTAGGCAATGAGAATGAACTGAACAATGTCTCCTGCACATTGCTGTCGCTATCCAGAATGGCTCCAGAGGAAAGTGAGAGAGGTTGCTTACCAGATATGAGTTTTCACAATTCAAGTCTGAGTCGTGATGGGAACCTAATTTGAGTTCCTATCTCTGTGACATTCTCCTGTAAGAGGAAGAAGCTTTCTACAAGCAAAACACCACTGGAAATCTTAAAAATCCACATTCTGTTGCTGTGATGTTGATTTCTAAAGTTCAAGTCAAACATCTGTGTGGCCAAAGGGCTTTTTAGAACTAAGAATGGGCTGTTAAAATTCCATTCTTTGTTAAAAGTGCAAAATATTGTCTGGTTGCAAATCATGAATTCATTTTGAATTATTAATAAGGCACTAATGCAAGCATAAAATGTAACGTAAGCATTATTAGCCTATGGCCTGGTTATTGGTCAAAATGAAATAAGAGAATAAAGAAACAGCAAGAAGAAAAAACTCACAATGATGAAATCCCAATGTGCTGGTTTCTTTAGTGGAACCTTGCAAACTTTATAACTCCTCACATGATATATATCACACCAGCCCTATATTTTGACATGCCACATACTTGGGAATAAGGATCTTTTCCCCCAGTTTTGGAACAAATCTTTTCCTCACCAGAGGGCTATCGTGGCTCAGTAGTTCAGACACCATGACTGTCAACCAGCAGGCCAGTGTTGGAGACCTGGATGCTACAAAACAGAGTGAGCTCCTGTCTTTGCCCAGCTCCTGCCACCCTAACAGTTTAAAGCACGTAAAAGCAAATAGATAAATAGGTACCACCTCAGTAGGAATGTAATAGTGTTCCATGCTCCTCAGATTATAGTCATACCAGCCACGTGACCACACAGGCTCTTTGGCTTAGAAACAGGAATGAGCTCTTGACCTATTGACCCTACAGTAGGTCAAGTCTAGCAGTACAATCTGCAGGGGACAACTTTACCTTTTAATCCCCCTCCAAGATTTATTTGATAATTCAGCATCCTAAACCAGGTTGCTGAGAGATTCTACTGCAAGTGTCTCTTTGATTTCAGTGCCATTTCTACTTCATTTGGGAGGGAATGACTTTACCATTCCTCTTTCACTATCATAATATCATAACTTCTTAATATCTGAAAGAATAGGGTACCCCCAAGTGATGGGGCTATGTATTCACTAGGGACAAGGTCCAAGGCAGAAAGTTGGAACTGTTTTTCCCCAGTGATACTGCAGCTTATGTGATCAGGCTATTAGGAATTTGTACACCAGCTGCACACTGCTTTTCAGGGCAGGTTTAAGGAAGGGAAATCTTTCTTATTATACAGTAAACACCAAGTGAACCCTTCTCTGTAATCTTGTCTTTAAAGGATATCTTTTATCTAATCTTGTCCCTGCTGTCAGCTATTCATATGCAGCAATGTCTAATTCTTTCAAAGCACAAACATGACATTCAAGTGACTGATTTTCTCCCTTGGTGAGTGGCTTGGAAAGATGTACACACAATTGTAGCACACAAACCCTAACCTTTTATTGGATATACTGCTTCTTTTGTTCACTACCATTCATCGTTTTATCTAAACATAATTTTCTGAATAAGATTTTATTATAAAACGTAATGACTAAGCACAGCTAATGTTCTGAAAAGACCACTATAATATTATTATAATATTAATAATAATGATGATGAACAATGTAGCCTACATATGTTATGCATATTTAGTGAGCTGAGCTGTGCATTCAACTTCCATAACTAAGCCACTGAATTTTAGATGAAAGATGAGTCTTTTGTTTATTTTTCTAAATAATGAAAAGTCAAACAGCTTTTTCACCTAGACTGTTTTGTTGCTACTTAGCCCCAGGAGTCAGGGAACACATGTTTGCTGGAAATATAGGCTTACTATGAATCTCAGTTCCATTTTTCATAAAGTACAAATGTAGCCTAATTTATTGGATAGTATGGTATATGAGAATGCTGTGAACATGGAGCTAAGAATACTGACCTTTGGGCTTTCCTTTGCAATGGTATCTGAGACATAAGCATTATCAAAACAATTCACTCAATCTTCCTGGAGCATCATGGATTGCTTTTTCATTCCCTGGTGCCTGATTATTACAGAGATTCAGAAGGGGATGCCAGTCCCTCAGGATAAGGGCAGAGTTCACAGCTGCTGCTTTGTGTGAATTGGGACTTAATGAAAGAAGAAAGCAGCTCAGCATTAAAGACTGAAAGATGCTATTAAAATCCTCCCCCTACCCCCCTTCCATGCTAACTAATGGACTAGGCTTCTGCCTTAGGGAAGAAAAAATGAGCAAAAGGAAGGGGGAAAGGGTGAAAGACGAAACATAAAAACAGCATTAAAAGAATCCTTGGCCTTGATAACTTTGGGGGGAAAAAACCACAGAACAATTTTTATTGGGTGTCCTTCTTGAAACATTCTTTGTACACTACCTAGATGGAAGGAAGCTTGTTGTTCCTTTGTTCTTCTGAAAGAAATTTGATATTTTCGGTGATCAAACGCGAGCAAAAAATGTTCCTATTTTAAATGCATTTGGTTTTTCAACATGCTTATCAGTGGGCAAAAAGCAGAAAGCTGAAATGTCTCTTCCTTGGCTAGGCTTTCCATTAAAAAAACAATCTAGTGTCTGTTTATGTGCACCTTTACTGAATGCTAAAAAAAAGGCAAATTGTGATCGGCTCAGAATTCCTAAGTCAGAAGATAACATTTCCATGACCTGGATGTGTAAAGCTGTTCCTCTGTTGAAATGTGAACAGGTTAAAGCAATATTTTTGGTTGATGCAATTTTAGGAATTTGTGTTTGCCCAAGGTTATACTTATGATGTCTTTTTATTGGAATTTGAAGGAGAAGTCCAGATGTACAAGCAAAAGAAGAATTATGGAAACACATTCAGTAAGTATGACTTATGTAAAGGATGAGCGATTACTAATGTGTAGTATAAGTTAATTTATTTTTAAATGCATCTCTCTCTCTCTCTCTCTCTCTCTCTCTCTCTCTCTCTCTCTCTCTCTCTCTCTCTCTCTGCTTTCATCTAATCTCTTTCCAGGAAGGAACTTGTGGACCCATCTGGCCTGTCTGATGAGCAATTAAGAGAGATTCCATACACCAAAGTAGAGTGAGTTTTTTTCCTCTCTAGAGTTTGTGCATGTTCTTATATAGTTAAATCTGCAATTTTTGTTCCTTTCTTTGTACAATCTGTTTTGCATGATTATCGGCTATACTACTTCTTTTATAAAGATGTTCATTGCAAAAAATTGTGCAAAAGTGGAGAAAACAAAAGAATTTTATACTTTAAGGGCATAATCTCTCTAAATATCTTCAGACATCACATAAATGAAAGTGAATTACTCAGCTCCAATTAACTTCATCATGCTTCCGTGTAACATGTTTGCAGAATGTTTGTACTGTACTAGTAAGGCCGGTATTGACATTACTTTAAACCAACAAGTGCCTAACAGAATCCATACTCAGGGTGAAAAGAGGTTACTGTTCTACTGGGGAGCCTCTGGACCATAGATTGCCTCCAAATACTGGTTTTAGTTTCAGTCCAACCAGCATCCTTTGTGCCCAAGATTTTGGGGCTTATAACAAATGGCTGGTGTGATGTTTGGTGACCAGCTGTAGTGCAAAGTAGATGCTCCTCAACAGAATGGTAAGCTCAGTTTGGGGTGGGAAATACATTTTCCAAATGCAATTGTCTCCAGTTTGGGAATTGCTGCTATAAAGACAGAAGAAAGATTAAAACAGGAAGAAGATCAGAAGTGGTTGTTTTAATTCCTTCTCCTCCCTCCCTACACTTGAAGCTATGTTGGACTGATTTGCAGCTAGTTGGGTCTTAATACTTTTTCACCCATCAAATACAGGCCCCCATATCTGTAAGGATTCCGTTCTATCCCCCTGTGGATAATGAAACTATGGATATGGGGAACACTATGTAAGTAGCACCTATATGACCCTTTGGCTTGATCCAGCAGAGACTCTACTTACATTCAATGACTACTTTTGGTCTTAAGACGTAGATAGAAACTCTGACTTGGAACAAAACATGCATGCTTTTATCTTTCCAGAAATTGAACCTAAATCAAGGCCAAGTTAGACATGACAGAAACATCTATGGATTTACACCTGCCAGGGAAGATCCTTCCAACACTCAGAAAACCAAAATAAAAAACAATGTAAAAGGAGTGCGCAGAACACTCCCCAACATAGGGATGTACCTAGCACAATCAGTCCTGCAAAGTGATATTTTTCCACGGCTCTGATCCAATATCAAAAGTAAACCTTTAGGGAGACCCTTACCTTATGGGACAGACTATGGGAAAGTAGACTACAAGAAGGCAAGAAAAATACTCCGTGCTATTTATAAAAAAAAATATTTATTGGGAACATTTGTGCATCCACCTTCATTTATTTGTGAAGGGGCTAATCACATATAATCAGTCATTATGGTGCCTTCTTTAGCTCTCAGTCACATGTTCAATGCTCCAGTCAGTTTGCTGCACTGAATACTGCTGAAAATCAAGGAAAGGAACGCATGGCCATGCCATTTTTTCCTAATAAACTCCCCCTTTACAATTACTCTGATAATCTAACATGGTTGGTTTGACCCACTTGACCCATCCATCCTCAGCTGATCTCCATCAATTGCGAAACCAGTGTTATTGTTTTTTCAGATCAAACTTCCATTTATTTTTTATAATTGGCTGTCTGGGATGCTGACTATTGATGTGTGCCAGTCCTTCTAACAAGGAATGTAATCTCATTTTATATCACAATAGGCTTTTGCTGCATTGCTGAATAGGAAGAAAGGATACTGGTGAAATTCAGCAGACCTAAATGTGAAAACTTAAAACTTTGTTAACTCTTTTTTTAGTGTATACATGTACATAATAGGTGTACATTTATTTATTTATTTATTTATTTATTTATTTATTTATTTATTTATAAATACAATTAAAATACAATAAAACACCACTAAAATTACATATGGTAATAGAGATAAAAACACATTAAAATATAGTTAAAATACAATTAGATTAAAGCTAAAAACGTAGACTAAAAGTGATAAAACAAAAAAGATAAAAAAGATAAAAGCCCCCCAACCTCTACCCCCATTTAAAAAGCTTTTTTAAAATAAAAGGTTTTAAGGCTCCACCTGAAACTCTGTAGTGAGGGAGCTTTCCTCAGTTCTAAGGGGAGGGAGTTCCAAAGCCGGGGTGCCACCACCGAGAAGGCCCTATCTCTGGCCGCCACACCTCTCACGTCTCTTAGTGGCGGCACAGTCAGAAGGGCCCCCTCAGATGACCTTAGGTGACAGGTCGGATTGTACGGAAGAAGGCGGTCCCTCAGATACCCTGGACCCAAGCCGTTTAGGGCTTTAAAGGTCAGGACCAGCACTTTGAATTCAGCCCGGAAACGAATGGGCAGCCAGTGTAGTTATGTACATTATGTCAGGTGCCATGTCAGACATTAATACTTACTCTCTGAGGGCACAATCCTAACCAATTGAAGTTGACACAACTCCCCTGTTCCCCTGTGGTGTGAGGAGGCTTGTGCATATTTGTGCACTGTCCTAACCCCCTGAAGAGCTCAGCGGTTTGTGGTGGCAGAAGTATGTTCTAGACCTTGTCTGTTCTTTGTGTTCCAAATGTTCTGAGACAATCAACTTTTACTGGAAACTAAGACATGCTTTTCAAAATAAAACGTAGTGAATAGATACCTAGAGTATGTCAGTAATCCTTAGTGTTCATCTTTCCAAAAATATGATTCTATCCTCCTATTTGTCCATGACGTGCCCTTGCTGCCAATTTAACTTGAGTGGTGGAGCCCAGGGTTCATAGTGAAATGCATCCAGAGCCACAGTAGCTTTGACTGGCTCAACAGTCACATGTTCTTTGTGCCTTCACTGAGCCTTTTGCAATAGCAATACTTGTTCTGCTATCACAGAATGCCCATAGAGTTGATTGGCTAGTTACTTTAACTTATTATTATTCTTTTTTCCCCTTTAGGACTCAAGGCGATCCCATTCGCATTAGACATTCCCATTCTCCTCGAAGCTATCGCCAGTATAGACGTTCTCAGTGCTCTGATGGAGAGAGATCTGTTCTGTCAGAAGTGAAGTATGTTAAGTACCTCATCACTCACCATGAATGGTTTTCTGACAGAGAAACACTGTCCAAACCCCCAAGGGTCACAGATTATGTGGAACTACTGTTTAACAAGATAGTTTTGCAACATCTTGTAAAAATATTGGGTGTCCTCTGACTGATTCCTCAGGAAACGGCTGGGTGGGCAGTCTGTGCCCTTTTTAACTCCTCCATTCTCCTTAGTTGTGACTAAAGGAGAATCAGTACTGTGTATGTATTCATACTGTTCAACCATGGAACTGTGATGGTATTGAGGAGAGGCTCTTCTTAAATATGAGAACAGGTTTTTGAAGATAACACTATACTTGATGGTATTGAGTAGAAGCTCTTAAATAAACAAACAGGTTTTTGAAGATAACACTGTACTTTTAATTAATATAATTTGAGATGTTTCCAGTTTTCTTTAGGACATAGAATATATGTATGCAGGGTAACTGAAAAGTAACTTATATTGTTCAAGTGGAAAGTCAATAGTGACGTGATAAAATTTAGCACATATCACAATATAACATTATAACATTATTTCTGAACATATAACATTAAATATAACATATAACATTTCTGAATGTATAATTTCAACCTTTTAGCTCTTTTCATTAGTGTACAAATTGAGTGTAAAGTTGATTTTTGTAAAAAGCCCCCAAATAGGGTATTTTCAATCTAATTTTGCAAAAAGTACTTTCTTTGCAAAAAGTGCAAAAAGCACTTTCAAACCAACCTCATAAGAGTATGTTTCAAACTTTCCAAAAAAAGTGGGTTTGATTTCCAATGCAGACATACAGTACTTGAAATTTAGGGACAAATCATTAGAAGGATCTGCTCCAAGTCCCTTCCCAGACCCCAGGACTCCTTTTTATTCTATACAGCTTTTGCAGCTTTTTTTGTCTTTCAGTTCAAAAACAGATCTGGTGCCACCATTACCTGTAACCCGCTCTTCAGATGCTCAGTGCAGCACCATAACAGTATCACAACAGGTCGGGAATTTAATGGTTTTAATTTTGTTCTTGTGTCAGAAAATGGTTGTGAGCCTAATTAGCAATTCATTGATATTAAGGCTGCAGGTTTAACCAAATGCAAATTATCAAAGTTAGGACTGCAATTTAACCAAATGCAAGTTTAACAAGTATGATCAATCAACTAAAGATTTGGGCTTGATTTAAAAAAACATTCATTTACAAGTCTCTTATTTTTCTGAGATTTCAGACAGTTGACTAATTAACTCCATAAGAGAGCTATCTAATTTCCAAGTTTTATAGCTTTCATCTTGAAACTCCTGAAATAAAATCAAGAGAATGGCACTGCATTGCAAAACTTAGGGGTGATGCCAGTTTATAGCTCAGTCCCAAACCAGCTCCCGCTGGCAAGACACACACATGTGCTGTTGCAAACATGCCATAAAGCACATTATGGGCTCAATCCTAACCAATTTAGGCCAGCCTAACTCACCTGGCATATCTTCCCGTGATTGTGTGGGGAGGTTGGTGTATTCCTGTGCATTTGCCTAACCCCCTCAGGAATGGGGCAGAAGAGCCTTCTGGCACTTTTGTAACACCCCCAGGTCAGCATGGGGAATATGCCAGGGATTATGCTGGCCTAACTGCAGTTTAGGATTGCAGCCTGCACCAACAGGCCTCTACTGGCATCAGCACTCGTCAGCCAAAGTAAGTCCAACGCCAGGCAAAGTGGATGGCAAAACAGGTGGGAGGGGCATTTCAGAGCAGGGAGAATGGCAATTCAGGTCCAGGAGGGAGCAGGGTCAGCGGAGGAGGAACAATAAAACTGGGATTGCTTTAAGCAGACTATTTTAGCTGCTGGTGCTTAACATGGGGTAAGAGAACAAATGTTCCCTTACTTTGAAGAAACCTCTGGCTGCCTGCAAATAGCTTGGGTTGTTACTCATTAAAGCAAAAAAAAAAAAAAAAGTTCAATCATCATCTGGGTTAAATGCAACAAAAAAAGTTTTAAACATATTCTGGTAATGCACCATCTATTTTTTAGATTAACAAATATGGTTAGAAATAAGAGAGCTTCCCATACAGAATGTATCTGTTGGAACAATCATTTGTTCCAATAAGCATCAGCAATTCATGTGGCTATTTTGGCAACAGGATTGGGACCTGAACACTAAAAAGGTTCCTATTCAGTTCTACACTGCTAAATATTTACTAATTTGTTCTTTTTAGAGGCGAAATGGGTCTAAAGACAGCCTGATAGAAGAGATGTCACAAGCCTCTCTCAACAACCTGGATGGAAAGCACAGCACAAAGACAATAAAAACAGTACAAGCATCTCGACTCCAGCTAGAGACTTGATGCCTATCGGACTGCAAGTGAATGCACTTCTTTATTTGACGAGTGGTACAGAAGCCCAAATACACTTTAGATGGAAAACTGTTTTCTTTGGCTTATAGATTTCATCTATAAAATGACTTTCCAAGAAAAGTTGGGACTCAAGTCTTCCTTCTTTAAGAGCATTGAACAAAACTGTCCATCATAGCCATCTAAGACAAACTCATGGAAAGAAGATCCTATCATTCTGAACCCATAAAGACGGACTGTAGTAATGGACAGATTATGCTCTAGCTATGTTAAGATGTTATGTTCAATTCTAACACAAGAATTGCATTATTCCAAGCATGGAAATACCCATTTAGGTGGTCTAGAATCAATGCATTTGCCAAATGTGCAATGGTAACTTGCCGAGAATGAGAACTGTAATTCATATGCCTTTACTTGCCCTACCAGTGACATACTTTGTCCTCATTCATAGGAGTGTTGAGTCCATTTTAGAACAAGTTCTTTGTACTGGTCATAACCCTAAAACAAGCCTTTTCAGCATTTATATGTGATCTAATTTTTAGTAAACTGTTCTAATTGGAATGACCCCTGCCATTCTCACTTGGTTGGTTGAACAATATCTTATCTGGATTTTGCTGTGCTAGACTCGTTTAGATGGTTGTCTTAATGGTGGTGCATTTGATCTCAAGTAGCCATGCTTTGCATGTAGAACTCAGCTTCTGTCCTCTAGTCATTATTCAGCTTCTGTCCTCTACATTCCTCTACAACATTATTACATTTTTATCAGCTGATGGAAAACAGCTCAGCCCAAGACAGTGAGCCAATGAATAATACTCATGAGGTAGATCTGTGGACACAATAATATTGTTACTCCCATTTTCTCTTCCCCCTTCTCCAAAATTTGTTCCACACAGTGGACTTGTCCAAGTATGTCTCATGTTTCCGGTCTGCAGGTATGATGGATCAACACTATGATACTATACAGTGTAAGGCATCTTTGTACATACCATGGTTATTAAGCTATGAATGAGATACCAAAAATGATAGTCCAGAAATGGATTTGAAGAAAAGCAGATATTAAAGCAAACAACCTAAAGCTTAAATATTTCCTGTTGACCAAAGTCTTAGACTGTAAGGTAAGATGCTATTAAGAAATTCCTTGCCTAGTCTTGCAATACTAGTTGAGAATTCCCTACCATTTGGCCACTGTTGTGATAGCAGTGGCCTTAGTAGGATTCCCCAGTAGGTGTCAAAAGTTGCCCCCTCCCATCTCCCCGAAGGGGCACAATCCTGGGAATTCCCCCTCCCTTGTATAGACTTAGTGAAGCTTAGTAAAGCTCCCTTTAAAATCTAACTACTGGCTTAGAGCAAAGGCCTCTTAATATTCCCTTAGGACTTGCTTCCTTAGGAACCAACCTTGTTCTCACTGGGTGATACAGCCATAGCACCAGAGTCCTCTTGGATCTACACCTGCTTTTAAACAAGTGCAGACATGAGGAGGCTTGTGTAAGTCTGCCAAGGCCAGAAGGGAAGGGGGATATGGTGGCACAACCCTCTTGGGATGGATCTCCCCTCCCCTCCACCCTTGTTCTCCCTATTTCCTGCCTTCTCCAGCTCTGAAAATACCACTGGCAGGTGCTGGAGGAGCACTAGCCACCCACCCACACAGGAAAGGGAGCCTGTCCTTTCCACATGCTGAGGATGTGCTTTACACCATGTTTGCAACACCCAATGGTAGGCCCACTTAGGACTGGGTCCTAAGTTTAATCTGAAGAAAAGTTTGTTCCCTTTTTCCTAGACTTGCTGGGTTTAAACATTCAGTGTTAACTTTCACCTGGCCCCAAATACCTAATGTCTGGCTTTGAGAAATTAAACATGAAATCAATATATGCAAGTACATTTGTTTTATTAGGTCATGTACACGGACACAATTTTTCCTCAATGTGTAGATAGCCATTTTTAAAGGCAACAAAAACCTGCCCATTACTTCAAAACCAAGTCTGCCAATAGCACAGCTTTAGCAGAAAAATTAGTGGAGGAATTTCCAAGATTAGAACTTTCTTAAAAAAAATGGTAAATAGCACAAAACAATGCATCAAATGTCAAAAGATTACAAATGCCAAAAATAAATACAGATTAAAACACAATTAGATTATACAAAAAAAACATTCAAAACAACTGGACTTAAAATGTACAATAAAAACAATACTAAAAACACAGCACTGCCAACTACCGCGTCAATGAAAAAAGTTTTGGAAATGAAATGTTTTTAGGCTGCTCCTGAAGCTCTTTAGATTAAGTTCTAAATTACAGTGGCACCTCATGTAACAAATTTAATTAGTTCTGGAGGCATGTTTGTTATGTGAATCATTCTTTATGTGAAGTGGATTTTCCCACAGGAAATAATGGAAACTCATATGACTGGTTCCACAACCCCCCAAATATTCATATAAAAATATTAACTATGTAAAAATGATGACAAAATACAGGAATTGAATTCAAAACATGCATTCAATATGCATGATCCTATGAAGTCTACTTAGGCTGCAATCCTAAAGACACTTTCCTGGGAGTAAGCCCCACTGTGTTAAATTACTTATTTCTGGGTAGACATGGTTAGGGGGCTGCAGTCCTAAAGACTGAGCTAAATCTGGGCTAAATCCTAAATCTGGGCTGCAGCTTGAGGGGCAGTTGCGCTGGCTGGCATGGAGTGGGTGGGAGGGCCTCCGGCGACCAAAGGCCTGCGCTGCAGCTTTGGGGGTGGCTGGGAAGGCTTCCGGAGGCTGGGAGAAGTTCCTCCCACCCGCCCCCCCCCTGCAAGCCACAGTGAGGCCCTCCCCCAGTCTCCAGAGGCCCTCCCACCCCACCAGGCGATCTCAGGACACAAAAAGGCACTAGGAAGCCAGGCTTTTAAAGGGGCAGCTGTGTCTTCTGGCTGCCACTAAAGGGTTAATTAGGGAACCGCTTCCCAGCCAATCAGAGGCAGAGTGCTCATTCTAGCCTCTGATTGGCCAAGGGGACCCAGACAATTCAAAAGGCAGGCTGGGGTTCCCCTCTTCTCCCCCATGGCCTCCGAGGCCCTCCCTCCTCCACCGCCAGCGCAACTGCCCCTCCAGCCCAGACTAACAACGAGTGCTGGTTGGCAGGCTTTTTAAAGGGCTTCCAGCCAGCATTCGTTACCTGAAGCATGCCTCGCTACTCGAGGCAGTGGTCCCGTGTAACTGTACATTTGTTACCTGGAAAATGTTACCCGGGGCATTTGTTACCCAAGATACCACTGTACTTAGAACAAATATTCAAAAGATTTCTGAATAAAAACAGCACCAAAGTTAATTGATTTTGTTACATCAAATGTTAGTTTTGTTTTTTAAAAAGCAGACCAGACTTCAATGGTGAGCCTGATTCAATTCTGCTGCAGTTGGTACATTTTTAAAAACAACAGACAAGCAGTGAGTTTTGCCAACATCCACAGCACCACCTCTACCTGCTCTTACCATTGGCTTTTTCCCCATTGCCAGAATCAAGCCTGACTTTAAAAAGTGCCTGAAGGTGTTGCTAAAGTGGAAAAGTAAAATTTCTCATTCAGCTTTAAGGAAGGAAGAAACAATAACAATAAATAATTATCATTAAATAAATAATATTTAATAATAAATAATAAATAAAAATTGAAACAATTTCTTCCTTTAATAAAGGAAGAAACAAAATCAAGTTTGTCAGAGTTATGGTGGGTTTGGTCTCCTCTTTAGAAGGCATTTTGAACATGCTAGGTGGAGAGCCGACTGTTCTTAAGTGTAAAGTCATGTGGTTTTTACTCCTGGCTTATTTTAATTTAGGTAATACTAATTTTTCTTTACCAGAGGCCAAGCAAATTGCCATATAATGCAGAAATTAAAGTGCCTGAAGGACCACCTTTCAGTTCCATTCATTTTGTCTACAAGAAAAAAGAAAAGCAAAAAAGGTTAAGAATGCTGTCCCATTCTTCCTGTTATGTGTGTAATTTTCAGAGCTGAACTTAGATATAATAACCTGCCCCACCTACTGAAGCTAAAGGATTTCTACAGATATTTTAATCAGTGGAGCCCCCAAAACCACAAGTTCATATTAGAAGCCTTCTGCAGTTCATGCACTGTCACCCTGTGCCTTACAACACTGCCCAGTTCCACTGGAAGGCATATTTCCAGTTGCGCTGGGGAGGTCATGTGTTGCCCTCAAGGCACCCACAGGAAGTCAAATACATGAGCATGGAACCCACAGAAAGGAAGTGTCCACTTTACTATATTTGCATTAACCTATTATGTTATTATATCTTATACAGGTTAAAGTGCCAAGCCGGAAGCACCAGCATCAAGCAGCTGCCCACCAGGATTCTGAAATCTTTCTTGACTGTTTTCAAGCTGGTTGAACATGTATGCTCTGTACACAAGCTACAGGCAGCAAATGGTTCTTCAAGTATACAATATCTCATTTTAGGTCAAGGAAATGGATTAGAGATACTGGGTTTCATTTTCCATGTCAGACTCTCTACACCTGAAGAACCAAGGGAGGGAACACACATTTATCTACACAGGTCATGTTCTAGCTGAAACGCAGAGAAGGTATGTAAACCAGCTCTTGAACACATGGCAGCTAGAGTTTATTTATGCCTTTTCTGACACCACATTCACTAAAGGAAGCAATGAATGGGCAACACAAAGGCGAAATTACATGATACAGAATGAGTCAGTGCAGAATTGTATTTATTGATGTGTTTATATCTTTTATTGTTTTTACACATTTGAATCTAATAGATTCACTACCTTCTTACCTGTATTGTGATGTTTGTTGTCCACAATTTCAGAATTTTATGTGCTTCTGAAAGAGCCAAGAAATATTAGTCAAATCAGTATTAGTGAAAATACTTATGGCTAGGGACCTGCAAAAAGTGAGGTTATTTTTCCTTGAAAGGGAGTATTATTTTTTTAAAAAGGGATGTTATTTTCATTTAAAAAGTGAGGTTATTTTAATTACTCCTGAGGGGATCCTGGATAGATGGATGCAAAGGGTTTTTATATTAAAACTGTAAAAACATATATTCTTACAACCTAACAAAGGCTGCAATCCTGACTTCAGGCCAGAAAAATGTCCCAGCTAAGCTAGCCTAAGTAGGCCATATCCTGAACTGGCAAGTTAGGCCAAATCCACAGGATTGGAGGCCTCTGGCTGGCAAAATTGCTTGCTGAAGAGGCAGTAGTACAAGTATAGCATGCTCACTTAGGTGGTGTAGTTGTGCCATACCCTGAGGTTGAGAGGCAGGAGTTGTAATTAGGCTGCCCAAAGACTCAAAATTTTTGCCAACATTTCCATTTTTACTCTGGCTTATCATGAACCCCTATGGGTCTACTCCAGTGCTGGATTTACATATAAGTTAAACAAGCTATAGCTTAGGACCCCATTCTCTTGGGGCCCCCCAAAAAATTTAAAGGAAAAAATGATATACATTTCCAAAATATAAGATAAAAAACACAATAAAACCCACATACATATTTTGTTATGTGCAAATGGCTTTAGATACCTATTAGGTCCTTAAATTACCATATATTCAACACAAAAACAGTGACAATTTGTTGTTGACAAAGGACAGCTGGACATATAAAGGGCCCCCTTTTTTATTTTTATGAGGCTCAGGGCCTCATCAAACCTAAATCCAGCCCTGGTCTACTCAGATTTATTCCATCTGACTTTGAGGAGCTGGAAGAGGGCATTTCTGCCTTGGAAACAGACTCTAGGTACAGTCTAACTGTACCCTCAACATGCCTCTTCTGAACTGCTTAGGCTGGCACAGGACCATCCATCTTGGTCCAGCCTATGTTTACTTACATTGGCCCAAGCCTCTGGTGTAACTAGGCTGGCCCATCATGGAACTGGGCCAGCCCAGTGCTAGATAGGCTAGCCCAAGTGCACTTTAGGACTGCAGCATTAGTCTAAGTGAATCAAAACATAATAAATGGCATACAAAACACTTTCAGCAACTGTGAATAGAACCCTAAATTAGCTGAACGTACAGTGAGCATGCATCAATCTTAGGGTGACCATATAGAATGGAGGACAGAGTGCCTCTACCTTTAAAGATTATATAGAAGAGGGAATTGAGGGAGGTTTAGCTCATCATAGAAGGGTTTAAAAGCAGCACCTGCCTAAATTCCCTCTTCTATGCAATGTTTAAAGGCACTCTAGCCTTCATTTTATATGGTTTCCCTGTAGAACAGTACACATTCTTTACAAAGATGGCAGTTCATACCCAACAATCTTCAAATGAAAACATTGCCATCGTGGCCACGTTTTGTTCTTTCAGGTTTGTTCACTTGTCCGTCAGAACATTGTTGTACAGAGACAAGAATCGCTCGGAATCCACATTACCTCTGCATGCTGTCCAAATTGCCTCTTCACACTTCTTTTCAAACTCTGGCTGCAATACACTAACAAGATTCAAACATTTTATTCTGTCAACAACACTTGGTTTCAATTGCTTCTCCACACATTCTTTCTATTCCTGATAACCAGACACCTTGTCACACAGTATGTCAATTTCTTTCCCCTCCACCTTGCTCTTCACCTCCCCCATCCAAGTAGCAGCCAGTTCACCAACATACTTCTCTCTAAGCGTCCTGGCATGTGGTAAATCACCAGCTCCTAAAAAAATACAAAGTTTTTCATTTTATGAATTGAAATCTTAATGGTGGTTTAGGGAACATATTAACTATCCTACTAAATGCATTATTCATACCTTCCATGTATTTTGCCATCCATGCCCGAATGTTGGGATCATCCACTTTTTCAAGTGGTATGTTTGCTTTGATAAAAGCTTCTGTTGTATCCCTGGCAAATTCGTAGGTTGCATCCTTCTTCTTCTTACATGTATTGAGAGCATCTACGGATACTTGGCGTTTAGTTCCTCCCACATTTAATGAGGATAGCCGCTTGTGTTTCTCTGATTCTATATGTTTCACGCAGGAATCCCTCCGATCCCATGTCACAGTTACATTGCAAGATTTGCACATAATCGTTCGGCTATCACTTGCATAAAGGCCATACTTGCCGAATTCCCTCTCACGATCTTTTGCTGTTACAGATGGTTTTGGCATTTTCCTTATTCACCGAGAACAAACTGAAATAAAACCTCTTGGCAGAATCAGAAACGACCAGAAATATAACACGCCAAATAACACATGCTATCACAACCATGCGTGATCACACAAGCAGACTCAAGCTGCAGGTTTCAGTGTGTGCTCTACAAAAAAAACACAAAAAAGATAACTGGAATAACCCACGCTAAGAATTGGGAACTTGTGGATATCAGCTAGTATATACATGATAGTGATGGGTTCCACCCAACACCCTAAATATATAAATGAAAGTCACATATTCTTTTTTAAAAAGGACAAAATTGCATTATATCTCAAAACTGATGTAAAAAGAACATTTCCTCTAAAATTTGCCAGAATTAGCATTATTCACATATAAAGTCCAAAATGTGCGTTAAAAATCATTTTATAGCAAATGCAAATATTGTGTGTCCCTACCTATTATGTTATTATATCCTAAATAGTGCAAAGCCTGAAGCTTTAGCATCAAGCAGCTGTCCACCAGGATTCTGAAATCTTAACTGTTTTCAAGCTGGATGGACAAGAAGTGCCTCAGATGTACGCTCTGTATACAAGCTACAGGCAGCAAATGATTCTTCAAGCATAGAATATCTCATTTTAGGGCAAGGAGTTGGATTAGAGTTAATGGGTCTCAATTTCCATGTCTGACTCTCTACACTTGGATAGCCAAGGCAGGGAACACACATTTATCTACACAGGTCATGTTCTAGCTGAAATGCAGAGAAGGTATATAAACCAGCTCTTGAACGCATGGCAGCTAGAGTTCATTTATGCCTTTTCTGACACCACATTCACTAAAAGAAGCAATGAATGGGCAACACAAAGGCAAAGTTACATAATACAGAATGAATCAATGCAGAATTGTTATTTATTGAAACACTTATACCTTTTTTCCTCTCCCATTGGGTAGTGCACAAGGCAGTATTATAGTATTGTTTTTACACATCAGTGCCTTACAGGTGTTTGGAAGACAGTTGTTTTCTCCCTGTAAAGTTTGTGTTTTTTCTGAGAATGACAAGAGACCCCATTCTGCTTAGACTCCAATAAGTAAAAGTGGTGATAGCAATTCCTTGCCTTGTCAGTTTTCCCAGGGCAGCCTGTCTGTCTACGACCTTCCTATTGGTTTCTCCCAATTGTCACAGGGAAACATCATATTCATATAATCAGTAAAGGTGCTCAGTTCAAAAAATATATTATGTGACTTTGCAGATCATCAAGATAGCTCCTTTTTAAAGCTTGGGTTGAAGGATTTCTAAGTTAATAGTGCTGAACATAGTCCAGGGTTAATAGTGCTGAACATAGTCCATGCACAAGGCTGGTGCTCAGGATCAGACAGTGAGTTCAGCTGGTTCTCACTGCAATTCAAAATAAATGTTTTTATCTACTTGTAAAAGTTTGTAGCGCTTTCCCTTCAGTTCTTCCTTAGTCTTTCCCCACAGTCCATACTCACACTAAACTAAAAGGAGAAACAGTGACTTAGAGCACAATCCTAACCATGTTTACTCAAAAGTAAGCCCCATTGTGTTCAATGGGGCTGAATCCCAGGAAAGTGTCTTTAGGATTGCAGCCTTAGCCATCTGAAGCTTAGATGTTAAGTGACTAAAAATAATAACTACCCAACAGCTTCTTACCTGTATTGTAATGTTTGTTGTCCACAATTGGAGAGTTTTGCCTACTTCTGAAAGAGCCAAAGAATATTCATCAAATCAGTATTAGTGAAAATTCCTACGGCACTTTTGTGAAATCCTCAGGCTAGCAGCCTTAGAACAAAAAATATTTGTCACTAAAAACGACATCTTAGCAAAAAGGCTCATTTCCTGATCTACAATCCCATCTGTGGGTGGCGCAAGTGGTTAAGACAGTGTGCCTGTTAACCAGCAGGCCCGGGTTCAAGACCCAGGTCCCCACAAGACAAGGTGAGCTCCTGTCCTTAGCCCAGCTCTGCGACGCAGCTGGAACCAATCATATCAGCTCTGCCATTCCATTGGACTAATTCAGTGGCATGGAGAGGGGGGACTTGCTGCTTGGGTAACAGCCAATCCTCCATAACAATCTAACCCAGGTTTTCGTACTTCGCATGCAGCGTATAGCACGAATACCATAGTCTTTCAAGACTGACAGAGGCCTGCTTTTAATCTCATCAATACTTTCCTGGGAGTCAGCCCCATTGACTATAATGGGACTAACTTCAGAGAAAACATGCACACAATTGGGCTGTTATAATTCATAAATTAAATTTAATAGTTTAAATAATTTAAAAAGTAAAAAATTGTGAAATAAGTAATTATTTTAGGTAATAATTTTAATTAAATTTAATAAGTAACTGTTCCAATTAAGCACACAAGTGCCATATGGTTGCCCTGCAAGCAGCCCCCTGCACCTCTGTCCAGACTGCAATCTCCATTGTGTTGAATGGGAAGCTTGTGTGCACTCTGTCCAGGGAGGAGCACACAAATGGTAAACCCGGGCTGCAATCCTAACCTAGGATGGCACAATTAATTGGTCTTCTCATTCCCTTGGTGATGAAGGGAGGCAAGCGCATGTCTGTGCACTGGCCTGAACCTCCCCCAGGAGTGGCAGAGAAGTGTCTTATGGCACTTTTGTGACACCTCCAGGGTCTGCACACCAGGGTTTCCGATTGCAGCCCTGTTGTAGGAAGCATGCCTGGAGGAGGTGGCATAGCTAGAGGGGGTGTAGCAGTCAGGTGTGTAAGGGGGCCTTCCTTTTGGAGCCATAGGATGGGAAGGTCCCAGTGCACTTGGAGGGCTCTCCTCTAAGCCTGACTGCTGTGTCCCCCTCTAGCTATGCCACCATCTGGAGATGCAAAGGGGATGCCTATCCATGCATTCGGTGCAACCGTCTGCAAAGCGTCTGGGAGTCCAGAAGCAGGGCGTGCAGCCCCAGCCCTGGAGTGCCTACTCGGGAGTAAGCCCCAAGGAGGGCCCCCAGGCCACCCCCTCTCTCCCCTGCAGCCCGGCACCCCTGCGCGCGCACAAACCCCACCACCAGCCTGGGAACCTCACCAAGAGCGCACGAGGAGGAGGCGGAAAGGAGGAGCCCAGCGCCTTCCCACCCCCTTATATTCTCTGCTTTGAGGGCAGACCATCGCTGGAGGGAGGGGGGAGGCGGGGAGGGACGGGACTACCCCCCTCCGTCAAGGAATGGAGGGGAAAAACGCCCCCAAACCAGGCTGGGAGAAAATTGTGGTGCGTAAAAAAGGCTCTCCCTTTGCGCAAACAGGAGAAAGAAGCAGCAGCTCTGCCTTCTTGTCTGGCTTGGCCTCCCCCGTCTGAAAAGAGTTGTGGAAGCGTCCAAGAGAGACTTGCCCACCCCCCTCCAGTTTCCTGGATGGGCTGGGTTGGAATCTGGGGAGAGGCACGGGGGAGCATCCTTGCAGGGACTTCTGGTTGCATCTGGGCTGGAGAAGGGGGTCCAGGTGTCCTCTTATTTTTATTTTTTTAGCCTTGTGTCCTGGAAAAAAAACTTCATTGGCTTCCTTTTCCTTCTGCCCAGGCAGGATGGAGCCTTTATGGAATTCATATATTAGATGTAATAAAATCAGGATGTCCAGATGTCCTCTTTTTCCAGGACATGTCCCCATTTTTAGCCTTTCGTCCTGGAAAATAAAAAACCTCATTGTCCTCCTTTCCTTTGGGAACAGGCTGCATGGAACCTTCTTGGAATTCATAAATTTTATGCAATAAATTATATCTAATGTCTTTAGATCTAATAATATATAGAGTGCAATCCTCATGGTGTCTACTCAGAAGCAAGTTCCATTGAGCTCAATGGGCTTACTCCCAGGAAAGCACTCTTAGGATGGCAGCCGTAGTTTTAAATTAACCACATGAAAGCAATAAATATGGCTGTAATCCCATACACACTTTTCTGACAGTAGGCACCATTGAATACAATAGGACTTACTTAGGCTGCAATCCAGAGCAACTACGGGACCTTTTACACCAATGAAGTTACGGTGCCACCTATGGGAAACCAATGGGAAATGCACAGAACAATCCAGAGTAAGTGCCTCTTACATCTTCCCATAGTTACTCTGGATTGTAGGGTGAGACAGGTTTAGGATTGCACCGGATGAGTGCTTAAAAGGTTTTATTTTGTCATGTCCTACATTTTTCTTGCATGGCCTAAATTTTGGGGGTGGGGAGGGAGGGAGCTTGTGTGCTCCCTGAGGCATCTGGTAGGCAAAAGTGTGGTTTGTTTATTACATTTTTATTGTAATGAAAATACAATACAATTCTCCCAAAAAACAATAAAATATCAAGCGGTCAGCAATATAATATCCAAAATAAGATCCTGGTACTTCAAAAGCAGCCGTTAAGATGCTTCCAAGACATTTTGGAATATAAAAATCTTTAGGTCCCGCTGGACGGTTAATAGCGAGGAGGGTGATCTCAATTCAAAGCGGAGGAATTTCCATAGCACAGTTTGGTGCCATCACTGGGAAGGTCCTGTTTTTGGCCAACCTCCCTTGATCACTCTCCATGGCAGCACAACCAACAGGGCCACTTCAGAGGACAAGCCGGATTGTATGGAAAGAGGCAGTGTATCAAGTACGCTGGTCCCAAGCTTTTTAGGGCTTTAACTAGCACCTTAAAAAGTTGCAAGCAGATCAGACACTCAACCTCATCTTGGACAAACTTTAGCCTTCACAACATCCATGGAACTTCACACACAAAGAAATCATCCAAGGAAATTCTTTATCGCTCTTCTTCTTCAGGTGAAGAAACCAGTTTAAAAGGGACAGAAGGAGGGGGGAAACGCCCAGCTCAGCAAGGGTCCCACCCAAGTTTTGATTAATCAATTACTTGATCAAAATCAATTGCAGAAAGAAATCATGGAATTACCCTATTAGATTGCTCCCTGTATTTCCCCTCACTCGGGTTTAATTGACATGAGCATCTCCTTTATTTCAATTTCACTCTGTAGATTGGCCAAGGGTGGTAGGGAAGGTCCTAAGAGGGATGGGACTAAAACAGATCAGTTTTATTGGGTGTTGTCGGCTTTAAAGAGGCACCCATTAGGTGTGTTACCAGCAATGTATAATAGGGCTGCATTAATCATGGTGTTGCCAATAAATCCTAAAAACTGGTTCCTGGGCCCACCAAGCAGAACCAGAGCACAATCCTAACCATGTCTACTCAAAAGTAAGCCCTGTTGGGTTCAATGGGTCTTACTCCCTGGAAAGTATCTTTAGGATTGCAGCCTGTGATGGCTTGATAATCTTGAACTGATCATTCTTTAAATTCTTCAAATGAAAATATTGGGGACACTTTTACCTGTTCCACATCTGTGCATGTTTTTTAAAGCTCCTAGATATCTTTAAACTGATATCTGGCCCTGCTCTTGTGCAGAAATTTCAGTTGTGCTTTTTTTTAAACCTGGAGAAAATGACAGGAACAGCTTCCACTCCTACATTTGAAGGATTTTTTTCTCCTCTCACACAACAGCGGAACCGGACATACGCTAAACTTGAATGTTGGGAAAGTTAGGACAGAAAAAAGAAAATATTTCTTGATCCACTGTGTGATTAGTCTGTGGAACTCCTTGCCACGATATGTGGTGGTGACGTCTGGCTTAGAGGGAACTGGATAGATTTGTGGAAAAAAAGACGATCACAGGATACAAGCCATATGTGTATGTGCAACGTCTGGAGTTTAGTAGGTTATCTCAGAATACCAGATACAGGATGCGGGCCTCGTGGTCTTGTGTTGTTACCCATGAGGTTTTATCATTACAATATCAATAAATTGTTTAGCCTTCAATCTTATGTCCAAAGAGGCAGTGCTTACTAAGGATTGCATTGTAAATAACTTAGAGCTCAATCCTACCCATGTGTACTCAAAAGTAAGCCCCACAGTGTTCAATGGGTCTTACTCCCAGGAAAGTATTACTTTAGTATTGCAGTGCAAGTTAGGGTAAGAGGATTTAGGTTGCAACCACACTTTCCAGGTAGTAAGTACTCTTGAACTGAATGGGATTTACTTCTAAGTAGACCAGCTTAGGATTGCACAGTTCATTCCCCTTCCAGTCTTAGATCATATTTGGCCACATGCAACTAGGAAAGCTCTGCCAGCCAGAGCTTTGGGGATCCACTGCCAAGAAAAGGCTAGAAGGAGCCAATCAAATGCTTTGCCTAAAACTCTTCTTCAACCTGCGGGTTGAGACCCCAATGGAGTAATGAAGCCTCATATGGAGTGAGAATATGGGGTGAGATTGCGGTAACCTTTCAGAATGTGGGTCGGATGAGCCTGAGCAGGGCAGGGACCCCACCCCAGTAAGCCTGGAGGGCTGCCAGAGGCAGGGAAGGAGCAGCTCCTCCTGGGGGAGCCCCAAGCCTCAGGCCCCTCCTCCATCCCCCTCTAGCTACCTCATCCAGGCTGGGGGGGGTCTCCCCTCTAGCTACGTCACCCAGACTTGGGGGTCTCCCCTCTAGCTATGTCACCCAGACTTGGGGGTCTCCCCCCTAGCTACCTCACCCAGGCTACGTCACCAAGTCTGGCCGGCCAACCTCTCCGCGGCACGGCGGGTTTGTACCCGTATTGGGGCTCCAAGGCCACCTCTTTTGCAGGCAGCACCCCCTCCCTGCCTCCCTGCCTCGGCACAGCTCCCACCCCGGGTCCCCCCAGGCAGAGAGGAGGAAGACTCTGGCCCTCCCTTCACATCTGAGGGGCTGCTCAGCTCACTCACACACACCGGTCGGGGGCTCTGCAGCGCCCCAGAGACAGGTTCAGGCAGAGGCTCTGTGACCTCACCCGCCTCTCCTCCCTTCCCGGGACTGGCAGAGGGAGGGAAGGAGGAGGCAGCACCGGCAGACAAGTCCTCCTCTCCTGGGAGTCAATGGGGCTTCCTCCCGGGAAAGGGTGGAGGGGATCCTGGCCTGGGAACCCCCTCCTGTGCAGCCACCTCAGTGGAAAGAGGCGGTGTGTCAAGTGTGCTGGTCCCAGGTGTTTAGGGCTTTAACTCGCACTTAACGTGAACACCAGGACTGAACTGGTGGCCACTACTGGAGTAGGTGTGTGGTACAGTCCAACCACCGATGCTCCAGCACCTACATGAGCCACTGCCTTCTGGACTAGCTCTGTCTTCTGGACTAGTTTCAATGGTTTGCTCCTGGCTACAACTGACACCTGGACGTCCAGGAGCAGCTGTGCATCCAGGATAACCTCCACGGGCCTTTGGTCTGATCCAGTGAGGTTCTTCCTATTTCCACCAGACCACCACCTTTTATATTTGCAGTCATTTCCCAAACTTTAATTTTATGCAAGCTCTTGAGGGAACGTGTCAAGATAATGCAAATCCTGTGCCACAGTCATTGACGGGAGGAAATGCCGTAAATAAGTCTCATTGTCGATTGATATGGTCGGGGTGACCAGATGCCAAACCCAAAATTCCTGACCCCCAAGGCCAAAATTCCTATCCGCTGAAAAAAATTGCCAAAAATTTCTCTTTTTTGTTTTTGTTGTTCGGTTTTTTGACCATAACTTTTGATAGGAAGGAGATATCTCAAAACTGATTTTTGCATTGGATTCTGCTCTTCAATACGAATCCAACGACATATGGCATGATGGGGTACTGTGCACTATCACAAAGTTTCAAAATGAAGCCAAAATGTAGGACAATGATGCCAAAGTGTAGGACACCCGGACAGGAGGCTAAAAATCCAGACAAATCTGGGTTTTCTCGTCATCTGGCCACCCTGGATATGGTAATAAAATTGGTGTTCCTGATTCTGAAATCAGGAAGTTGCACATCCCCATTGAGGATGGACTTGATGGACTTTTCCTCCAGAAATTTGTCCAATCCCCTTTTAAACGGCCAAATACCATCACCGCATCCAATAGCAAGGAGTTCCACAGACTAATTACACTCTGAGTGAAGAAATATTTTCAATATCTGTCCCTATACTCAATTTTGGTGGATGTCCTCTGGTTCTGGTGTTGCGTGAGGGAAAAACAATAGCCAGGCAATAAACAGAGTGACTGAATGTCCTCTTTTTCCAGCATGAGCACAATCCTAACCATGTCTACTCAGAAGTTAGCCCCAGTGTGCTTAATGGGTCTTGCTCCCAGAAAAGTGTCTTTAGCCATATTACCCTGTTTTAACCTAATGACCCAGAAAATAACTTATGCTGCAATCCTAAAGACACTTTCCTGGGAGTAAGACCCACAATGGGGCTTGCTTTTGAGAAGACATGGTTAGGATTGTGCTCTTAATGTCCTCCTTTTCCCATGAGGACCCCCTGCAGGCAGCATTAATATACTTAATAAATTAGATGTAATCTCTTTATTTTGTTTTTCATATTTTTTTCCTCCCAGGAAGTCGGGATGGTTTACATAGATCTTCCCTGTCTTTTGTCCTCACAACAACCCTATGAGGTAGATGAGATTGGGAGACAGTGATTGGCCCAAGGTCACTCAAGAAATTTCATGGCTGATTGAGATCTGAACCTGGACTTTCTACACATTAATGAAAAAGTGAACAGGAATACAATTGCAGAAATGGTATTGAACACATATACAAAAAGTGGACATTAAGCAATACTTTATATTAAAAGAAAAAATGTGAACTGAGGGAAAAGATTATTAATTCTGGGAGCATCTCACATACCCCCTGGATTCCCTTTCAAAAAAAAACCCTTTCAAGGAGTTTTGGTGTAAACCCCTTGGTTTTCACCAAAACTACATTTGATTAAAGAGTGAACAAGAGAATTTATGACACCTGTAGCAATCTCTCAATCCCAATAGATACAAGCTTTTAACTTTAATCTTTATTCTAGATCATAATAACCAGAAAAGTAAAGTGAATTACCTTAATTGTATTTCATCTGAAGTATCTAGTTGTATCTTTTTACCTTTAACTTTTTAATAACTACAATGTATAATTTAGATTGATACTTGCTTGTAAGCTTGTATACTATTTTTATTCTGGTCTGAGATCGTAATAAAGTTGAATTGAATTGAATTGACAAGAGACAGAGATATTGAATTGACAAGAGACAGAGCATGCATATTCTGAGGCATGGAATTCCTTCCCTCCCTTCTTTATCTCTATACATTGTCCTTGTATGGGTAGAATGATATGGGTAGATACTTGTATAGATAGTTGAAGCTTTTCTGGGATTGAATACCTACAATAAGAGAGTTCTGAGCAGCAAAGTGTGAAATGCTTTTCCTATAGATGTTCACAGGATAGCCAGTTGTCTGTGCAAAGTGCTCTTTCTCTTTGGTTGCCTTTGGAAAGATTCACCTTCAAGTTCCAAGTCTGTATGGCATCTACCAAAGGGGTACTTCATGATGAAAAACACCACAACAAAAACACAACAAGCAACATACATAAAAGTTGACTTTGGGATTTTATACCTATCATGACCTGAAACGTCATTTTTTTTCTCCTATACCTCTTTTGCCATTGTTGTTGTTTTGCTGAACATTCAGCTTTGAAAATAATTGTGGAAAACCCAAATAGTTGCACTTAATTTAAAAAATTTTTTTCCAGTGTTGTATCTGAGTTGATACTAATCAAATGATACTAATCAAATGATACTAAAACAAATATTGTTATTTTTGCCTGGTTTAACTTGATCCTACACAAACATGGAAGCATGCTCCATTGAGTTCAATGGAACTTATTCCCATGCTGGTGGGGTGACCAGATGTCTTACTTTTCCAGGACATGTCCTTTTTTTAAACCTTATTTCCAGGAAAATATTTATCCTCTGTTTCCGAGTGAGCAGGCCCTTGCAGGCACCACATAGCCTTCTTGTCATTAATAAATTATATCATATGAAATAAATAATACAGTTTTAAATTTAATAATAGGTAATATGGCGTTTCACTTAACCAGATGAAATCAATATATGAGTGTTTTTAGTTTTTATTTTGTCATGACCTACATTTTTCTTGGATGTCTTATATATTGGGGTGCCTCGTTCTCTTGCAGTTATGACCTTGTCTCCCTGCATGCAAGTGTACATAGGATTTCCACCAGAATCTGATTTTCAAAAGGTTGCAACTCAACAAAATAGTAAGGAACTCAAGCTTCAATCAAATGACATATCCTTTGCTTTGTTCAAGAAACCACCAGGTGTCTCCAGAAGCTTAAAAATCCTAAAGAATAAGCAAATGAAGCCAAGGGAAAGGTTGGCAAGTATTTTTTGATGTGCTGCACAAATTGCATTTTTTTGACATGAATGTAGGAAAATATATCCTGAACACATGTCCAGTCATGCGTGGCATGTCATGCAAAACCATTTTCCAGCAATTATGCTTATTCAGAACTGTGCCACAACGTCTAATCAAGCATAAGCATGTTATCACTAAAGATTTGTGTACATAATATTGTTCACCTATATATGTAAAACTGAAAAGTCACTCACTTACTCACTCATCAATGCCCAGCCAAAACCAC
Organism: Cryptoblepharus egeriae; assembly: GCA_030015325.1. Classification (NCBI taxonomy): domain Eukaryota; kingdom Metazoa; phylum Chordata; class Lepidosauria; order Squamata; family Scincidae; genus Cryptoblepharus; species Cryptoblepharus egeriae. Next base: position 189,742,438 of record JAREYC010000002.1, read on the forward strand.
TGGACCTAGAAGTGTGAAATTTGGGGAGGGTGTTCCTTCTGTGATGGAGGCACCCACTAAAAACCAGTTTTGGAAATCCAAATAGAAGGAGGTGAAAAGTGGTGCTACGTGTCCTATACTTTACATTGAATAATCCCTGACTGATGGATGCTCTACCCCAACTTCTGGACCTAGAAGCATGAAATTTGGATATTCCTTATGTGATGTGCGCATCCACTAAGAACCAATTTCTAGAAATTTAACCCCTAAGGATGTGAAAAGGAGTGCAATCCATTTTTAACATTGAAGACGGATAAAACCCAGCCCCAAAACTTGCAGCTGCATGATAGGAGTGCCCACAGGTGATAAAAGGGTGGTGCAGCAGGGATCATGCAAGGGGAGAGGTGTTGCACGGGGTGTGTGTGTTGCACGGGGGGGGGGGTGTTGCACGGGGTGTGTGTTGCCTCGGGGGGTGCTTCCTGAAGGGAATTGTGTTGCATGTTTGGAGTTGCACAGGGCTGGGGTGTTGCATGGGGGTGAGGTGTTGCAGGGGGGTGTTGCATGTGGGTGGGGTGTTGCATGGGGGATGTTGCACAGGGGAGGTGTTACACGGGGGGTGTTGCACAGAGGAGATGTTGCACAGGGGGATATGGTGCATGGAAAGGGATGTTACGCGAGAGATGTTGCATGGGGTGGTGCTGCGCAGGGGTGTGTGCTGCAGGAGGGAGTGTTGCATGGGGGGAGGGGTATTTGCAGGGGGTGCTGCATGGGGTATGCTGCATGGGGGAATTAAGGGTGTGCCCAGGCACACAAATATTCATGAAATTTTACTCTTGCAGTGTGGGTACAATTTGTTAGTTTTATAATTAGTGACCACTTCACTAATTAACATCTTCGGCTGTTTATCTGATCTTATTCAAATTTCAGTGGTCACCTTCCTGTAGTTATGGTAGTACAGTACAGATGGAAGGAAATGGTTTTTTCCCTCCATTTTTCACTTTCCTTAATCAGTCTTTCCATTCAATCCCTTAGTGGTGCCATTTGTGCCACTGAACTAACATTTTTTTTAATCAGGAGGAGGAAAGTGTAAGGACACTGGAAATAACAAGGCTGATCTGGAGAAATGTGTGGGTGTCTCCCTCCTCCTGCTTTTTAAAATTAGCATGTTAACAATTTGAAGAAAAAGAAGTCATAAGAGGTGTATGTACACAAAGGCTGCAATCCTAAAGAAACTTTCCATGGAGAATTGAACCCATTGAACACAATGGGGCTTACATTTGAGTAGACATGGTTAGGATTGTGGCCAGCATTATCCTCAGGTTGCCCCCAGTCTTTCCTTAAGGAGCTGTTTCTTATCTTTTAAAACCCTTAAGAGCATATTTAATTATGCTTTATATGTTCTATATGCTTTATAGGTTATGTGTTAAACATATGTTATATGTTTACAATATATTTATATTGTGCAATATTATATTACATTTATATTATGCAAATATTTTAATTAACACCTTCTCCAAAATGTGCCAGATGTTCTTGAGTCTTATAGCGTTAATACTGATTTTTGCCATCTATCACCTATTGATTCCGATAGTTGCTCCCCTCATCAATATTGTATTGGTTTTGTTCATATTGTGAGTTTCTTTTTAGAAATCTCTATTTGAATATTATTCAAGGCCCTCTTTGTGTGATGGGGCAGAATTACAAGATGCTGTGGCATTCTTCTGTCTTCTACTCCACTCTTCCTGTTTTACTCTACCTGGTCTTCCTTTTCCAATCCTGAAAGCTGGAAGAGGACGAGCAGTAAAGGTGAATGGGCAGGTGAATGTGAGTATCCCTGGTCAATTGGCTGGAAGAGGTGACCACCTGAAGGGTAGATCCTTCAACTTTGAGGTTGTTTTTCACCAGCTGAGTTTATATTTTGCTAAAATTATTAGGAGCAAGGTGGGATACTTGCAAAGGAGAAGAACAGGCAGAAGAAAAGGTTTGTCCCTTGTGCCCATCCACCAGATCTCCCCTGTAAGTCTTCTTCCTAGCCCTGCGATTGATTTACTGTATAGTAAAAATACAAATAAGGAACTCTGTGTCTTCCTCCTGAAATAATAGTTTGTTAATTAGTCACAATAGCAATTGTGCACACTTTGCAGGCAGTATTGCATTTTCCCACCAAATCAATCATAGAATCATAGAGTTGGAAGGTGCCCAGTAGGTCATCTAGTCCAACCCCCTGCCTGTAGCAGGAAATCCTCCTAGTGCATCTCCGAAAGTGCTTGTGGAGCTTCTGCTTGAAGATCCCCAGTGAGGGAGAGTCACATCCCCAAATGTGAGGGCACAGAGCACAGATCTGACTTTGCCATCTCCCAGAGGACATTGTGGCAGAAAAGAGTGATCAGTGCCAAAGTGATTCAGAGGTTCTTAAGTTTGGAAAAAAGGGAAGGGGATGGAGCTGGCAAGTAAGGGTGGAGAAGAGGAGAGGAAATATCACACGGTTTGGAGAAAGAACCTCAAAAAGCAAAACCCCAAAAATCAACATTGTAAGGAAAAGCTCCTACTCACAACTTCAGTCTTTGGCTTGCCCTCTGAGGGCTGAAATATAGACCCTGATTTAGGGCCCGACAGCCCACATCTAATAGGGCTCCCACGCCTTGGTACAGAATATTGTGATTTGTTTATAAAACATGAGCTCTGTAGGTCTTGAGAAGGCAGACGTGTGCAAATGCATGCAAAATTGGCCACTGTGTATTTACTGCATGTGGAATGGATTGCGTCTACTGAAACAAGCCGACTGGGGAATCACTCAAGAAGCACAATGAATGCTCCCTGTTGAAAAGCCAACTCATCTAGTAAGTTAGTCACTGACTTGGAATGTCTGTAATCTGGTGATCCGTCAGGCCTGAACTCCTGATGGACACACACCATGGGAGAAACCAGAGGAAGCTTCCCTGGCTTTTCTCAGAATATGCCAAATGTGGTTTCTTCAAACACAATTTTGTGGGAAGATTACAGTACAATGGTCACAGCAGAAGCAATTCTTGAACCTTCTATATAAGCAATATTTGTATACTTTACTATGGGAAATAGTACTGCAGAGGACTATTCAGTTTGTAATTTATTTATACGCCACATTTTTGTATAGTAATGCTTCTCAGAAAGCAGGGGATTTATTCCAGAAACTTACACACTATAAAGCAGTGCTATAGAAGTTCAAGAACATCTATGAGACAAGAAATTGGTGATTGGCCCTATACTTCCTAGTACATTGCTGTCATTGACTAGAATAGCTGTTAGTTGTAGTGAGACAGAGAAGCCTTAGCAAATGGGTGCTAAAGGAATAGTGTGATGGGAGGTATGAATACTGTCCTTCCTTCAAGGAATTCAAAAAAACATATATGGCTCCGCACCCTCATGTGAAGTAAGTTACACTGAGAGATGCCAGAAACTCACTCAATAAGATAAATGGTTGAAACCATAAATATTTGAAACTATATCTAGTCCAGGTCTATTTTTATTTATTATACTGTACTTAAGATTATTTATTGCATTTATTTATTATTTATTAACCACTACCTAACCCACCAAATAGTGAAAATGCATGCGAATGAGTGCCCAGAATTGGACACATCTCTCCCTAAGGGGCTTTTTTGGTTTTATATTTCAGTGTAGCATTTAGTGCATAAGGTGATTACAGTATTGAAACCAGCCATATAACAGCCAGTTCCTGTCTCAAGAGGATGCCTGAGTCAGGGATGCTGGGAGGGTTCAGTAATGGTCTTAAATCTCCCCATTGAACTTGGTTTGGCTTAAACAGTTTCAACTTTGGCAGATTGTTCCCTAAGTGGTAACTGCACCTATCAGAGTAAAGGACATGTATGCTCTGTGAGTTGCACATGGTGATCAGGTTCAGCCTCTAACCTTCCACTGTGATTTTACACCTCATGGTGAAACACAGAGTACATGTGGTAATCCTAGCTCACTTCCTCTCTTTACCGCAGTGCTTGGAAGGGATGTGTAGTGTGTGGTCGTTGCATTGACCATGACAGAAAACGTTGAGCAGAGAATCTGCATCAAATTTTGCCAAAACCTGCACAGAGACCTACGCAAAGTTGCAGAAAGTGTATGGAGAGGAGTGTATGAGCCGCACACGAGTGTACAATTGGTTCAAATGTTTCCAAGATGGCTGACAAAATGTTGACAGTGATGAACGTTCTGGGTGACCCACAACCAGCAGAACTGAAAAAAACTGCAGGATTTCCTGCTGCAGGCAGGGGGTTGGACTAGATGACCTACTAGGTCCCTTCCAACTCTATGATTCTATGATTAATCCAGAAAAACCCAGTTTGGTACTTGGTTATGCCTCTGCTCCAACTGACCACTATGCCAAACTGGCTTTACTGAAGCAAAGCTGGTCTGTACCTGATCTATGCAAAGAAGAAATAACCACCTGGGAACTCCACATACACCAGGATGGGAGAAAGGCAATATGTACATGTCATAAATAAATAAAACTTGTGGGTATTGGCTTTTTATGGACCTCCAAAAATTACAGCTATGCTTTTGTGAACACTGTGAAGTTTGTTCGTTATAATTTACATAGAACAAGTAAAGCATTGTATACAGTATATCGCAGCTTTGCATTAATCCTTTGGTCCCTATCAACACCTTTCAGCAGTGTACCTCCCTGTTGCCTTCCTTTGTAACATGTTTGAACACCACATGGCATCTCAGTCCACTTCTTAGATTCCTGTTGCCTTGCCCATCTGTTGTTTTGGCATCTCCTGTGGTGTATTTTTCTTGTACATGGGTATGGAGCCTCATGTCAATAGGTTTCTGTTTTAAAAATAAATAAAGAGGCATATGGCATTCCTGGGACAGAGGAAGGGATCCTTGGAGGAAGTGAGAGTCCTTCCATGCTTCTCTGTTAACTACCTGTTACTGGAGCTGACATATCATCTTACCAGTGGGAAGAATATTGGTGTTTCAACAGATGGGCCCTGCTGAAAATAGGCAAGGTGGTGAGTACATTTAAGAACCAATGTGCAGGTGGACTGCACGATTCCCAGGAAGCACATGGCAAGTGCTGTCATTGGGATGTCCTTTCTGAACAAGTGGCAGCTTCAAGCTTGTTGAAAGATTATATTCTGTGAAGTGCTACCCAAGTGCATCTGTACTGATTTGCCATTGCATAATGGTTATTGTAATAAAGGCTCCTATAAGAACAAATCAAACAATAGTCTAATAGAGCAAGCCTATGCGTATCTACTCAGAAGTAAGGTCAATGATGCTTACTGCTAGGTAATTGTTGGATAGGATTGTAGCCAAAACATCTCTTTATTCAGAATTAGTAAAACTGTTCAGGAGTGACACGACTCTGTGTGTTAGCCAGTGCGTGGGCTTAGCTTAGCGCGTCACCCCTAGGACATGCAGACCTCCTTCCAGGACTGCGCAGGTGCCAAAGTTGGTGGCTGCACAGTCTCATCTGAAACCTGTTCCTCCATAGAGCGGAGGAAGTCCACGCCTCTGCCCGGCCATTTGGCCTCCTGAGCAAGGCCGAATGGCCAGGCAGAGGTGCGTACTGCGCATGTCCAAGCCATTTGACATGCACAGTGCACCTCAGCTGGTCATTCGGGATTGAATGGCCGGCTGAGGCCCAGGGGTGACTGGAGGAGTGTCAAACTCCTGTGGCGCATTTTTGGCACGTCATAGAATTGCTTTTTTGTATTTCATCTGTTAAATATAAAGCCAATATCACTTTTTTTCCTTTTGCAATATAGTGTAGTTAAAATTGATGTAAACAATAGTGCCTTTTGTGCTTGGATAGTCACTTGCCTTCTGTGCACTGCATTTATATTTGTGCAACTGTCATACTTCCTTTAGTTCTTTCTTTGAAGTGTGCACCTACTGATGTAAGTGGCTTTTGAATTAGTTATTATTTATTCGCTGAAGTCCTAACAACTCCAGGTAATGAACAGAGAATGTTGTCATGGAAATATTAACCTAGCTAATTTGTTGATAGAGATTCACGGGAAGTTGAATGCAACTAAGTGCACTGTGAGTCCTGCAACAATCCATGCTATCAGCACCTGCACTGGCCCCACTTAGCAGATCAGGAACTTTCCAGTCTGAAAGGGAGTGCTGATGGGCAGCTCATGCACAACACACATACATATTGCTGTTTCAATCTGAATGTGCACCTGCTTGCATTCTGTGTTAACTGCTATATGCACAATTCCTGATAAAAAAATCCATTTGCAGATGGGAAGTGTCAACGCAAATATAGTATGTTGGGGGTTCCCCTGTTTGCCAATGAGAATCCCTACTGACACTATTTTGGAGTTGGATGGATCCTAAAGGAGCAGGCGTGGATTCTTGGGTGGGTATGGATTGTCAAGCCTATGCCCCACTTGGCCCACCCAGATGCTAACCTTTGGTTTCATAGGGGCACAAAAGAAGGCAGTGGGGAGAACATTTGTCTGGGACTAACTGTTGTCACAGTGATAAAAAACTATGGAGTCAGTAAGTTAAAAATGACTGGAGGGACCAACCTCTTAATTGCGGAACAGACTCATCCCACCAACTTCTTAACTATATAACCAATTCCTGCCTTGTGCCAGCAAATTTCTACTGTAGTAGTTCTCAAACTGAAAGCTGTCTCCCAAAGGAGCTGCTGAAACCAGCCCAGGGAGCCATGGAATCCTTATGAAAACCACCACCCTATATAAATATATAGGATTGTAGCAAAAATGGGGAGCTGCAGTCAATGGCCCAGTAGGTCAAGGGAGGTGGCAATAGAGAATGTTTGGGAATCACTGCCCTAGTGTATCATTATACTGTTGTAATGGTGCTTCTGTACTTGAACAGACAGCCAAATCTGCTTTCTCTTATGGCACTGCAAACAACCCTAACCCAGTCTGGCAATGTAGATTGGAGATAGTACTGTGCTGTAAGAGCATTTCAATTTATGCCAAATTAGTCAGAATAGCATTTAATTGCTAAATAAAGTGATCTTATCACCCTGTTTCTATGGAATATATTTTTGTTAGGCACTCTCTTGAGGGTGGCAGAGAGCTTTTCTAGTGGTTGAATCATTACTGTAGTTACCTTAACAGTAGAGTTCATCCAATTTTTTTTAAAGAAATGCTGGAACTTTGAAAGCCACACATTGCTGCTCAGTGCTAAAAAATTCCAAATGTGTGGGCTGTATTGCAAATTTCTGTGTAGGAGATTCTCTTTCCTCTGCTTAGTATATTTACTTATGGCTTAAAATAATATTTAACATTTTTTATGGAATGAATGTGTTATTTAGTTCATAGATTTAGAAACTGTACTCTTATTCATGCACTTAAACCGAATTGCCTGAACTGTTTTTAAAAAAAAACCCCAGCATTAAGTGATACAAATCTGGATATTTTCTGTATTTTTCAATTTATTTGTAGAAATGATCATCTTGATTCAGTTTGTAGAAATGATTTTTGTCAGGCTCCAGCAGGTCTAGAAATTAGATCACCATATTATTTGCCTCAAAAGGTGGGGTAAGAACCAGTAACCAGCTGCACCTGTGTATGGAGCTACATGTCCTGCAACAGGTAGGGAGCAATTAGGTTATCACCACCACCTGTTTAACCAGAGGACACTATGGACACTATGCTTCCCATAAATATGCTGCTGACAATGACTACCATGTGGGTTTGATGGAGTGTTGCTGGCCTGATCATTGATTTTGCTGACCTTTGGACTGGACTTTCTGCTGTTGCTTTGGCTTTTGATTGGGCCTCTGTTTGACTTGTATGTATATGACCTTGGACTGTGCACCTGGCTTTGCTCAATCCTTCTCAATACAGTTTGCTTGATCACACAGTGCCTTGGTGTGTTTTCAGCTTGCTCCTGTTTACCAGCTAGACAGTGCGTACTCTGTTGTGCCAGTGTTGGGGTTCACTCCACCTGGCAATTTTAACCCCAAACCTACAGGGGATTTACAGCACCAAAACTACTGTAAGTTATGGTGTGGCACTGCAAAAGCTGTGCAGACAGATGGAGGCCTCATCCACATGCACCAGCTTGCGCAGCATAGAACTCAACATGGAAGTTTCATGACACATAATGTCATCCCCCAGCATCTTGGGTTGGGATTGTGTCACTGAAGAAGAAGGGTTTTGCATTCTGGTGTGGGCCATTTAGAGGAATTAATGGTTCCCTTTAACAACTGGTAAATCATAGTCAGGCAGGTTTGCCATGGTTAGGAGTGTCCATGCTATTAGGAGTGTACAAAAATAAGAAAAAAGAGGCCAAGAAAAGTAGAGGAGGGAAACAAGGCACTCCCAAACCCCCAATATAATATGTTTAATAACATAATATTAAGAGACAATAATAAAAACAGCACAGTGTCACAGTAAAACACAGCTGCACAAAATAAAATGAACACAGTAAAATGGGTTTCAGGTTTTAATTTTTCACATGCTGACATGAGTACATTTTTAAGCTAACTTTAGAAACAATTTCTGTCAAGATGCCAAAAAAGTTTTAACCAAATCAATACTAAATGGTTTGAAATAATTGCCCTAGAATTGAATTTCCCACTGTTGTCAGGCCAAATCCTTCTGTGAGAGAAGATGAAATGGGTGGCTGAAGTACATAATTCTCATAGACCACCCTGGCTCTGTTTGACTCTTCTCAGGTGCTCATTCTGTACTTGAACAGACAGCCAAAGCTGCTTTAAGGCACTGCAAACAACCCTAACTGATTTATGGAAAAATTTACATGAAGGCTGTTTAGTGTCCACTGGCATTTATTGTTTCCCATTTGCCCAAAAAGCATGATAAAAGACCTGTCATACACAATGCTCTGCCACCTCTGCAGAGTTCAGATAGGTCTGTCATCATGTGTGATATGCAACATAAGGCTATTTTGTTGTGTGTGCATTCATGGTTTTCCTCCATAGCAATATCCATGCAGGGCATCACTGTGTGTAAAATGGCGGCACATTTTAAGAAACATTACTTACCTCCATTAGTCAAAGTAGTCTGATGCATCTGCAGCTTATTTGGTTCTTAAAAAATAAAGCAGATGATTCCTTTAATAATTCGTTCTTGCAACTTGGTACATACATCATTCTTATGTACCTATTTTATAGTTGGGATCATGACAACTTCTACTGCAGGCCACTTTTTCCTTTATGTTGCAGGGATCGTGAACATAAGTTTCTGAATTGGGCAAGATTAGTAAGAGTCAGAGGAAATATTTTTAAACCAGTACTAATAATTATTTAGGTCATCACACTTGGCAAGATCAATTAATTAATGCTTTGCCTGCAACACAGTGCTTAACTTCTATATACCGGTAGGTATAATCAATGGTGGGCTTCAGGGGGTTCTCACATGTTCTATAGAACCCTTTGCTAATGAGCACCTGGTTCTGAGAACCAGTTACTAATGGGACATAGAACCTGTTGTTAATTTAGGTTATTAGGACATAGAACCTGTTGTTAATTTATTTGAATCCCACCACTGGGTATACTTGGAGCCAAATAGACATGCATGTAATAGTAATAGTGCAATCCTAAGCATGTCTACTCAGATGTAAGTCCCATTATATTCAATGGGGCTTATTCCAAGGAAAGTGTGTTTAGGATTGCAGCCTTAATTTGACTTGGGAGGATACCAAAATATAGCAGGAATATGTTGGTGGGTTGGGGACTTTACACATAACAGTGCTTATGTATCATTTTGATGGATTTAGTGCAAACATCTAACATGCCATGCCTTCCTTTTCTTGCCTTGTCCCTAGAATCCCATCCTATATATACTGTGTTGCAAGTCATGGAAGAAAAACATCAAGTGCACAATTCTTTTATGGAATTCATTTATGAAATTTAACAGCCAGTGGTTTAGATCAGGGATGTCCAAATGTTTTGGCAAGAGGGCCACATATCTCACTGACACTGTTGGGGCCGGATGAAATGATTTAATTTCAAATTTAAATAAATTTACATAAATTTACATATAAGTGTTATTAGAGACAGATCCATCTTGCCTGCGGGCCGGGATGGACGGATCTTGCTGCAAGCTGCATCTGGCCCCTGGGCAGGGGTTTGGACACCCTGATTTGGATGGTTTTTCAGGAAATTCTTCTTCAGAGATTGGTTTTCATATCTGGGATCTGCTTTCTGAACTTCCATAAGGAGCAGTTTCAGGTCAGCCAAGCTGTAAACAGCAATACCTCCTGCCTCTGTTGTCTCATGTCAGCTTTTAGCAAACTCATGTACAAAATTTTCCCAGTCTTTTCCTGCTTAGCATTCTTCCTGCAGTCTTCTGCTCAACCACCAGCCCATGCCTGCTGCCTAGTTTTGGGGGAAATTAGACCACATTAATTGAGGATGAGGCAGTTAATGATTATTAATCATAAAAATAATGGGACCTCCACAGTCAGAGGTTCCATTTATGGCTCTGATCACCTGTTTCTGAGGGCAAACAATTGTTAGCTATGTGCTCTGCTGGTTGGATTTCCAGAGGCATCTGGCAGGCCACTGTTGGAGGCAGGAGACTGAATTAGATGGACTATCAGTCCCATCTAGAAGGGTTGGTCTTGGATTCTTCCCTCAGTGCCTCATTTCCTTCCTCCGTGGTACACCTCTCCCTGCTACGGAAAAGCCCAAGCTGTTCAATCCCTCACCACATGCCTTGTAGCTCAGCAGTGATGGCTCCTTTCCAAGCAACTCAGCCAGGTTTGTCACAGCTTGGAACTTTTTTTTTTGTTCTGTCTCTCAAAGAGGAATTGAGGAGAGGAAGGCACATCAGACAGGCAGGCGAATTTTCATTTCATATATTTCTTTTTATGGTGTAAAGTTCTTAAATTTTGTGCTGGAGTGCACATGACATGTGCTGACTTTCCTGATGTTTAAAGTTCAGTACAGATTCCCCTTCTCTTCCCTCTACTCATAATATTCCTCTTCCCAGCATTAAGACAAATTCTTTCCAGGTTCATTAATGAAGACACAATATATTCCCTACTGCCAGTGCGATTCAAATTCAGTTCAGGGTGTTCATTATTCCTTTAAAGCCCTAAAGGTTAGGGCCAGTGATGGGCCCAGCCTCCCCGAAGATCCAGTTCGCCAGAAGTTTGGGGGCTGGGCTGGGGTCAGGGGGCTGGGCTGGGGTCAGGGGGCGGGCCCTAACCACGCCGCACTGTGCAAGAGCTCAGCCCCAACAGACTCAGTGCGCGTGCGTCCAGCTGGATGCAGGCACATTAAGCGTCCTGGGGCTCGGCCCCAAGAGACTCAGTGCGTGTGCGTCCAGCTGGACGCAGGCGCACTAAGCCTTCTGGTGCCGAGCCCCAGGAGATGCGGCGGCCGGTAGCGAACCAGTCCCTGCGGCTCTTGCAGCCGCGGCTCTGACCGGCTCGCCACCGTCCGCCGAGGGGGAAGATCTGGTTCGGGCGAGTAGGCCCGAACCAGCATCTGCCCACCTCTGGTCAGGGCCCTAGACAGTATTCAAAGAACCACCACCACTGCAGCTTTTAAAACCCTTCTATGATAAGCTAAACCTGCCTAAATTCCCTCTTCTCTGCAATGGTTAAAGGTACAGGCACTCAGTCCTCCATTCTATATGGTCACCCTGAATATGTGCAACCTACTATAGTTTCCTTTACTTAAAAGATCATTTGACCTTGGGTCAACAGCCCATTACAGTATATGCGATATGCCATACAATGCCTAGCTGAAGTCGTCTTCACAGTGAAAAGTCAAAACTGAATTTCATTGGATCATAAACTGAGTTGTTACTGGCTGATTAAATGTGGATAGAAACAAAAACCCAGCGTTTGAAGGGTTTGTACAAATGCAGAGGAGTTATTTCAGTTCATTGATTGCTGTCTCTTGGGAATACTGACGGAAATCGTATCTAGACTTCGAAAGGCAAAAAAGCTCCAAAACATGTTTGGATTTGTGCCAAGTCTAAGAAGTGAAGCAAGCACTGCACACTTTAGTCTTTAAAATAATTTGTCGTGATTGAGCTGATGTACTCAGGGACATGTGTTGGATCTTGCAGATGTTAAAATTATGCATGAAAACAATTCCAAAGACAATTATGTTTTCAATGTATCCAATCATTTATACATTAAGAATAAACATGAACATTAAGGAAAATAACATTAATTTTATGGGATGGGAATTTTGTGAACCCCTTCCCACTTCTGCGACTGAACGTCCTCAGCCTTGTCTTCCTTGCCCCTAACTCTCATCCCTACCTTTGCTCTTCTTTCCCTACACCCTTCCGTGAATGGTATAGGACTTCCCACAAGTGCTGTCTATTCTCAAGATATGAAAACATGTTTATGGTATTTTTTTCTCAGTACTAACCCACATTATTTCTAACCCACATGTGAATGTAATGTGTCGTACTTAATGCAACGTACTGTCTCTCACACAGCCTGTGGGAAACACATTCACATATACTCCGAGGTACATTCCATAGTTATCCTCTTGTTCAGTTTCCTACTACACAGATACTGATCATATTCTTAACAGTGACTGGTACTAGCTCACCTCTATACAATTCTGATATACTGAAACTTTCAGGTAGAATAACAGTCACAATTTTAATTCAGGAGGACCAATCTTGCTAATTTGTGGTCTGAAAACATCAAATTAGTGATTAATTAACCTTCATCAGATTGTTTGTGGAAACTTGATTAGAAAGAACGGATATAAAACGTGCATATTAATGTTCTGGTGTTGCATGAAGTTAATGTTAAGCTTCTGAATTATCCACTGTAATACTGTTGCATTCATAGATGGCATGTTAATAATTTAGGGCTGTGGTTCCATTTCATTTGGAGGACACGTTTTACAGGAATCAGGCTTCTGAATGCAGTTGGACTAAATGCATTTATTAATGAAGAGTCATGGTACAGTTGTGAGCAAACCATTATAGAGAGGAATCCAGTGCAAAATGGACAGAATGGGTTTTTGCATTTCAAACTGCTTTCATTAGATTTCAAATGATAACACCTCTGAACCATGGACGTCTCCTGTAATTGTGTTAATTGTTTAGCAGTTGTGGTTTCCCTGCAGCAATAGCAAAAGGCAATGGGCTTTACTGAGTTACCATTTGCAGGCATGAAGTCCCTGCTAGAAGTAAAATGAAACCAATCAGAGTTTATCAGCCAGATATAATGGAATTTATAATCGAATATCAGCCAAGCTGCTTCTGAACTAAAGCCTAATTTCATTCTCTTTTACAAGTGGTTTATTTGTCATTATTAACTTGCAAGGAATCCTGGGAATTGTGGCTTCCTAAAGAATATGTTTATCTCGTATATAGGCATCCTCTACTTATTAGATAGGTTAGGGACCTGAGCACTGTCCAAAAGTGAAAACTGTTGAAAAATGGAACCAGGTCTTTTTTTAGTTTATAAATGTTGCTTCCAATGTTTTTTTGGCTAGCAAATTGCAAATGCATGTGTTAAGACAATAACTTCCCCTTTCACTTAATGCTAGCCACCTCTTCCCTTTGTACTTAATGCTAGCAATATAGTTGATGTAGATCTGAGGAGACCCATAGATCACCTGGAGAGCTATAGAGTGGAAAGGAAAAAAATATACTTCCTTACCTCTCCCAGGCCTTCTGATCCTCCTGCACTATTAGATGAAGCACAGGTCCCCTATTGTTATTTACTGTACTATCACCGTTGGGGATAGGGTCATTAGTCAAGCTACTTAAAAGTGGCCCATTTAGATTTCATACCATTAATAACCAAACTTTACATGCTCAATAACGGTGTTGGATGCTTTGTACTTGGTTGTGTCCTCTGTTTTGTTCTGGAGTCCTTGAATTACTCTGTCTTGGCAATGGACCAATCACAATTCCAGTACATCCAAAATGACATAAGCATTGAATCAAAGCACACAAGATGTACAGTTTGTACTTTTATACTTCGGCCTCTCTTGTGAGTTCCTCTTAGAAATCCAAAAGATTAAACTAGCATATGCATGTATTGTTTATCACTCATAGTTTGTTAAAAGAAACATTGTTCTTTACTGTGAAATATTTTCTCCATGATTTCTCCTTTCCACTAATTTTGTTTTTATGAGCATCAATCCATTTGTTTACTTTTCATTTGTCTTTGGCATATTGCTCAACATTATTGCCAAAAAAATACATATTGGAAGATCATGGTAGAAGTCACAGGTCCAGACTTCCTGATGACATTGAATACATATGATGCCCAAATAAATTTTAATGGCAATAAATAAATCTTATTCCTCATTAAAATTTTAAAACTAAAATTCCTCATTAAAATTTTAATGTTTGGCTATGTTTGGTACTTTTTAGTGATCTATGTGCACTGAACTGAGTTCTAGGAAAATTTATGTTGGCTTAAAGTGATATTTCCACTAAATTTTTCAAAAAAATAACAGGTTGAACCTCAGTATACACTGATTTGTTCATGCAGGTAGGCAGTTGGATAACCACAGGTGACAGTGTGAGTCAGCACTGTGAGGGCGGCAGTGTGAGGGCCCGACAGTGAGGGTGGTTTGGCAGTGGAACAGATTGCCAAGGGAGGTGGTGGATCTCCCTCACTGGGGATCTTCAAGAGGCTCGATGAGTACCTGTCGGGGATGCTCTAGGAGGATTTCCTGCTGCAGGCAGAGGGTTGGACTAGATGACCTACTTGGTCCCTTCCAACTCTATGATTCTATGATTCTATGAGATGCAGCCAGCCCTTCATGGGTAGTGATGTGACTGTGCTGCCAGATGTCACTGCTGGTTATGTGACTCAGCAATCTGATTCTCTTCCAGAGATCCCCCTTGAGCCATGATTGTGGTTCACAAACCCACAACAAATCCTCCATGAGAGATTTGAACAGTAATGTGAGTTGCAGCCTAGAACACTCTGGTGACAATTTGGTTTCGATTTCAGCACTCAGTTTACCCAGTAAATTCTGTCTCAGCATAGTCATGTGAGAATGTGCCTGGTGATGTGCTTCACTGCAAAGCCAGCCTGCCTTTGAATGGATGATTTTTTGCACAGGTCCTTCTGGGAGCATCTATCTGCCAATCTCTATTATGCCCACTGCTCAAACTGCTGTTCCAAATTGTACCTTATTCTATCCACCATCATGTGTGTAACCTGTTTTGCTGATTGGCAGGGGAATCAATCTCTGAAGCAATCTCCAAGATCAATTAGAGGAACCTACATAATTCATAAAACTGTTTCCCAGTCCTTATGGAAAGACTGCAAAACGTTATGTCCCACAATTTATAAGTTGGTAAAGATTTTATTTCATGAAATACAGTACTATTACTTTATAGATATGGGACTTTCTCAACCCAACAGTACAGACTAGAAAGGACTGAGAAGAGGTGGCCTCTTCTGTGTCACCATCCATTGCTTGCATCAGCACAAGTGGTACAGCACAAGTGGTGGCAATAAATGAGGCCATTCAATTTTATAGGCTCTGCTTCCATCACACGGAGTGAGAGGTTGTTGCATGCACACGTAGAAGAAACTATAGTGGTGCCTCACATAAAGAGCTTAATTTGTTCCAGAGGCATGCTCTTTAAGTGAAACGCTCTTTAAGTGACGCAGATTTTTCCATAGGAAATAATGGAGACTCAGACGATTGGTTCCACAACCCCCAAAATATTCATATAAAAATATGAACTGGATGTAAAAATGATGACAAAACACTGTAATTGAATTCAAAACATGCATTCAATGTGCATAATCCTATGAAGTCTACTTAGGCTGCAGTCCTAAAGACACTTTCCTGGGAGTAAACCCCATTTAACACAAAGGGGCTTATTTCTGGGTAGATATGGTTAAGAGGCTGCAATCAAAGACACTTTCCTGGGAGGCTTACCTGGGCTGCTGCTGGAGGTTCAAGGTGGTCGGTGGGGGCACATGGGGGCAGTTAGAGGCAGTAGTGCTGGCTGGCAGCCCTTTTAAAGATCCTCCATGCGGAGTGTCAGGGCTGCATTGCATGCGTGCCCATAGCACGCTTGCTTGTTAAGTGAAGTGGACTTGTAATGTGAAGCAAGATTTCTTGGAAATTTTTGCTTGTCATGTGAAAAGCTTGTTAAGCGAGGCGCTTGTTAAGTGAGGTATCACTGTAACTACATATGCAGGGATCCTGAGACTCATGACGTACATTAACAAACTGGCAAGGAACGATGGTAAGGACAAGGATTTAGGTTCAAGAAACTATGACTTTATTGAGGAATAGTTAATAACAGGAAATTGAAATTAATAACATCTGCATGAGCTCCCACCCGTGTCGGTTGCTAAGCAGTCTAAGCTTTAGAAGCTTAGATAAGGCAGCAGACAAGTAGTCTGGGGTTTCTCCCTTCATGACTGCTCCATCTGAAAATTTCAGGTGGCCTCATGGCCGGGTTGCCCCTGGCTGTAGCCTGGAACCTTTGCAAAAAATAGTCCCATAGATGGAGGACTTTAAAGTGCTTTAGACTGCAATCCTAAAGATACTTTCCTGGGAGTAAGACCCACTGAACACAATGCGATTTACTTTTGAGTAGACATGATTAGGATTGTGCTCTTTGACTGCAATCCTAAAGCTACTTTCCTGGGAGTAAGACCCATTGAACACAATGGAGCTTATTTTTGAGTAGACACAGGATTGTGCTTTAAGACTGAAATCCTAAAGACGCTTTCTTGAGAATAAGACTCATTGAACATAATGAGGCTTACTTTTGAGTAGACATGGTTAGGGTTGTGCTCTCAGTCACTTAAAAAAAATTTGATGTGCCAATCTTGATTAAAAATCTTGATTAAAATCTTGATGCTCCAAGACTCTAAAGGCAAGAAAAATCCCTGTCTTCTTGATCTTGGGAAAAAGGGGTTTGAGAATCAGACACAGTACAGTAGTTGCAGTCAGGGTCATGGAGGAAAGGTGGACAAGGAAGCTAAGATTGCTTTAACCAGGGAAAGCTTATTGGAAGCAGCTCAGGGCTGTGGAGCTTCATTTTGTTGTGCTTCCTTGTAGGTGATTGTGGGTGGAGGGAAAAGATAGGCTGGAAGAGTAGATAGTGGTATATACCTGCCCTGGGTGCTGGTTTGTTCTTGTGTCACCAGATGAAGTAATGCACTTATGTAGCATCTGGATCATGTTCAGTGTACAACAAAGGATTGAGTGCAACCAAAAGCAGGAATGAACAAGAGGTGCGTTATGAGTCTTTCTATCATACAAAGAGGACAACATAGAGACTAATGTGAGGCAAAAACATCCTGGACCATTCTGATGTTCCTTGATGTTCCTTGATTTCACATCTCTGGGAAGATTGTAATCTGTCCAGGATATGTGGCATCCTGCAAAGTGTGCCCAGCACAAACATAATGCACTTCACTGCATCTTCCAACAGTACCAGATTATGTGGGTCATCTTAACCTCCAGCATGTTCCATTTCCAGCAGTGTGTAATATGTCATCTTTTCACTGGGGTTCTGTGCAGACCAAACAGATTTTTTTACTGGATGGATTTTTCATTCTTTTGTACTTATACTGGCAATAGTTAAAATAAATGGCACTTATTTTAAATAATTTTAATGCTTATTTAAAACACTGGGCTTCTTAAGCGTATTGTATAGTTTTTTAACTGCCAGCATTTCAAGGTGATGACATTGATCCGAACATTCAACTTTTATATGAAGCAAATAAATCATTGTCTTTCTAGATTAATTGTCTTTCTAGATAATAAGAATGAAGATCCCCTCTCAGCCATGAAGCTTCCTGGGTGACCTTGGGTCAGTCACTCACTCTCAGCCTCACCTACCCCACAGGGTTGTCATGAGGATCAAAAGGATAAAAAAGCTATTTAGGTTGCCTTGGCCATTTGCCAAATAAGTAAGTAGAAGGAGTGTACCGTTCTTTGGTCAAGGGTATATGGTAGCTGCGCTCCCCTGCTAGTAAGTAAGTAAGTAAGTTAGTTCTGGATTTCATTTGATCTTTCCCATTACAACTGAGCTATCAAATCATAAAGGAAGCGTCTTTGTAACATGGAGGTGCCTTAATTTGAGACATTAAAATGGAACAACCTTAACACCGGCTATATCTGAACCAGTTCAGCCCTTGTTGACAGGCTGATTTTATTCATAGTGCACAATTCTAAATGGATGATGATTTGAAAGTATCCAGAAAGTAGTGACCTCATCCTCTTGACCGTAATCACTTTTGATTCTCCTTCGATTCACCACAGTGTTTCATTTCAGTGAGCAATTGAAGGAGATTGTGCCTTCAATGAGATATTATTGTATGATATCATACAGAGATATTATATTGAGAATAGCAGTTGCAGGTTATTGTATTTCTCAAACCAGGCAGTTTCCTAAAAGATAATGCTATGCTATCTGAACATAATCCTCGATCAGGTCTTGCTGAATTTAATTCATACAGTCTGCTTCTTTGCAGGACAAAGTTTGTTTAATCAGCCAAACCGAAATGAATTTGTCAGGGATTATATCATTCAACACTTTTGGAATTGTTTTACATAGAAGTCAATATATATATATAACCAAGATACTGTATTTCCTTTATTGGTTGGATTATAATCGGTTAAAGAGTCACCTACCTTAGATCTTCATAAACACTGTGATAATTTATAGTCTGCTACATCAGTTCCTGATAACATAATAACAATTGTTAAAAGTGATGGTTAGGCCAATGACATTTGGTTGAGTGGGCATCAGTCAGTCCATATGTCTTGGTTTAATCCTTTAAGAGGTGTCCTGCCAGACTGGTCAGAGTTCTAGTACCATGTAAATCTCCAGGTGAGCAACTTGCTTTGACAAAGGGCAGAACATGAATGAAATCTTTGCTGAATTTATGTTGCATCATTTCCTTTGTCCTCATTGTTAGATCATTGACAGCAAGGTCTACAACATTTCTGCTGTCTGTGTCAGCAAAGAAAAGGATTATGAATTTGTCAATTCAATTTTAAGGTCATCTGAACAGTAGTAACCTTCAAGAGAGTTCTGCAATGTTTCCAGATGTCTGGAGATTTCTGCCTACAGGGAAATTGACAAGTTTTTGTCACTCACAACTCCAGCTTGCAGAAGCACTTCCTCTAACATTGTGGATAGTTAATCACCTCCAGTCTCTTTGTGGGGGCCCTTCCTACTGGTATGATCGCCTTGTTCCCATCCCATCACTTCTGGATCTTCTCCAGAAGAGACCTTTTTAATCCAAAGGGCCTGGGATGTCTTGTGTTTCTTGTTTCTTTGTATCTGGCATCAAAACATAGATGTGGAGGGATCTGAACACACATGGCTGGAACTTTGCTTATTTGGACAGGTCTGTCCTCAACAGTAGGGTGGTAGGTTAGATCTGTACCAGCAGGTATCTGGTACCACTGGCACCCAGACTGACTAATCTCTCTTCACAGATCAAACCTGGCCCCATAAACCATCCCACCAACCTCCTTCTATAAGTTCTCCTTTGGTAAGTACCACTGATTCATATTTCTAGGGTGCTTTAATTTTATTTCTGTCTCCTTAAAACTATTTATAATGTTGGATTAAAATGCAATTGGAATTTCGAATACATCATGGAAAAAAAATGCAGGTTTCAATACATACATTTGCTTTTCAGCTTTTGGCACAAATTACTGCCTGGGATGCAAACTGAGAGGCATCATATAAAAGGTGTATGTGGTTTGGCATAGGGATCTATGCAAAGTGTAGTTCCCAACTTTGATTACTGAAATGAATCATAGAATCATAGAGGTGGAATATACCTAGCAGGTCATCCAGTCCAACCCGCTGCCTGTAATAGGAAATTCTTCTAGACTATCTCTGATAGGTGCTCGTCGAACCTCTGCTTGAAGATTCCCAGTGAAGGCCAAGCCTTCTTCTGAATTTTAACCATTAGCAAAAAATTGTTTGCTTTGACCATCTTTCTGATAGACAAAGTGACTAGAAATTTGAATTTAAAAATGTCTCTGAAACAGTTATCAGATTCTCCAGAGGAAGGTCCATTGTGCAATTTATGTAAGACTCACAAATATACATTTTTGAACTCTCTGGCCAGTAGTCTTTAATTTGTAGAACAACCACAATGAATTCAAAACATAATGTTATGACAGTAGATAAACAGGACGTTGTATAGTATAATTTTCATTAATGAAACCATTTGATTTCATTTAAGTGGGCATCATAAATGGAAATGATATTTTAATCACTCATCTACCCAGCTGTTGGTGTAACTCTTTATCATCATACATGGTTCCTAATTATTCTATTTTCTTAGAAAATCTTAATCTGTAATTAAAATCTATTTGGATATCAAGAGTAATTTATGATTTTAACTAGTATTATCAATGCAACTGCTGTGTTTTCATTTCATAAATATAAGATGCCTAACAAGCTTAATTATTGAACAAGCTGGTATCCTTATATGTGTTGATTTGCAACTTAACTGTTCAGTACTCTGGTCTTGAGACAACAGACTGCATTCCTGACTCCACTTAGGATGTTGTGCTTGTACCAGGAACTGGTCCAAGTCTTGCAAAACTGGTCCAAGTCTTGTGGAAAGAACTTTCAATCATACGCTAAATAAATAATGAATACATTGAAAGGATGACATACAAACTGCACCAGGAGCTCACTTGAAGTCTTGCTTGAATAAAGGTATACAGTAGTGCCTCACATAACAAATTTAATTTGTACCAGAAGCATGCTTGTTATGTGAAGCGCTCTTCATGTGAAGTGGATTTTCCCATAGGAAATCATAGAAATTCAGATGATTGATTCCACAACCCCAAAAATATTCATATAAAAATAACTGTATGTAAAAATGATGACAAAACACTGGAATTGAAGTCTACTTAGGCTGGAATCCTAAAGACACTTTCCTGGGAGTAAGCCCCATTGAACACAATGGGGCTTACTTCTGGGTAGACATGGTTAGGAGGCTGCATTCAAAGACACTGTCCTGAGAGGCTTACCTGGGCTGCTACTGGAGGTTCAAGGTGGCCTTTGGGGGCAGTTAGGGGCAGCTGCCTCTGGCACCCCCAGGCAACAACCCCCAGGTTGGGAGCAGTTAGAGGCAGCAGCACTGGCCGGCAGCCCTTTTAAACAGCCTACGAGAGCGTCAGGGCTGCATAGCACACATGCCCATTAGGTGCCAGAGGGGTTTGTTATGTGAAGCAGATTTGTTATGTGAAGCAGGATTCCTTGGAAATTTAGACTTGTTATTTGGAACATATTTTATGTGAGGGGCTTGTAATGAGAGATACCATTGCAGTTGAATATCAACTAATTGCATTAGATTTTGCTCCTTGAATGTTTCTGTAATAACAGTATGATCCACGTGGGTATTACAGGGCAACACTTGTTATCTGCCGGGGTTTCTGTGGTTTTGGGCACTCTAAAGCTTTTGAACCTGACCTGAGCTGTTCTGTGGTGGAGACTGAAGGGTCTTCTCAGGGCCAAAAAAGTGTGACTTCTGGTTAAATCCTGACGTTGTGCTGTTTTGGTCCTTCAAAGAAACTTTGAAAGAAAGTTGTGTTACCTGGTATAGGAGGACAGGACATTGCTCCCATTATAGGCTTTCTCCCATGCAGCAGGAGGGGCAATGCTATGGATGAATGCCATGGATGATAGATGTGCTCCCCTTCTAATTTTTGGGCTATCTTAGTAGAATAGAGCAGTGATTTTCAACCAGTGTGTCATGGCACATTGGTGTGCCGCGGATAGTCCTCAGGTGAGCCGTGGGAATTTGGGAATTGTCATTAATTAATAGGAAAATTGGGAGATTTGAACAGCCTGGTGTGCCTTGTCAACAGTAAAAACAACAGATGGTGTGCCTTGACAATTTCAGTGACTTTTTAGTGTGCCATGAGATTAAATAGGTTGAAAATCACTGGAATAGAGATATTCCAACGAAGCTGGTTTGATTGAACTCTGCATGAAAACACGAATCACATGATATATAACAAGATGGTATTATTCAAAAATATGAAGATTTTAAATATTTTGACCAGTAGTAGTGCCACCTCTCCTTGTGCATGATTTCTGATGCTACCCACACACCCGGCGATGACACTGCTTGCATGAAGGTTGGTTTAATACCTCATAATAATACCTTTAATATGATAATATAAACACTGCTTGAAAGCACAATCCTACATAGGGGTAAGTAGATATTTAATTCAAATAGGGCCTATTCACATGAAAGTGCATATAAGCTTGCTGCCCAAAGTAGCAGTTTCTTTAAAATATTTTAGCCCCACATTTCCTCTCCCAGATTGAGGCATTCAAGGTGAATTACAGTAATAAAAAGCAACAGTCGCAATAATTAGATTTATATAAAATACTGTAAAATCACATAGGGATCATAAAATCAATCATAAAAGGACAAAAAGCAGCAATGCACAAATCAAAGCTAAATCCCAGAGGCCAAGGAAAACAAATATGTTTTTGGGTGCCACCAGAATATGTTTATGGATGTATCTGGAACTCTGAAGCAAGAGAATGACAAGAGATTGTGAACTGAGTGTGGTTTAAGAGGTCCATAAATGTTTAAGGTAAGTTTTCATAGTGCTTCAAAAATCCTGCAGAGCCTGTTTGACTGACTATAACTATATGATACTACATGGTTAGACACTGTGGTATTTTCTGGATGAGCTTCAACTCGCTCAACTGACAACAATTTCAACTAGCTTGGATGGAGGCAGGATGTACCAAGAAGTGTATAGTATCAAAAAGGGGTGAACAACCAGCACAAGAACTATTTCATGTGTTCACAACAGTCTTGAATTCCAACAAGCAATTTGATTTGGGGATCTCACCTGGCCTCCATGAGCAAAGCATGGCAAGATGGCTTCCCGGAGTTGTCCCCCCACCCTGACCTACTTCCATTTCCTTTGGCAGGGCAGGTTAACCTGGAGAACGGTGGAGGGAAAAGGGGCAGGTTGAAAGGAGACTATGAATGGATATAGTTCCTAAGATCATGGCTTCTGGGCCCATCAATTTGTGGCAAATAGAAGGGGAAGAAATGGAAGTTGTGACAGAGTTTATTTTTTCTGGGCTCTAAGATAATTGCAGGTGGTGACTGCAGCCAAGAAATCAAAAGATGCCTACTTCTTGGGAGGAAAGCTATGACAGGGCTGGACAACTTAATTAAAAGTTGAGACATTACCTTGCAGACAAAGATATGTCTAATTAAAGCTATAGTTTTCCCTGTGGTAATGTATGGCTATGAGAGCTGGATCATAAAGAAGGCTGATCACTGAAGAATAGATGACTTTGAATTAGGATGTTGGAGAAGACTCTTGAGAGACCCTGGATTGCTAGGAGATCAAATCAGTCCATCCTCCAGGAAATCAGTCCTGAGTGTTCACTGAAAGGACAGATACTGAAGCTGAAGTATAAATATTTTGGCCACATCATAAGAAGGGAGGACTCCTTAGAAAAGGGTCTGATGCTGGGAAAAACTGAAGGCAAAAGGAGAAGGAGACAGCAGAGATCGAGGTGGTAAGATAGTGACACAAACATGAACATTAATTTGGACAGACTTAGGAAGCTAGTCAGTGATGGGCTTCAAATAAATTAACAACCGGTTCTCTGCCCATCTGGCAGCCACTTTTAAATGGCTATTTTTAAACTTTATATGTCCTGTCTCTCGTTAACAACCGGTTCTATAGAGTAGGTGCGAACCTGCTGGAGCCCACCACTGAAGCTAGTGGAGAATAGGGGGGCCTGGCATGCTGCAGTCTGTGGGGTCATGAAGAGTCAGACACGACTCAATGACTAAATAACAACATAGTTCCCAAAATTGTTTCCAAGAAGCAGCAGCTTTTGTAACTGGGCCCAATGACAATGCTTTGGGACAGCCACTTCGTCCACCGGAGAATGTATTTGTAGAGGTATGCCCTTCTTTCTGATGGCTCTTTTTCTGATGGTCCATTCTTTCAACACCTTTTACATTTACCCAGAACTCATTCATTCAATGCATGTTCCGCTCTTTCGACCTCTCTCTGCTGTTCTACAGGCCAAAATTGCCGCCCCCCCCCCATTTGGAGCTCCTGGTCTAATCCCATTTCTGAAGGAGTTAATGAGAATCCATTTGCAAAAATCTTTGTGTGGCCGCAGGTTAAAAGGAGCATTTGCAAGTTAAAAAGAGCATTTGCAATTTGGAAGCTAAAAAAGCATTGGAAGCAACATTTATAAACAAAAAAAGACTGGTTTCCACTTTTCAACGGTTTTCACTTTTGGACGGTGCTCTGGACCCTAACCCGTCCAATAAGTGGGGGGTGCCAGTACAGTACTTGTTACTGATCTGAGGGATTGTTTGGAGTCTGTACTGCCCTCTAGTGACCTCAGCTAAAAGTAGGTGAAAAGGTCACAAGGCAGAAACTCTGGCCAGCTGAGCTGCATTTTTTGATGCGCGCCTACGAAATGCTCTCTAATCAGTTTAGCCCTTTTGTTACAGTCAGTGACAAACACTGTCAGCTTTTTGGATTCTAGGAGTGCTCTGGTAAAGAAAGCCAGAGATAATTCTCCTGGCGTCGGTGTTTGTGTTGAGTTGAATTGCTTCCGCAAATTACACTTGATGGACACCAACCATTCTGGATTGCCGGAGGGAACTGATCTGGAGATTGAAAGCTATTTCAATTCTTTTACAAAGCACATGTTCTCATGGTTGGATGGAAATTGATGAGTGGAAGCCTTTGAGAAGGTGAGATTGAAGGCAACACAGCGCTGATGAGAACGTGGCAAAATTTGAAGGCTCTTGCATAATGACGCCCGCAGTTTTACTTACCTTGGGAAATCCTATAATTGGTGGGTTACAGCTAAGGAGCTTCCTTTCTTAAAAACTCAGGTTTTTTTGTTGATGCCTATAGCATGGGCCACATGTCAGTCTCAATCCTTTTTAATTTAGGGAAAATAGTCCATTGACACTGCAATTGTAACCACTGGTTAGGCCAGCACAAGCCCTGGCACAAGTTCCATGCTGGCCTGGCGGTGGCACAAAAGTGCCATATTGCGCCACTTTTGGGGAGGGGGGTGTTAGGCCCATGCATAGACATGTGCCTTCTTCCACACACCACTGGAAACTGGGGAGACAGGAGAGCTGTGCTGGTCTAAACTGGCACCCTTCTTACGGACACAATCCTAACCAATTTAGTCCAGTGCAACTTACCCATTTCCCATTTTTTGAAGTGGCATGGGGAGGACGGTGCACGTCCATGCACCGGCCTAACCCTACTGGGAGTGGTGCAGAAGTGGCTTACAGCACTTTGCGACACCCCTGGGCCGAGGACATCTTCAAGCGTGTGCTGGCCTAATTGGGGTTACGATTGCGCTATCACATGTAATAAATTATTAATAAATTTAAAACTATTACATAAATTTAATATACTAAATTTAAACACTATATAGTAATATATACATTATAAAATGTAATGTTAAGCCACATAAATATGAGTGTTTTTAGGTTTTGTTTTGTCATGTCACACACATTTTTCTTGATTGTGTCACATTTGCCTTGTCCTGATTTGCAGTTATGACATCTGTCACCCTGCTACCCCTCCACAGACCCTTTCCAAATGTCCCTCCTTCTGCACCAAAGGGAAGGGGTCTCTGACAGCACAATCCTAACTTGCTCCAGAACAGGTAGGCTGACTGGCTTGTCGGCTCTGAATCCAGCACATGTTTTGGGGCAGCTGCCACACTACTGCAGGGCAGAGGAATGCCTGTCATTGTTAATTTTCACTTTCCATTGAGCTCAATGCACGCACAAGCTTGGAGGAAGTACTTCTTTCTGAGGTTCATTTGGTCAAAATGATTCTGGGATTGGCATATTCATCTCAACCCAGCCTTTCCAGAAAACTACAGCACCATTGCTTACTTGTGAGTAAAGCCACAATATGGGTTACTTTCATTTTCCATAGAATTCTATGCATTTTTTTAGTTTTTTGGCCATAACTTTTCATAGGAAGTAAATATTTTAAAATGGATTTTTGCACTGGTTTCTGCTCTTAAATAAGCACCCAACAATATATAATGCGATAGTGCAATGAACCATCGCAAAGTTGCAATTTTGGGCTGTCACAGTCCCTCCAATGCTTATCATTCCTCTTGGGTGCATCACCTGGTGTGGGCTGCACTCCCCATGCACCCTTCAGCAATGCCCCTGTCAGCTTGTACAATTTATAGGATTGTAGCTCTAATAGTGATTCATGGCCAATGCCCCAATTGGTTAAAGGAGCTGCCCATTTAAAAATTGAATGGAAACCACTGCCTTTCCTTACTTTTAGGGGATGAAACTAGTCTCTACTCTTAGACTTTCCTCTCTTGTTTCTGTTAGTTTCTAGTTTAGTTGTATCCTGCTCCATGATGATTTATGCTTGTGTGAGTGCCAGTGGCATCACCAGGGTGGTGCAGCTGGTGCAGGCCGCATTGGGTGATGTGCCACTACAGGGTGATGCGCTGGAGGAGTTTGACACTCCTCCGGTGCGTCCGCATCTCAGCACACCCATTTGGGCCTGCTCCAAGATAGAGCAGGCTTGAATGGCCTGCTGAGGCGCACTGCGCATTTCCAGGCCTCTGGACATGTGCAGTGGGAGGCTTCCACTGTGCATGTCCACAATCCTGGACATGTGCAGTGCGTGCCTCTGCCCAGCCATTTGGCCTTGCTCTAGAGGTGGAGCAAGGCCAAATGGAGCAAGGCCAAATGTCTGTGCAGAGGGAACTGAGCATGTCCATAATGTCCAACAGGCACAGTCCCGGCCTCTGCTTGGCTATTCAAGCCTGATCCTAGGTGGAGCAGCAGCTTCTGCCTGCTGTTCCACCTCAGAGCAGGCCTGAATGGTCAGGCAGACATATTTGTCCACTCTAAGGAGAAGTAGGCTGCTCCTCCTTAGAGTGGAGGAAGTCTCCTCTGAAGCCAGTCAGCTTCAGAAGAGACTGCACAGGTGTCAGAGTTCGCGCCTGCATAGTACTCTTCCGAAGCCAGTCTAAATGCCACTCTTCTGAATGCCAACTCTGACGCCTGTGCAGTCTCCTCTGAAGCCAACTGGCTTCAGAAGAGTACTGGTGCCTGCACAGTCCCAGGAGGGGTGCGCATGGCCCGGGGTGACATGCTCCCCTGCACTGGGTGACACGCACTGTTGCGTTGCCCCTGGTGTGCACAATAAACAGCGAGTAAGAGCTATTTCTCTTAGACCACCATAAAAAATGACAGAAGTAAAATTCCTTTACCTCAACTAATCTGAATAGCTTGGCAAACCTCTTTCTGCAATACAAATAGCAGGAGCTTCAGGACTGCTCACATGCTGCTGTTTGAATCTTTGTTTTTTTACCCAAAAGATTTTACTTGAAAAGGAGCATCAGTCTCAGCAGGCGTCAAGCCATGTGCCTCGGGGCCTATGCTAATGCCCATTGCCTTCCTGAGGACTACCAGAGAATCAGTATGTAGTTCAAAATACATTAAGCTATACTTTAAGGCAAGTTTACCTGGTTGTGAGTCTTGTTGAACATAATCAAGCAGATAAGTCCAGCAGAAGGGTAGGAGTGGAGGTAGGAGTGTGCAGGAAGGCAGAATGGGCAGTGACAGGGATAGGTAGATTGGGCGTAAGTGGGGGCATTGGTATGTGCCATACCCAAAAGCTATTCCTTTGCGTGAGCTCCCTGTGTGGCTTGGATCATAGGATATAATTCATATCAACACTATTGTATCAGCGCAAGGGAATTTAGGTAAAATTGGAATGTAAAATACAATTTACATCTGGTATTTTTAAATCCCATTTTTTTATTTGTTACACATTTGTTTTAAAACTATTAAAACTATGAAATGAGCTGGAATGATAAATAAAAGTTTCAGTGTAGAAATTAAGAGGCAGGTGTAGAAATCTCTTTTATGAAGAAAGTTTTAAGGTGATTTATTCTAGTCCGAATGGGACAAGGTCATGGACATGGCTGTTGGAAAATGGTGGTGGTCATAATGCACTCTAAAATATACCACTTGGGCTGCAATCCTATCCACATTTTCCTTTGAGTAAGCCTCATTAAAACCAATAGAACTTAATTTTGAACAGACATACATAGGACTGTATGCTAGGTCACTGAATACGGATACAATATTTCCAATAATACTTTGATTACTTTCCTTGTTCTCATGTGGGGTGTTTTGAACACATTCACTGAAGCTTCCCCATATCAATCACCACCTGGTGGACATTTCTTACAGCATCTTTAAACTTAAAAGTTGCTGGAGAGAAAAAGATCAGAAATCCAATTTTTTGCTTCAACTCACTTTGACTTCCTCTCTCTTGGTGAGATGTGAGGGCTGTCTCCATTTCAAGAACTTTGACATCTCACCAGGACAGGAGATTTACCAGGACAAAAGTTCTATTCTGTTCGCTTCCAAAAAGTGTGGAAACAGGAAGTTTCAGTCTATTAGCCAAGGATTCCAGTTGAGGCATATGCCAAGCTTTGGCCTATTTCCCACTTGGAGGATCCATAGCTTTGCAAAAATAAAAATGAATCTGAAGACGATTTGGAAATAGGGTAGAAGAAGACATCTCTCATTTAATGTTTCTGTAAAAGGGAGGGAATGCAGTCTATCAGCACAATCCAGAGTAACTACATTTACAATGTAAGAGACATTTACATCGACGTAGTAATGGTGCCACCTAAGGGAAACCTATGGGAAATGCATAGAATAACCAGAGTAAACTTTTCTTATGTCAGTGTAAGAGCTTCCGTAGTTACTATGTATTGTGCGGTATGACTTCAGATGACATGGATTAAAGATATACCAGTGGCAAATTGGACGTGATAACTGAACACTGTTACTGAAGCAAGTGCAGGTGCTTGACTATCTCACAGTGCAATCCTAAGCCCTGGTTAGGCTGACACAAGTCCTGTGTTGGGATGTGGGTGTTGCTACTACACCACTTCTGCCACAGAATTGCGTGTGTAGATTAGAATTTGCTATGAATTCTAAGCCATATTCAAAGCAGCTTAAACAATCGGAACGTCTGCTGGATGTCTCCACAAAAGAAATTAAAGGATGCTTAGGATTGAATATCCTGGAAAAACATAGCTCTAGTTATAGAAAATTTTTTAGTCTAAATTGAAATTTGCATTATGCTTCCATTACTGAGCAAGAGGCACTCTTTCTAGTGGGTGCTCCTCTTTTATTTAGCAGGGGGAGAGTAACTGCTAAATTACTCTGTTCTGGTGGCTTCTGCTGGTGTTCTTTTTTGCATTTTAGATTGTGAGCCCTTTTGGGACAGGGACCCATTAGCTTTTAATTAGCTATTATTATTTTTCCATTTTCTTTGTAAACCGCTTTGTGAACTTTTTGGTTGAAAAGCGGTATATAAATACTGTAGATAGATAGATTACTAGTATAATTTTGTATTCTGAATACCCTCATTTCAGACTGATACAGAAGTATATGCAAATAAAATTAGGAATGCATTATTATGGTGAAAACACATTTTGGTATAGCAATAAAGTACTACAAAAAATTTAGTTTTACTACATTAATTTTTGTTTTTATGGGTTGCTAAGGGCTGCTTTATGTTGGTTATGCACAAAGCATTTTCTAACCTATTTATCACTTTTTTGCCTTCCTGCTGATATTCGCTGATATTTATTTGCTGGTATTTTTCAGATCTGTGTTGACAGACTAGGCCTCTCAGATTGAAGATCACACTGCCATATTGCATTTTAATGTTTCTTCTCCTCTTCAGAGACTAGAGAGGCTGGAAATAATTAATACATGGCACTAATAACTCAAATGTAAGATTTTCTTCTACTGGAAGAAATACACTGGATTTCGTTCAGCTTTATGATTCACCCAATGGATGAGTCAAATAAGGGTGAATTCTCCAAGAGAGCAACAGAGAGAAGTTGACTAGGAGGTGGTGGCATGTGATAGGAGATAGCAAGATGTCTGCATCTAATTATGGTGGAATGTGGTCTTGGACTGATACCAACTAAATGTGGGTCACTGTGTGTATATGGAGATATGAAGACATGGACTTTTAGATAGAAGAAGCAGAAACTGGCATTTTTTTAATTCTGGGAAGAGAACAAGGAACTAACACTCCGGCAGCTGGCACCTGGGCAAGTTGGAGCAAATTGTTGCATTGAGGTAAATTAAGGTCATAGAAGTGATGATACTGATTACTCAGAAAGAGATTAGCTGAAGTCATAGAAGAATAAAGCTTAACATCTCAGAATAAAAAAACAGGTGTGAACAGTTTCTGTTGACAATACCTTTAAAACAAAACATTGATGTTCCATTTTTACATCAAGAGATGTTTAGGGGAGATCTTTTGGGCTTTTTGACAGTATTTATGATTCAGTGGAGTCTAGGCGAGACCAAATGAGAAGTTTTTGCAATGCAGATTCTTGCAGCTTGGCTCAATGGTGTTATCAGCATAATGGGCAACATCTGGGGCAGATGTCATCCTGCACCATATGACAAACCCAGAAACTGTGATTGTGATATGCAACCCACCCAATTTAGTTTCATACCATGGCTTTTAACTATACACTTTTCTTTGGAAAATAACAGCCTAGGAGCCAAAATTCAAATTGGGACTGTAGCATGGGAGGGGCTTTTAACCTTTCCCCAATGATGATTCTAATCTGGATTCTCCACTTTCATCCCATAACTGTTATTTGATCCTGGAGAAATGTTTCTAATAGCATACTATCAAGCTTTTCTCCTGGGTACATACAGAGTTAGAGGAATCTTGTTTAAGATAAAATAGAGAGCAAAGGTTTAAAGCCCCCTCATCTGTCCCCAATGCTATTGTTTCAAGTCAGATCAAGCTCTCCTTTGGACTATTTCTAAATAGACTATGTGCAAATGGACTATGTGCACTGGACATCAGTGTGCTGAGTTGGGTCTGCTCTGAAGAGGAGCAGCCTGCAAGCTAGGCTTAGAGTGCTGTCGATGTATTTTCCCCATTCATTTTTGTTTTTACATTTTCTGTATTACCATATACAGGTCCAACCTTGTTATACACAGATTTTTTTTCCAAAGGAAAAGTTAAGCATATCATTTCCAATGACAAATTTAATGAAATGGGTAATTTTGTTCCTAGGTGCTTATATAGACTGGCATTTTGAGATCACCTGCCTTGCAGGAGTGAAAAAATAACTAGATGTGGATTTGCCTTGACTTCCTCCACTATGTAGGAAGTCAAGGCAAATCCACATCTAGTTCTTCTTTCACTCCTGCAGGGCAGGTGATTCAACCATTGTTATTCCCTCCCTCTTCTTCTACTGTTATGTTCAATTTAAATGATGGGAGTTTTAGTAAGTCATAAAGTTAATGGCAAGCAAGTGGTTTTCTAATGTACCTTGCAGCAAGCAAGTGGTTTTCTAATGTGCCTTTCCATTGGCCTTGCAGCAAATCATTCTGCTATTTTTGGGAATGTAAAAACTTTCTAAAAGTTTTTGGTAGAGAGCATCAGTATCCATATTTAAAAGTTATGAACCTGGGTTAACTTTCCAAAATATGTAATAAAATGTCTAATAATTGCAAACAGAAAGGAGAGACTACCACTGAAGAGTGGGAGACACACACACTGAAATATTGATTTATTAATGCTGCAATTCTAAATATATTTATGCTGGGAATTATTTTCACAGAACTCAGTGGAACTTCTGAACTAGGTTTGCCATGTGTCCTGAAAAACAGTGACAATCCTAATTTGTCATGATTTGCCATGTGTCATGATTTGCCATGTGTTCCGAAAAACAGGGACAATCCTGTTCACATACTGGCAAATGGGACAGAGGCAGGGTGACCAGATGCTAAACCCAAAATTCCTGAATCCCAAGGCCAAAATTCCTAATCCCAGGCCAAAATTCCTACCTGCTGAAAAAAAACTTGTCAAAAAATGTATTTTTTGTTTTTATTTTTTGGTTTTTTGACCATAACTTTTGATAGGAAGGAGATATCTCAAAACTGATTTGTGCATTGGATTCTGCTCTTCAATACGAATCCAACGACATATGGCATGATGGGGTACTGAGCACTATCACAAAGTTTCAAAATGAAGCCTAAATGTAGGACACCCAGACAGGAGGCTAGAAATCCGGACAAATCCGGGTTTTTCCGGTCATCTGGTCACCCTGGCCCCCCTATCCCAATTTTGTGGAATAGAATTATGGCAACCCTACTCTGGTATAGGTATAGGATTCAGGTATAGGATTGTACTATAAGAAACATGAAAGTGTCAGAGACGATGCACATGATAGGAATGAGATTCTCAAGCTTGATTGCATCATTGTAAATAACATATATGGGGTGAGCTCAGGCTGGTCATCCAAAAGGCAGCTTGAGAGAACCAGTGGTGGATCCCGTGCTGCATCCATTGGCTCTCTAAAACCCTAAAACTCTGAGGCCACTAGAGTAAGAAATTAAGTAGTGTTTTCAGCACCTAAAAGTGGAAGTACTGCTTAACTTCCCCCTGGAGACCTCAGAAGGCTTTTAGAGTGCTACTAGGTGTTGCTCTGTGCTCTGTGGTGGAGGTAAGTCTCCTCTCTGGTGGGAGGTGGCATGTTGTGGTCTTGTACCTCAAGGTAGGATAGAGGCCAGGTCTGCAAGTGGAGGGGTCACCTCAAAGCTCAGACAATTGAGTGGTGGAAGGTTTTTCTCAGTCCACTATTCCTCCTGCTGCTTCCTAGATTGGAAACGGGGCAGTGGAGAGGAAGTGCGGAGAAAATCCTTTCGAGTCTAATGATCACTTCCAGGCTCCAGCTCTTCTAAGGCGTTAAAGAAAGCAGTGAGTTAAGCAAGTGTCATGTATTATTGTAACTACAATTCTTCACCCAATTATTTCTGCAGATGCCTTCCTATTGCATAAGAAAAAAGATTGTTGGTACTGTTAACTCAAAATCTGCACAAATTCAGATAACTCACCCCTACGCTAACGTGCTAATCTGAGTTTTCCTCTATTGCTTACAACTGTATGTGTTTTGTAGGTTGCTTTTTAATTATGAGCCCACTTGCCTGCTAAGGCCCAATCGTAAGGCACCGGTCTTTAATCATAAGGAGCAGGTCTTTAATGGTCATTACCCCATAGTTCTGAAGTCAGCTCACTGGTGGGATTTGGAAATTATCTTTTATTTTAGAGTTTTGGACAGAATCTGAGTATTTCCTTTTCCATTGGCATTATATTGGTGCACAATGGAGTTTTTTCCCTATAGGATATTTTATCTTTCACGGGTTTTTTAAATAACCATTTCATTATGTCATTATAAATATTTTTTCATTGTTTTATTATTTATGATAATTAATTGTTATAATGCTTTCATTATTTTATTATTTTGTTTTTGTATTATTATTTATATTTATTAATATTTTTCCTGTAAACCTTTTAGAACTGTTTTTCTTTCATTTCAACCCTGTCTCCCCACCTGGGACTACTCCCCATATGAGACAATTGTCTTACCAAGATGCTGCCTCCCTTGGGGAGTTTCATCCTTCAGAGGCCTCCTTGAAGTAAAGAAACATTTGTTCCCTTGCCCATAGGACAGTGGTGGCAAACCTATGGCACATGTGCCAGCATGGGTAGTCAGAGTCCTTTTCTGGCACGCAGCCATATTACTCCCAGATGAGCACTCTAAGCCCAGTGCCATGCCCAGAGCTCTGGGCATGTGCACTGGACATCAGTGTGCTGAGTTGGGTCTGCTCTGAAGAGGAGCAGCCTGCAAGCTAGGCTTAGAGTGCTGTTGATGTATTTTCCCCATTCATTTTTGTTTTTACATTTTCTGTATTAACATATACAGGTCCAACCTTGTTATACACGGATTTTTTTTATTCACAGATTTGACTCAACATGATGGCCACTGCCATCAATCACAGTTTTAAAAACTGCTTTTCTACTGTTGTAGAGACAAACATGCAAGCAATCATTCCATTTTTCAGTACCAGAATCAAACCCTTCAGATATTTGCTATTATTATTTTTCCATTTTCTTTGTAAACCGCTTTGTGAACTTGTTAGTTGAAAAGCGGTATATAAATACTGTAGATGTAGATATAGATATTGAGGAACTAACGTATTCAATTACATGCAATAAAGGAGCAAGAAACATGGAAGTAGGTCTTTAAACCTATTTTTCCATTGTTTTCTTTATACATGATTTTTTTATCCACGGGAACCCTAGTGGGTAATAAGGGACAACAGTATATCTTCTGCAAAGTCATTAAGACTGCAATCCAAGGCACAATTATTTGGGAGCAAGTACCATTGAACTCATTTAGGATGACTTCCAAGTCAACATGTATTGATTGTCTTGCATGTCGTTGTTGAGCTTCCTATTTGTTTTACCAATCCATTTTCTGCGTTGCTTTTATGCTTTCTTAAAGGTCACCATGACACACCTGTTGCCTCTTATCCACTTTTGACCACAGTTTGCAGGTTGCAAAGCCCTTAATACAATGGAAAGCATTATCAACACCATCTTTATCAAGCAATAAAAGAACTCACTAGGTTTCTGGGATGACAAAGTCTTTGTTAGGAGGCTCCTTGTTCGGATGTTGGGGAATAACAATGTCACTTCATGACTGTGACATTACTGAGAAAGATTACCATTGTAAGTCTCATACCAGTGATTCTGAAAAGGAAGGAAAGGATTTCAATGTGATTTTTAGCATCCTGGAGGTTCATTGCCCCAGGTAGTTCTGACGATTCCAATCTATATTCTGGGGGACTGAAAAAGATTGAGCCAGCATGATGAGGTGGAGGGATGACACAAGCAAAGCTTTCAATGAGTCCCCCTGCCAGACATGATTGCAATGATTTAAAAGAATGTCTAGTGTTACTCAGCATTTTATGTAACCCCTGACTGTTGAGTAACTTGCCATTGCATGATCCCAGACACAGTTTTTTCTAAAGTCTATAGCAAGTCAGACAGTATATACCTCACATATGTCTACAGGCTAGGATGAAGCCTCAGGGCACCCAGGTTGAAGCTGTGGAAAGATTGTTTTTGCCAGTGATTTAGCACAAAGCTTGCTGAACATGCCGGGATTGCTTTTTTGTTAGGAAGCTCTAGGGAGCCACCCATGTTTCTGAGCTGACCTGTTGTGGGGTGCAGATTCTGAAGATGACGCTCTGAAATGCAAAGCTCTCTGATCTGTAACTCATGCAGTTTCTGTCTGTGCCTTCTCTGCTCAAGCAAGTGGGTGGGACGAGAAGGGGGCACTACATGCTATTTTCTTTCCCTTTCCTAAAATCTCCCATGGATATGGGTTTTGACATTACTACTTGAAACACAAGGGATTCTGCTTCTGCTGTTTGGCAATCAGCTCTGCAGGTAACCAAAGTGGACTCATGCTTTGTAAAAGCATAATCAAAAGCTACAAAAGCGCAATTTACTGCACTACAGTTGGGCCACAGTCACCATCAATGAGAAAGAGAATTCAGGCACAACCAATTTAGGCTGACACAATTCATCTGCAACCCATTTCCTGTGGTGATGTGGGGAGCTCACCTAACACAGCCACCCCCAGAAGTGCCTTGCATCACTTTTGCAACATCCCCAGCCCAGCACAGAACTTGTTGCAGCCTAACTGGAAGATTAGGATTACAGCCTCAATGCAATAGTGATTATGCTCTCTTGCTTGGGTGGCATCAGTGCCACACCATGAGACATGATATTGTGCAGTAGGCCTCTGACAGTGCAATCCTAAATCCTGGTTTGGCCTGCACAAGTCCCAGCACAAGGCCTGGGGGTGTCGGCAAAGTGTCAGAGGCACTTCTGCACTACTCCTTGGAGGGATTAAACCAGTGCACAGACATGTACTGGAATCCCCAAAGCACCATGGGAATGGGGAGATGTGTGAGTTGTGCTAGCCTAAATTGATTAGGATCACACTCTGTGTCAAGCCAGTCAAATGTGAGTGCAATAACAGACAGAATCAGTGACACTGAATTACAGTGCATTATTTCAACTGGAGTTAATCCACTCTGATTTTTGTTATTTTTGTTTATAATTTGTTCTTGCAAGATCACCATTTGCTGTGCTAGGGCTCTGTTCTTTCAGAGCTCTGACTCAAAAAAATGAAATAATTATAATCATGCAAATTAAAGGTCTTTGAAAGTGTGCAGAGTGACGTTATGTCTACACTAAATAGGATATAATCAACTTACAAGCTTGTGGGGTAGCAGAAAGACCTGAAGAAACTGAGGTCAAGCTTAAGCTGTGACATCTCTCAGAGCTGAACAAGGCATGATAAGGAAACTTCT
Source organism: Cryptoblepharus egeriae (assembly GCA_030015325.1). Classification (NCBI taxonomy): domain Eukaryota; kingdom Metazoa; phylum Chordata; class Lepidosauria; order Squamata; family Scincidae; genus Cryptoblepharus; species Cryptoblepharus egeriae. The sequence goes on from JAREYC010000002.1 coordinate 189,778,645, forward strand.
TGTTTACAACTCCTGATCCATTTTTCTTTCTCAAAATGAAGCTGTGGGAGAGAGATTATTTGGATTTGGACCACGTGTGAGGAGACGAGGCATTGAATCTTTGCCTCAAGACAACTCCTTTATTGAAATCTCCCTGCAGCTAAATGAGGGAGGGAAATTTGGATCTGACTCCTACATAGCAGAGGGACAAATCGGACCCCAGTCTGAATTAGTTTGGGGATTTTTGAAAAAAGAAGGATGTCAGAGTTGCTCAATACAGAACTCCCACATCGTGTCTAGTTGGACCCTCAAGTTAGAAAGAAGAACCGCTTCAAACATTTTGGGGAGGGATACTGCTAAGGAACAACACTACTTTTCAGAATACAGTATATTTATTTTGAAAACACTTCTGTGGGATCCCATGTTCTGCTTACACAGCAGGCAGGTGAATCCCTGAAAGTCCCTAAATAGATAGGCATGTTTGTTTGTCATCATTTGACTTGGGATTGCCCAGTCAAAGAGGTTCACCGAAATGGCCATGCTGAGCAGAGGACTAGGGGAGGCACAAGCTGGTGGTGTCCTGCTGCAACCTGTACTTACCAACCACCTTCCCTGGCCTGCTGCCTGCCTATGGCAGCATGCAAGAAGAAGGAAGAGGAGAAGTAGCATACTTCCTCTCCCAGCTCCTTTGCTGCCATCATTTTCTCTTGATAACTTGCTTTTTCTTCCCTACTACTTTTTATAAAGTCCCTTGGTGGGGAGGAACATGCTCCTCCTTTCCCAGCACAGCACTGCACAAGAAGATGCTAAGGAGGTGGTGATGGAAGTATTGAGTGGTGCTAACAATGAAACATGGTGTGTGAGTGTATGTGCATGCTCACACATGCGCTTGCACACATGCACTGGCATGCACTGGCATTGCACACATGCACTGGCATGCACTTTTCCATGCACTGGAAAAGAAACTGGTGGAATTGGAAGTGTGTGGGAGATCAGCCACTATGTCAGACGGTGGCTGATTATATAAAGAATGGGACTGGAACATCTGCAGTTTAAAATGTTGTGGCATACCCTTTGTCCTTTTGTCCCTTTGTCTCCCCTATGGCACATAATGACAGTCTGCTGGGCCCTTCTGTATTCTATAATTCAGATGGATGGAGACAGCTTACCAACTCTTTTTTCATGTTGTCTCAAGATACCGCTTGGAAGCAGGTGGCATTTCTTGCCTGAACTCTGCTCTTCCATCTCTGAGTTCCTAACCTTTAGATCTTCACTTACTAACTTGCTACCAGTGCTGGATCTTGAAAAGCTCTGTGACAGTGGCTTCATCTGTGATGCTGGACATCTCTATTTTTGACTGTCTTGTATGATTTATAAAGTGTCTGTGGATGACTATTTTAGACAGTGTTGACACAGTACATAATATAAATAACAGCTCCCAAGTCAGTTTTTATCACACCACCTTCCATTTTTTTGCAAACTTGTCATACAGTAAAGGGCCCTAAAAATATAGTTTTATGTAAAATTGAAACACTTCTCTATATTTCAAGAGTTTCAGGCTTCTCTACAGCATCAACCCAAGACCTCCCAGTAATGGCATAGGAAGTGGTAATCCCCACATCTAATGTCACATGAGGGGTGCCATGGGAGATGGCACATATGGGGAGCTTTGCTAAGAGGCAGCCACAGCCTCTTAGTGTTTTGATCCCAATCAGGGATTAACTGGAAAGTGTGTTTAGGATTGCAGCCTAAATATGATAGCAATATAAGGAATGGGAAAATAAAAAAAAAATAGGAGGAAGGGTGGTGGCCATAATGCCCAGCCACTTCTTCTTGCTTGCCTCCCTCCAATTCTTGCCACCACCATCACAGAGGTTGCAATCCTAAACACACTTTCCTGGGAGTAAGACCCATTGAACACAATAGGGCTTACTTTTGAGTAGACATGGTTAGGATTGTGCTCTTAGTGTTTTGGTGGCTTCTCAATTGGGAAGGCTCTCATTGAGGAGAAGGAAGGGGATGATCAGGTTGCAAAGTTCTCCTATTCCAGAAGTGATGTTACAGCATCCAGCAATGTTGCATTGTTCATGATGCTGGGTGTTCATGTTCATCATGTTCATGATATCACTACCCCAGATTCCGGGACTCCTAGCTACACTTCTGCTTCCCAATACTTCAGTAGTATTCCTGTTTTTCTAGTGATTTGCCAGCCTCCATCTGCTCTCCTCCTTTCCCACATTCCCCAAATTAAAAAAGAGGCCCTTTCCTCTCTGTTTGAATATGTGTGGTGAAAGGAGGATGGCAGAGTTGGGTGAGCAGAGGTGGGTGTCACTGCCAGTCCACCCTGATGGCGACCACCTTCACGCCCTCATGGATGACTGGCCTGCCAGCTTACTCACCTATTACCCTCCACTCATGAAACATCTGAAATTATAGTTAATGTGATAGGAACAAGAAGTCTCTTGAACAAAATCCACAGCACCCACATGGAAACTACAATTCCCATTACTCTTTTGGAAAAGCTATATGAGTTAAATATCTATGTTTACAATATCTGTGTTTACAAAAATGTATATTTTTGCATCTCTGGTAGAGAACCGATGCTCCATCAAAACAGTTTCACCAGCAAGAGTTGATGTAAGTTGATGACTCATATAGCTTGTTTCCCCTGAAATCACCTACTAAGCACCATCTGTTTCATAACTTTGGGAGGATAACAATAATACTCTTTTGTATATATGAATAATGCAGAAGCACTTTTGAATAACCTGAGCACTTGGTTTGCCTCTGCTCTGATCAACACAAATAATCTGAGAAACTATTGTAAACTCACTTTGAACAGGTCTCATCGGCAAACATAGGCATATTTGAAAGTTGGTGCATGGCTTATGAACGAAGCTGTACCTTAAGACTGTTTGAGTCTTGCCTCTGCATGAATTCAGAAGACAGTCAGAGGCTTAAATCCTATATGTGGTTACATGGGAGTAAGTTCCTTTAAACACAACGGGCTTATATTTGTGTAAACTCAGATTTGCATCATTAGTGAGCTCCAGCTCTTTAATTTAGTGGACCTTGAGCATTTCAGCTTTGCACCTCCTTCTGAGAATGAGGGTCTAGGACCAGCCCAGAAGTGATGTCATGGCCGGAAGTGAACTCAATCAGAAAGTGACACCACTGTGGTGCCAGAGCTCCTCCATGTCTACTCAGAAATAAGCCCCATTACATTCCAAGAGACTTACAGGAAAGCAGCCTGTGCCCATTCCAAAATGGTGGTGCCAAGTGTCAGATACCAAGATGGAGGGGGCACCCAGCTTTTCATGTCCACCTAAAATGAATTTACCTTCATTGCTTTTTTCCTACGTTGGGCAAAGGAAACCTGAGGGCCCAGAAATATAAGTAGAATATCTTTTATTTACCTCTGAATAGGTTACCCGTCTCTTGTGGATCTCTTTGATCCTGTGCCAGTGATTCATCTCGCATGAGTTCAAAAAGCCCCACGTAGCAGGTCTGGAACAGTAAAAGGGGATTACCCTTCCTAACTTGGCAAGAGTCACTCTTCAAGTGGGTGTTCCTCTTTTATTTAGCAGGGGGAGAGTAATTGGCCCTACACACTCCCAGCAATGTCTGTTCTAGTGGCTTCTGCTGGTGTTCTTTTGCATTTAAAATTGTGAGCCCTTTTGGGGCAGTGACCCATTAACTATTAATTAGCTATTAATTTTTTCATTTTCTTGTAAACTGCTTTGTGAACTTTTTAGTTGAAAAGCGGTATATAAATACTGTAGCTAGCTAGCTAGCTAGCTAGCTAGCTAGCTAGCTAGCTAGATAGATAGATAGATAGATAGATAGATAGATAGATAGATAAGGGAGTGGTGTAGTTAAAGGGGTGCAGGGGGTAGCAGTTGCACTGGGTAGCAAGCTATAGGGGGTAACAAGCTGAGCTTGACATTAGTGGCTAAAATTATGAAAAATGGGGAAGAAAAAGGCTGGAATTTTACTTTTCTGGGAGTAACCAGTGGTGGGCTTCATGGGGTTCTCACAGTTTCTATAGAATCCTTTGCTAATGAGCACCTGGTTCTGAGAACTGGTTACTAATGGGACATAGAACCTGTTGTTATTTTACATTCTTAGGATATAGAACCTGTTGTTAATTTATTTGAATCCCACCACTGAGTAAGTCCCATTGAACACAACTTTTGAGTAGACATGGTCAGGACTGTGTTCTAATTATTGTATTGGCATCCTTCAGTCTCGAAAGACTATGGTATCGTGCTCTGATTGGAGGTCCTGAAACAACATCTAGTGTGACTAAAGAGGCCAATGTGAGAGTGTCCATCCCTTCCACACTGAGGACAAATAAATTCCGTCCCCTGCCCAGCCTCCAGGTTTCGCTGCTTTCGGGTCTGTCTCTTTGCTTCAGCCTGCTGAACAAGTGTCTCTTCCAGTTGGAGAAGGCCATGCTGGGTCTTTTGCCTCCACGCTGAACGGTCAGAGGTCAAGGTTTCCCAGCTGTTGATGTCCATTCCCAAGGCCTTTAGATCCCTCCTGCAGATGTCTTTGTATCGCAGCTGTGGTCTCCTTCTTGGGCGCTTTCCCTGCACTAATTCTCCATATAAGAGATCTTTTGGAATCCGACCTTCAGCCATTCTCACGACATGCCCAAGCCAGCGTAGACGCCGCTGTTTCAGAAGTGTGAACATGCTAGAGATTCCAGCACGTTCCAATACTGTGTCATTTGAGACTTTGTCATGCCAGGTGATTCCAAGAATACGTCAGAGACAGCGCATATGGAGGGTGTTCAGCTTCCTCTCCTGCCATGCATAAAGGGTCCAAGACTCACTGCAGTACAAGAGTGTGCTCAGGACGCAAGCTCTATAGACCTGGATCTTTGTATGTTCCGTCAGCTTCTTATTAAGCCATACTCTCTTTGTAAGCCTGGAGAATGTAGTAGCCGCTTTACCAATGCGTTTATTCAGCTCAGAGTCTAAGGAGAGAGTGTCAGAGATAGTTGAGCCAAGGTACACAAAGTCATGGACAACCTCCAGTTCATGTTCAGAGACTGTGATACAGGGAGGTGGATCCAAACCCTGACCCATGACTTGTGTTTTCTTCAAGCTGATTGTTAGTCCAAAGTCTTGGCAGGCTTTGCTAAAACGGTCCATAAGTCGTTGAAGGTCTTCGGCAAAGTGAGCAGTAATAGCAGCGTCATCGGCGAAGAGGAACTCCCGCAAGCATTTCAGCTGGACTTTGGACTTTGCTCTTAGTCTGGAAGGATTGTAGAGTTTTCCGTCTGATCTGGTCTGGAGATAGATTCCCTCTGTTGCGTTTCCAAAAGCATGCTTCAGCATGACTGCAAAAAAGATCCCAAATAAAGTTGGTGCGAGGACACAGCCCTGCTTCACTCCACTTCAGATGTGAAAGAAGTCTGATGTTAAGCCATCAAAAACTACAGTGCCCTTCATGTCCTCGTGAAAGGACCTGATGATGTTGAGGAGCTTAGGTGGGCATCCAGTCTTGGGGGGGATTTTAAAAAGGCCATCCCTACTAACCAAATCAAAAGCCTTTGTAAGATCTATGAAGGCTACAAAGAGTGGCTGTCTTTATTCCCTACATTTCTCTTGCAACTGTCGAAGGGAAAATACCATATCAGTGGTGGACCTGTTGGCTCGAAATCCACACTGTGATTCAGGATAGATTCTCTCTGCAAGCACCTGAAGCCTCTTCAGTATGACACGGGCAAGCAGCTTCCCTACAACACTAAGAAGAGAGATGCCACGGTAGTTGTTGCAGTCACCCCGTCGCCTTTGTTCTTGTACAGTGTGACAATATTAGCATCCTTCATGTCTTGTGGTACTCCACCTTCCCTCCAACAAAGGCAGAATATCTTGTACAGTTCAGTGGAAATGGTCCCTCTACAGCACCTCAGAACTTCAGCAGGGTTGTTATCTTTCCCAGGTGCCTTGCCAAAAGCAAGGGAATCCAGGGCTTCCTTTAGTTCTTCTAAAGTTGGTTCACTGTCAAGCTCCTCCAAGACAGGCAGGCACTCAATGTTGTTTAATGCTCCTTCAGTTACTGCATTTTCTCTGGAGTATAGCTCAGAGTAGTGCTGCACCCAGCGTGCCATCTGTTGTGCTCGGTCCTGGATGACATCACCTGTAGCGGACTTAAGCAGGGCAGATTTCCTCACTGTTGGACCTAAGGCCTGCTTGATGCCATCATACATCCCCTTGATCTAGTGTTCTAATACTATCATGTTATATATCATTGGAAAGGGAATGAACCTCTCCTTGCCATCATCTTACCTGCTCCAGTGCGGGTGTGTGGGCAATTGGTGCTTATGTGGGGCCTTAGCATAGAGTAGCATACCTCTCCTGGCACATACTAGCACTTAATGTTGGATCAGGAAATCCGCTGCCATTAGTGCCCAACAGACCTGCTCTGCCCATGTGAATTTAACCTTAGGATTGCTTTCTTGATGATAATCTAACTGCAATCTTTTGTCTATCTATGGTTTTGATATGTGGTTTATTATTCTGTTGCTACAAACCTAAAGACACTTTCCAAGGAGTAAGACCCATTGAACACAATGGGGCTTACTTTTGAATAGACATGGATAGGATTGTGCTCTATGTTAGAAAAGAAGGGCCACTGTATGGTTGTTTTCACGAAAATCTACAAAGCCATTAAATGAGTGTAATTAGATGGATGTCTGATTCTGCTGACATACATGGGCTTAAATAGAATTTAGAAGGTGAACAGGAAGAGGAAAATAGGTAGAATAAAACCTATGCAGTATTTACATATTACTGTTAATGGCTGAAACACTGCATGGAAACTGTTGCTCATTTTTAATTCTTGACTTTTACGATAATGTCGGTTTGTGAAAACATTGCTTTTCCTTTCATGCACCAGAAATGTTTCCTACAGTCATTGCATGTGTCAGTGTGATTATGCACTGTACAGTCTCAGTGCCAAGAAAAGGGGTGGGGGTTGTGGAGTTATAACATCTTGCACATCTGGTTTATTCATTCTCAGCAGCTGTACTGGCTCAGATAGCTGTGCATTCTTACATTATTTCTTTTCATTTTGGACTATGAAATATACAGAAAGTGCTCTTCTTTGGCAAATTTCCTAGTATTTGTCCCTAAATGCTTGCTTAGAAAATCTGATTAAAGCAAGAGACCAAGCAAAATCACATCGACTATGAAGCTATGTACTGGGATGCTTCACCAAGAATGTGAAGATGCTATGTGACCAAGAGGGTGTTCTCAATGTATTTAAAATTCAGTTCAATATAAGGAGCTGTGAATGTGTTGGTGGGATCTGTGGTCTTTTAACAAGACCTCAGAGTATTGGAAAGGAAAGGAAAATCTTTTGAAATGTCCATAGAATAAACTCATTTCCCATACATGGGTTTGCCCTTGTGAACCATACTGGCTTTTAGCATATATCCATTTGGGAATTATTCATAGAAATCACTCTGTAATTACCAAGAAAGTGGCTAAAGGGTCAAGGCAGTCATAATGTTAAATGCATAAAACTGACCTCATTTCTTTTTTTCTTTTTAACATTACAAGCCATGGCTGCAATCCTAAAGACACTTTCCCGGGAGTAAGACCCATTGAATACAATGGGACTTACTTTTGAGTAGGCATGGTTAGGATTGTGCTCTTAATTGCTTGGGAAGATTAGGAGATTTCTTTTTTTTAAATAAATTTTTAAATTTATTCTCTTTAAAAAACTTTAATAATTTGATTGTGTCAGATGGGTATGTTAAAATTTTCCTGTTTGACAATGTCACTTCCAGCCATGACATCACTTCTAGGTTAGCGGCATCACTATTGGTGGCTCCCGAAAGGTTGTTGTTTTGAAGAGTGGTTCCTGGTGGGGCCAAGTGCTAAAAGCTTTGAGAACCAATGTGCATAATTGAGCAGTTAGAATTTAACTGTTTTGTTAGTTAGAATCTAACTGCTTCCCAATTTTATTTAGTTTATACCAGTAGGGCCTACTATGATATTTTTCTAGTGCTGTAGTTTTCTTTTTAAAAAAATCTAGCTCCTTAAAAATACTGTGAGTTGAGAGTTGAAGAGCTCTAACAATTTGTCTGCAGCTAAGTGCGTGATCCCAGGCTTGGTTCCCTTGCCGAATATGTGTATTCTGAACTGAGAATCCCCCATATAAAGTTGTGAAACTTGAACTTGGACTCTTGTTCCCAATGGCTATTTTTGTGGCTCAGTGTGCACAGTTTCAAGCTAGCTGGTCTGGGGAATTTGTAGCTAATGATTTGTAATGTTCTCAAAGTTTATTTTTTCAGGTCGTAAAAGTCTCTAAGAGGGAGAAAACTGCTTACTCAAGCATATTGCCTATTTATGGTGTTCTCTCCAGCGCTAATTTGGTACGGTGCAATTGTGGGAAACAATTTATATGGAAGAGATCCCATTTTGCAGTTGGAAGGGTGCCAGAGGAGTGGGTGACAGCAAAATGCTGTGGGACGGACTCCAGACTAAACTCATGGATTTTGTTAGAAGGTGCTCTCTTAGGATTAACATTATGAGTCACTGCACAGATGTTGTTTCAAGAGGTCACCGTCACATCTCCTGGTGACAAATGAGCAGGCATGGAAAATGTTAGAAGCTTGGAATCAGTACTGTCAAGAAATTACATCTCTCAGCTCTGATTGGGAATGGCCCTTTGCATGATATGAAGGCCCAAATGAGATGGGACGTTAATCATGATGTTGGTCTTGTGGTGGAATTCTTTTGTTGTTAAACAGCAGCCACAGACGGCTGGATCATGCCAAAGGTGGAGGGAGATGAACTCCTTTTTTTCTTATTTACTTCTATCTGGGTTATATAGCACAGCTAATGGCTACTTCCCCTCCTAAGGGAACCAGTCCATGGGTTCCCAATCCAGATTAGAACCACAGTGGAGAGTCTCTCTTGATACCACAGCTCCTATTTAACAGAAAACATGTCTGGCCAAACTACGTGACTGATGTCATGTCGAGTTTTGCTCCAAGTACTACCATCACTTAGATGTGACATTAATTACATCTCTTCTTCTGGGGTCCCACTTGAGTGAATGACCATCTGGTTCTCATTTTACCTGCGATTTTTTTTTTACATCCCCACGCATCATATGTCTCGTTCTATGTGTCCTGCCATTTGACTGATAATCACGGCTTCACTGCTTTGTCTCAGCCAAGATCATTGCATTTAACTAATAATTGAAAGTCTGCCCAGAATCATGTTTGGGGGAGGGATGACAACAATTGGTACGTCTTCCATATGCCATATGGGCAGCCCTGCTGCTAAGGTGATGAAGACATGAGATCTGGGATTCCCTGGGGAAGCATGAACACCTGTGTGTAAAAGACAGGTTGATGGCACAGGGTTTTCTCAGTTGGCAGGTCAGCTGGCAGTCCCTGAAAGGCTGTCAAGGGAAAAGGAGAAAAAGAGACTCGGGTAAGACATTCCCTTCCCTTCTTCATGTGTTGAAGCACTGGTGCAGTGAAAACAGTGAAGCTTCAGAAGCACAACTTTCCAAAGGTGTCAGGCACATTTTGGATCATTTCCTATTTCAGATCAATCCCAAGAATGGGAACAACAGTGTTGCTGCAGAATTTGAGTGGGATGGAGCATCCCAAGGCAGTATCAATTTAAAACTGTGGGAGGTTGTGAGAGAAAGAGAAAGGCAGGGAACTCTTGTGTCCTCTTTTTTAAGGACATGTCCTGTTTGTGCTTTGTGTCCTGGGAAAACAAAATTGTTTCCTTTTTCCTGTGAGTAGGCAGTAAGTAGCCTTCTTATAATTAATAAATTACAGGTAATTGTTTATCTGTAATATATAAGGCTGCAATCCTAAGAGCACTTTCCTGGGAGTAAGCCCCACTGAACTCAATGGAACTTATTTCTGAGTAAACAGGAATAGGATTGCACTGTAATTTAATATTTAATAATAATATTTTATTTGAGAACTAGTCCCTCCTTACAAAGTTTTTGGCATGGCCTGAAGACATTTTTATGTACTAAAGTTTTTATTTAATGCAGGGGCTAGTGGGTTTTTCCAGGCAGTAGGGTTGTTTTTAATATAATTTTAAATGTTTTTAAATATTATTTAAATATATTTTAAAATGTTTTTAAATATTTTAAATGTATATTGGTTTTATGTGTTTTAGTTATGTTAGCCTCTCTGAGTCTGCCTGAGGAGTATCCTATAAATAAATCCTATCAATTAAATAATCAATCAATCAAATAGATAAATAAATAACATACACATATGCATACCCTTGGACTGAGAGCATTTTGCAAGACAAACATTTCTAATAAATTTTGACTTGCAATACAAGTTATGTCTTGTAAAACAAGCAAAAATATCCAGGCCGGGATACGGCTAGTTTCCGTGCTCTGCCAGCACCTGCTCATCCTCTCTTGTGAGACCAGCCTATGCATGTCTATTCTGAATTAAGCCCTGTTACGAACAAAGGGACTCATGCCTATGTAAGGGGGGCAATGGAAAGGAGCTTGAGAGTCCTGGGCTTGCATGTCTACTAAAGTAAGCCCTACAATAATCAGTGGGGCTCACTCCTGTGTTGGGGGGCAGATTGCAGCCTGAGAGACTAAGTGAAGGTTAATTTCTTTTATTGTTCTTTCTATTTTGTATTTTCTTTATTATTTTGTATTATATTTTGTATTATTGTAATCATTTTCATAAGAATATTTTTGGGTTGTGGAACGAATAATCTGAGTTTCCAATATTTCTTATGGGAAAATTTGCTGTGATATACAAGCTTTTGGATTCCAAGCATGCTTCCTGAACAAATTATGCCTGTAAACCAAGGTACCACTGTACATATACATATACAGTACGTATAAAACAACATGCCATTCAGTGTGGCCAGAAAACCACCACAAGCAACCAGCAGCCATATCCATGCTCTAGTCCAGTGGCATGTTGTTGATCCCTGGTGTTAGTAAGTCAATGTGAGTGAATGGGAGGTAGGCAGGCACATAATAAACATAATGTGGGCACAGGTAGACACATAATGAACATAATGTGGTTGGGGGAGGAACTGGGAGGAGACTGGTGCATGATGGATGGTAACTTGAGGCTAGGGGACAATGTGGCAGCACTGATATCTTATTCCTAGATCTGTCTTCCCTGACCTACTATATAATTCTGAGTAGAGCCAGTAGTGGCATAGCTAGTATTGTAACTAGGGAGTGCAGGGAGTAGCAGTTACACCAGACAGCAAGCTTTAGGGGAGCAACAAGCTGAGCTTGACACTACTGGCTAAAATTGTGAAAAATGAGGTATGTACAAATAATTCCCTTGTGTTATATATCATTGGAAAAGTAATTTAATGCAGAATGCAATGAAACAAACTGCACTGGAGTATCCTTATTCTATCAAAGGTTATGGCAAATTAACCGGAAAATGAGGATTTACCCATCTAGGAAAGGGACAAATGTTCCCTTATCCTGCGGAAACCTTTGAGATTGCCCTCCCCAATGCAGGCTGTATGGGGGGGGGGGGAGGCTATGTTAGTATTGGGTTCTTAGTTTGGGTAAACATCAAGGGCAGCTTATTGAGGACCTGATGCAGTTGCATCAGGTCCTTGAATGTCAAACCAAGATGTAGATAGCTGCTAGACAACCTGTCCCTATAGTTAGAGGGTCTGCAGACAGCAGGACTCCTTGCTAATAACAATAACAATTAATAATTAATGTTTCCAAGGCCCAAATGGCTTGTTCAATTCATGGAAAAATATAGAAGAAGAAATTGCTTGTTTCACAAAGCTGGCCTTCCGCTCTGGATTTTTTTCCACAGTCATATATTATGCATATTGCTGGATTGTTGACTAAAATACAATCATGTCAAATATTTTGAGTTCTCTATTGAATCACTATTGAAAATCAAATGCTTTTTCGGAAATGCTTCATGTAATGTTAATGGAGATGGAATGCTGCTTGCTTTCCTATGTACAATGGGAACTGTAACAGGAAGTATCTGCTAAGAGAGGTGCTCCTTGATGCTAATATTAGAGTTACTGCTGCATTTTTGGTATGTTGGTAACTTTTATCAAATCCGAACTAAATCCCTGTGTGGCAAAGCAGCAGCATCAGCGCAGCTTATCATTTGGGGGATTTTTGGCTACTGAGGCCTTCTCAAGGTAAGGGAGTACAGTGGCGCCTTCACATAACAAATGCCTCACGTAAAGTATGTTTCACGTAACAAACAAAAATTTCTCTAGGATTCACGTAACAAACTGTGCTTCATGTAACAAACAAACTGATTGGCAGTTGGGGCAGGTGCACTGGCTGGCAGCCCTTTTAAAATGCATCAGGGCTGCCTAATGTGCCTGCCCATAATGAAAGCAACACTTCCGCGTTGTTCGTCCTGTGGCCGCGCATCTGCTGGGCAGAGGGAGAGAAGAGCAGTGGAGAAGAGGGAAGCAGCTCAGGGCTAGCCAGAAGGGAGCAGGGAAGAGAGAGGTTCAGGATGAAGAGAAGGAAAGTGGGGAGTTTTGAAAGTGTCTTGGATTGTCTACCCAGAAGTAAGCCCCATTGTGTAAAATGGGGCTTACTCCCAGGAAAGTGTCTTTAGGACTGCAGCCTAAGTAGACTTCATAGGATCATTGAATGCATGTTTTGAATTCAATTACAGTGTTTTATCATCATTTTTACATCCAGTTAATATTTTTATATGAATATTTTATATGAATATGAATAAAGGAACCAATTGTCTGAGTTTCCATTATTTTCTTTGGGAAATCCACTTCACATAAAGAACGTTTCACATAACAAACATGCCTCCGGAATGAATTAAATTTGTTAAGTGAGGTGCCACTGTATTAGCAACCCCAAACAACTGCCATGGATCAATTCAGGTCAGTCACTGGTTCAAGTCAGCATTGATCCAGGAAGGTGAATCAGGCCTGGGAAAGGGGTTTGGATTTGACATGTGCCAGTTCTGATGAACATCCTTCTTGAGCCTGGTATGCCCCGGCTCCATCACTACCCAGGTCCGTCCGCTCCTCCCTTTCTGACCAGTTCACCTATGCAGCCTTTCCTTCTCAGGAGGCTTTTCAGTCATCCACTGGTGTGCAGGAGGTGGTGCAGCAATGCGCACTGGTGGAGACTGCTTTGTGATAGATATGGTCAGAAGAAGAAGCACACCATGCAAGCTAAGGTCTGTGGTATCACCCATAGATTTGATTGAAAATGATCTGATGATCTGATCTGATTTAAATTTCAAATTTGTTGCTGATGACCAACAAATCTGTTTATTTTGGAAACCCTAAGACCACACAAGAGATCACGTACATAGGAACAACATCATCACTGATTGCAAGGAAATCATTGCAAAAAGACTATGTTTTTTATTTTAACACAGTAAAGATGGAGTTAAGAACAATATTTGTCACTATTTTAGGCTGATGGAAAACTATGCCAGCAGGGAGGCATAGCAGGACAGGCAGAAGATACTTGGGGGTGCGCGGATCAGGAGTTAGGGCCAGATCCCAGAGACTGTGCTGGATCCTAGCCCCATTCCCAGGTACTGCAAAGTGGTTCCAGGCTGCTTTGTTCTGCTCAGATTTGTGCTACAGATCAGAGTAGACCCATTTGGCCACTGCAGCTTTCCCCAGGGTAAGGGGAAATTTTTTCCTTTCCTCATTTTGAGCCCCAGTCAGTCCCAAATTTGTGCTAGATTCAGGGCAAGCATACCAGCCTGCATGGTCCAGCACCAGTTACGTTTGCAATTCTGGTGTATTGGTACTGAAATCATATGCACCAGGAGTAAGCATAGGTGAATATATTTTGATTTGATATAACATACAAACATACAAAGCAAACATACAAAGGATAACACTGTGAATCAGAACTTTACTTGTTTGATTCTAATTTCTTGTTTGACTCTTATTTCAAGAACGTTTCTTTTTTGGCCATTTTGTATTTGCAAGCTGAAAAAGGCTGGGTTCCAGTTTTGGAAAACACTTTTCAACGATTTTCATGGTCCCTAATCCATTCAATAAGTGGGGGATGCCTGTATATAAATTCTGTATTATTACCTCTCTCTCCATTGCTTGTTATAGAAATCTAAACCTTGTCTGGAACACTGAAATTTAATTTGTTCAGTTTCTTGTTTCTTGATCAGATTTCCATTATCATGCATTTAGATGTTTTGGAAATCATAAATGTGTCTGATTGTTGATATATTATTTTCTGAGCTGGCTGTGTCAAGAATGGTAAAACACTATAACTGTATTCAAGAGACAGAAGTCCTTTCCCTCACAAACAAAAGGAACAGAGGTTAAAAAAAACATGAGTATATGAAACCTTGACCATGATCTTTTACTTATATATTAAATTGCTACATCCATAATGTACACAAATTGTCACTATCACAGTTTTAAAAATTCAGCATATTAGTGAATCAGCCCTTCCTCATTTCTGCCTGTCTGCTGAGGGCATGGAGGACAGAGGAAGCTATTAAGAGACAACACCAACAACATGGTCAGTACCTTTTCATGGTGTTGGGATTGTATGCTCCAGTGATACTGGTGGTAGCGTAGCTCCTGGCAGGGACTCCCATCCCGGACAGGCCTTTATTGAGGAGCCAGACTAAACCTGTCCAAAATACCCAAACATTCCAATACCTCTCATGGACCAACAGGTCTGGTGAGTGGCAGCTTGCTCTCCAGTATCGACTGAAGGTGAAGACCACTGGTTGGAACAGCTTCAGAAGAACAGCATGCGGTAGAAAGCAAAGGGAAGACTACTACACTATATATTTCCCAGGAAAATTGTGTTAATGGTGCCCCTTAAATGGGACAGGGGTACTATTAGTTTGCCAACATGATCGCCAACATTCGATGATGGATATGGCACAAGAGGAAGAAGAACTGGGAAATATTAAAGGAGAATGGTACATATTTATGCAGAAGAACATGGTAACTATATCAAGTTCTGTATTTTCGGTAAAATCCTGCAGCAGAATAAAGGTTAATTGAGCTTGATATGGTTACTTCGGGAATTGAAAAATCAATTCTGAAATATTTACCTTTCTGGTACAGTTTACAAATTAGAGATTATTTCAGCTATATGAAAATATATAGAGATACTAACCTTTTTTATTTTGAGATTGTATTGGAATTCTAAAACAAGCAATATTCTAAGTATGTTCACCTCCTTTTACAAGCTGGTTAGGTACAGTGAATGTGAGGCCTGAAAACCAGTGAAGACCCATGAATGGAACTGTGTCATACCATGTTGCTCTTAAAAGCATAGGATTTGGTTTCTCTTCAAACATGCTGCAACTTAACAGAGGCCTGAATCAAAGCCTTTCTAATGCATTCATGAAACACAGCAGTAGCTGTAGTCATTCTCAGTTCAAAACCTGACTCTGTTCTTCCCTGATTCCCTGATACATATTTGCTGTAACCACTGTAGCACTTATCACACCTTCAGAATTTACTATTGTGCAGGCTTACTATGGTCACCTTCAACTGTCTTATCTTTTATTACCCTACTATATTTTTACTAACTTATAATGCAGTCATTTAGGAATACAAGTTTATTTTATGTTGAGCCTCTTTAAGGTAGCCCTGCTTCTTAACCTTTCTTTTCTTCCAGTGGTAAAACCACTAAAATCAAGAATGTTGTGCTGGAGTAGGCTTTTGAATCCTGGTGCTAAGATCCTTCTCCCTTTCTACATAGGGTCAAAGAGGTCCTTTGTAAGATTGCAACATAACCTTCTCTTGTCTCAACTACATCCTCAAGCTGAACGTTCTATAGTAGCTTAACCACACATGCTGCCAAATCGTTCATGCCATCAAAGGTTCTCTTTCCTCTGGAGGCCATAGGGCCTGGCTGCTCTCCACATCAATCAAATCAATCAATCAACAGTTCTTGCTGTGGTTTCTATCAACATGCTGGAGGCCTCAGGCCACCCTCAGTAAGATGAGGGAAGTTCTGTTTGTCATGCCTGGCACAATGTTGCTGACACAGCACTGACAATTAGGGTAGATAGCAAGTTTTATGCTTCTGATCTTTGAGAGTCTGTTGGAAGGAAGAGGGAGAAGCAGCGGTGTGATCAATAATTGTCCATCTTCCTGTGGTAAAGATTTAGCCCATCACCCAGGCTAGTTGTTCTCAATAAAGAACATTCTCACATGCAGAAATGGAGGTCTGGTTAGGGTTTCATAAGAAATACAGATTTAATTGATTACATACCATATATACTCACTATAGGCCTAGTTTTTTGGGCCCAAAAATGATCCCAAAAACCCACCTCGGCTTATATATGGGTCAGTAAAAAAAATTAAGAAAAATGGCAGGCACGACCTCCAGCGTGCACCCTCAGAGGCTCAGCATCCTCTCCAGCTGCTCGCGCCGGCTCTCTGGGGTGCAGAGGAGGGGCGCAGCGGCACAACATGGCGGGTGTGACCTCCAGCGTGCGCCCTTAGAGGCTCTGCACCCTCTCCAGCTGCTGGCGCCAGCTCTTCGGGCTGCGGAGGAGGCGTGTGGCAGCAAGACATGGAGCTCACTGCAGCCAAGCCCCTCCTCAGACTCAGGTACTTCTTTGTGGGCCTTACTTCTGAGTAGACATGTCCAGGATTGGGCCCTGAGGCTACAAGGCCAGCCACACTTTCCTGCTGTTGCTGCATTTCCCACCCTCGGCTTATAGTCAGGTAAATAAGTTTTCCCAGTATTTGTGGTAAAATTAGGTGCCTCGGCTTATACGCGGGTCGGCTTATGCACGAGTATATACAGTACATCTGATTCATCAGAGGTCTTAATACTTTCGGTCCTTAGGTTTAGGACAGCAGTTCTCAAAGGCTTCCCAGGGGATGGGACCACATACTGGTAAGTATTGTAGGGGTGGGAGGATGACAGCAACACAATCTCCAGGATTCCACTGCTGATGGGGCTGATCAAGGTGGTTACCTTACCTGAAGCCAGGGAGATGGTGCAGGTAGCCCCAGGAACCCTCTGCTGGGCTCTCCAAATCTCTGGAAAACTAAGAAACCACTTCCAGTTTGCAGTTGTGAAAATGGGAAGTGATTTCCAACTGCATTTTTTTCAGCATTCCAGAGGCTCTGGAATACCGGAAACTTGCCTCAAGTAAAGTAAAACTTTCCAAGTAGGAAAGTGTTGTTAAGGACCAGAGCAAAGTGCTATCCTGGCTGGTGGTTTGTGACTCACTGGTTTGGGAACCATTCCTTTAGGAACAGGGAGCCCTAGAAGCTACTTCTTTTGTATGCAAGTGTTGGGAAGATGGACTACAGGCATGGATGTCCAACACAGCATATCCTCCTCCTCTGGTATCTGGAATAAAAGAATGTGAGAATGAAGTAAATAGCTAAGGACTATACCTGCAAGAAGCAGAGGGGAACATGAAGTCAGACTCAGAGGACCGGACAGTACACTGCCCTTCAGAGTCCTGCAGGCGACATTAATTCCACATTTCAGCAGTATCCCAATGTATCCTCCACCATATTGGTCCTCACTGTGTCTTGATCATTCCTCAAGCCAAATTCCCGCCATGTCAGATGTATGGCAGTCTCTTACAAAATACACTACACCCATAGCACAATTTATGTCAGCACTATAATACTTGAGAGCTTACACTTTGAAAGGGAAAGCTGCTAAGCATATCCTCATGTCAAGTGTAAAACAAGGATCAGCTCTTTGCATGGACAGGCTGTCATACACAGCACAAGACTGTTGTGCTGGAGTATTTCATTTATTCACAAAGGACTCTTGCTTTTCCAAGAAGGTAGAAAATAAAATGAGTGAGCATAATAGTGTTTCAATTATTTTGGGGATTGCAACTGGAATTAAACAGATGTGACACACTGCTTAAACAAACCTAGTAGGAGCACCCCCATTACCCATTCCACTAGGACTCTAGTTTAGCTGGCTTCCCTACAAAGACTGTGCAGATATCTGAGTCCAAACTAAGGTAAAATCTCCAGACTGTCATGAGTAGTTATTATTGATAAAACCACAATGATGTATGCCAAGCAAAAGTCATTATTTCCTATGTACAGCCTTGTGCCTGCTGCAATGTCATTCAGGTACAGAGTAGTGGATTTATTTTTTTAATTGCCATTTGGCTTAATGGCTGGTATTTCGTGCTTCCTCTAAATCAGTGTCACGGGTGATACATGAGAGAAGCAAGAGATTTCACAAATATCAGATACATTGGTCAGCATGGCCAAAAGTTGATTTACAATAATTTGGAGAGACAAGCAATTTTCCCCTGAATATATTTTTAAATCATCATTACCACTACCACCCACCTTTCTAATACTTCTCTCAAGTCTATTTTGCAAAAGTAAAAAAGTTACAGTAATTGCAAAGACTAGATTTACTTCATTTTTGTCATGTTTTTCTCCACTCTCAGTATGTTGTACCTTTGAAATATTCATGGACACCAAGATGAAAATGTGATATGTTGCTGCTTATGTGGTGGGGACAGATTGGCAGGGGCCAGTCTGTCCAGGTGAAGGGTAACTACAGGATCTTTTACACCAACTTACCCTGCAATCCAGAGTAACTACGGGAGCACATAAGAGCTATTACGTGTACCCGTAGTTACTGCATATTGCAATCCAGAGCAAATTGTTCTTACACCGGAGCAAGGACTGCCCGTAGTTACTCTGGATTGCGCCCATTGTTATGGTGCCACCTATGGGAAACCTATGGGAAATGCATAGAGCAATCCAGAGTAAGTGCCTCTTAATGAACAAGCTATAGATTATAGTGTAATTCTCACACTCTTTGAAGATATCATGCTCTTACATTGGCTGTCTCTGCTCCAGACTCACAAAGCAATAACTGCTGTAGTTTTTAAGCTACTGTGAAGTCTAGACTTGACAAGAATCCCAGACATTCTGGAGCTTTAAAGGCTTTTGAGAGAAATGGAATTACTAGTTTTGAAAAGAAATCAAAAGAATTAAAAAGTCCCTTTCTTCCGAAAGCCTGGCAGCTGTTTTATGTCTCCAGCCTTTCAGTGTCCCTTGGATAAAGACATAATGGAAATAACTGTTTCCATTTTAGGATCTTCTGTCTAACAAAGTGTACAACCCCCATCTAATAAAGCTCATTAGCAACTGCTTCCTTTTACAGTTTCCATGGAAAACATCCTTGAATCACTCAAAGGGAAAAGAAAACATTTTTTTTCTTCTCTGAAGATCCCTGATAAACACACACATTTCCTGGATTTATGGTATATTTATACATGCTAATATTATTTTATAGATTCCAGAGAAGCCTGCAGAACTGATGGTGTTTATTTATGAAATTTATAGCCTGTACTCTCTACTCCCATTACGGAAGCACTGAAAGTGACTCCTAGAAAAGGAAAAGAAAAGGCACCAAAAGTGACTTCTAGATTTCAGAACCCTTTGTAAAGTGCAATCATAATACATTAAAAGAAAAATAACATTACAAAAATTAATTAAAAATAAATTTTAAAACCCAGCAAAAACATAGAGATAAGCTGAAATACCAAATGATGCATGTCAGATACTCAACGTACATCTGAGGCCTAACTGAAGGGGAAGGTCTTAAATCAGTGGCATCACTAGAGAGTAGACACAATGACATTATGTAACAAAAGTGGATTTTTAAAACTAACCAATAAGACTGTGGGTGCAACAGTAACCAATTTAGGCCGGCACAACTCATCCATCTTCCTATTTCCACAGTGGCATGGGGAGGCTGGCACATGTCTATACATTGGCCTAACCCCCCAGGATTGCCACAGAAATGACTTACAACACTTTTGCAACACCCCCTGGCTAGCAAGGGACTTGTGCCCAGACTTTTACTGGCCTAAATGGCCCAATTGTGCTGTGATTATTCTGATTGCCAGTGAGGCAGTATTCTGACATAATAGGGAACCATACAAAGTCAGCATCTTAAGATGAGTCAGCACTCAAGTCCATGCTTCAGAGCTAATATGAGAACTCTTATTCTGTTGTGGAGTGCCATCAGGTTGACCACTGGATTTTTTGTCCTGTGACCTGTATGACAGACAGACAGACAGACAGACAGACAAAAGTTAATGGGGTGACACCAACCTTAGTCATGCTACTTCATTTAGTTTATGCATATGATGTTGTTTTTTTCTGAATGGTCTTATATGGAAAGTAGTCCATCTTGGGGCAATGCAATGAGCTCTTGATCCAGGTGACGCAAACTCGAGTGATGCTTCTGCTCAAATTATTGATGAAAAGTTAGCAATGAGGGTGCTGACCTCACCTTCTGTGTCACAGAGTTTTACAAGTTTGGCACCCCACAGAAAAAGCCCTATTCGCATATGACAGCAGTTACATTTGGGGTGAAGCTATCCTTCAGAAACATTCATCCTGTGTTGCTTAGGACACTAAAGTTCAAAACCTCCCCACACCACCATGGGAAGATATGCTGACTCAATTAGGCCAGCCTAAATTGGTTAGGATTGTGCCCTAAGGCTGCAATCTTAATTTCCAGTTAGGCCAGCACAAGTCCTCTACTGGCTTGGGGATGTCACAAAAGTGTTGTAAGGCACTTCTGCACCACTCCTGAAAGGGTTAGACCAGTGCAAATACATGCGCTGGCCTCCCCACAGTCCCACGGGAATGGGGATATGTGTGAGTTGTGTTGACCTAAGTCGGTTTGTGCCCTCAGTTTTTCCTCACCCACAAATTTTCACCATGAGCAGCAGAACCTATCTAGACTCAGGCTTCCCCGCTGAAAAAGAATGCATTAAAAAACCTGACATTTCTGTGACAGAACTTGATGATGTCTCAACACTGCTAACTCTTGAAAAATTGGAGAAATTGGGTACAGAAAGTAAATGGGTTGATCAAATATGACCTGAGATTCATCTTGGATACTGGAGCAGACCAGTGACAGCATTGAGAAAAACAACTAGTGAAACCTGGTTATGTTTGGCAAACTGGTAAGCCTAATTTTGTATCCAACAACTGAACTACAAATTAAGTGTTTATTTTTATAAGCAAACCATGTACAGCAACTGTTACATCACTGAATAACTCTTTTTGGTTTCTTTTTAGGTTGCCAGATGACATCTCCTCTGTGTGATTTCCTGTTTCCTGTTCTTTTATATTCCACCTTCTAGCAAGCTTCGGCGTACAGTTTTTGCAACAGTTTCACCCCTATTGCTTACAGAAATGGTTATGCCTGAGAACCCAGTGCCTAATCAAAGCATTTTATGTTGGGGGCGGAGGGGGGGGGGGGAGAAAGGAACCCTAAGGAAACCACCACTTAAGGTTGCCACATGTTCCTGAAAATCAGGGCAGTCAGGGTTTTCAGGGATTGTGTTCACATACTGGCAAGTTTGAGAGGGGGTCCTGTCCTGGTCTTGTGGAAGAAAATAATGGCAATCCTACCAGTAGCGGTTGCTGTGACATTGCAGGTTGTAGTGGCAGCCACTTTGGCGCTGCTGCGCCCAGTGGTGGCACAGCCTTTGGGATTGGGCTGTCAATGAAAAAATCATGTTCCTATTCCCCATCTTTTGAACCAAGTGGACAGATAAGTATTTTCATGGGAGGATGATGGTGGGAAGCAAAGATGCTGCATGCCATATTGCTGAAATATTTAGTATTCCTGAGAATACTTATTGATTGCTTTGCAGTTGTAATGAAGTCCTGTCCTGTCAGAGGTGCCAGCAATTCCTGTAATGAATAAAGTCAATATCTACAGCACTGTTGAGAGGAAATATGGAATGCCCATGGAAGCTATTTTAGTGCATAGAAGATAGTAAAGAGATTCACAAGCTCCTTGGTGGAAGATCCTCTGAATGAGTAGCATTTATCTGCTGTGATTCAGCTGCAGTTTTAGAATATTTATCAGTTTCAAAGCATTCATATCACATATTAGCTTTATTGCCTCTCTTTCAAAGTGACAATTTTGAATTTTACTCCTTGAGTATATGAAATAAATTGAATTTCCTTTCTGACATTTTTAGCCTTGTAAAACAGTCCCCCTCCAGGATGGGAACGCTTCTACCACAACAAAGAAAAGATATGAAGTGCTCCCCAAAGGTTAATGCCATTGTCTAGAACTTCCTCCTAAAAAGTTTATGCCTCTTTGCTGAGTCAAATACTGTAACAACAAGAAACATTCTGGTAAACAAAGCTGCTTTCAAGAAACTGAAGCACATGAGTCAGCCATATTCACATAGTTTATAATGAATTCTTTTGCTGATCCATAACCAATAACCCAGACTGCCCTGAGTAATGCAGGGCATTGGATCTAATTCTACAGTATTGGCCTTAATTCTACAGTAGAGCCAAAGTTCTACAGTAGTTCAACAGTAGACCCCAAAAATAGAGGGTATAATGGAAGAACTAGGGAGTGATTTGGGCTGTAATTATATGTGTCATTTTAGGTATATGTGTAATTATTTTGACATAAAAAATATGAAGGTTAACTCCAATAGTACAGCAGCATTAGTGTTGGGTTGGGGAAGATAGAATTGGGCTCTGAGAGAAATTGGGATCCAGTCATGGGTTCATGCTCCACTCAAGTTCCCTCCAGGTCATCTTTCTGTACTTTAGAAATGATGACGAAGTCCCACTGTAATTTGTAATTAATGTGATTAATGTAATCAGTGATTAATGTCAATAAAGTTGCTCTCGCTATATTACAACAGTTATTAGCTTTATTAATATAGTTAGTACTATAATCCATAGTACTGTACTATAATTGTTGCCAGTAAGGGATATACAGATATACCAGTAAGTGATATACCCTATAAAAATAATGTCTTTTGGGGGCTTGATTGTATGTCTGTTTTATATAACAAAAGAGCTAAATCACTGGCATTCCTGGTGGAGAAGCAAAACACTAAGGATGCAATCCCAACCAATTTAGGCTAGCACAACCCATCTGTTGCCCCATTCCCATTGTGTGGGGAAGCCAGCACACGTCCTTGTGCTTGCCTAACCCCCCCCCCCCCAAAAAAAAGAGTGCTGCGGAAGTGCTTTATCACACTTTCGTGGCACATCTAGGCCACTTTAAGGGACCAATGCTGGCCTAACTGGGGATTAGAATAGCACTGTTGAGTTTCTTCAGGCACCTGGCCACTGGTGTAAGGGTTCATCCTCCTCACCTTCAGAACCAGCAATAGCAAGGCCAGTGGCTTGGAGCCACCCAGGAGACATTTCCTTTTATTTTGAATATTATATTAAAAGAAATCTGCAACAGACAGACCCTCCCCTTCAGAACAAGACGTCAAATCATATACACAAAGACAGAGTAAGATGCAAGAATATGCATAATTAAAAACCATTTCTGACCAATATTGTGCATACACAACACAGGGACCAAATGTGTACACTGGTCAGCTGGGCAAATGGATTAAAAGTACTGTACAGCAAAACAGAAATGAAGAGAATTCCTCTCACCAACATCTTAAGGTTCTTTGTGCCATATGTTTAGGCTCGAAGACTTCAATCCTAACCTCAGATTAGGCCAGCCTAATCCCCAGCACAAGACCTGTGCTGACCCTGGGAGTATCCTAAAAGTGCCATAATATACACCTGTGCCCTTTTGGGGTGATGGTTAGACAGACATGCACTTCCCTCCCCACATCACCATAGGAATGAGAAGACTGATGAGTTGTACTGGCCTACATTAGGATTGCACCCTAAACCTTTAGCAGTTCTCAAACTGTGGTTTGGGATCCTCCAGTGGTTCTGGAATGCCTTTTTTTGGTGGGATGTGAAACTGATAGTTGCAAAAGGAAATGTATCGATCCCTATGGAAAGCAAAACCAAGCAGCAAATGTATGTTTACTCATGAGTTGGCAACTCTGCCTCAGTCCACTTCAAAGTGTAGGCCGAACAGATGAAAACAGCACCAGAATGGTCCTGGTTTGAGGAATGCAGTCCCCATCAAACTCACATATGTTGAGCTCTATGGAAAGTATAACTGAGCCACATGCATGAGTTTAATCACATGTAGGTGAAAATAGGTGCTTTGCTCTTATCAAAGTACTGGTGAAGGGCAATGCAAGACCACCCATATGGTCCTGATCCTATGAACACTGAGCTTAAGAAAATCTGTCGCCCCCAGGATAGTAAAAAGGATAAAAGTTGGCTTGTGCAACTAGTAATGTGAAACTTTTTTTTAGTTTTGTAAAGCTAGGTGGTCCTCGATAAAAGAATGTCAGTTTCAAAAGAGGGTTTTGGTGCTAAAAGCTTTGGGAACCACAGCTGTGAAACAAATGCATCTTTCCTGCAGTGAGAAGTCAGTGTGAACCAGAGTGCACCACGTACAAGCTCTTCTTGCTGAACTGAGCAGATACAAGTTTCCTGGCATGAAGAAAATTCCTGGAATGTTTTTGGCAACTGAACTGCACAACGAAAGCACTTATGAAGTTTACAGAGCACTGTGGTCAACTCCAAGAGTGTTTGCTGCTTCGTTATGACTCTTGGTAAGATATTTGATTATTGATCTCCTTTCTCCGGTGTTAAAACTTGACTCAAAATGGTAATAACCTAAAGGAGGATGGTAATGAATTGTTGTTGCTGATGTACAATACCAGGAAGACCTGTAAATTCCATAGACCAATTTTGCAATCCAAAGAAGTTATGTCTTCACAAACCCATCTTCTCTTCCTCTTGAAAGTAGCCTTTAAACTCTGAAAGGTGTTTGCTTTATTTAAAGTCGCTGAGCAAACATTAAACTGGATAAACTGGCAAGTAGCACTTTCAAAAGCAAAGATAGACAGCCTGCTTGAAGTATAAAGGGAGATGCCAGAAAGATGACTCAACCAGTGTTCAGTTTTCTGATAAGGATAGTCTGTCAAAAGTATTGCAAAGGCTGGGCAGATGGACTTGCTCTGTTGGAGAAGAAGGAAAAAAACAGAGAGGCCAATCCTGAGCTCTTACCAATGGCCTTCCTCTTGGACTGAGGGTGCAGTTCAACCAACTTTCCAGCACTCTTATAAGTACTGTGCTAGTGGGGCATGTGTTACATCTTGCAGTTGAGGGCAGTCAGGAAGTCCTCCTCAAGTTAAGGCAGCAATTTTCAACCAGTATGACACAAAATTGGGGGGAAGGATAATTAGTAGTAGGGCCAATGGGGGTTTGAGCCCCCCCATCAGCAGCATGGTGTGTGTTGCCAATTGTCCAAAAACTGATTGTGTTCCTTGGCAAATTAGCACTTTGTCAGTATGCCATAAGTTGAAAAAGACTGAAAATCACTGAGTTAAGGTAATGTTTGTTTCCTTTAATTCAGTTTTGCAGTGCTCTTATGCCAGTGCTGGAAAGTTGGTTAGGACTGCACCTTCTGTGTCATAAACTTGCTGTAAACATGTTCATGGACCCTCAGTGATGACCCAGCACTAGAACTAGATCATCACTGGGCCAGTGCAGGTGGAACATCAGTGCCCCACTGCTTGGCAGTCGCCTGGATTGCTGGGTAGAAGAGAGGTGATCGGGGGCGTTGTGCAGGGTGACCAAATGTCCCGTTTTCCAGGACAGGTCCTGGATTTTAGTCTTGTGTCCTGAAAAACAAAAATTTTGATGTCCTTTTCCTTGAAAGTGGGCAGCATATATCCAACCTGTAAGTAATAAATCATATAAAACAAATCAAATTTAATGATTTTAAATTTAATAAGTAATGTAGTGTTTAAATTGAATGCATGAAAACAATAGCGTGTCTTTTTATTTTATCTATTTTAGAAATAGAGTGATTTTAGCTTTTATTTTGTCATGTCCTATATTTTTCTTGGATTTTCCTCATTTTGGAGGGCCTTGTCCTTTTTTGGTTCTCACATAAGGTCATCCTGGGCATGGAGTAGGCAGGGAGGAGGCATTCTGGGATGGGGTGGGGGAATTGGGTAGAGGGCAGGGAAAGAGTAGAAGGAGGTTTGCTATATCAAGGAGAGAGCAGGGCAGAAAGGCGGGGTGACCAGTGGAGCTCAGTTCTGCCAGATTTGGAGCCTCTGTGTTGGGTATCACACAGCGCAGTTCTAACCCCTGGTTAAGATAGCACACGCCCAGGCACAAATCCCATGCTGGAGTTATCACAAAGTGTAGTACGGCACTTCTGTGCCAGGCCTGAGAGGGGTTAGGCCAGTGCACAGACATGCGCCAGCCTCCCCACACCACTGCAGGAATGGGAAGACGGGTGAGTTTTGTGCCTAAAGCTGCAATCCAGAAATGCACTTGGGGTACCCTACCACTTGGGCTACCCTAGTGGGGTTGCCCAACGCCAAGATGGGGTAGCCCAGTTATGCCAAAAAAGGCTTGAGGCATTCTAAGTCAACATAGGCTGCCCCAAGACAGATGGACCTGGGCTGCCCTAGCTGTGCCAGCCTACGCAGTTCAGGAGAGGCATGTTGAGGGTATGTTCAGCATTGCCTAGAACAGAGCAGTTATGCTAGATTCAGAGCATGATTCTCAGGCAGAAATTCCAGCTCCTCAGAGTTATACCATCTCAGGAGCAGTGTTCATTGTGTTCAATGTCTAAGCAGATCCATAGGGGTCTATAACAAGGCACAGTAAGAATAGCAGGGTTGACAAAAAAATATGAGTTCTTGGCCAGCCTGGCTGCAACCCCTGCCTCTCAGTTTCAGGATATGGCACAACTACGGCAGCCCACTAACCTGGGGATACAGCATGCCCTTCCAACAACCCTTTTGTATCCACCATAAACTGTACTGCAGTCTCATACTGCAGCTGTTACTGGTTGTCAGGGACTCCTCATAAGGCAGGCACCACGGCCATTCCTTGTTAAGTATGATCAGAGGGGGCTCTCCTCAGGAGCAAGCCCTCCCCGGGTGCCACTGACTCAGTGCCTACTGAGCATGCTCTGAAGCAGTTAGGGCAGCCCAGGCTTCTTGACTCTCTGGATTTAGCATAACTTTCTGCTGTGGATACAGCCTATTTGGGACAGTTCAGCTCGGGCACTCCTCGCTGCCCTAACTTTGGATTGCTTTTCCCATTGGTTAGGAATGCACCCATAATCTAACACAGAGACTCTCAATTGTAAAGGTTGGGCTCTCAGGATAAAAAGTCTCTGGCTAAATTGAGGCTGAAAAGAAATGAAAAAGAAAGAAGACACGGGTACAACTTAAATGAAGCTGTATATGTAAGTGCCAGTGAAAAAGATGTTTCCATTGTCTTGGGTTTGCACATTTCCCTCTTGCCTTTGTATGGTGTTCTGTAATAAGAGCAGCCTAGAAGCTCCTGTCTCATCACTTGATAGGTCAGATAATTCCTCGTTCCTTGACAGGATCAATTCCTCTCTCTCTATCAGCCTCTCTCTCTATCTCTCTCTATCATAAAAGTGCTCAGTATCATTCTGTCCCATCTCTGTCCTTCTAACATTTTATGGAGGCAGTTGAGCACAGTGATCTTGAATTAAGGTAACCGATGAGTTCCATGTTATGGCACTAAACACACCAAATGGTGATGCTGTTTTTCACAATGAACATTAATTTTTATGTACTAATGTAAATTTTTCAGATAGCATATTTTTCACACTAGTGTTTTGGAAGGAAACCTTAAGTGTTTTAAAATATGGTTTTGCTGCCTAAAAACCTACATGTTCAGAATTTCAAAATCATTGCAAACCAGCAACTATGTAAATTCTATTTCCTGGTTAAAACAGAACCGTACACATTAGAACAGTGGTACTGAAGCACTACAGTCTGAGACCCCCTTTCAAACTTAAAAATCTGTCTGGGACGCTATGTCAAACTTATCGGGATGTGACATCACTGTGACCCCAGAGCTAGTCCATGTCTATTGTGTTCAATGTCATTGTGTTACTCCTAGGAAAGCCCAATGCCAGATTCCAAGATTCCAGATTCTCACGCCCCCTGATCCCCCCACTTTCAGTAACACTGCACTAGAAACAATTACACTGGGGCTTCAATCCTATGCATACATACCTGGCAGTAACCCTTGTGGGTTAATTGTGGAGCTTGGCTTTCTCTGGGGGAAGAGGAGAAAAGTCCCATCCCCCCCAAGGTGATCACTGGCAGTAGCCACTTTAGTGCTGCTGCACCTGGTGGTAGAACCTTTATGATTCCCAAACTGTGGATATCCCAAACTGTGGATTCCCAAACTATGGATATCCAGGTTGTGAACAGCCACATCAGTGCTTTCGCATAGGCATATTTAATCCATTGAGGTGTTTTGGAGCAGGAACCATAGTACTGGGCCATCTGTTTTAATGTATGTATGTGTGTATGTATCAGTGATGGGCTTCAAAGAAATTAAGAACCGGTTCTCTGCCCATCTGGCAGCCACTTTTAAATGGCTATTTTTAAACTTTATATCTCCTATCTCTTGTTAACAACCGGTTCTATAGAGTAGGTGCGAACCTGCTGGTGCCCACCACTGGTATGTATGTACTTTCAGCCAAACTTCTTGAATTGAACTAGCACATCTCTTGAGGTATTTGTGTACACAGCCACCAGCCTATTCACAAGGGAATGGAAAGTCATCTTGATGCAAGACGGCTGTGTTGCTTGTCCTCCTTATTGCCTCCCTTTCTCCACTTTTTGAAGAAACATGGGGATCATTTAAGAATCATAACTGCGGGGCTTAGAGGCACTAACGCAACTTTGAATGGACAACACTCACACAAAAGATGAAAATTATAGACATATTAAGTGCATCGTCAATTTGATTGCATGCAAGACAAAGAAAGATATAAGACAGTCTTGTAGGTGAATGGTTAAGCTGTGCCAAGGATCAAGTCTGGTATGTTGTTGGCCCCACTGCAAGGACTATGGATGCCAAGACCAAGTATGTGGAATCTAAAAGACAGAAAGAGGATCTGACACAAGGCAGTGGCTGTCATGAGCTGAAGTATTGAAAGATAGGCAAGGGAATTGGAGCAGCTAGCTCAGAAAGGGGTGGTGGCATCACAAAGCAACCTACAAGGCAACCTCTGCTGGCACAGCAGCTTTCAGTGGGAAAAACTGGAGGGGGGGAAGTGGGAAAGGAGAAAGGAGCAGGAATTACCCAACCTGACTGCTGGCTTGGCATGATGGGCCATGAGTTGTGGCTGAATGCAGTTGGCTTAACACAGCACTAGTGGGTCAAATAAATGCAGGAGCAGCAAAGCAGACAGAGGATTGAGAACAAAAGACATGATGATCAGCTTTACTTTTTTATTCTTTAGAATCCTATGGGATTATTTGTGGAAGGAGCTCATCAATTACTTGATTGTTTAACCTGAGCCCTAAATGGATCATGCTGTTGTTTTGTACCTTGCAGGGGTACAGCAATGAACTCAACATGAACTCTGGAGCCAATTGCTTCATTAATATGGACTCTGATAAAATTCAGCCATGGAGTTGGTGAGAACAGCTAAGGACATAGCTGCTTCCTTCGTGTCCTTAATGGCTTTGTTTACTGCAAGTCAGGAAGCTCCCAGGATGTGGCTTTTCTTCAGGGGGTCAAATGTGCTAGGCAAGTCACCCTTGGAGTTTTCCAAGTAAAAGTTTATGCAAGGATTCTTTCAAGCTAGCCTGATTGAGTCGGGGGGTGTGATTGCTCTGATAATTAAACTTGTGGCCTACATCTGTAGATCTAAGGCTGCTTGCCATCAGTGCTGCTTCAGTTTCATAAATAAACTGTCAGGCCCGTGAGGGTTGCTGGACCTATAAATTGGTATATCACAGTTTGCAGTAGTTTCTAGAAGGTTCCAGAAGCTATGAGTGTCATATGTTACCAGCATCATGTGATTAGCAGGCCATCCAGTGGAAACACAACATTGTAGGAGAACCCAAGTTGTGTGTGTGTACATATAGATTGTATATATGCCTGCTGTGGAAAAGCCTTGCCGGTATGTAGTTATTGTGGGTTATGGATGTTGGTAGAAGTGCTGGAAGAGACTCTGTGAACTGGAACCTGGACTGGACTTTGGACACTGGCTTATGGACACTGATTGAGACTATATACTAATCTGATTTGTGTATGACCTCTGGATTGTTTAAACTGACCTTGATATTGTTATACTGGAATATAAATTGTTTCACTCCTCAACTCTTCTGCTATTGTTCTTTCTGCACCAAGCTGTGTACCAGGTTCTTACTCATATCCATCTTATACTGGTTAAAACCCTTAGAATATCGGGACTGCACTTCCTGCACCTAAGACCGCATTGGTCACCTATGACCTGTACAATCCTGTACTACAGATAGGTACATATAATGTACATTTAATGTACAGTGGCACCTCACGTAAAGTATGTTTCATGTAACAAACAAAAATTTATCTAGGATTCTGCTTCACGTAAAGAAAGTGCTTCACGTAAAGAATACATTTGTTGGCAGTTGGGGCAGATGCGCTGGCCGGCAACCTGCTTAAAAAGCATCAGGGCTGCCTAGCGCACCTGCCCATAGTGAAAGCAACACTTCCATTCTGTTCCTCCTGTGGCCGGACATCCGCTGGGCAGAGGGAGAGAAGAGCAGTGGAGAAGAGGGAAGCAGCTCAGGGCTAGCCAGACGGGAGCAGGGGAGAGGGAGGCTCAGGATGGAGAGAAGGAGAAAGTGGGGAGACACTTTGAAGGTGTCTTGGATTGCAGCCTCCTAACCATGTCTACCAAGAAGTAAGCCCCATTGTGTTAAATGGGTCTTACTCCCAGGAAAGTGTCTTTAGGACTGCAGCCTAGGTAGACTTCATAAGATCATGCACATTGAATGCATGTTTTGAATTCAATCCCAGTGTTCTGTCATCATTTTTACATCCAGTTAATATTTTTATATGAATATTTTTGGGGTTATGGAACCAATCATGTGAGTTTCCATTATTTCCTATGGGAAAATCCGCTTCACGTAAAGAATGTTTCACGTAAAGAAATGCCTCCAGAACTAATTAAATTTGTTACGTGAGGCGCCACTGTACATATAATGAATAAATGTGTCAAGTTTAGTATAATTATTTTTATTGTGAAATAATGATTTTAGTACAATTTTAGCAAGCAAAATATTGAATAACCATGAAATACAAAGAGAAATACAAATACATATTTTGAGCACCGAGAACAGTATTTTGTTATATTATTTAGCCCATAAATTCACAGATAACAATAACTATGAAGAGATAACTCTAAAATGATAACTATATAACTACAACACAGATATAACAGTTAACTATAATAATGATAAAGAAATTGTCAATTGAGAGAAACAGTGATACAACTTGTATACTCATGTGGCATACTCTTTACATTAAACTGTCCTGCCAGATTGTTATTTCTGCTTCAACACTGCAGACCACTCCATTTGTCTTCTACTACTGGATTTGAAAGATGTAAGTTGGCTATTTCCCTCAACAAACAAAGGACATGTAGATGTTGTTTTCCCAAGGATATGTAGATGTAGATGTTGTAAATGTCGGTAGATGAAGGTTTCCAACAACAAAGATATGCAGATGGTCTCAGCAGGGGATTGCCCTTATGTTTCCCATAAGAAATGAAGATATTTTGTGGCTAGCCATGACATAGACAATCCTAGAGTTGGAAGGTACCCTGTGGGTCATCTAGTCAAACCCCCACTGGACACTGCACTATAGTTTTAGTACAATTATTTTATACTAAATATTGTATTATTATGAATTTTAAGTATAATTTTAGCTAGCAAAATATTGAATAACCAGTGAAAGGCAACATTGGTCAAATTTGACCCGATTGGTATCCTATGTATAGATTGGAATTTGCAGAAAAATTTTAAATTCAAAAGTTTCATGCTTTTGGAATTGTAACTGTCTAATTAGCAGGAAAAAAGTCAGAAAGTCTTGTGCGTAATAATAATAAATTCCAGAAAAAACACAACACAAACCTCCTGGTGGGCAATGATTGACCCTGTTGGTATGCTACGAGTTTTAAGCTAGTGCACTCTGCTGTCTGGGGAAGGCTCTGTCCCAACTCAGACTCAACATAAACATGTCACACATAGAAACTGAAAGGTTGGCAGGCAGTATGTAGGAGCTGAAATCTGACTAGCTCAAATCTGAAGAATTCACTTCTAAGTTTCACCTTAGGATAAAATCCAGCTAAGGTCAAAGACAAATCTGAAGTGAAGCTGCCAAAGGAGAGGGGGTTCTCTTGATTTTGCTTTTACACTGTTTAGTTTCATCTTCCATCAGTAATATGCAGGTTGAACCACCCTATTCGCAACATTTTGTTCCAGGAACCTCCATGATTATCTATTTTCATGTTATACAAAAGCAATTAGTTACCAATGCCATAGTAAAAAGGCAAGCAATGAATCAAGTTCCCTTCCAAGTGGCTTAAAACTTCAGCACAGAGGAAATTCAGAAGTGATTATCACTTAGTGAAAGAGATTTTCCAGATGAAACAGAAACTAAGCTGACCCCTTTGTGAACTTTTTCTAAGGCTAGCTTATTTGCTTGCCATGTTGCCATTGTAAGCAGGCTGTATTTAAGCCATTAACTGCTACTTAAGGGATGATTATCTTTCCATTTAAAGAGCCAACCTTATTCATTGTGGACAGAGAGCACAATTCTAACCATGTCTACTCAAAAGTAAGCCCCATTATATTCAATGGTACATACTCCCAGAAAAGTATCTTTAGGATTGCAGCCAAAATCACATATAAATAAATCACATATAATTAGATTACACCTGTGCTGTCTTCTTAAGTCTACTGAAAGCTTTGGTCTGGCTGTTAAGTGGGAGAGGGAGAATTGCATATTGTTCAGTATCAGTGGTGTTGGCAATGTCCAACAATTAATAGGGAACTTGCACAATCATAGCACATTCCAGACAGTAGTACTCCAGCACAGTAGATGAAAGAATAACATTTTCATAGCAACAGTATGATGTGGATTAAGTGTGACGTCTCTGAAATAGAAGTGCTTCCTTGAGAGATGTCTGGATACTCCCACACAACTGAGTAATAACCACACTTTTCATGAACTACAATAACTGAACATCTATAAGAGCACAAAACAACCCATGTGCCTTTTAAATAGGTATAAGTTGCAGTATATGCACTGTCGTAACTTCACACAGGCTGCTAAGGACATAAGAAAAGCCCTGCTGGATCAGGCCAAGGATTGATCTAATCCTGTTTCCTGTATCTCACAGTGGCCCACTAGATGCCTCAGGGAGCACTGAAGACAGTAAGACATCTGTATCCTGTTGTCATTCCCTTGCATCTGGCATTTAAAAGTAGCATACTGATGGGTTGTGCTTTTTGATGACCTTGTTTCTACGCCACTGTGCAGTGCTGTACTCTGCTTCTTTATATTTCTGTGTCATGAGTAATTATGCCAATAAAGGTTTACTGTACTGTTTAGCAGGTAGTATGACAAATCTAATTTCAATTTGTTTTGACTCATGTATATGTACCAGTGTTTTTTTAGTTAGAGCAGTAGACTTGGACTGGAAAAACCCAGCTTCAAATCATGAAGATCAACCAGGAAACTCAGTGGGTAAATGTTGGCAAGGTGAACTATCTCTTAAACTACCTTACTGGGTTATAGTGGGACAAATATGGGAGGGGGGAGCCTTGTAAACCATTACCCTGAGCTGCTTGAAAAAGAGAGGCTAAACATGTATGAATGTGCTAACTTACATTTGTACAGAATTGCCAAAATTTGTTTAAACACATTCAGCCAGACTTCACATCATATTCCACAGAACTTCATATTTTTAGGATTGCTCATCATATGTAATCATGGTTATTATAAGAATTCATTGTGTTTATGTGAGTACGGCTGCAATCTTAATCTCCAGTTAGGTTGGCCTAAGCCCTGGCACAAGTCCTGTGCTAACCCTGTGGGTGTCACAAAAGTGCCGTAAGACACTTCTGTGCCATTCCCGGGGAAGGGTTAGGCCAGTGCATAGACATGCACTTGCTTCCTTACATCACCGTGGTACCAGGAAGACCAATGAGTTGTGGCAGCCTAGCTTAGGGTTGCACCCTTGGTCTCTATGTGGAAAGCATGAGGTCTTTAAAATAGTCAGTTCACATCATTGGTTCATGCTTTCCTCTATTGCTATGTTCAAATGCTATTAATCTTTCTGTAATTTGCCATTAACTCTTTTGTATATGTAAATATATAAAAGATAATCTGCATTTCTACAACCATTAAAATTACTTTATGACATGGGTATGTGACGTATGTCTATAAAATATGTATTTATTTAAGGAATTTTTATATACCACTTTCCTACTACCAAAAGTGGAAAAAAATCTAAATTTTCCAGTCATTACTGAGTTTCACTTCTGCAATACTTTTCATTATTGGAACTAATTTTCATACATTAGAGAGAGAGAGAGAGAGAGAGAGAGAGAGAGAGAGAGAGAGAGAGAGAGAGAGATTTCTCAAAGGCCACCCAGTAAACCCATCAATTGCTGTTCTGTGAATGGTCACTATGCTTAAAAACATTTGAGATTTGCACAGGAAAGTCACAGAATCTCTTTCATGGCCTCTTGTTCCATTTATAATTTTTTCCCTCTCATACCATACTCTCTCTTTCAACTGAAGCTGGGAAGGATGACACATGCTCAAATTCTAACCAACTTTCCAACACTGACACATCTGTGCCGAGTATGTGCTGCATCCTGAGATTGCAGGACAGTCATGGAGACATCCTCAGGGTAAGGCAAAGTTTGTTCCCTTACCTCAGAGCTGCAAGGCTCTATGATTCTATGTGATCATTGATGGCATCATGGCGTGTGGCACTTTCTTTGCGATCACTGAAGGCTCATTTAGTCCAGCTTTCTGCAGATCACAGTGGCTCATCAGATGCCTCAGGGAACACACAGAGGCAAGAAGCTACCTGCATTCTGTTGCCACTGTCTGGCACCTGGTGTTCACAGCTGGCCTCCAGGCTGCTTCCATTGCTCCTCTCCCTACATTAGAAAAAGAAGAGGAGGCAGAGTTGTAGTGCAAATGTGAAGGGGAATGCTGAGTTACAACACTGGAGAGTGGGGAATCATAGAGGCTGGCACATCAGCACGTCTGGGGCTGTGGGGGAGCAGTATTTGATCCAGGTGCCAAGAGATCCTGGAGCAGCCCCAGGTAGCAGCACATCCAGCAGAAACTCTGTATGGGCCCTGATTATACCCAGTCAGTTGGAGTCACTGTATTGTGCTTTCTACCACTGGGCTCACTGCACATCTTGGTGTCTACAGACAGACAGAGAGAAAGAGACTACAGACAGACTCCTGAATGCAACATAATATCACAACAATGTAGTATGACAGACTTGCAGAGTCAGCACAACGTGCCATATGTTGACATTGAGTGATATAATGTGTAATGTTATTGTGTATGTATTCGTATGATTACTGGGTTGGGCTTTTAAAAAGATGTACAGTAGCGCCTCATGTAACAAATGCCTCACGTAAAGTATGTTTCACGTAACAAATAAAAATTTCTCTAGGATTCTGCTTCATGTAACAAACACACTCTGGCAGTTGGGGCAGATGCACTGGCCAGCATGCAGCCCTTATAAAAAGCGTCAGGGCTGCCTAGCGTGCCTGTTCATAGCGAAAGCAACACTTCCATGCTGTTCCTTCTGTGGCTGGGTGTCCGCTGGGCAGAGGGAGAGAAGAGCAGTGGAGAAGAGGGAAGCAGCTCAGGGCTAGCCAGAAGGGAGCAGGGGAGAGAGAGGCTCAGGATGAAGTGAAGGATAAAGTGGGGAGACACTTTGAAAGTGTCTTGGATTGCAGAGGAAAGAGTCTTTGATTGCAGCCTTCTAACCATGTCTACACAGAAGTAAGCCCTGTTGTGTTAAATAGGTCTTACACCCAGGAAAGTGTCTTTGATTGCAGCCTCCTAACCATGTCTACACAGAAGTAAGCCCCATTGTGTTAAATAGGTCTTACACCCAGGAAAGTCTTTGATTGCAGCCTCCTAACCATTAAGACCCATTGTGTTAAATGGGTCTTACTCCCAGGAAAGTGTCTTTGATTGCAACCTCCTAACCATGTCTACCCAGAAGTAAGCTTCATTGTGTTAAATACAGTTAATATTTTTATATGAATATTTTTAGGGTTGTGGAACCAATTGTCTGAGTTTCCATTATTTCTTTGGGAAAATCTGCTTTACGTAAAGAATGTTTCATGTAACAAACATGCCTTCTGAACAAATTAAATTTGTTACGTAAGGCACCACTGTTTTGTATTGGGGAGGGGGTGCATCCAGGGAGGCTCAGTCAATCTCATTGAACACATGTTGTGCATTGACAATAAAGGATTTATTATTATTATTTTATTTATTTTTTATTACAGATGCTTTTGTGTGGTTTTCCCTGACATCTGTAGGCCATCTGCCTTGCTTCCCCTCCTAGAGCCCCTCATCTCTTGTGTATCACAGTGTGGGGTTCCAGTTAGAGACCTGGAGAACCTTCTGGAGCACAGGAGGACCATATATCATGACTAATAAGAGGACAAGGGCCGCCCAAATGTAGGACAATCAAGAAAAATGTAGGGCATGACAAAAATAAAAGCTAAAAACACTCACATACACTACTTTTGTGTGTTTCATTTAACGCTATATTGCTTACTATTGCATTTACAACTATTATATATAATTTACATCTAATTTATGAATTCCAAGAAGGCTCATTGCTGCCTGTTCCCAATGAAAAGGAAAACAATAAAGTTTTCTTCCCCAGGACACAAGGCTAAAAAAGAGGCTATGCCCTAGAAAAAGGGGACATCTGGTCAGCCAAAATTTATTACATCTAATTTATTAATTCCAAGAAGGCTCCATTCCGCCTGCTCATGAGGAAAAGGAGATGTTTTTCCAGAAGGCTGAGAAAGAGAACATGTCCTGAATGTATTACATCTAATTTATTACATCTAAATTATTTATTACAACTACTGTATATACTCAAGTATAAGCCGAGTTTTTTGGGTCCCAAAAATGGGCCTTGGCTTATACTCGGCTTATACTTGGGTAAACTGAAAAGTGGCAGGATCAAACCCCATCATGTCACATACCATTGGATTTGTACTGAAGAGCAGAATCCAATGCAAAAATCAGTTTTGAGATATCTCCTTCCTATCAAAAGTTATGGCCAAAAAACAAAAACTATGAAAAATAAATTTTTTGAGTGGGTAGGAATTTTGGCCTTGGGGTTCAGGAATTTTGGATTTGGCATCTGGTCACCCTGTCCTATGCATGTCTACTCTGAAGTAAGCCCCACTAAGTTCAATGAGGCTTACTCCCAGGAAAGTGAGCTTAGAGTGGCAGCCTATGAGTTCCAATGAGGCTACAAGGAAAAGGATTAGTACCAGTAGCTGCTGCATTTCCCACCCTCGGCTTATACTCGAGTCAATAAATTTTCCCAGTTTTTTGTGGTAAAATTAGGTGCCTCGGCTTATACTCGGGTCGGCTTTTACTTGAGTATATACGGTAATTTATGATTTCCAAGGAGGCTCCATGCTGCCTGCTCACAAGGAGAAGGCGGACAATGAAGATGACATGTCCTGGAAAAAGAGGTTCCTCTGGTCACCTTGAATTTATTATATCTAATTTATTTATTACATTTAATTTATGAATTTCAAGAAGGCTCCCTGCTGCCTGCTCACAAGAGAAAGTAGGGCAATGAAGATTTTTTCCCCTCATGCCTCAAAAGGGAAAAAGAGGACACTTGGTCACCATGAACCCCTTGAAGCAGGACGCACGCCTTGCGCACGGAGGAGCCTCTCCAAACCTTCTCCGAGGCCCTGTCAGCCCCTCTTTCTTCCTGGGGGGCTTGTGTCCTCGCCCCCCGCTCCTCCCTGGAGGGTTTTCCCTCAGGGTGAGTTCCCCTGAGCGCCCCTCAGCCCTTTGGGTGCCCCTTTCTGTGCCAAGTTAGAGCTTCTGGGTGCCCCTTTCTGTGCCAAGACGCGCCAGCCGTGCGCCCTGCTGGTCTCCTTCCTTCTTTACGCACAGCCTGACCAGGCAGGGAAGAGGCGAAGCGGCTGTGGAGGCTGCCTGGCGTCTCCTCAGCTGCCCTTTGGTGGCTGGCTGAGCTGCCTCCCTCCCCTTCTTTCCCCCCAGGGTTGGCACCGAGCCGCGGCTGTGCAGCGCTTGGCATCCCTCCCGCCTGCCCGCCCGCCCGCCTGCTCTTCATTTGTCTGGAAAGCAGCGACGGTAAGGGCGGAGGAGGCCACTCCTGGTGTGGGTGCCCAGTGGTGGCGTAGCTAGAGGGGGGCGCAGCTGTCAGGCTTGGAGGGAGGCATACAAGGGGCCCCTCCAAAGCCATTCCAGGAGGGGCGTCCAAAACGGAGCCTTGGACATTCCTCCTGGAATGGCCCCTTGTACGCCTCCCCCCAAGACTGACAGCTGCGCCCCCTCTTGCTACGCCACCAGTGCCCTCTGCTGGCTCTCCATCTAAGGGGGAGGAGGAAAGACTATTATTGCAGACTAAGCAGTCTGGCTCTGCAGCAGCAAAGGGGGGGGATGTGGTCTCTCTGTGTGTGTGTGTTAGTCTGTATGTCCAAAGAGGGGAGGGAAAAGGGGGGGGGAGAGTCTGGCACCCAGCCAGCTCCCATCAGAATTAGCTCATTGTTCCATATAACCAGCACAGGCAATCCAAGCCTGAGAAAGAGAGAGGGAGAGATTTCCCCCTCTGGCTCTCTCTCTCCCCCCACCCTCTTTTCTTCCTTGCCTTCCAGAGCTGCACTGTGAAAGAGGTGCAGTCATTCCTCCCCACACCCCTTTCCCCCAGCCCACTCTCTCCCCCACCCCCCATATAAATCCCCTTCTGGAGCATGCTGCCCTTCTCAGAGCCACATTTGTGTTGCAGATCATGTAGCAAAGGCAGAGAGTGAGAAGGCAGCAAGGGCTTTTGTCTGTAAGTATATACATCCCCCCCCCCAAAATGCACAGCCTTTTCTTCCTCCTTTCCCTACTCTGTCTTTCTTTCCTTTCTGTGTTATTATTTTTCCCCTTTTTTTGTTTTATTTTTACTTGGACTCTGCTGGAGCAGATCTGCTGGGATTTTCCCCTTTCATTCTTCTTGCAGGCTTTATGGTTTTCAAAGAAAACTGTATGAAGAAGAAGCATGCAACATATGTTGACTTAACTCATTGTCTTTCTGCACAGAGGGTGGATTTTCAAGCTTGGGATATTCATGGTTGCCTTGCCTTGGCTGTATTTTTAGAAACAGACATTCTTCCTGCAACCGCCTTCCATGAATTTACATGTGCAGCAGCTCAGCACATAGTGTATTTTATTTTTCTAATGGTGTATTTTTGTGCAGGATCTGTGATCAGATTAATTTTGGCTTCCATTGCAGAAGCTTTAAAATATTTTATCTCTGTATGTATGTAACATGCAGCCAAACGTTAATTAGCTCAAACTAATGTTATCTGTATTGTTTTTTACTTAATGAAAGTGTGCATATACAAAACATTTTAAATTGCATGATTTTTTAAAAAGAAAATTTCTTTGAGGACAATGGCACTGTATACAGAAAACTGTAAAGGAGTTAAATTTTTACTGCAGTGAATTAAATGAAACTCTTGAACAAAATGATATTAAAGTTATTATTTCTTCTCTCTCTTGGAAAAGAGGTGTGAGCCTGTGCTGAGCTCTTGAGAGAGCTAGAGGTTATGTAATGCAGTGCCATTTCCAAAAATATCCCTTCTCTGGGCTATTACATGGTGAAGTGTGAGTGTAATGCATGCAGTCTTCAGTGGGGAAAAAAAACACCCAGCTGGTACCATGCCTAAGAACAATAGACAAGCTATGCAATTGGCACAGAATGTACTATTTTTATCTTGTCTGATTTTAAAGTGGGTTAAGCATTAGGTATCTAAGGGGTGCAGTGTGCTAAGAATAGCACAAGGGTTTTTGCAGATCCAGGTCTTAGGGATTCCTTTGTCCTATATTTTTGAGCCTATAGACCAGTGCAGAAAAACATGAAGGATAAAACACATGTGAGTAGATTGACTTGCAAGCCTTTGATGTTAACCATCCAGCCTAAACATGATTTACTGAAACATGCGATTTGGCAAATAGCTTTTTGTGTTTGGCATCATGATTTGAGGTTCTTTTTCCTTAATTTTAACCTCTTGCAGACTATTCTCCTTGTGCTACCAGAAAGTGCAGACCACATCTTAATAGAATCTGAGAATGGTAAGACTGCATTGCTTTACAAATTTTTTTCAAAGTTTATGATGAATATGAATTTGATGTGCTTATTCCAATACATTCATAAACACAAACTTTTAAAATGCATCCATTGGAATTTGGGGGTCTGCCATCCAATAAAGTATGTCTTGTGAAGTCCTTGTGAGTTGGATTTTCCATTTGCAGGCATGAATGGGAACCTGAAATCTTTCTTTGTGAAATAAGCCTTACTCAGATGAAGAAGAATTCTTTAATGCATAATATGCATTAGAACATGCACACAGAAATAAATTTAAAAAACAACATGCCAGCATGTTCACTATACTTCTTTAAAAATTCCCATTGCTGGCAACTAAGATATTTAGCATTGTATATGATATATTCCTGCTACATGGTTTAGACTGCCGTTCACTGCACTCTTATTTGGGAGTAAGCCTCATGGAACACAGTGAGTAAACATCTAAATAAACATGCATAGGATTGTACATCACAGATCCAATCTGATAACATTGGAATATTGGACATACTTTTGGAAAAGCAGTACATCATTGGACTAAATAAATCAAATCCCTATATGAAATATTTACTTATTGTGCAGAAGCATACCAATTACATGATAATTTGTATGAATAGTACAGTATTTTCCTTTTCAATATTGTTTATTTTATTTATTCTATTTTTATCTCACCTTTCTTCCTAAAAGGAAGGACACCCAAGGTGGCTAGCAGCATTTATTAACAGAATAAAATGCAGTTAAATACATCATTGTTTGATTTTAATATTTTTCATATGTACCATTTTGGTAAATTTCTCACATCAAAAGAGGTTTGGCCATAATGACCTCTTATTGTGATTTCCAATGCCTTCTAGGCTGCAGTTTTAAACACTCACCTGGAGAATGTCCCATTGACACATGCATTTTGACTCAGCTGCAGCCCCACCTACTCTTTTGTTTTCTCCTCCCCATTTGCCCATTTATGCACACTCTTCTTCTGGCTGGATGGAGCTAGTGCTGCTGGGTTGATTTGCTGTTGCTGAGAGGGTAAGAGTTGGCAGCCCTACATGTATAAATATTTTGCTTCTATTGTGAAAATTCCTAAAGTTATGTACAAAATGTATGCATTATATTTTATGTGATCTGTTGTGCATAAGGGCAAGACTGACAGCCCTGTCCTATGGTTGGTAATATTAAGCATATTGATAATTAATAGTATCAATATCATATTATCAATATATTAATAATATCAATATTTTTAAAATAATATTTAATAATATAATATTTAATAATTATTAAAGCATTCTAAAGCACTTTTTAACACCCAAGTAGTGCCTATGGAAAGGTCTGCGCTATCCTGCAGGAACTGCATCTCACTCAGTGGCTATTGGGACAGATAAGTGCTGTGATGGATTAGAGAGGTCAGAATGGAAGCAGGGAGGTGGTGTTTGGGGACCTGTAAGCCTTAATGGGCTTATTTGTTTTTGCACCAGTTATTTGTCCTCATTGAACAAGTGGGCAGCCCAATCCTGAGCTGCTGAGAGTATAGGGCTGCTGTTGAGCCAAAAATGGCTGTTGCTGCTTCCAGAGCACCTTGGGCATCTGGTAAGATTTTAAGAGAATCTTTGGTCCTCTTGAGTAAGGGAAATTGCCTTCCAATGCAGTTACTTGATGGCAGCTCTGAGAGTCTTGTATCGGGCTGCAAGGCTCAAAATGGGACCTGCCCAGCACCAAGCCTCCCTCCATCCTCCTCCTGCCTTAGAAAGGCTTCCCCACCTTTCCTATTCACCATCAACCCCACTAACCCCCCCTG
This sequence comes from Cryptoblepharus egeriae, assembly GCA_030015325.1. Classification (NCBI taxonomy): domain Eukaryota; kingdom Metazoa; phylum Chordata; class Lepidosauria; order Squamata; family Scincidae; genus Cryptoblepharus; species Cryptoblepharus egeriae. The sequence continues at coordinate 189,820,517 of JAREYC010000002.1, forward strand.
TGGTAAGTGTGACTTCCAATCAGTTGAACATGGGCCCAACACTGGAACTGGCTCAGCATGGGCTCATGCTGGACTATCTGCAGGATTGTGTCCACAGTCAGAGGTCACAAACATGCTTTATGGCATGCTTGCAACAGTGCACAGCAGAGATAAGCTAGCATGCAGGAGACATGATTGGGCCCTGCGACTCTTACACAGGGTAAGGGAACAAATATTCTCCCACCATGAGGAGTGCTCCAGCATTGGTAAGTGAATATTTCCAGATAGAAGTTTCCCACAAACTTGAGTCCTTATCAAGAATTCTTCTAAACATTGCTTCATTCTGGAATGTGTTCTTTATGAAGCATTTTTTTATTTCAAAAAAAGGATTTGTGTTAGAAAATTGAAAACAGAGGTGATCAATACTGCAATTTGACACATGCATCCCAGAAATAAACCCTTTTGACTAAAATGGAACTTATCTTTGGGTAGACATATAGGATTGAGTTACAAGTCACTGAATATGGGTTATTGGAAGAATCAGTCAGTATATACAACTGGGAATTGTTCAGTGTAGTCCATCAAATATTTGTCTGGTAAGATGCAAGTCTTAGGCTGCAATCCTAACCTCTAGTTATGGGGCATAAGTCTGGCATACCTTCTGTGCTGACTTGGGGTGTCAGGCACTTCTGTCCCACTCCGGGGAGGGGGGAGTGTTAGTCCAGTGCACACTTATACAGTAGCATCCCCATACCATCACAGGAAGATATGCCAGGTGAGTTGGGCTGGCCTAAATCTATTAGGATTGTGCCCCTAGAGCACAATCATAAACATGTCTATTCAAAAGTAAGCCTCATTGTGTTCAATGGGTCTTACTCCCAGGAAAGTGTCTTTAGACTTGCAGCCTTAGTTTATTAACAGCCCAATCCTATCTTGTGCTGGAATAGGCAGGTTGGCATACTTGCGCTATATCCACTGCAAGATTGGGGCTGCTATGCTATTGCTACATTATTCTAGATAGAGTTAGATAGATTTAGGGCTATGGGTGTTGCAAGTGGCTAAGACACTGTGCCTGTTAACTAGTATGCCAGGGTTCGAGACCTGGGTCCTCACAAGACAGGTTGAGCTCCTGTCCTTAGCCCAGCTCTGTGACAGAACTGGACCCAATTGTATTGGCTCTGTCTATTGGACTATTTCAGTGGTGTGGAGAAGGGGGATTTGCTGCTTGGGTAACAGCCTGTCCTCCATATCAATCTACCCAGGCCTTCGTGCTTTGCATGCAGTGTCAAGCACAATACCATAGTCTATCAAGACCGATGAATACCAATGTGGCACGATTTAGGTGGCACAGTTGTGAGCATCTCTGGACTGCCATAGGCTGACTGGGAATGGGGCTTGGTTCTGGCATAACTGCTAGATCCCAACCCAGCTTCCCACTCCCCATCTACCCATACTCCAACCTGAGGCCCATTCTCTCCTGACTGGAAATGCGTCCCTCCTCTCTGCCTCTCATCAGAAACCTGTGCTGGCCTGCAACCATTGCCCTGGACCTCCATTAGCGCAAGGAGACTGACAGATGTCTGTCACTGATGATACATCTTCAACAATCGTGTATTGGTGCAAGGGACTTCCATTGGCTCAGGGAGAGGTTGGGATTGTGCCCAAGAACAGGTTTTCAACTTAAATTATGTCTTATGTTCTTTTTTAAAAGATGACTTAAATTCATCTTTAAATTCATCTTCAGCAATAATTACAAATTTCAGTTGAACTTTTCATGTAACAAAATTAACCTCCACTGTACCTCTTTGACCACTATTTATTTATTTAGAAGATTATGTGCCACTTTTTCATGATGACCAAAGAAGCACACATTTTTAAATAATTCCAGCAACTGAAGACATAAAAAAGTCATCTTATGTTGGCTGAGTCTGCAAAACATTTTTTTGGAAATAGTAACATGTACAGCAATTTGCCCATTTTTAAAAACAATTTTACTCTCATATGAAACATTTTCTACTTTTACAAATTGCTTTTATACTGCACTTTTTACTGTAGACATTGTTCATATAGCTATTTATTCTCATATAGTATTTGCTGTCTTGGGTGCCCATGTCAGTAATAGGGTAAAAAAATGTTATTAATAAATAAATACAGTTTACTTACAGTCCAATATCCTACCAGGGCCTTATGATGACAGATTTTGTGATCCTATGCTGGACCCTCTGCCGCTAAGTGCTCTAACAGAAGGTGACTTACAATCAGTTGTGAGGGAGCTTGAAAGTGCTGTTCTGACAGCAGCAGGCAGCTGAACCACTATTGAAGTAATTAGGTTGAGGTAGGGGCAGTTTGGGGGAGGATTGTTGGTGATTCAGGGTGGTTATTGGTGGTAACAGTAGTTTCCTTTCTAGGCATGGACCAGTCGCCAGAAGTTTCCTTGGACTCCTTGGCAAAAGAGCAGGCATAGGAGACCCATTTGAGGCCAAGCAGTCCATCGGGAAATAAATGAGCAATATTTTCACTTGCATCTCCTGGGCTTTGCGGTCAACTCACCCCAATATTATAAACCGCACACTCTGCCCGTGGTGCTGCATGGTCTGGAAAGCAGAGTATAGGTTTGGATTGTTATACCACAATCACATTCTTCAATTCTTGTGTCTTCAATACAAGCATAGGGATCCAAAGGGAACAATAGTTTCCAATAGCAGCTTCACACTGTTTTTCAATACTGGTTCCATGCACCACTTGAGCATCCACACCTGAAGCCTGGAACTTTGGAAGAAGCCTCCAACTCATTTTGAGGAACAATGAACACAAGCCTATGCATGCTTACTCATAAGTAAGTCTTACTGTGTTCAATGGGACTTACTCCTAGGAAAGTATGTAAACAATTGCAATCTCAGAAAGAAAATGGAAACCCCTAGTAGAATGTACAAGGAAACACTCCTGGATGCCTTAGGGACTCATTGTATTCTTGCCCTAGTTCTTTAAATCAGGTTTATAAAATGGCCTGATTCTATTTGACAGGGACAGTAGTATTTTTAGCAATTGAAGGCTCTTGGCCAGATGTTTCTGGGTATTTTTTATTATTTTGGCCCAGTGATCTAACGCAATCAAATGTTGCATGTGTTCAGCACCTGTATGTGTCCTAAGCCTTACCTTTGATCTGCATCTTGCCCTCAGACTTCATGCTGGCTGCATGCCAGCTCTTAACTCCTGGCTTTGACCCTCTTCTCCAGTTACTTATTTCTGCTTTGCCCTGTGCTTTGGCTTTGATCATGTCCTCTTGCCTCTTGCACTGATATTTGTCTGCCTAGCAGTCTCCGTATACTAATCTCAAGGAGGTCCTCTTCTCATCGCGCCATGAACCTTAATCACTTTTGGTGCATTCTGATCTTTCCTTGTTCATCAGTTACTATTAGCGATTGGTGCAGAGCTCGGCAAAAATTTCCTGACATTTTCTTGACTATATCTAAAAAAAAGAAATGGACAGGTAGAAATGTCAACTAAAGTTTTAAGGGAACTGCTTGAAGATACTGTAAGATGTATTTTCCTGATTATTATTTTTTGTAGTTAGGTCACAAAACATGTATTGCTTTTTAAATCTGTGTTAATAACTCAAGGTTTTCACTGGTTCACATGAACATAAGCAGTTGCTTTACCCTCAGAGACTTCTGGTCCACTCAACCAGGTGCTGCCCGCTATACCGACTGGAGGCAATTCTTCAAGGGAAAGAAGGAGACAAGCATCTTCCTCTCCCCCATGTGCAAAATTTGTCTTTTTTGGCCTTTTACAAGTTAAAAAAAATACCTAATGTTGTGGTCTGTCCTCTTATGGAAGCTGCTCCTGCCCTCTGATCATTTTGGCTGCTCTCTTTTGCACCTTTTCCATGTCTGCAGAATTCTTGATGTTATGATGGCCCAAAATTTGTACAGCACTGTATTTTACTTATGGCAGAGTTTTCCATGATTCCTTTTCTAGTGAACCCAGAATGGGATTTGCCATCTTGGACTCCCTTGCACTGGGTCAGTGTTTCATTTCTCTGCCCACCTTTAAATGAGAGATTTGTTATTGATATCTGGGGGGGGGGGGGGGGAAGCCTGTTCCGCAATAGTGGTCCTAACCTCTAGAAGTGGTTCTTCCTTCTAGAACTATATCTTACTTCTAGATATGATATCATATCATATAGCCGTAAGTTATGGTAGGAAGTTTTGCTGGCCCATGAGGACTGTGCAGGAAGTACACCAGTGTTTCTTTTTCTTAAAGGTTACATTGTTTGGGCTATAGAAGTACAGAAGTTCAGTAAGGGTTCCTTTGCACGTTGGAAGATGAGTTCCTGCATCCCTGCAACATACTATGACATTTCTATCATGTTTGGAATGGAAATGCATTGCTAGAATTCCCACACATATGAGAGAAAGACCTGTTTCCTCTTTAACATGGGAAGTGGTCTCCATTGGATCAAATCTGGAAGAACAAGAACATGATAGTTGAGAGTGCTGAACTAACGGTAACAGCTGGAATGGGAAAAATTTAGTGTACAAAGGAAATATAAGTGCCATTAAAATAGGGAAGTTAAGAGTAGCTATTAGTAAATAATCAGAACATGAAACCGTAATCTTTGATTGCATGGTATGAATGCTACCACGCAATGGTCACTTTAACTAAATTGATAACATAATCCTGTAAATGTTTACTCAGAAGTTTACATTGTGTTCAGGGGGCTTATTTTGAGAGTTTATATAGGATTGCAACCCAAGAACATTATATTCTGCTAAAGAGTCAAGGCCAGTTCACATTGACTATATAGTGGTACCTTGATTCATGAACTTAATTCATTCCATGACTCTGGTTGTGAACTGAATCGGTTCTGAATTGAATCAGTTTTCCCCATAGGGTTCATTCTGTTCTGAACCATTTGAGGGGGAGGGTCACCACAAAAATATGAAACAAAGTACAGTACAGTATGAAGAGTACAGTACAGTATGAGGAGAGTAAACATTAACCTTGCTTGAGGTGGCTTTTGGCATGGAGGACAGGAAGGTGTTTGGGGAGAAGGTTATTCTCCCTCCATAAGGACATCAGGGAGATCTCCTTCAGGGGTTTCCTCTCTTCTTTGCCTCTTAGCTGCAGGGTCAATTTTGCTTCATAGCAAGTTTGCACAGGTCACCGAAAAGCTCCTCAGCAAGTGTGCACAGGTCACAAAAGAGGCTTCACAGCAAGTGTGCACAAGTCACAAAAAAGCACAGCAAGTATGCACAGGTCACTCAAAACCCTTACAGCAAGTGTGCATGGGCCTAGAGGAAGCCACAACCAAATGACAGAAGCCTAGATGAAGCCACAACCAGGTGACAAAGGTCTAGAGAGAGCCATGATCAGATGACAGAGCACTTCATCACCCAAGGCAGATTTCACAAACAGGCAAAATTCTGATGAAATTCATGTTCATGAACTGAAGCGTTCATGAAACCGACGTACCACTGTAGTTGCAAAGTTTTAACCTTGCAATAAGGATACACAGTGTTCTACTGTACAGAGTTTTAGCAGAAGGTAGCTTGTTCAAGCCACTTTCTCATTCCTTCCTCACCACAATATCCCTTTGCATCAATCCCATCTTCAATAATTTTTTTCATACTGAAGAAAGACTACAAGGAGAGATCCATAGAAATGCACTTTCACCCATTGTGCGGGAAGATGGACCTTCCATTCATAGAAAAAAGAGTTAGGAAGCAATCCATTCTTTGTTTTGGACAGGCAAAACATAAAGAAGGTGATCAGTGGACATAATTTTAGAAGCAAAATGGAACACGTTTACTCTATAATGATAAGTGTTCAATATTTCAGTAACTGACAAAGGGCTTTTAAATGAGTGTCTAATTACTTTGCACAGCTGAAGAGGAGGGGGCAAAAGGAAGGAGGGTGTTAAAATGAATGTTAAAATATAATTGTCTCAGCTGTTTCAGTCTATTAATGTTTATGACCTGAGTCATCAGATGGGAAGGAATTTTTTTAAAAAAACTATAGAGAAATACCAGTGAAAATGCAGAATCAGGAAAGATAAAGGAAACAAGAATGAATTCATCATGAGTATTCAGCAGTGGAACTCACCTTTGTTGGCGTTCATTTACTTCAGAAATTACCAACCACACCCTGTCAAGCATTGATTAGGTAGGCAAGAGTTGAAGCCAAAAAGTACACTGGCCTAGTTCCAGTAAGGAAAACTACTACGGAAAAGCATCCTTGTCTACAACCTCTAGCCATCATCTGTAACAGTCAGACAATTTCATGGAAGTTGCAATAACCAGCTTTGGCCTGCCTTTTTTCCTGGTGATTGTTGGCCTTGTCAGCCACTTAAAGTGTAACCTTTCAATACCAATGAATGATACATATAGCCCATTATGGAGGCATCAATTTGGATGAGTGGGAACTGAGATTGTGGCTCACTGATGCATTGCAGCTCAGTCTTGAGTTGTCTGCTGTGCAGGACTGCTGCTGTGCCAATGATAACTGCTGTGGTATCCTCCACTTTTCTGGCAACCTGGGAAAGATTTGTTACCTTCCCTTCAGGTAAGGAAAGCAGTCCCACTCTGGAGCTGGCCAAGAATCAAGGAATCCTGTGTCGGAGAGGGCTCTGGATCTGGTCTCCACTGATCCTGTCCCCTCCTTGCTCCGCTCCTTCCACTGCCACGTTTCCTACCTCTCTTTATCTCAACCTCGAATGCCTCCCTGTGTACCCCCATTCACCTCTCTGTTGCCCAACAGTTCAAGCAAGCCACCAGATGGCAGAATTCAGGTTCAGTGCCAGAGCTGGGCTAGCTTTGTCACTGGGCCCACAGTAAGACTTGCAAATGTACCTAATGGCATGACTGACAGTGTAAGCTGGTGCTGCAGGCTGTGGATCAGACCCTGACTTATTTCTGACAAATGGGATGAGAGCAATTAAAGAATTGGTTCATGGCTCCACTTCAAGCAAAGCTGTCGTCAAGCCATATCTCATGCATAGTCAGTCATAGAAACTGGCCTTTAAGAAACCGACTAATGACAGCAGTTGTTGCAGAGCACCTCTTGCTACAGTGCTTGCTTCTTGCTAACAGCTGGATGACTGCACAGCCTTTCATCTTGCTCTGTGCCAGAAAATGTCTTTGTAGCTCCCTATCTCCCTCAGCATCTAGTTCTGAATCTCTAGTGTGAGGCTATATGGGCCTCTGTAGGCTGATGTGGAACTCTATACATTTCGTAAGTCACCTTGCTGCTGTCACATGGGGCTGTAGTACAGACCTTTCTGTGTTTGGAGAATTTTATAAATGTAAATAATACACCTTTCTTATATTTTGATCACAAGTTGTACTATTATTTTCTGTACACACACTCTGACAAGCATTGGTTTTTACGGTTGTCTATTTAGCAGTTCAGGAGAACCCATGAGGTTATCCCTGGCTACTTCTTACTGAATATAAGATACAATTTATTTCATAACTCCAGTGATATTGCCTTTCATGAACCAAAGGTTCCAATACCAGTGGTATTGCCTGGGGGATGTCAAGTACTGCAGACACTGCCATGTGCTATGAAAGCAGCCCCTGCCACTTGTTGTCAAAGCCATTCTAGGCAGCAACAGCAATACTCAAGGATTCATCAAACCAATGGCATCATATGTATGTTGCTGTCACTGACTGGAATGGCTCTAGCAGTCAGTGAGAGGACCACTTTCATGACGTTGTGGTTCTGAAGTAATTTCTGTTTAGAGTCCCTGAACTACTTTACTGGGTATTGTCACAAGAAGGTAGTTAATCTGGAGACTATTCAGATTCTTCTGTAACTGCTGTTAGGAATTCTGCATTCAGAAATGCTCCCAAGACCACTCGTACACTTTCCTTTGAATCCAACCCTTGCTGGTTCTATTAAAAGTTTTTATGTCTTTTAATAGACACATGTCTATTAAAATCACCTTTAACCATGAATAAGTGCTCAGTGTCTAGAAACTTGGCAGATCTAAAATATGAGGAGCTGTCTCATACTGAGTCATGCAGTATTTTCGCATCTGTGATTCTAAATTATAGTTTGGAGCTGCCCCAATCTTTATTTAAAATGTTTTCTAAATAAGTAGTATATTCCACAAAGATATTTCCCATCCCAGGTGATTACCTGAGATCCTTTCTACCTAATGAAACTTCATTTTTGTAACTCATCCGCTTTAGCAATAATCCATCATGGTGTATTATCATTTTGCTTCCCCAAGTTATTGATCATAAACTTACATTGAATTACAACTCTTCAAGTATTGTTTGTGAGTCTCTCTGCTTTCAAAATAAAAGATAGTTAAAATTTTTCAATATTTCCACTTGCATTTTCCCTTTTGATCATGCTTGTCTTCATGAAGTTTTGACTTAGATTCTAAAAAAGATATGGATCCATAATTATTTTAGTTTGTGAAATCTGTACATGAGCTGATATATCAGACTCTTCTGAATTTCTGCTTCCTTTTTTACTATTCTCAAGTTCAAAACAGGAAGATATTTGCACCTTCCGTTATTTTTTCTGCAATACAGGATATTTGATGAGAAATACTATTGAAAACATGCACAATTAATTGGACAGATAATACAAAAACAGTTGGCATGGCTGTTACCAGCAAATTCACAACTGAATAACTTTAAGAGATTTAGGGAGCAATCCTAAGCTAGGCCAGCCTAACTCATTGGTCTTCCCATTCCCATGGTGAGATAGTGAGGCAAACAGAAATCTGTACACTGGCCTAATCTTCTCCCAGGAGTGGCACAGATGTATCTTATGGCACTTTTGTGACATCCCCAGATCAGCACAGGATTTATGCTGGGACTGGAGCATAAATCCTAACCTTTAGCCTAACTGGAGATTAGGATTTCAGCCTTATTTCAGGAGGAATACTGGAGGATTCAATCTTTTAGTGATGGTGAAAAATCATGTTTCAGGAATAACTCTAGTGTAATCCTAACATCTGGTTAGGCCGGCACAAGCTGGCCTGGGGTGTCATAAGCCACTCTTGCAACACCCGGGGTGGAAGTTAGGCCAGTGCTACAGACATGTGCTGGCCTCCCCATGCCTCTGTGGGAACAGGGAGATGTGTGAACTGGCCTACATTATGATCGTGTCCTCAGTTTACAATAACCCAACACTTGTACAGGGTACAGGTTGCTTGAAGTTCTCATTTGAGAGAAGTGGGAGATAAAAGTTATCAGAATGAAATATTAAGTAAGCAGTACAAACTATAACTGATGAAAGTGATGCAAATACATTGAATTTGAAAGCATGGTCTATAGAAGTTATATTTTAACCCCAGTACAGAAAAATGGCTGATATAGAAGATCACAATATTTTAAGGTAGCTCTGCGTATGTTGTGTGCTTGACACTCATGAATTGCACAGGTATGCATAATGGCCTGTGGATGTTATGTGCCATTTGCATACCAGGAAAATAGGTAGAGTGGTTTGCACATTTGGATCATATGTGCATTGTATTCTGCACATGGAGTTCCCTATGCTAATGTGCATGGAGGTTGGGTGTAATGATAACACAGAATCACTGTCACCCTCCCTTATATCATGCCATCTTTGATGAGCTCTTGTCATTTCAGTTACAGGATATTTAAATATCCAAATATTAAATTTTACTACTCAAATGAAATTACTACTATTTATGTCTACTACAAATACTACTAAAATTGTACTAAAATTTTACCTCTTTTCTGAAGGTATTGGAAGAGACTACTTTGCAGTGTGAGCTGAAGATTAACAAATCTATAATTTGGTTACCTAAGAGGTTGCAGTATTAAAGAGTTGTTAGATCAGTATTCTCAATCTTCCTCACGCCATGACCCCTTTATAAGTTCCTCATATTGTGGGGAGGGCTGTGGGTGGCACAAGTGGATAAGACACTGTGTAAACCAGCAGGCCAGGGTTTGAGACCCGGGTCGGCCCCACAAGACAGGGTGAGCTCCTGTCCTTAGCCCAGCTCTGCGACGCCAGCTGGATCCAATCATATTGGCTCTGCCTTTCCATTGGACTAATTCAGTGGTGTGGAGAGGGGGGATTTGCTGCTTGGGTAACAGCCTATCCTCCATAACAATCCAACCTAGGCTTTCGTGCTTCGCATGCAACGTATGCAGCGCAGAGCACAATACCATTGTCTTTCAAGACTGATGGAGGCCTGCTAATGTTGTGGGGACCCCCAACCATAAAATTATTTTTGTTGCTACTTTATAACTGTAATTTTGCTACTGTTATGAATTGTAATGTAAATATCCGATATGCAAGATGTATTTTCATTGTTACAAATGGAATGTGTATTCTGTGCACACACTGAACACAATGGGATTTATTTCAGAGTAGGCATGCATAGGATTGGGCCCTGAGGCTGCAATCCTATCCACAATGGGAGTAAAGCCCCCCGACTATAATGGAATTTATTTCAGAGTAGGCATGCATAGGATTGGGCCCTGAGGCTGTCAGTCAGCCTCAGTGCGCGCGCAGCTACAGCCGGAGGTCTGGCAAGCCTGACCTGGCCCCCTGCACCAGGGGTCTTTAGGCGACCCCCAGGAAACCTCTAGGTGACCCCCAAAGGGGTCCCAACCCCCACTTTGAGAAACGCTGTGTTAGATCTTAATTATACGAATATAATTCTTATTAACTAGATTAAACAAAGTTATAGCCCAATCCTACCTATATCATCACACAACTGATGCAGTGGCACTGAGATGTCTTCTGCTGAATCCTGCAAGGGAGTTTGGGTTGCTGGAGCTCAGTGCTTGTAGCATCAGGGCACTTTCTCCTTATGGTAGATATGAATGTGTACCAAACAGTACAAATGGTTCACTTACAGGGCAATATGTAAGTATATGTATATTCTGTTATATGCAGGTATATTCAGAAGTAAGTTGATTAAGTTCCTATTAAGTTCAGTGGGATTTATTCCAAGGTAAGTGCCAGTTTACATTGACTGTCTAGCAAATCAAGATTACTAATCAGCCAGTTGACCTCTTTGCACACATACTGAGACCTTCCATGTGCTCTGTGCTACTGATTAACTCAGAGGAAAGAAGGATGAGTAGCTGAAACACTACAGAGAATAGTGGCTAAGATCATCGGACTTGACATCTATCCATTGTGGAGATGCAACTCAGAAAGACTCTCCAATGAAATCATTTGTAGATAACAGGATCAACCTCTCCCACAGTTGATAGCAAATCCCATAGATGCTAAATTCTGTAAGCCTGAAACAGAATAAATTGTACAAATTGCATAAGTTGTGAATAAATTAGTCCTAAAATACTTGTTTTTTTATATGAATTTTATTAGATTTTATATAATAAGAATTCCAGATACATTCATCATAATAACTCAGTTATGCTATTTTCATCCCCCCCCCCCCCCAAAAAAAATTTCCCCAGGACTTCCCTCCCTACAAAAAACCAGGTTAATTATTATTTCGGTAAAGGTACTCACAGTATGATCCTTTAAACTTAATATAGCTTTGTTATTCATTACATATCTTATTTATCTAGATATTCAAAAACAAACACTTTCCTTTCATATTAAATTCTTTTTCAAAATAATCTTTAAGTTTAACCCATTGCCGTTGGCATATAGTTATATCTTGATTCCTTAGTTTCTTCGGTAGTTTATCCATTTCACACCAATGGATCATTTTATACAACCACTCATTTAGCTCTGGAATCTCCTCTTGTTTCTATTTTTGTGCGTACATCATCCTTCCCGCTGCAGTCATATACCAAATCAGTGTTCTATCGATAGGTTGGAACTTCTCTAAGTTCATACCTAACAGAAATAGTTCAGGATCTTTCTCTACGTTAATTTTTAAAATTTTTCGCATTATTTGATGTATTGTAGTCCAGAAAGTTTGTGCTTTGGGACAAGTCCACCACATATGATAGAAGGATCCTGTAACTGCTTTGCATTTCCAACATTTATCTGATAGTTTACTATCCATTTTCGCTAATTTCTTAGGTGTCAGATACCATCGATAAATCATTTTCATGCAGTTTTCTTTAATACTCGTACAGGCTGAAATCTTCATTGATGTTTTCCAAAGATGTTCCCAGGCAGTCATCGGTATCTCTTTGTTAATATTCACAGCCCATTTTATCATTGGAACTTTAACTAGTTCATCTTCTGTATACCACTTCAACAATAAATCATACATTTTTGATATGTTTGCATCTTCACTCAACATTATTCTTTCTAGTTCAGATAGTTGTTTTCTAAAACCCTTATTCTTATCTTGTAAAAACAGAGCTCTTCTCTGATGATATTCCAACCAAGTATAGTTGTCTTTCAATTTATTTTTCCTAAAATACTTGTTGAGCATCAAAAATGTCATGAACAGATCAAAGTCGTGTCCAAGTAAGGTTTAGAGAATGCTGCTTAAGTTGTATCCTAATAGCAGAATAGTGCTACAGTAAAGGGGAATGGTGAATAGGATACTGGTGGATAACAGGTAAAGCAATAGCCCCCGGGCAGGTCTCCATTAGAAGACGGCTGTGGTGGCACAAGTGGTTATGACACTGTGCCTGTTAACCAGCAGGCCAGGGTTTGAGATGTGGGTCCCCACAAGACAGGGTGAGCTCCTGTCCTTAGCCAAGCTCCTGCCAACCTAGTTCAAAGCATGTAAATGCAAGTAGGTAGACAGGTATCACCTTGGTGGGAAAGGTAACAGTGTTCCATGTGCCTTGGTGTCTAGTCATGCCAGCCCCATGACCATGGAAGTGTCTTTGGACAACGCTGGTTCTAAAGGCTTAGAAACAGGGATGAGCACCGTACCCTAGAGTTGGACACGACTGGCAGTTACATTCATTGACATCCATCAGTCTTGAAGGACCAAGGTATCATGCTCCAGATAGGAAAAATTTCCCCTCCAGGGCACAAAGGCCTGGGTAGATTGATATGGAGGATAGGCTGTTACCCAAGCAGCAAATCCCCCCTCTCCACGCCACTGAAATAGTCCAATGGAATGGCAAGGCTGATTCAATTGGTTCCAGCTGCGTCACAGGAGTTGCCAGAACATGGTTGTAGCACAGTCATGAACTGCTTCCGGGTCTCTGGTTCCAGATTTTTCCTTGAGGTTTACTCCTGAAGCCTTTCCCACAGATGGGTATAGCCACAAGGCAGTGGACGTTTGAGGTGGGAGTTTTCGTTCTCCTGAGCCAGATGTTGAATCATAACCTGCAGGGGATACCATAAGAAGAAGTAGGAAGCTGTGCAGAGTGTGAAAACGTTAGCCTCTTTAGCACTTCATTCTTGAAAATGTTCCCTCCTTTTCAAAAGGGCTAAAAATTTCCTTTTTAATATCCCTGGAAATTTCAGAACTCTGCTGGATTTTCTGTGTGCCAAAATGTCCCATGTTTCTTTCACTGAACTTGTTATGCAGTCACATTAATTTGTGCAAATGATTCATGATGAATATTTGTTGTATTGATATTTCCACAGGTTTATCAACCAAGGCTCCCAGTAAACCAGAAACACATTCCCATCAGCCATGGGTATGGAGGATTTCTTAAGGTATATTTACTTACTCTCAAAATCTCTGATTAAATAACAGGATTTTAAAATATAGGAACTAAATTTTTTTATCTCCATCTATCCTCCCAAAAAATGCTTCCAGGTATGAGCAAAGGACTTTAAAATGTGAGAACTAAAATATAATTGAAGTTACTAAATTTTTGATAAATGAATGAAGATGGAAGACAAAGTTTATTTTAAATCTAAAATTTTGTGTTTTTTTTAAAATGAGGAGTAGTTTTGAGAGTGGGGAATTTAATACAGAGAAATTGTGTTAAATGGTGTTGAAGTTCAATTATGCACATCTCCACATAATGTATAGTACGCCTCTGAGGTTATGTGTTTTACTTTCTTTTGACACTGTGCTGGCACCAGTTTATTAATGGTTCTTGTGCAGAGTTCTGCACTGGACCTCCCACAATGCCGTATACTCACTCCTGATAGCACTTTGGTTATTGCTACTAGTATTGTCAGTACTAGATAAATAGTGATAATATGATCAAATAACTTCTGAAACATCACTCCTTCTGATGAGTTTTAACAAACTTATTTTCATCTTGTTATGTCCAAAACTGGATGGAGTATGAAATTTGAAGAAAGTAAAAATTGTGTTTCCAAAGCCACAGAACATGCTGGTTTCATTTCTTTATTGGTGTTTGCTAATGATTCAAAACAGTTTGGCAGCAAAATTGGCAATTAAGTAAAAGAGCAAACAAATGGAAGACAGTTTCAGTTATATTCTTAGACATTTCCTAAAAACCTTTCCATGAACAGCCCTGTGCAGATAACAACACATTTTCTCTAACTTTTATTGGTGGAAATGCCTGAATTGCATTAGAGATTAGAGATGTCATAGCCTAAACCTGTCCAGGATTTGGCTATCAAGGGGAGGGATTTACAGAAGCAGAGGAGGCTCTGGCTGTTGTAAAATGGTTGTGGTAAGCACAAAGAATTTGAAACTGGGCAGGGAGGGAGGAGGTATGGGGCAGGGAGGCTGTAAAAGAAGGTGGATCCTGCAGTTATGGTGCAAACTAGATCCTATCACTTCTTTTTGTAGCCTACCTGTCCTTTTCTTGTCAAACTTATGCCAGCTATGGAGCTGGCACATGTGTGGCGAGCCCCACTGTGGAGCAGAAAGCTTATGGAGGTGGTAGAAATAATTCCCTTCTACCCTCCAAAGCCCCTGATCCCTCTGCTGGATAAATTGCACTCATTTTTGGTGTGGCTGCTGACCTTCTAACATGTTTTTTATTCTTTTATGTGACCTATCTAAGGCTCGTGTAGCTGAAATTAAACTAAAGACTTACAATTACAGGCCTCTCGCAGGGTAGTCAATAGTTCAGATCATCTGGGACTAGGATGGATATAATTATAGTGCTTAATTATAGTATTTACAGTTCTTAATTATATGGTATGTAATATTATATATCCACTACAATGACATGGTCATTTTTTCATAACATGATTTTGACCATGACATGAAAATCAGTAAAAACAAAAGTTTATACAGCACAAAGCCGTTGTATTTTATGAGCATCTGTACAGACAGAACACACAATAATGGTCATATGGTATTGTTTGTGATGTAAGAGAACAGCTACTGCCCAAAAGCACAGAACAATTTTATGGTCATGTGTGGGGTGTCAGCAGCCATCTACTCCTCAGTATTTGCATAACACCACCCCATGTTGTTTTTAGAGCCTCCTTCTTTCATATATCACAAAATCAAGTGTGCTTGAATTGACAGTGTTTGGTAGAAAGATAATCATAATTTTATCCACATAAACCCTGAAAATTGAATCCCGACCCAATATATTTGCTGATCCAGGGCTGTGTTAGCTAGAGCTCATGTCTTCTACATTATTATAGTTCTACTTCCCAATATAAATTAACTTATGAAAAGCATATTAGAAGAATCAATACAGATCCCAGGACCTTGTACTAGACATAACCTTCTATCAGTAGTAAGTTCTTTTAAGGCAGTACAAAAGTTGGGTAGTTGCTGCACGGCTTCAGGTTGTATTGTAAACAGTGAGAGGTACAGCATATATGGCAGTGGCATCAGGAGGCTCCATAATACTGGCAAGCTAACAGCAAACACAGGCCATGGGCACAGAAGAGTTGGATAATGGGGCATTTTGAAGGAGAAACTGGGATGTGGATCCCAGGAAGGAACAGGTGGATCTGGAAAAATTGTACACCCCATTTTTCTGTTGGCTTTACCCTACCTCTCAGATATGCATCAGCTATATGGCTGGTGTAGGACCAGGAAGACCCATAGGGCAGACTGCCTTAAGCACAAATATTTTCACTCACCTTGAAATGATCACCATTTGCATGATCACCCTGGCCCTAACCCACCATAACAAGCAGCATGCATTCAGTTGGTGCAGTTGCTATGAAGATTGGTCCTTGTGGTGGCCTGAGTATCACATAGTCATTTCTTCAACTTGCAGAAGAGGAAGGTTAGAGTAAGTCACAAAGACTGCACCCTTAGCTGGAAACCCTCAGCTGTAACCTCAGCTACATGTTAGCATCATTTAGTTTCTCCTGGCTGCTTCTCTGACCATGAGGCATCTCAAAGCTTCTTCTTTCCTCTTTGGTCTTTTTTTCCTTGCCTTTTGACAAGCCACATCCCAGCCACATGAATTTTCTGGTTCTGCTGCTTGGCTTGCAGCTAGAGTCTTACTCAAGAGCAGGCTCCTTTTATGAGCAGATGTTAGGAGGAGGCCTTGTTCTTGGTCAAGAGAATTATTTGAACACCATTGTCAGTGGGAGTCAGTGGTCCCTTCTTCTAGGGCCACCTAAGGAGGAAACGAGCATCTGAAGTAAGGTTGGTGTTTCTCAGAGAATCATAGAATCCTAGAGTTGGAAGGGCAGATGTTCAACCCCCTGCCTGTAGCAGGAAATTCTCCTAGAGCATCTGTGACACGTGGTTGTTGAGACTCTACTTGAAGATCCACAGTGAGAATCTCCAGTCCACCACCAGTCCACCACCTCGCTTGGCAATCTGTTCCACTGCCAAACCACCCTAACCGTCAGGAATTTTTTCCAGATATCCAACCAGAATCTCCTTTCTTGCCATTTGTACCCATTGGTTCTAGTTCTGCTTTCAGAAGCAGCTATAAACAATGAGCCCCTTCCTCCATATGACAGCCCTTCAGGAATCTGAAGAGGGCAACCATGTTGCCTTCTCTTCTCCAGGCTTCTCTCAGCCTTCTCTTCTCCAGGCTGAACATCCCAGTTTCCCCCAATCTTTCCTCATAGGGCTTCCCTGCCACCCCACTGATCCTTCTTGTCGCTCTCCTCTGTACTTGCTCCAGTTAGGCTGAATCTTTCTTAAAGTGAGGTGCCCAGAACTGAACACAGTACTCAAGATTAGGTTTAACCAATGCAGAATAAAGAGGAACTATAACTTCTTGCGACTTGGAAGCTACAGCCCTATTAATGCAGCCTAAAATGGCATTAAAATTCTCCTGTGATATCTTTCTACTCAACCTTCACTTTTTATCCCACTCTGTCATGAAGCCTATCAGTGCAGCTGGAGGTGATGGCAAGATGGAAGTGTGCCCACACCACTGTGACAGGAGACACTTCCTCACCGTTGAATAAAGCTAAATTTAGCCTTAACAAGGCCATCATGGTTGTTCAGATCAAACTATTGTGGGAGTGGCCACTGGTTTGCCTGCAAGTAGTCCCACAATTAGTCCCTGATGTCTCCTCATGACACTGGGAAATGCCCCAGTCTGAAACCCCAGAGAGATGCTGTCAGTCTTTGTAGATAGTACTGAGCAAGATGGACTATAAGTATAAAGGTAGCTTGTAGGAGTTTCTTTCCATACTGAAGGCTCTGATTAATTGCTTGGGCTGGCAAAATGTTTTATAGATGAGGCCAACAGACTCTATGACATACCTGCAGTGAAACATCTGAGCTTCTAGCTTTCTGAAGCTTCTAGCTTCTACCAACATCCCATTAGAAACCCTCTCTGAAAACTTGGAGGAAACTAGAAGTGGCTATCAAAGGAGCCCTTTGGTTCTTGACTAGATTTTTAGAATACAGTCCCATCCCCACTGAAACTAAAAAAAGAGAATTATGCACTATATTAAAGAATTTAAAAAACTGCAGCATCTCTAGAAGTATACTCAAAAAATTGAATAGAAACAGACAGGCCCTACAATCCAGAGTAACTACGAGAGGACATAAGAGACATGTGCAACCATAGTTACTGTACCATCTAGTGAAAACCAATGGATTGCCCTAAGGCTACAATCCAGAGTAACTACGGGACCTTTTACACTGACGTAGTTATGATGCCACCTATGGGAAATGTGCAGAGCAATCCAGAGGAAGTGCCTCCTACATCTTCCCATGGTTTGGATTGTAGGGATACTTTCTAACCAGGTTTTTATAATGAAAACAAAAAGATAATCGCAGAAGACTAGTGAAACTCCTTCAGTTTTATGAACTCCACTTGCTAATCCAAGTTTTATATAATCAGAGAGCAATAAAAAATGACCAGGTTTTTTTTAGTTCAGAATTGGAGACAAAAGAGCCCTTTCTTTTTCTCATGGAATAGGCAAGTGTAAATGGCTGCGTGGAACACACAGAACGTATTTGCAGACTTTAGAATAGTCACATGGGATTTATATCTTATGATTGTATGGCAAAATGTCAGAGCTGAAATGGTTTTTACAGCTGAAAAGGAACTGCTGAACACAATGCCTTTGGAATTGTTCCCAGATCTTTGGTCTGTCTGTCTGCATTGTTTGCATGTCTTAAGTTTTCCTCCAAAATCCTCTAAAAAGCAAAGAAAAATTGCATTAGGAGCAATACGTATACCTGTATTCAGTGTATCAAAAAAGAATGTTCATGTCTTTTTCAGTTAAGGTTTTCATTTTTCAAATTGCCACAGACCAAGTTCTCATGAACTCCAAATCAAAGACTCTGTTTCCTGCTACCAGGAAGCAGGTCTCTTGATCTCTTGTGTGCTCCTTGAAGCATTTGTTGGACACTGTGAGATATAGGTAGCTGGACTAGATAGTCTGATCAATATGGTTTGATCCAGCAGGGTTCTTTGATCCAGCAGAGTGTTAGTATTTACACTCTTTGAGCTTTGAAGTAAGTCTGTGGGCTCATGACTTAAAGATTTGAGAACAATGTTATCAAAAATTTTGGTGGGATTTATGCATTTATTTAATGAACTTATATCTCAACTTTCCTCTATTGCTAATATTAAAGACAAAATACTCCATTCATAGGAGTGAACCCCATTGACTGTAATAAGCTTACTTCAGAGAAGACATGCATGGGATGGTCTCTAAGGAGAGGCTGAGGGAGTGCTAGCAGTGCCTATCCCAGCCAGGACTATTTTTTGCTTGTTTATCAAGACATCACTTTAATATCAAGTCAAAATTAATTAGAAATGTTTGTCTTGCAAAACATTCTCAGTCCAAGTTACTCTCAGTCCAGGGTTTTACTATATTATAGTTTTCAGAGTCTTATTCCCCCACTTCTCACAGCAAACATGCTGTGCATATTGCTCTTTAAGCAACTATTTGCCAAAGGTTGGTTTTTCTGACAGGGAGATGAAAGAAGTAAGTAACTTTTTCCTTTTTCTTGAAGATTTTAGACTGTCTAGCAATCCTAACACCTGGTTAGGCCAATACAGGTCCCAGCATAAGTCCTATGCTGGCTTGGGGGTATTGCAATACTGTGCCACTCCTGGGAGGTCAGGCCAGTTCACAGGTGTGTGCCAGTCTCCCCATGTCACCACAGTAACATGAATGGTGCTAGCCTAAGGGCAAAATCCATAGCAGTTATGGGTCCACGCAGTTAGTCACCTCCTAGTGTGACTATCTTATGGAAAGTCATCTTAACTGCTCCAGTTAGGATATAGGCCTAGGTTGGTTAGGATTGCCCTCTGAGACTGCTGGGTAAGCTGCCCAAACATGTTCATTTGCTAGCACAAGATTTCCTTAGTCTATTACTTCTGGAAATGAGAAGAGTGCTGATAAAATTAAACCCTATGTAACATGAGGAGTTAAAGGCAGCAGGGTACTATGAAAGGAGCTGTTTCATTGCCTACCTTTTAATACATCCAGAAAAGAGGTAAGGAAACAATGGGGCCATAAGCCACATTTTATCTGTTCCTTTCCTCCCCCCTTCTTCCCAGAGCCGCTATCTAGGAAAGAGGGCAAATAAGGGTCTCAGAAATGTCTCTTGAACCTGGCATGCCTACTCCAGCCATAGAACAATGCTGTTTTCACTAAATGTGTAACATATCCAGTGCACAAACCTGTAGCTTGAAGACCTGTCCTGGTGGGAGATAGGAGAAGAATATCTGGAACAGAAAGCACAACTCTCCACCCGCAGTGTTTGTTAGTTAGACTGCAATCCTAACTTGCAGTTAGGACAGCATAAATTGGTTAGGATTGTGCTGTAAGTTGTTTAATTTTATAGCAAGATAGGCTTGGGCTGTTTCTTGTTTTCAAGTATGTATGCTGCAGAGAGCTTTTGAACTGATAGTGTATGACAGCTGGTCTTTAGCTTGCAGCTAGCCTTGCCTCAACAAGCTTAGCAACAGAGCCACAGAATAACTGGATTCTCAGCAGAGTTGAAAATGCTGAATATGGAAAATCTTCTGTAGATGAAAGATGGTTGTGGGCTCTGTTTTTCTGTTTGGCAGCCAGGCTAGGAAAATACTCTGCAGCTCAGTGTAATTTTTTTAAATCTAATCAGGAGACTGCTCTGTGTTTATCCATTGAGTATAGCTATTTCTTAACTTCAGAGTTTGTTGTATTTACTTCATAAGACCGAAGCCAAATACAGTGATGCCTCACATAACAAATTTAATTCGTTCTGGATGCATGTTTGTTACGTGAAACGTTCTTTACGTGAAGTGGATTTTCCCATAGGAAATAATGGAAACTCAGACGATTGGTTCCACAACCCCAAAAATATTCATATAAAAATATTAACTGGATGTAAAAATGATGACAGAACACTGGGATTGAATTCAAAACATGCATTCAACTCATTCAATGTGCATGAACTTATGAAGTCTACTTAGACTGCAGTCCTAAAGTCACTTTCCTGGGAGTAAGACCCATTTAACACAATGGGGCTTGCTTCTGGGTAGACATGGTTAGGAGGCTGCAATCCAATACACATTCAAACTGTCTCCCCACTTTCTCCTTCTCTCCATCCTGAGCCTCTCTCTCCCCTGCTCCCTTCTGGCTAGCCCTGAGCTGCTTCCCTCTTCTCCACTGCTCTTCTCTCCCTCTGCCCAGCGGACACCCGGCCACAGGAGGAACAGCATGGGAGTGTTGCTTTCACTATGGGCAGGTGCACTAGGCAGCCCTGACGCTTTTTAAACAGGCTGCCTGCCTGCGCGTCTGCCCCAACTGCCAACAAATGTATTCTTTACGTGAAGCACAGTTTGTTACGTGAAGCAGAATCCTAGAGAAATTTTTGTTTGTTACGTGAAACATACTTTACATGAGGCGTTCTTTATGTGAGGCACCACTGTAGTCAAAATGATTGTTTAGAAACTGACTAAGGGCACAATCCAGAGTAAGGGCAGTGAGGAGAGCCCCAGCTGGACTGCCCCAATTATTCTGTATCCAGAACAGAAAGTTATGCTGCATCCAGAGATTCAGAAAGCCTGGGCTGTCCTAGCTGCTCCAGAGCATGCTCAGTAGGCACCAAGTTAGTGGCACCTTGGGAGGGCTTGCTCCTGAGGAGACCCCCCTCAGATCCCACTGAACAAGGAACAGCTGTGGTGCCTGCCTTATAAGGAAGCCCAGCAGTTCCTGACAACCGGTTACAGCTGCAGTTTTTCTACTGGAGGATGGATGCTTGGAGTGGCCTGCTGTATCCCTAAACATTGCCTAGGGCAGAGTAAATGTATGCCTCTCCTGAGCTGCCTAGGCAGTTAGGGCAGAGCAGGTCTACCTGTCTTGGGGCACCTTGCTCTGCCCCAAGCCTTTTCCAGGATAACTAGGGTGGAGCATCTTGCAGTTGCTCCACCCTAGTGATAGATAGGGCAACTCAAGTGCTACTCTGGATTGCGCTGCCCTTCTAGAGAATTTTAAGAAGAAAGGTTGAAGCATTTTAACTGCCCATTAGTGGAGTTTATGTTTTGAATTTTATTAAGGGTGCAGTCCTAACCTAGGCCAGCACAACTCATTGATCTTCCTGTTCCTGTGATGATGTAAGGAGGCAAGTACATATTTGTGCATTGGCCTAATCCTCGCCCAGGAGTGGCACAGAAGTGTCTTACTGCACTTTTGTGACACCCCACGGGTCAGCACAGGATTTATGCCTGTGCTTAGACTGGCCTAACTGGAAGATTAGACTGGAAGATTAGGATGGTATTCTAAATATGTACATAGACCAGCAGTTCCCAAATTCTTGGAAGGGTTTTGGGACCACTGTAAGTTTTGGCAGAGGAGATACCCCAGTAGTGATCATGGCATGGGGAATGGGTTTTTCCCTAACCTAGAGAGATGTGTTGGCCTCTGGGAAGGTCTGGGAGGCTCTGTGGACCTCTCTGGTGCTCAACATCCCTCCAGCCAACAACTGAAGCACATGTCTAGATGGCTATGAGTCTCCCAGAACCTCCTGGAAGCCACCCAGTGCGATCCCCCAACCAGAAACAGACAAAACCTGTTGCTCCTCTTAGCAGTACAATCACTGCAGTGCTGTTGGGTCATTCATTTCTGGATAGTTCACTTCCAGTTCCCCTGGTGGCTTGCATTCTACCATTTTGGGAACTGCTGAGTAAAATCCATGTTTCAACTTCAGGGTGATTGAAAAGTAACTCCCTGTATTGTAATTTATAAATATTTTAAAATAGGGAGTTACTTTTCAATCACCTATATATAGATATATGTTACTCTCTCTCCAGGAAGATTTATAATTGTGGGATCATTTCAGATGTAATTTGTGATAAATATCAAACAGCATAGCAGAAGGCTTAAAGTTATTCCATGTGTAAGCATTTGCTGTATAATAAAAGAACTGAAAACAAAATTAGAGCCACAGAAACAGTGAGCAAGTGAGAAAGAAAATTCTGTGTATGCTTACTCAAAAGTAAGTTCCACTGTATTCAATAAGACTTGTTCCCTTAAGCATGTTAACTATAGTATTAGACAGTGAGGCAACTTTGAGAGAAAAGCACATTTCCTAGCAGAGTGGGGTGCTGCCATTTCTTACAACTTTGGGAGAATAAATATGCCTTTCAATAACTTACTACAAGAAAAAGGACTCAGTATTGAGTGCCAGAACCTTAAGAAATAAGCCATTTAAGAAGCCAGGAGAAGTAGGCACTAGGAAGTTACACTTCAATAACAAGGCAATCTTGTAGCTCAAATGGATTTTCTCTGCATTAAATTAGGAAAGCTAGTAAAATTGGAGGCTGTGATTAAAGCCCCAAATGAATTTGCTGGAAGTCAGACTCATTAACATTAATGTTCTGTGCCTTTGGGTGATGGTTTCAAACATAATATTACAATAGTTGCATATAATAGGAGTTCAGTTTTCAGAGTGACCCTCCCCACCTGTTGTATAAATTTGCACACATGTATTTAGTGTGTGCTATTATTTATACACTTGTGTAAACCTGAGACATTTGAGGTCATTGTATACGTTATAACCCTATCTATCTATCTATCTATCTATCTATCTATCTATCTATCTATCTATCTATCTATCTATCTATCTATCTATCTATCTATCTATCTACCACTTTTCAACTAAAAAGTTCTCAAAGCAGTTTACAGGAAAATGAAAAAATAGCTATGGTAATTAATAGCTAATGGGGTCCCTGTCCCAAAAGGGCTCACAATCTAAAATGCAAAAGAACACCAGCAGCAGCTACTAGAACAGACATTTCTGGGGTGAGGAGAGCCAGTTACTCTCCCTCTGCTAAATAAAAGAGGAACACCAGTGGTAGGCAGCAGCAGGTTCGCACCTACGCTATAGAACCGGTTCTTAACAAGAGATAGTACATATAAAGTTTAAAAATAGCCATTTAAAAGTGGCTGCCAGATGGACAGAGAACCGGTTCTTAATTTCTTTGAAGCCCATCACTGAGGAACACCCACTTGAAAGAGTGCCTCTTGCCCGGATAGCAGGGTGCTTGCATAAATTCCCAAACATGTCCAAAGTATGGAAATAAAAATGTTTATGTATGACTGTTCCATTTTTAAAAATGTATTATGATGTTGGCATGGTGGTTAGACTATTTTTCTGAGGTAGGGTGGCTGGGTATTCAGACAGTAAACTCCAAGAGTATAATATTCAGAACTTCACAATTCTGAAGGGATTATTTTGTATTCATGTGATAATCACATGAATGGGGAAGGAAGGGGTTTCACTCTTAGCTGAAACCTGAAACCACACTTAACCCTTTATGAACCCTTTCTGAGGCAAGCTTAATTGCCTGCCACATTATTATGATAAGCAGGATGCTTTTCAGCCATTAACTGTAGTAGTAGTAGTAGTAGTAGAAGAAGAAGAAGAAGATGCAGAAGAAGAGGAGGAGAAAGAGGAGGAGCTGGGGGAAAATACATCATGGGCATACGTTGAGGCCTCAGCATTTGTACATTTCAAAAAAAAGATATGATAATTTAAAATATAAAGAAAACTTTTAGTATTTTATACCACATTTACTATAGGTTGATAACTTTTGTAGAAGTGCAGCTAACACTTTTTCCTACGTTTTATGTGTAGGACAACCTGCCCATCCCAAAGGAAGTCAATCGTAAAAAGAATGAGAAATTTGAAGCTCCGTTCCTGGCACCAGCAAACGGCTACGGACACCAATTCACCAAAATCAATTACCTCTCCTTTTTTTAATCATAACTCCTCATTTGTATTAAATATGGTGTATGGGTGTTGATGAGGTCATCATGGTGTCATATATGGGGAATTGTTTCTGTGTAAATCATAAGAAGAAATCTATGGGACTCTGAGCCTTGCTTTGGAGAATTACAGTGGAAAAATGTGTACCATAAAACCGGTTTTTAACCATTCTAACAAGTAAAATCTCTCGGATTTTCACACTGTGAACCCAAGTTTACAAACATTACAGGTGGGCCTTCAGGTCTTGTTCTACCACAGCAATGTCTTCCACTACTCAAACTTCACTGACCACATAAAACTGGTAAACTGCTGCCACTCAACTTCAATGATTCCTAACTGCTTCTTGCAGAGGCTGAGAGTCCCCCTTTTATTTCATTTAGATGTAACAAGCCTAGTAGTTTTTATTTTTTTCATCAATTGTCTGTATATCTCTATATTTTATCCATGTACTCTTTTGATGTATAGAAGTAGTATGAAACTCATGGTTTCCTTGTGGTAAGTGACTGAGATGCTGCCACGGGATTTGAGACACTGATGAATGGTGCTATTTTGGACTTTAAACATGCTCCTTGGCAAGGTAGCTCTGATGGAGTTATTTTTAATTTCCATGTTCTAAGAAGGTGTTGGTACTTTGTTCTCGTTCTTTAGACTGGACTGACTTGTTCCCTCGTGTCTTCAGTGTGGCTTTCTTATTAAGTGTTGTAGGGTGAGTAATTACTAATTCAGCAAGTGAGGAACTGATTTCTACCTAAGTATGCTCACAAACTTGCAATGGTAGTGGGAGCAATCGCAAAACTGTAATTTACTACAATTTTCCTTCCTGCCATTCTGCTTACATAATCTGGATAAAAGAGCAGCAATAACTTTCTTATGGTCTTTGGGGATTGTCTTAATGTTTTGTTTTTTTCTTTTGGATTCATTAGGAAGACATGTTTTTAAAGAAATGGGGGGGTTAGTGTGTTTTTAAATGTCCCTTTAAAAATAGACTAAATTGGCTCTTTACTTTAAAAAGCATAATGAATTGTACTTTTAATTGTATAGAAAGACAAATTTTATTAAAAAGGCAATGAATGAATATAATTCCACAGTATTTTGAACATGTGGATATTACATTTTTGTTCTTGCTCCCAGGGAATTAGGAAACAAAATAAAAAACAAAACAGTACCATCTACTCATGGAATGTTGTTGTGTTAGACACAGTCTGGAAGCCCACCTTAATTTTTTATATAACTCTATCCTTGAGCTCTTCCTTTTACTGGGCAGGCTTTGTCCTTCCCTGTTTAGCTTCTGACTGTTAAATACCAATGCATGCACTGCACTTCCTAGGTTTTCTGTTTTTCCCTTCCTACCCCGTTCTTGTGCACTTTCTTTCTGGTAGATTAGGTAAGGCATTGTGCTGTATATACATATAGCAAGAAACAGTATTCAGCAGTTGTGGCATTTATGTATAGTTGCAGTTGTGTACTGCTGAAAATGCAGGCTTTTGTAACAGTGTGATCTTTAATAATGCACTACAAGTACCCAGTGTATTTTAGCTCCTTTAGTAGGATTTGTTCAATAAATATGCAAGCTCTAAGAGTAATTCCAAGAGTATGTGTGTTTTTCGTATTCTTCAAGCAATATTTTAATGAATTTCTTTTAAACATTATAGATTGCTTTTTCAATATGCTCAAAGCATCTTGCAAAAATAGAGCATATGTGTAAAGTTATCAATGAAAACAGAGTAAAACTGCATCCACAAAACTCACAGACGTTACCTGGAATAATTTTTTATACTCAGCCAGTCAAATCTGAAGCAGCCTTGAAAGATGTGCCTTTCTGACAGCAAGTATGGAATGGAACTTTCCACATCAGGGAAAAGATAATGGCCTCAAGGTCATTGTTGCACAGGCCCTGCATACAGAGATCCTACACTGAAGAAATGTGAAGCCAATCCTCATTAGCAACACACAACTGATGGTGTGGAGGGGGAGTGCTGATGAAGGGAGAAGTAGCCTCTCTTGGGCCACAAATGGCTTTCAGTATGAAAGTACACACCTTGAACACCAGTGTATATTGACAGGCAGTGCAGATGACACATCCAAATATGTTCATATCTAATTGTTAGAAGAAATTGCTAACATACATTCTGTCAGCTTTACTACAAGGGGATATTAAATGTCTAATTGGTAGTTGGAGTACTTTCCATGATGGAGAGAATCATTTGCTTTGTCCCCCAAAAGCAAACGGTTTGGAAGAAGGACCTGGCCTGTTCTAGAAAGTGCCCAATATTCAAAGCCCTGCAAATTAGCTTTGGCTGATCTTTACCATTCATGATGTACAGGTGTCCTGATTCCAAGTGCAACAATCACTACAGCGCCAATTCTCCCCATCCTAGCCCCTGCTCCTACAAGTACTAATGAGTAATTCTCGGATTCATGGGGAGTTTGAGAACCACTGGCTTAAACAAAAATACTAGCTAGAACAGTGATTTTCAACCTTTTTCATCTCATGGCACACTTTAAAAGGCATTGAAATTGTCAAGTCACACCATCAATTGTTTTGACCATTGACAAGGCACACCAGAATGTTGAAATCCCCAATTTTCCTATTAATGAATGTAAATCCCAAAATTCCCCCAGCACACCTGAGGACTATCCACGCACACTGGTTGAAAATCACTAAGCTAGAACATATGAATACAAATGTGCCTGTTTCAAAAAGTCTTAAAAGCCCCAAGATCTAAAAACTGAGCCAAAATGCACCCATATGAATGAATGAATGAATGAATGAATGAACTTCCACATGTGCAGGGATTGTGCAGCTGTTGTACCCTTCAGAAAAGTGGGAATTTCTGTGTTTTAAAAAAACAACAAACCACAGGAGTACAAGGCAAAAATAGTAAAGGCATCTTTGAGGCATGATCTGAGAACAATACCATGAAGCCACATAGTATAAAGTGAGCACACAGGCAGTGGCAAATTCACTCTAAAACGTCATCTACAAGCACTGCTTGTCTCACGATCTGCTTCATTCTGTCTGGCTCCTTGATTAACTCAGGGATAAGATCTCACAAATTTCAAGGGATTAACAGCGGGAGCTCTTACATCGATGTAAGAAAAATTAACTCTGGATTGCTCTATGCATTTCCCATAGGTTTCCCATAGATGGCACCATAACTACGTTGAAGTAAATGTCTCTTATGGTGACATAATAGCTCCTGTAGTTACTCTGGATTGTGCTGATAGTGACTGTTGCCAATGGCATAACTATAGGGCGAACAAAGCACTGCATTTTGCAGGGAGCAGTAAGGCTAGTGCTTTGAACCCCTCTAGCTACACCACTGCTTATTGCACAGGCAACTGTTTCAAACTTCTGTCATGCCAATGAAAGAGTCACCTCTAAATTCTACTGAATCATCCCCGTATTGGAATGGAATAGGATCAGGCCCATTGCCAGAATTCTAGAGGTTGGGGACACACAATTTTTGGTGGGGGGAATTATTTTGGGTATAATTCTTTATAGATAAAGACCTGTAACTCAACACAAAGGGAAGCAGATGGCTGGCTCAGGGTGGGAGGAATCCCTCTTGGTTCCCCCTTAGCTATGGCCCTGAGTAGGATTTAAAATCTTTGAGGGCATCGACAAGGTTTCAGGTATCTTCTTGGTTAATAAAAAGGTGTCTCCTGCAGGTTATATTGCTAATCAGGACTGCCTGTAGGGTGTAGAGCTCATCCCCATTCCTAGGGCCATAGAGCCAGCGTTGACCAACACGTAGCTTGCATGCACTTGGAATGCTGTTACTTTCCCACTGAAGTGGTACCAATTTATCTACTTGTATTTGCATACTTTTGAACTGCTAGGTTGGCAGGAGCTGGGCAAAGGAGAGAAGCTCACCCCCATCTTGCAAGACCCAGGTCTTGAACCCTTGTCTGCTGGTTAACAGGCACAGTGTCTTAACCATTTAGAACCAAAATTTGGAGTTTGGGATCTTGTGAATGTCTCTTTCCCTTCTACTAGATTGTTTAATTCCTATTACTTGATAGGAATTGTTTTGATTCCTATTAAACCTTGATTGTTTAATTCTTATTACCCTCTTTTCATTACACTATTAATTGAAATATCCTTCTCCATTTCCAGATCATTTCCCAAGGGACCTTTTTCATTTTTCAATTCCTAATTAATTCCTAATCCAATTCCTAATTGAATCCCAGCATACAATTCCTAGAAAGAGAATACAGGCTCCCCCCCAAAAAAGTGGCATGATCCTAAGGATTGTGTTGCTGCTTTCCACGTAAGGGGTGGGAAGAGGGAAATCCAGCAACACCATCCTCAGGATGAGGCCACTTTTGGAGGCAGGAGCTTGTACTCACACAAGGCCGCAGCAAGCTCCCAGGAGTGCAGAGATTCCTGGACCTCTGCAGGGCTCTCCAAGCTACAGAGCCTGCAAAAAGAAATATTGCGATCTACTTCCACTTTTGCAATCACAACCAAATGACTGGTGGTTTCCAAGGGACTCTCCCCACTCTCAGGAGCCTGCTGCTGTCTTGTGTGAAAGCTCTGGCCCTCTGAAAGTGGTGCAGTCCTGGGGATCATGTCACTGAATCCCCACCCTGCCAAGACTTACCTCTGGAATTTTACTCCCAATGACTTTGAAAACTCCTGATTTGTGTTCTGAAATGAGAGATTGGAACTGGAATCCTATGCATGTTTCCTCAGAAGTAAATTCCATGGAGTTCAGTGGGGTTAATTTCAGGAAAGTGCACTTAGGTTGCAATCCTAATCTCCAATTAGGCTGGCATAAGCCCCGGCATAAGTCCTGTGCTGACAAGGGGATGTCACAAAATTGCCATAAGACACTTTTGCCCACTGTGGGGGCGGGGGTGGGTGGGTTAGGCTAGTGCACAGATATACACCAACCTTCCCACATCACCACAGGAAGCTATGCTGGCTGAGTTAGGCTGGCCTATATTGGTTAGGATTGTGTCTTAAAAGTTTAGTCTACTTTGGGCTCAATCCTGTCTCCACCAGCACAGAACATACAGAATACAACATACTGCTGATGGAGCACTTTGTGTATGCTTTGAGTGGTGGTAGTGGGGAACTAGACAGCCCAAGACATACTTGGGCTGGAGGTCTTTCAGTAGACCTCCATATCTCCAACAGGTGTCCTGTTGGTATAAATTCAAGGAGATTTCTGAGGGAGTCTGGGTTTGGAAAGGGTGATAGGATCTTGGTATGTGTAGCTGCTCTCAAAATCCTAACAGTCCCACCCTGTCCCATCTCACTTGCTGCCCAATCTTTCAACAAACTACCCCTGCCACTGACTTACCAGCAACAACAGGGAACAAAAGAAGGTTCAGCAAGCCACTATCATCCCTGCATGGACTGGCCGTTTGCCCTGGCAGCCGTTTGCCTGCTCAACAGCTGAGCTGCTTTCCCACTGTTGGTTCAGGTCTTATGCTCAGAGATCACAAGACCTGTCAATGTAAGCCCTGGCTAAAACTTGGCTGAGATTTTGGTTATTCTTAATAATTAAGAATATTCTTAAAGAACAATTTATATATTGCTTTCCAACAACAAAAAACATGTTTGCGTCAACAAAACAAATATATAGTTCCCTGTCCCAAAAGAACTCAAGTCTTTAAAAGGTACAGAAGGAACATCAATGGAAAAGACACCATGCTAGGGTGGACAACTGTTTCCCAGTGCTAAATGAACAAGGTACATTGCTTTAAAAATTTCTTTTTGGCTTAGGTAGCAAGAAAGGCCTTACATTTTATAACACCCGTCTTGGGTGCCCTTTGGAGAGAAAAGTGGAGTGCAACTCTAATGAATGAATGAATGAATGAATGAATGAATGAATTAATTAATTAATTAATTAATTAATTAATTAATTAATTAATTTCAGCATGACTTGAAGATGTTTCTGTAGCCTCATCATCTGCACTGGTCCAGTTACAGGACTCATGTTTCACTGTTTCCTGAATGCATCTGATAGCGCAATCCTAACCCCTGGTTAGGCTGGCACAAGTTTCAACAGGAAACTTGTTTCAACAGTTTCAGGAAAGCTGGTTTCAACAGGCTTAGAGGAGTCATAGGTGGGATCCCATGGGTTGATGATCTAATGGGGAAAGGGGCCCAAGATGGGTGGGAGCTCCTTAAGAGGCAGCTTCTACAAGCACAGTCAGAAACAATTCCAATAAAAAAGAAAGGGGGGAAAATGCTGAAAAAACCAGGTTGGCTCCACAGGCAACTTGGGGATCAGCTGAAGTTAAAGAAAGAGAAGTATAGGGAGTGGAAGACTGGAAAGATCACCAGAGAGTACAGGCAGGTAGCCCGGTCATGTAGGGAGGGGGTCAGGGATGCTAAAGCTCAGTATGAGCTGAGGCTGGCCAGGGGAGTCAAAGATAACAAAAAGAGCTTCTTTAGATATGCCCAAAGGAACAGGAGGAGAGACGATGGGGTGGGGCTGCTCTTGGACAAGGATGGACAGCAGGTGTCTGGAAACCAGCAGAAGGCGGAGCTGCTCAACTCCAACTTTGCATCCGTCTATTCACAGAAGGAGGGCTGTGCAAATGGGGGTGCGGGATCATTGACTGATTCGGGGATGTGTTTACATCCCCTAAGAGGTAATGAAAACATGGATGGTGCAGAACAGCAGATTAAGATTGACAGAGAACTGGTTCGAAACCACTTAACTGGCCTAAATGAATTCAAGTCATTTGGACCGGATGAGCTGCATCCTCGAGTTCTGAAGGAACTGGCAGATGTCCTTGCAGAGCCTTTGTCGATCATCTTTGAGAAATCCTTGAGGAGTGGAGAAGTGCCACTGGACTGGAAGAGGGCAAATGTAGTCCCAATTTTTAAGAAGGGGAAAAAAGAAGACCCGGGAAATTATAGACCAGTCAGTTTGACTTCAATTCCGGGCAAGATATTAGAGCAAATCATAAAACACACAATTTGTACACATCTAGACAAGTACTCCGTGATCAAAACAACCCAGCATGGATTTACCAAGAATAAATCTTGCCAGACAAATCTGATCTCCTTTTTTGATCGGGTTACGAGCTTACTGGACAGTGGCAATGCTGTGGATGTCATTTATCTTGACTTCAGCAAAGCATTTGACAAAGTCCCACATGACATTTTAATTAGGAAGTTGGAAAAATATGGGCTAGACAGGGCAATTGTTAGGTGGATCTGCAACTGGCTCGATGGCCACACTCAAAGGGTTTTAGTAAATGGTTCTGTGTCAACCTGGAGGTCAGTTTCTAGTGGGGTCCCCCAAGGCTCTGTCTTGGGACCGGTTCTCTTTAATGTTTTCATCAATGACTTGGAGGAAGGGATACGGGGGAGCCTGATCAAATTTGCAGATGACACCAAACTGGGAGGAGTAGCAAACACATCAGAAGATAGGAGAGACCTCCAGGAGGATCTGGATAAATTGGAATCCTGGGCTGTAACAAACAGAATGAATTTCAACAGGGAGAAGTGCAAGGTTCTGCACTTAGGCAATAAAAACCAAAAACATAGGTATAAAATGGGGGATACTTGGCTTGGCAGCACAACATGTGAGCGGGATCTTGGAGTCGCCGTGGATAACAAGCTGAACATGAGTCAGCAGTGTGATGTGTCTGCAAAGAAGGCAAATGCCATTTTAGGTTGCATTAAGAGGACTGTAGCTTCCAAGTCACGAGAAGTTATAGTTCCTCTTTATTCTGCATTGGTGAGACCTCACCTTGAGTACTGTGTTCAGTTCTGGGCACCTCACTTTAAGAAGGATGCAGCCAAACTGGAGCAAGTCCAGAGGAGAGCGACAAGAATGATCAGTGGGATGGAAGGGAAGCCCTACGAGGAAAGGTTGGGGGAACTTGGGATGTTCAGCCTGGAGAAGAGGAGGCTGAGGGGAGACATGATTGCCCTCTTCAGATACCTGAAGGGCTGTCATAGGGAGGAAGGGGCCAATTTGTTCATAGCTGCTTCTGAAAGCAGGACTAGAACCAATGGGTACAAACTGCAAGAGAGGAGATTCTGGCTGGAAATCCGGAAAAAATTCCTGACTGTGAGGGCGGTTCGGCAGTGGAACAGATTGCCAAGGGAGGTGGTGGACTCTCCCTCACTGGGGATCTTCAAGCAGAGGCTCGATGAGCACCTGTTGGAGATGCTCTAGGGGGAATTCCTGCTGCAGGCAGGGGGTTGGACTAGATGACCTACTAGGTCCCTTCCAACTCTATGATTCTATGATTCTATGATTCTAAGTCTGGGAACCAGTACCACTGGTTGTCGCAAAAGTGCTGTGATGCTGCAAGCCTAGCCTCCAGGTCATGTGCTGACCTGGAGTGTCACAAAAGTGCCGTAAGACTTTCCTGCACCATTCGTGTGGGAAAGGTTAGGCCAGAGCACAGAAATGCGTTTGCTCCCCTACCTCACCATGGGAATGGGAAAACCAATGAGTTGTGCCTGCCTAGGTTAGGATTGCACCTACCACACTTTTACAACATTCCTGGGAGGGAGGCTTAGGGACCGGCCAGTGCAGAAACACACTCCATGCCACTGTGGGAATGGGGAAATAAATGAGTCATGCTGGCCTAAATTGTATTTTATTATATTTTTGCTACTCTGGCAACTATTTGCTGCAGAATGGAACAAAATTTTAAAAAGTAACAAATTATAACTCTGTCATATGTACACATTGTTATCTTTGCATCATCACTAGGTTTTTCTATGACTAAACCACATGTGGGAGATCTGTGCTCTTGCAACATTTCAGTTTTTAAAAGAAGTGCAGAATATAAATTTGATCATTGGTGCTTCCCTGTTCTTGTTTTTCTAAACAAAGGCTGCAATCCTATTTCCTGGGAGTAAGACCCATTGAACACAGTGGGTCTTTCTTTTTAGTAGACAATGGTTAGGATTGTGCTCAAATTACTCCTTGAAGTTGTGATCTGGTTCACAGCAGGATAATAAAACAGGTACTGTACCTATACTTAGTACCTATACTGTCAGTATCTATACTGACTCCTGTGTGTCTGGTGGTATGTATATATGGTGATGGTGAGATAGGATCAGCTTATTGTGTAGCTGTAGATCACAGGGGTATAGCTAGTGAGGTGTAGAGGGTAGTAATTGCACCATGCAACAAGCTTTAGGGGGAAGCAAGCTGAGTTTTACAGTAGTGGCCAAAATGGTGAAAAACAGGGTATGTATATATGTATAATGTCATTTATATATTTGCCATATTTGGACAAATTTTAGGAGCTTGTGGAGGATAGGGAGGCATGGCATGTTGCAGTTCATGTGGTCACAAAGAGTCCAACATAACAACTAAACAAAGAACATAATGCCATAGTGCATGTATAATACCATAATGTTATATATCATTGTAATGGTAATTTAATGCAGAATGCAATTAAACAAACCCCACTGGAGTAGCTATATTCAATCAAACCCCACTGGAGTAGCTATATTCAATCAAATCAAAAGTAGCTATATTCAATGAACCAGAAAATGAAAACACAACAGCCTTAAGGAACAAAAAGTGTATTTCTTTAGCTCAAAACTGACCTATGAGGCTGATTGTTCTGAGTTAATTATATTATGATACAGCATGGAACCAATAAGGTATTAATTTGAGTGAGTCAGGAGGTACGTTTTCCCCCGATTCTCACTTTTTAAAGATGCCAGGGTGTGATGTCACTTCTGGTTGTGATATCACTCTGGTGCATAATTCTGAGCTTGGCACTGGCCTATACGATTATTAGATGTGTCACTGGTCCATAGAAAAATAAATCAAAGTGTAGGAAGCATAGCTTCAAAAGACACCATGTTGATCTATTGATTTTTCAAATTGCTGAAACGGAACTTGATAGAAGTACGGCACTTTTATCATACAAGTCTCAAGGGCAAGTGTAAGCATTCCACATGGCTATCCTCCTGGGAACGGGAATAATGGGAATAATCCTTTATTGCACCCTATTATCCAATAGGGTAGCAGGAATATTTCCACCGAAATGCAACAGCTCTGACTGCTTGATCCACAGGTCATTAGTATTGTGAGCATTGCCAAACAGGAAAATGTGGTTGGGGAATACTTTGGATGATCTGATGGAGAAACTCACTGTACTGTCAGCTCCAGGGCTGACAGCACAGACAACGATGGAAACTGGAGGCTACAGTGAAGTTTGTTAGCAAGTTCTGACAACAGTCTTTTTATACAGTCCAGTTTCGTTTCTGTCTGAGTCATTTTGGCTCACTGGTCGCTCCCCCCTTCCTGTTTGCTTGAAGGCCAACGCTTGGGCCGATGACTCATGAGCTCCACTCACAAAGTTTGCTTACTCTGTTGAAGTCCAGGGGTAGCCTCAGTAGCCACACACATTTCCTGCACAACCCTCACATCCCGGTTCAAAACCACCTGGACCCTCCTGTTATTTCTTGCCAGCCTAATACTGTTTCTCAAGCTCCGCAAGCATCTTGCACACATCTGTAGTCAGGACTGTGTTTATCCAGAAGTATCTGGGAGTTGAGAAGGATTTAAGAAAACCTTGGAGCGCTGTAGGGCTGTCTGTCTGAATACCCCTCGTCTATGTAAACAGCAGTTATCTGAAACTGCAGGTTACTCTTGGAGCAGCAAAAATTTCCATTGGGTTCTGGAATGTTAATTTAGCCACAGCAGGAAATTATTACACGCCCTGCAACCCTGTTAGTATGTAAGATTTAAGCCAGCACAGTCAGAAGAGTCATTTTAGGTGAATTTCTGTTGTCCTGTGTGTTGAAAATATCAGGATTCCAGCAGTTTGGGAGAGACTTTTTCAGTAAGACACCATGAATCAGACAGGTAAATCTGTCTCCAACTTTCTCTATAATCCACCCAGGGGTCCAGGAAACATGGTGCCTTGCCCAGGAAAGCAGATGTAAATAACCTGAACAAATACTAGGAGGGGGGAGAGAAGCTTTTGTTTCCTAGCACTTTCTGCTTTGACTTTCTTTCCTAGGTTGCCATTGTACTCACAGTTTTTGTCTGGAGTTTTTGATATATGCAATATGACAGACTGTGACATCCCTATCCAGGTTGGCGCAACCCCTGGACAAATCCCCGTCCAGGTTGGCGCAACCCCTGCGCCATTCATGGGGGAGTGCTTGCCTCCTTGTGTCACCACAGGAACAGGTGTGGGGACAGGACTCTGCAATATGCCAGATCCCAACCTGCTCCCCCGGGTGGTGCAAATCGGCCAGAGGCTAATTTCATCTGCTTGAATTACATCGCCTGTACATCTACATTTACAGGTGGTTCTGATTCAAGTAGACCCATTGGGGTTGCTGCAGCCCTACACAGAGGAAGGGGGAAAGGTTTCCCTT
Organism: Cryptoblepharus egeriae; assembly: GCA_030015325.1. Lineage (NCBI taxonomy): Eukaryota > Metazoa > Chordata > Lepidosauria > Squamata > Scincidae > Cryptoblepharus > Cryptoblepharus egeriae. The sequence goes on from JAREYC010000002.1 coordinate 189,856,252, forward strand.
CCTCGCTGTTGCACAGTAGCAGCCCTGAACCTTACACTGAGACAGCCTGCCTGTTCCAGCACAAGTGAGGATTGTGCTGTCATATTCATGTCTGATTTTGTCACACAGGTCTTGATAATCAAAGAGGCCCTGTAGATTTTCAAAAAAATAGCAAAAGTTTCCATTGCAATCAGGCAGTAGCAGGATCAGGCAGTCTTCAGGAAACGATGCTCATTACTACACTCTTCTGCAGCTTTCTATAATCCTAATCAAAATCAGCAGTCTTATTTGTAGAGAATGTCTTTAATAGGATCTCAGCCCCTTGATCTGTTTTGAAATTAGTTACTTGAAAGTGTGGGCTTCAATTGGTTCAAAATGACTGGCCAAAGCAAACAATCATGCAAAGTGTTTCTTACCTTTTGTTTTAAAAACTACTACAGCTACAACAAAAACATGGTGATGCTTGTTGAGGATGGTCCATATAATATGGATGAGGACTCAAAAGCACTTGGTGAAAACATGACCCCAATCTAGAAACTACATGGATTAGTTAAACCTTATATGTCATCTATTCTTTTTACCATTATGGAGATTAATGAATAACATATACTGTAGATCTTTAAGCATATGATCAGTGTTTGTGACTATATTATGTGTTGGTAAATGTTTCATTGCTGGTGCAGTCAGTACTAACAGATGAGGACACTGCCAGTGGCTGGTAAGAATAGGACCAGGCCATAATTTTAACTAGAAAGTTGATTCTTTCTATACCATATTCTTTTTTAGCCTCAGGACCCACTTTTTAAAATGACAATTTGTCAGGATCACCAAATCCTGACGTCACTGAAAGTGATGTCATAGCCAGAAGTGATATCATCAATTTAGGCTGAAAGCCTATGCATGTTTTCCTGGGAGTAAGCCCAATTTAACACAATGGAACTTACTTCTGAGCAGACAAGTACAGTGGTACCTTGAATAAAGAGCGTCTTGAATAAAGAGCGTTTTGTATAAAGAGCAAAATTTTCCTCAGAAATTTTGACTTGCATAAAGAGCACTGTCTTGGGTAAAGAGTATTTCTGAGGAAGTTTGGAACAGGCTTCCATGGCAAGGGAACTCACAGGCAGGACAAGGAGACTAGCTTGAGCTACAGTGGGGCCCTGGGCAAACTTTGGAATAGGCTTCCATTGCCAGGGAACTCATGGGACATCCGGGGGGAGCAGCCTGAGTCAGGTCTGTATTTGGGATCTGTGTGTGGCAGTGTGGAAGGTGTGCCTTATCAGTGTTGTAGTGCTGCTCCCCGTCAGCAGCTTGGGAATGTTCAAGTTGCACAAAAAGACAATAGATTCCATTGAGCCAATGGATAGCAGTGACTCCATTAGTGATTGTGAAAGAGCACGAGCCTAACCATGTCTACTCAGATGTAAGTCCCATTGTGTCCAATGGGTCTTACTCCCAGGAAAGTGTCTTTAGGATTGCAGCCAAAGTCATCCCCTCTCTGTAACCCTCACACCAGCCATGAAGGTTTTCAAAGGTACTGTACAGTATTTTCTTTATTGCAGTGTTGTGTGTTACTGTATTTTACAGTGCTTTGTACAGTGTTATATTGCAGTGTTTTGTAATCATTTTTATAAACAGTTAATATTTTTAAATGAATATTTTTTGGGTTGTGAAACCAATCGTCTGAGTTTCCATTATTTTCTATGGGAAAATCTGCTTCACTTAAAGAGCGTTTCACTTAAAGAGCATGCCTCTGGAACGAAGTTCTTTAAGTGAGGCACCACTGCATAGGATTGCACTGTTAGACTTCAAACCTAAGCTGCGAGCTTCTTAATTTCCCATTATGCAGTGCATTCATGCTGTTATTTTGCTTAATTCATAATTCAAATATTCTATCCAGGAAGTCAAAGCAGAATTCTTTTCCAACCACGCAGCCCTCCATCCTTTCCAGGATCCCATCTTCCCACATGTTCAGCACAAACCATCATGCCTTGTCTCCCACCAGGAACCCACCAGAACATCTGTATCCTGTATTTTTAGCCCTGTATTTTCAATGGCAACTGAGCAAGTTGCTACACAAACCACCTGAAATGGGCTTACAACCCACATAGTAAGTCCCAAAAGTGGCATACCTAGGTCATTTGGCACCCAGGGCTCACAAATCTTTTGACATCCCCATATGTCAAAATTATTTAATTATTAGCAGTATTAATTAATATAACTTATTAGATATTGATTAATATTTTCATATTTTAAAAATCACCTTACCAATTAAGCCTCTGTTTTATTCCTTTTGGGAGGAGGTGAGGCTGCCTTCTGGAGCACTTGTTGAGCTTCACTATCACTGAATTGGGACAATTATGGTGGCTTGCATTCCTCTGTGCCTGACCTGAATGTGATGAGCCAAGGAACCTTTACTTACTCACAAGTAAACGTGGCTGTGTAGCTCAGTTCCAATTTCCATAGGGCTCTATGCAATTATCAGGGACTTTCTTCTGGGTTGATCTGTGGGGGCTGTGTTCACTGGATCAGGACCATTTTGGGGGCATTGGATTCCTCTCAATCCACCCTTTCCAATGGACTTGCTAGCAGAGGTACGATATGGCTCAATTTCCCATAGAGTTCCATGCATTTTTTTTAATTGGCCATAACTTTTGATAGGAAGGAGATATTTCAAAGCTGTTGTTTGCATTGGATTCTGCTGGAAAATACACTTCCAATGGTGGGGATCAAAATGATTGTAACAAATTTAGCAATTTTTGTGATTTTGGTCCCCTCCCGTGTGTCACCCTCCTGAGGGTAGGACGTGGACCTAGGGCCCCCCAGAGATGCTACTGGGTCCCAATGCACAGTTTGAGAAATTCTGCTTTAAATTCTTTTCCCAAGTGATAGCCTGGAAGTTTGCATGACACTGTTTAAGTTAATGAGAGCAAAAATATATTCTCTTTCTCCATTAATAGAGACGGAAGAAGGAAGGGAGGATTGTAGTCCACGAAATTCTTTAAAATGCTCAAAGTCTGAAAGTCATTATAACTTGCATGTAAGGAAAGAATAAATCAGCAACACATGGTATCTGTAACAATTGCCAAGATGTTCATTCCCTTGCCTTTGGTACCAGACTTTCAAAACTGCTTTACTTGATTGCAGCTAAATGTGTCCATATAGTTCTCAAAATAAGTGAATATGGCTTGCTCATTTCAGCTAGTTAGTGAAATGCACCAAAGAGAATGCTGGTATCCGCATCTGGCCAAATATTAGGTGCATTTTACTAACTAGCTTTGGCACGGCGTGTTTGATGAACACAGAAGAAACTCAATCCTACTATTAGCGTCAAGGCTAATTGAGACAATGCTGTTCCAGTTTCTGTAGGAACTGTGTCACTGATTTCTACTGAAGCAGTAGTCACTCTATTTGTGCCCCAAGAGAGGAGGGAAATGTAGGGAATAAGAAAGGTTATGAATTTTTGTTTTATTAGTTTAACTTACCTTCCAAGGTATACTGTCACCTGATCTGATCTGTATGGATTAAGATGGAATTACTAACAGATAGTGGGCAGGGGAGTCAAAGATCTATTGCAGCTATTTCCAAACTGACCAGCATCGTGGTTTCTGTCCTTATCCTGCGTGTCACCATCTTGGATCGTGCGGAATCTCACATTCTTCTCATGACATCTCACATGATCCAAAATGGAGGTACCCACGGACATCTTGCAAATCCTCTGTGAGTATCCTCTAGCTTCCTTTGGAGCCGCAACTCACAATTTGGGAATCATTGATTAATTTTATGGTCTGTAGAGAGTGGTGCAAAAGACATGTTTATCACTCTAGCAAAATACTAGAGCCCAAGTTCATCCAAGGGAATTTACCAGGTTTAGGATACACTAAAGATTTGTATGCATTGCCTAATTGGCATATGAAATTCTCAAAAATATGGTAACAGCAATTAGATTAAATGGCTATAAAAATTATATAGGAAGGATAAGACTAGAAGTGGCCATAGCCATTAGAGATCTAGTGGCACCCACATTCAGAGACATGGTATCTCTGAATATATAGGGACAAATATTTCTGAAAGGCCAGCACCATCATACCTTGTTTGAAGACTTCCTACAAGCATCCTATATCATTGGTAGCCAAATGAACAGCAAGTTTGACCACTGGTCTCAGCTTGCTGGGAAATTCTTAAGATATACATAAGCATCTTTAGTATGGATTTGACATATAGATAAGATTACGTCTGCACCAGGGGGAGATTATGTCTAATGTGTTAGCACTGTTTGAGTTTCCTCGGAGCAGATATTACCTATTTTGCCAACTGTTTCTTATGCAACAACAAATACTGTAAAAACCCAGAATAAACACTGTCTGCCCTCTGACCATTTTTCCAAGAACAAGTTCAAGTACTTTCCAAAAAAGCAACAGCAATGCAGGATGTTTTCCAATTTGGCATTGTTAGCATGACAGGCATGCCAAAGATCTGCTCAGAGTTGCTAGGGTCAGAAATACACACTGTACATGAGCATGTTAACATTTCTCCAACCCAAGTTATATAAGCAACTTTGGACATAAATGAAATCTGCAAGAATGAAACTCATAACACAATTACAGACAAACAGACAAACAGACAAATACATTACAGTCATCTTTCTTTTAAAAAAATCTTTAATTTTTTTTTCTTTCCATGGTTAGTAAATGAACATCTTCATTTTGTGTGGTGGTATCAAGACTACAAACAGAGCTGAGAGCATAATTTATACTTCATTGCTTCTAAAGAATGTAGATGATGCCCTTATCTATATTATGGCTCCCAAAGAACAATGCACATAACTGCACATGTCCAGCATGACTTATGTGCATGTTTTCAATCAGCTCTTCTGCAAGCTGCTTGGGAAGCACAATTTGAGAAGTGGCCATGGAGTGCTATGTTCAAAGGATAAAGCAACCAATGCTGGGGGGTTTCAAGAGCCTCTGTGGACTGATATCTCCAGAGAAATGCTTTCTCTTACAGCTTACCGAGGCATTGGCCATATTGAAGCCATTATGATTGCTCAATGTGGAATCGTACTGTTCTGTAACCTTGTGCTGTAACTTCACAGTGATATAGTCTAAACGCTTAAGCATTTAAAGATAACATTCTTAAAAGTTAGGCCATGAACTTATAAATTGGGCTCTAATTCAGAGTGCCACAGTAGGGTATAGGTGGGAAGGTAGGATTATGTCAAATTATGAAGAATCAAATTCTAGAAACAATATGGACATGGGAATGGACATCAACAGCTGGGAAACCTTGACCTCCAATCGTTCAGTGTGGAGGCAAAAGACCCAGCATGGCCTTCTCCAACTGGAAGAGACACTTGTTCTGCAGGCTGAAGCAAAGAGACAGACCCGAAAGCAGCGAAACCTGGGACCTGGGCAGGGGACGAAACTTATTTGTCTTCAGTGTGGAAGGGATGGACACTCTCAAATTGGCCTTTTTAGCCACACTAGATGTTGTTTCAGGACCTCCAATCAGAGCACGATACCATAGTCTTTCGAGACTGAAGGATGCCAATGATGGTGATTTATAATTACGTCATGGAGAAACACTATTCTGCACAGTAAGTACCAACTTTACAACACATGTTTGTGTAAACAACATATGTTTGTGTAAATCTTTATGTTACTTTACAACATAATCTTTAAGTGATTTTGCTTGGGTCCCAATTCTGTTGGTGCCTGGCACTGTCAGAATAAGGGGTCCAATCAATGGTGCTAGGTTCTTTCCAGGCAATTCAGCAGTGAAACAGATAGCAGAGGGAGATGTTTGATTCTCCCTCGCTGGAAACTGAACTAGTATAGTGTTTCTCAAATTGTGGGTCAGGATTTATCAGGTGGGTCAGGAGGCAATTTCAGGTGGGTTCCCATTCATTGCAAAGTGCATTTTATTTTTAATATTGGTTTTACTCTAATCTAATGCACCATCAAATCTAATGGGCACCCTTATTTTAAAGGACTTGAGATTAAAAATGTTTACTGGCAATTGTAATGCGCAACTGTGGGCAGGTACAAATTTTAATTTTACTACATATAATAATGAGTTATAAGATAATAATAAAATAACTATGGGTTTATATTTTGATTTTTACCTAATCGCACTACTTTATACAACAATGGGTTTATGTTATACGTATTTTGATTACAATAACAGTGTACTGTTAAATTAAATACTGATCTATACTTATAATCAAAATACCTGTATTTAGTTGAATCTAATGTGCCATTGAATCTAATGCACACCTAATTTTAAAGATTAAATTCAGCTGAAAAATGTGAGCATTATATTTGAGTAAACAGTGTATATTAGATTGATGTGTGATTGCATTTGAGGTATGTTACAGATGTCTACCTTTACCAGGCAATTATGTATAGGCTTTTAACAATGATAGTCAATGGGTACACTAACCTCTGTATCATTGTACATAGAATAGCAGCCTATGGGATGTTTGGGGAATTTTTTTTTAACCAGATCAGCAACTGCTTGGCAGGGTAATGAGTTTTCTTTATTTGAAATAAAAATTTAAACTAACTCTTATTGTCAACTTTTTTCTTACATAATTTGATTTGATTGTGTCAAAAAGGGTGCTAAAATGTTCCTGCTCTATGATGCCGCTGATGTCATCACTTCTAGTTAAATGACATCATTCCCAGCAGATTGTCATTCTAAAAAGCAGGTTCCAGTGCTAAAATATTTGAGAATTACTGCTCCAGGTGGATTTCCTGCTACAGGTAGACAGCTGGGTACCTTCCACTTGGGACCTTATCATAGATGACCTTATGGGTACCTTCCACTATGATCCTATGAAAATGTGACATATCAGAGCACACGGGCTAGCCTCTGGTAGTGGACAGTTGATGCCATGAGCTAGTGAACTCTGGATACAAACCAGTCTGGGTATGTATGTGTAAGAGGTGGGCAGAATGGGGCAGGAACGGAGAGTGGGAGGAGGAGAACAAATTGGAACCAAGGGGACAAGTACTGTGGTAGCAGCATCTGCAGACTCCAACCTTTCTATGGCTTGAGCTACCTTCACAGGTCCATGCAGACTTGTGCTAGTGATATCCTCTATGCAGGTCTGAGAAGGGGCTTGAGGAGCTTGCTCAAGGACATGGGAACAACTTTTCCCTTTCTCCAGCGAGGCCTCTGGAGTTTGAAATTTTCTCATGGGATGCAGTGAGTGCCATGCTGGCAGGGCTGTGTGGGGAATTACAGTGGATTGGGCTTCCTATGCCCTCACATGTGTGTATAGAGAGAAAAACACAAATACACTATTTAACTTCACAATTTGTTCCCATAACTGTTTCTCTTTCTTCCTCAAGACCCCACTCTGTCAAACCACAGTTGAAACATGGAAATTATAGAGTAGCCATTCATGCAGTACAAGTAACTTCAATCAGAGACAAAAGAGCTAACAATTGAAAAGCACATGGAAGCACAATATAAATAAGGATTTAGTTAGCTTGTGGATTTCTTTTGGCTAGCATATAAGCAGCATATAAGCAGTTGCTTACACTATACATGTTCCAGCCTATTTCCAAGAGAATTGGGCTATGAGGTGCTCTTGAGAGGGTCCAGCTGGTAATAGAGATGCCAACTTTGAGATGTAGCCCACTGAAGAGTCTCCTGGAAGTTGATAACAATCCTGATTCTTCTCTGACTAGAAAAGGGCAAGTGAGGCTGCAATTAGTAATCAGCTTCACACAGGAGTAGTGAGCATGCATGTGCACATGTTTGTGCATACATGCACACATGCACACACATACATGCACAGAGGCATGCCAAACTGACACTCTTTCCCTTCAGATCCTAGGAATTATAACCTCACAATTTCCTAAGAATTCACTATTAGAGATCCCAAGCTTTTTTACAATGGGAAAATCCCTTTTGGGATCTAATTTTGATCCCAAAAGTCCAACCTCATTTTTTGGTTGTCATAACTGCTGATGTAGATCTCCTCTGAATAAAGTTGCTCTGCTCAGTGTCAGTCCTATAAAATGTGGACGGTAAAGTAATTGCCAGCTGATCTGTTGACCTGAGTAACATTTATTTGAGTTACTAGCCAAATGTAAATGAACTTCTCTTGCCAAACATTTACTATCTCCCTTTTATCTTAGTGACCATCCATGCCTTCAAGATGATTAAATTCTGCTGAGTTGGACTTTTCAATCTCACAAGAGATCCAGGTTCCTGTGTAGCCACAAAACATTAAAGAAGATTAACTTCAAAGGAGATACCGGCCCTGCGCACTGGGAAGGAACACATAGTGCTGAGAGAGCCAGTTACCCCTAGGCATGTCACTCAGGATACAGACCAGACTCAACATATACAAGGTTTAATGTTTAGGTTCATTCCCTGTATATAACAACATTTCCTTCCTTAATTCTCTCCCTCAAAGAACTTTCCTTGACCTCCCAGCCAAATCTATGTCCTGGGATGACCTAGCTTATGATTAACCGGGAGCATTTTAAGATATTGGCATGAATGAAGGAATGGATTAGTCAGAAGCCTCACATCTGGCTGAGCCTAATTTAGCATCGTTAGTTCAGCCCTCTTGGGATCTGATTGAACCAGTACCCCAGGAGTTAAACTCTGCCTTTCCTAGCATCCTTTTTGCTAAGAGGTTTTTGTACTTATGGAAAATGCTATCTGATTTCTCCCGGGTTTGGGAAATGAATTGTTGTCCCTCGCGACGTACAGTATCTTCATTTTGATAACCTAGCAATGCTTCAAGATTTAAAGCTAGCAAGCTCAACGTAGCTTCACCAATTTTCTTTTCTTTTTCTTTTTTAAAAAGACAATTCTTGCTTTAGAAGTTTTGACTTGCTATGTTATATTACAAAAAACATTCATATGCATCTATGATTTTGACCATTAGTGATCCAGGAGGTCTTATAAAGAAGTTTGCATTAGGAGGACCTCTAATTGGGAGGTTCTAGAGATCTTGCTTTCTAGGCTCTAACTGCACTATTCTCCAGTTCCCTACCCAAGGCTGGATATCAGAACTGTTAGCAATTGATGAGGTGTGATCTAAAGAACCAGAAGAAACATCCAGTTATTGTGCAGGAATTTACTCACTTGGAATTTGTTTTGCAGTTCTTTTCTGTGCAAGAATGTACTCAAAGTTCAGTACTCAAAGTACTCAAATTGCTCACCACTGGCAATCTTAGTCAGGCGCCACACCTGACTACCCTGACAATCCAGAGTAACTACAGAAAGACGTAAGAGGCACTTACTCTGGATTGCTCTATGCATTTCCCATAGGTTTGCCATAGGTGTAACTATGTCGGTGTAAAAGATCCTGCAGTTACTCTGGATTGTAGCCTAACAGCCCAATCCAGAGCAACTAATCTGTCCACATAAGAGCCCTTAGGTTGCCCTATCTAACACTAGGTTGGAGCAACTGCAAGGTGCTCCAGCCCAGTTACTCTGAAGGAGGCTTAGGGCAGAGCAAGGCAAGATAGGGTGCCCTAAGAGAGGTGGACCTGCTCTGCCCTAACTGGGGCAGCCTAAGCAGCTCAGGAGAGGCAAGTTGAGGGCATGTTTAGCATTGCCTAGGGCAGAGCAGTTACTCTGTATCCAGAGCCTGTTTCCAAGGCAGAAATGCCCTCTTCCAGCTCCTCAGAGATATACCACCTCAGGAGCAGGTATAGTAATGAGTAGACCCATAGGGGTCCATGATAAGGCCAGAGTAAGAATGGCAGTGCTGACCAAAAATCTGAGTTCTTGGCCATCCTAGCTGCAACCCCTTCCTCTCAACCTCAGGATATGGAACAAACTACGGCTGCCCACAAACCTCAGGATACAGCAGGCCACTCCAGGAAGCCCCTTCTATTCACTGTAGAATGTACTGGCATCTCATCAGGGACTCCTTATAAGGCAGGCACCCAGTGGTGTCACCAGACTGGTGCGGCTGGTGTGGGCTGCATTGGGGATGCGCTCCGTATGGGGTGATGTGCTGGAGGAGTTTGACTGTCCTTTGGCAGGCCCCGGGCGTCAGCACACCCATTCAGGCCTGCTCCAAGGCAGAGAATCAGCCAGAAGCTGACACTTGTCTGAGGAGCTGGCCTGAACGGCCATCTGAGATGCACTGCGCAGAAACACACTGAGCATGCTGAACAGCGTCAGAGGAGACTTCCTTAGAGCAGAGAAAGTCCGCGCCTCTGCACAGCCATTCGGCCTCACTCAGGAGGTGGAGCGGCAGCCGAATGGCTTCAGAAAGAGTACTGCACAGGCACCAACTCTGACGCCTGCACAGTCTCCCCCGAAGCCAAAAGGCTTCAGAAAAGTACTGCGCAGGTGTCAGAGATGGTGCCTGCGCAGTACTCTTTCTGAAGCCAGTTGGCTTCAGAAACAACTGCGCAGGCGCCAACTTTGGTGACTGTGCAGTCCAGGTGGGGGGGGGCGCGCATCCCAGGGATGATGCACAGACTTCCGCACCAGGTGATGTGCAGAGTCATGTCACCACTGTAGGCACCACAGCTGTTCCTTGTTCAGTGTGATCTGAGGGGTGTCTCCTCAGGAGCAAGTCTTCCCCTTGTGTCAATTACTTAGCATGCTCTGGAGCAGTTAGGGCAGCCCAGGCTTCCTGACTCTCTGGATTGAGCATAACTTTCTGCTCTGGATACAGAATAGTTAGGAGAGTGCAGTTAGGTCAGAGCAGGCTGAATTTGCTCTTGATTGCAGCCTAAATCACTCATCTTGACTTTTGAGGATGTATTCAGGACTATATCTGAGCATAAATACACACAACATGTGACTATATGAATTCTGTATGAAACATTAAGGATAAGGAAAAGGTGTACACCACAGGTTGCCCAGCTAGTTGTGACTAATTCTAAGGGTGGCGCTCATCCTGTTACAAGGCCAATGTCCAAGGATGTCTCCATGGTCAACATCTCCATGGTCATGTGGCCAGCATAACTAAATGCTGAAGGAAGGTGTACCTATTTATCTACTTGCATTTACATGCAATTTTCAAACTGCAAGGTAAAGGTGTCCCTTGCAAGTTGTCCTGCTAGCTATAGGGGGTTCTGCTTATCTCCATTACAAGGCTGAAGAGGCAGCATTATTCAAAAACCCCTCCATGATCATGTGGTTTAGTCTTGTGACTAAATGCCAAAGCGCACAGAACATGGTTGCCTTCCCACTGAAGTGGAACCTATTTCTCTACTTGCATTTACACACTTTCCAACTGCTAGATTGGCAAGAGCTGGGCAAGTAAAAGGTGCTCACTTCATTGTGCAGTACTCAGGTCTTGAACTGCCAGCCTGCTGACCTTCTGGCCGACAAGATCAGTATCTTTATCCACTGAGTTACCATAGCCCTCCTTTCAAACATTACTTGAACCCAATCAAAAAGACTGAAGTCCTGGTTTGGGGCCATGTAAGGAACAGATCCTATCAACTGCATGGAAAAATGAACCACAAATGAAGAGTCACATGAAATTTGGTTGGGAAAAATCACCAGTCCCTATGTCTTTGCTGTGTTAATTTGTACTTTTGTACAAGAAACTTAAAGTTTATAGAGTTTATAAACTTTATAAACTCTATAAGTTTATAAAGTTTATAGAGTATATAAAAGTTTATATAAAGTTTATAAAGATTATAGAGAGGAAATGTCCTTTTGAGAACAAACTTATCCTCCCCTTTTCTTGCTCTTCAGCTTGCGCAAGTCTGAGGAGAAGAAAGGGGTGAAGGCTCTGAACTGCTGCCAGATCTACCCTTTCTCTCCACAAGGCAAGGAAAGGCTGAAGATTGGGGTAAGGGTTGGGCAGATTGGGAACGGCAGAGGTGGGTTAGACTACCACCCCTACCATATCGTATCTCCTTTCCTGGACTATATCCTATCCAAACCCTTACCTAGGGTTGCCATATGTACCAAAAAACAAGGACAGTCTTGATTTTGGGGGATCGTTTTCACATACTGGCAAGTGTGACAGAGGGTCCTGTCCCAATTTTGTGGAAGAGAATTATGGTAACACTATCCTTGCTTGCTTGCTTGCTTGCTTGCTTGCTTGCTATCTGTCTGTCTGTCTGTCTGTCTGTCTGTCACTTTTACCACTTTTCAACTGAAAAGTTCACAAAGCGGTTTACAAGAAAATGAAAAAAATTAATAGCTAATTAATAGCTAATGGATCCCTGTCCCAAAGGGCTCACTGTCTAAAATGCAAAAAGATACTGGGTCATATCCTATCCGTACCCTATTCCCTTTCCTGGGACTGCTTTGTCTACATGGATCAACGTAGAGCTGAACAAATAATATCACTGGTTCTTGTCCAAGTTCATTCAATGCAGCTGCTGAATTTTAACTCAGGAACTGGGGACAAATACAGTGGTGGGCTTCAGGGAGTTCTCACAGAACCCTTTGCTAATGAGCTCCTGATTCTGAGAACTGGTTACTAATGGAACATAGAACCTGTTGTTAATTTATTTGAATCCCACCACTGGACAAATATCCCCTTACTCTGAAGAGATCCCCAACAGCTTTTAAAAAAAATTACAATATTTATATTGTATTTATATTATATACATAATATATATTATGTATATATGGAATATTTATATTCCATTTTCCTCTTACAGACCCAAGGCAGGATGCTGTATGCAGGTTCCGCTGTACTACTGCATGGGGATTTACATCAGACTGGGCTGTGAGCCTATAGATTTTGCTGTTGTCCATGAACTAAATGCCATGTATGGTGGTGTATGCACAGTGACTGCAGGCAATTACATCTTGGAAAGCAGTTTGCAGTACTGATGTCTACAAAACGATGTCTACAGTCTGTAATGTGGCCAATCCCTTGCTGGAAATAATTTCAAACAGATGCCTGCTTCACGTTGAAGAGAAGCGGACTGAGAAGAACTGCTGCAGCATCCCATCACAGCTGTAAGCTAGAGGGGCTGTGCTGCAACAAACCGCAGTCCTCAACACTCTCCTGAAAGATACCAGATGATAAGATGTACACCAATGAGACAGAGGGGAAGGCACCATTAATACCATGACATCATCGGATAATAGTACCATTGGATGCTAGTGCTTCTGAAGGCAGGATGCTGTAGCCTAGCAACACCTGCGAGATGCAGGCTTTGATGAAACCTCATTTTTAACATTTTGTGGTATGGTTTTGTAACAGTGACCCAGTTTTGTTTGATATTCATGAAACTAACATATCCTTCCACCGAAATCGGATGTGTAAATTATACTTTAGGATATTCTTGAAGATGTGGGAGTTCGCATCAATACATTAAGATATAGAGCACAATCTAGAGTAACTACGGGAGCACATAAGAGACATTACATGCATCCATAGTTACTGCACCACCTAGTGAAAACCTATGGGAAATTCATATTGCAATCCAGAGTAACTTGTTCTTACTCCGGAGCAAGGACTCCCCGTATTTGCTCTGGATTTCACCCATATACTTGATCCTGTTGGAGAAATCAAACAGATGTTACATGTGCTTTCTCTCACCATAAAATCTAATTATTTCATCTGGGGCTTTCATAAACCAGTTAATGATTTAAGCAACAATTTATCAGTAATGTAGTGGCAACTGATTTTCCCAATATGCCTCTGAAACTGAAACACAAGAAAAATTACCTGTATTTTCTCAAATCTAATGCACCATCAAATCTAATTGTAATGTGAAGCTGCAAAGCAGGTGCAAAATTTAATTTTTCTGCATTAAACAGCGAGATAAATGACAATAATATGATTAATAATATGAATAATAGTATGTTACGATTTTTTACTTAATTGCACTACTTTCTACAACAATGTGTTTATGGCTGCAATCCTAAAGACACTTTCTTGGGAGTAAGACCCATTGAACACAATGATCCTTACTTTTGAGTAAACATGGTTAGGATTGTGTATGTCACATAAACTTAGACTAAATACAGTGGCGCCTCACGTAACAAATTTAATTAGTTCCGGAGGCATGTTTGTTACGTGAAACATTCTTTACATGAAGCGGATTTTCCCAAAGGAAATAATGGAAACTCAGATGATTGGTTTCACAACCCCAAAAATATCCAGTGTTTTGTCATCATTTTTACATACAGTTAATATTTTTATATTAACTGTTATGTAAAAATGATGACAAAACACTGGAATTGAATTCAAAATATGCATTCAATGTGCATGAGCTTATGAAGTCTACACAGGCTGCAATCTTAAAGACACTTTACTGGGAGGAAGCCCCATTTAACACAATGGGGCTTTCTTCTGGGTAGACATGGGTAGGAGGCTGCAATCCAAGACACTTTCTTTTGCAAACCAAGACACTTTCCAAATGTCTCCCCACTTTCTCCTTCTCTTCATCCTGAGGCTCTCTCCCCCCTGCTCCCTTCTGGCTAGCCCTGAGCTGCTTCCCTCTTCTCCACTGCTCTTCTCTCCCTCTGCCCAGCAGACACCCAGCCACAGGAGGAACATCGCGGAAGTGTTGCTTTCACTATGGGCAGGTGCGCTAGGCATGCCTGACGCTTTTTAAAAGGGCTGCCGGCCAGCGCGTCTGCCCCAACTGCCAACAAGTGTGTTTGTTACATGAAGTATAGTTTGTTATATGAAGCAGAATCCTAGAGAAATTTTTGTTTGTTACATGAAACATACTTTACGTGAGGCGTTTGTTATGTGAGGCGTCACTGTACTGAACTATGCTTATAATCAAAATATTGTATTTACTCACATTCCATGCACCATCAAATCTAATGCATGCACCAATATTGGAGACTAAATTCAGCTGAAAAGGGTGAGTGTTAGACTTGAGTAAATATGGTATGTTGCTTCACAATTCTTCATCTATACTGTGACAGTGTCAACAGAATCTATCTGTATAAATGCCTTGACCTGTGCGGGTGTCTGCACATTCCATGTCAATCAAGCAGGCCGAGGGTTCTATTCCCATCTCCAGGGTAGGGGGCAGTTGAAGAAAGACAATGAGGAGAGAGGAGGGAAAAGGGAAGTTGAGATGCTGTAAAGGGGGTTGTTTTTAACTGATAAATCTTGTTATATGGTATCTCCACAAATGACAGCTGTGGGCAGTTACTTGTATAAAACAGTTATCTAGTTCAAAGTAAAACAGCTGAGATGTGGGGAAAAGTCACCAAGTTGTCTCTATGTTTCAAGGCTTCCAAGACTCTGTGATATTTTAGGTTCTTCAACCAGGCTTCAGAGACACCATGCTTCTGAGGACCCTTGGCTTTGACGCTTCAGCACCATTACAGAAAAGCTACATAAACCTTTCTGCTGAGAATGGTATGTATCAGTTAATTGAATACTCCAGCCCATTTCCCCCATAACAGGTTCAGGGAGAGGTAGAGGTGCTTAAGTGTTCAGAAATCATTAAGGGCACAATCCTCACCTGTCTTGGTGCAGGCAGTCTGCAGTGGCCTGTGCTGTATCTAGCGCAGCTTAGGAGCATGCTTGGAGCAAAGGATACCCATCAGATGAACCCAGGACATTATCACTCTAAGTTTTATGAGGCCATGCACAAGAGGCCGATACACAAGTCATGGGTTGTTGGGATTTATGATTATAAGAAGAACCACCACTAATCAGCCAAAGGCCCATCTATTCCAGCTTCCTATATCTCACAACAGCCCACCAGATGCCTCAAGGAGCATATAAGACTACAGAGGGCTGCATCCAGGTGCCCTCCCCTGCATCCGGCATTTTGAGGTTTCATACATCCACATCTGTCTATGTACACACATGAGTGCGTGCACAGACACTAAATCATCATGGCTTGTAACCTGTGATGGTCTTTTCCTCTAGGAATTTGTTTTTTAAAAAACTGGAATGGAATGAAAAATGAAAGGAATTGCTTTTTTAAAAAAAGCCAACAGGATCCAGCCCTTCTCCTTCCAGCAGAAGTGTACCAATATGAAAGAATCAGGAAAAGTACTGTTATTCACTTGCACTTTAATCTTCTTGCTACCCATTGCTGAAAATTACCCTTTTGTCATTCCTGAGTGTTTGTTTTTGATATGTCTTTTGATTTGATCCTTTGCAACTCCTTCCCCTTTCTTGTGTCTAGATTTGGGACACACACTACAATCTCAAGGCTCAAAGTCAAGAATTTCAAGGAACAAACATGTTTGAGCACCATAAACTGAAATGCTGAAATTGAAAATGCTCTTCTGTAAACCTGTAACTACGGGTGCACATAATGTCTCTTACGTGCTCCCGTAGTTACTCTGGCTTGTAGGGCACATATAGCAGTTGTTAAAGCATAGCTAGACGCAGATGAGCCCTTGAGACTCCTTACCCTTCTGCTGCCTGCATTGATCAGCTCCTTGTGGTTTTAAAGTGGCTTTGAGTACCTACCCATTAACATTTTCCCAAGTGATTTGCCCTGTCTTTTGTTCACTACACAAATACACAGCCTGCCATATTTTGTTGAGCTTTAAAGATCTCATCCTCCAATGATTTATTACTTCCCACATCTGAACTTGTGAAATACCATCAGATCAAGGTACTGTGTCTGAGTTGGTATGGGGTGACAAGAAAACTGTGCATATGGTGACAGGTGATCAATGAGACCAATACTACTATTTTTGAGTAACAAATGAGCAGTGCAAGATCAAACAGTCCTAGGTTGTTTGATCAGAAGGCTCATAGAGAAATACCCCTGCCTGCAGACATGGGGGATGATTCTGTTTATCTCAGCATAACCAGTGATGGGCTTCAAAGAAATTAAGAACCGGTTCTCTGCCCATCTGGCAGCCACTTTTAAATGGCTATTTTTAAACTTTATATGTCGTATCTCTTGTTAAGAACCGGTTCTACAGAGTAGGTGTGAACCTGCTGGAGCCCACCACTGAGCATAACCTATCATGGGCAGAACACTTGAATGGCAATGCTCATCATATATAGAAGAAAAAAATGGCAGACGACTATTGGGAAACCAAAGCCAAAGATATGGAGCATCATATCTTTGTTCAGAAACGCCAATCCACATTGTCACTATACAGTACAAATGCTGAAGAAATTGCAGATTTCTTTGTTCAGGGAGACCCCATTTGCACAGACTTCACAAAAGCGTGTATGACTGTGTTCAACAAGTTTATGTACACAGTGTAAATAGGCAGTTAATTGCTAATTTGCTTGCCATGAAAGAAACAAATTATGAAGGCAGTTTTTTTCCTTCATAAGAAAAATCATAAGATTTTTCATAAAAAATCTTATTTTTGCATAAGAAGAGCCCCATTGGATCAGGCCAAAGACCTATCTAGCCCAGCTTCCTGTATCTCAGGACAATAAGACACCTGCATCCTGGTGTCCACCCCAACATCTGATGTTTTGAGGTAGCCAATATCTAAAATATGGAGGTTGCACATACAAGCATCATTGCTTTGCTTGTAATCATGATGGACTTTTCCTCTAGAAATTTGTCCAATTCCTTCTTAAAGGCATTAAAGCTAGATGCCATTGCCACAGGGTTGCCAAATGACAGGAAATGCCCTGACAGAACTGGAGATGAGGCCCTGGAACCAGAAGTCCAGGTAGAGGCCTTTTTGTCAGGAAATTGGGGCCTTTCCAGTGATTTCCTGGGATTATCGGCCTTTTAGGCCTGTGTGCAGCTCCCTGCGGCTGCTGCAGTGCCCACTGAGCTGCTGTTTAAAGGAGGGGAAGGGAGGGGAGAGAAGGGAATTGTTGTCTTTCCCCCTCCTTCCCATGCTCTAACCACTTTCCCTGCTTCCCAGGGACTGAAGTGCTCCAGACATTGAATGGCTGGGGAAATGACTGCGGCCAGTGTCAGCTCCTGTCCCTGCACTTCCCAGAGAGAGAGAGACTTGCTGTTTGCTGCAAAGAAAGGAAGGAAGGTGGGATCTGGAAAGATCTGGAAGGGATCTGAAAGGAAGGAAGGTGGGAAGGTGAGCTGATGCTGCTGGAGAGGAAAGGAGAGTAGAAGAAAGAGGGAGCCTTGCAAGTGGAGCTGCTGCTGCTCTGAAACTTTGCAGTGATTTTGGCTTGGAGGGAAAGGAGGGGGAAAAATTAATTTTTTAAAGCAGGATTGCCAACTGACCAGAGAAACCCCAGCCTCTCCTGCTCCTATGCCTTTGTAGATGGATCCACCAATATATACTTTGCTCTAAAAAGCAAGGGCTTCACAACAAGGTCTTGAGTTGCTCAGGTTGTGGGGCCTTTCATCCAGCTGTTGTCAAAGCAGAGGAGCAGGGGCTGGATGTAAAGTTGGCAACCTGCTTAGGGTAGGGATGGTGGGGATAACTCCTGGCTTCTTAACACTCAATAGAAGTGTTTTTAGCTTTATTTTAAAATGTCCTACGTTTTTTCCTAAATTTTGGGGGATGCCCTACAATTTTTTTAACCAGGTAGGAATTTTGGCTTGGAGGACAGGAATTTAGGTGAATCGGGGGGATTTTGGGTTCGGTGTCTGATCACCCTGTATCGCCACAACCTGTGGCAAGGAGTTCCACAGACTAATTATCTGCTGGGTAATGAAATAATTTTGTTTGACCTAACTCTCCCAACATTCAGTTTTAGTGGATGTCCCTTAGGTCTGGTGTTGTGTGAGAGGGAAAAGAGAATATATCTATCCACTCTTCATCCATCCTTCATCAAGGAACCACTGATTTACAAATATGTCTCTGAAAAAGGCTACAATCCTAACTCCCAGTTAGGCCAGCATAAGTCCTGGCACAAGTCCTGTGCTGGCCTGGGCGTGTCACAAAAGTGCAGTAAAGCACCTCTGTGCTACTCCTGAGGGGATTGGGGCAGTGCAAAGACATGTGCTGGTCTCCCACACTACCATGAGAACAGGGAGACAGGAGTTATACCGCCCTAAATTGGTTAGGATTGTGCCCTCATTGAATATATATATTCAATATGTTGCTTTGTTAAACACAAATATGCCTGCTTCTGATAGTTGTTCTGTATCATCTTGGCAAAGCTAAAGCTCTGGAACACCATCACATGGTTTACAATAGTTGATTTGCTACAGTGTAGAGGAAACATATACAGTGGCACCTCACATAACAAGTTTAATTCGTTCCAAAGGCATGTTTTTTCGTGAAACATCCGCTTTACATGAAGCGGATTTTCCTATAGGAAATAATGGAAACTCAGACGATTGGTTCCAAAACCTCAAAAATATTCATATAAAAATACTAACTGGATGTAAAAATGATTACAAAACACTGCAATATAACACGGTACAAAACACTGTAATATACAGTAATGCACAATACTGCAATAAAGAAAATAGTGTACAGTACTGAATTGTACTGTACCTTTGAAAACCTTCATGGCTGGTGTGAGGGTTACAGAGAGGAGGATGACTTTCACAATCACTAATGGAGTCACTGCTATCCATTGGCTCAATGGAATATTTGTCTTTATGTGCAACTTTAACATTCCCAAGCTGCTGAAAG
Organism: Cryptoblepharus egeriae; assembly: GCA_030015325.1. Classification (NCBI taxonomy): domain Eukaryota; kingdom Metazoa; phylum Chordata; class Lepidosauria; order Squamata; family Scincidae; genus Cryptoblepharus; species Cryptoblepharus egeriae. The sequence goes on from JAREYC010000002.1 coordinate 189,875,659, forward strand.
GGAGCAGCACTAGAACACTGATAAGGCACACCTTCCACACTGCCATACACAGATCCCACATACAAACCTGGCTCAGGCTGCTCCCCCCAGACCCTCCATGAGTTCTCTGACCATGGAAGCCTATTCCAAACTTTGCCCAGGGTTCCACTGTGTCTTAAGCTAGTTCCCTCGTCCCACCTGTGAATTCCCTTGCCATGGAAGCCTGTTCCAAACTTCCTCAGAAATACTCCTTACCCAAGACAGTGCTCTTTATGCAAGTCAAAATTTCTGAGAAAATTATGCTCTTTACTGAAAATGCTCTTTATTCAAGTCGCTCTTTACTCAAGGTACCACTGTACTCAAAAATATGTGCTTTGAAGATTTTGGCCCCAAATAGCAGTAATTGGTTTTGTGTGTAGTTCAGTATGGTGAATTAAATAATGTCTGATTTGGGGCTGGGAGGCACTGGCAGATGATATCTTATCGTCTCTCATTAAGATAGAGATTGTTTTAATCCTTTTGGAACATTTTAGAAATGGTCAAGGGTTTGAACTCAACTCGTAAAGACTCAACTTAAATTATGAAAACGTGTCTGTGTGACTCATGTTAATCTGAATCACAGACGTCACTAACTTGGACCCAGAGAATAAAAAAGTCATGTCTTAAAAAGGGTTGAGTGCACGCAAAAGTGAGTGCAATTCTGTTATGTACTGTGATACAGAGGTTACATGTCAAGTGCTACTACCCTCTGCACCAAGAAGGCAAGTATATTTACCTGAAAAATCTTTCTGCATGAGAAGAAAATATCTCTTTTCACAAGATTATGCAATATGTGCCTAGGAGAAAAGGAAAGGGAAATCCAAGGGCCTGGGGTTCTCAAGCATTTTTGAGAAACACCACAACAGGGAAAACTAGGTTTGATTCATCAAATCATGTATTTGACTAATAGGAAACTGCATCATCACTGCTGTATTTTATTGTAATTTTGAGAATACAATAAAAGATTGTAATATTGTAATCTTATAATATATAAGATTGTAATATTGTAACTGCTGCATCCAGAATTATCTGCAGAATTAGAAGGACCTAGTTTCTATTTTTTAGCTATCAGGCCAATTTTCAGCACACTCAGGAGTGCAGAACTAAATGGAAACGAATGGGACTTGCTTTGGCAAGCAGCTGGCTGATCACAGCCACAGCCTTCCTCAGGCAATGCTTTAATAAATTGTTCAGAATCTCATTTATTCCAAAAGATAACAGTTCATCGCCATCGTATTACACGTTCAGCCAAAAAGACTGCCAAATCTGATTAGGCAACAAACCGTTGTGGAAACTGCAATAATTTGGCTAGAGCACCTCTAAACAGGTATGAACTCTTTTCAACTGGAAAAGAGAAGTATGTGTTGCATTTGCTTGAACAATCTCTTTTTTGTTAATAATTTTTGGCACTGGATAGGTTTGTTAAAAGGAAGAAGAGAACCTTTTGGCCTGAAGAAGAGTTGCACTAAGCTTAAAGGTTTGCTCTTGCTTTTCATATTGTTGCCTGCTTGTGCAACCTTTTCCAAAGGGGCCAGGTAGCTCCAGGGGTGCAGTGTTATCTTCTTTTTGGTGAGAGTAGACTGGAGACTTATGGTGTCCGTGCAGTATTTACTTTATGTTCAAATATACAACATTGAGCATTTGGATGTAATTAGGGAGCACATAGCAGCAGCATACACAGAGTGGCCAAATGTCATTACTACAAAAGAAGACACCCAAATGTTGGACACCCAAGAAAAATGTAAGATATGATAAAATAAAAGCTGAAAACACTAATGTATGTTGCTTTCATGTGGTTAATTTGAACACTATGTTCCTTATTATTAAATTTAAAACTATTATATAGGGTGTAAATTTCAGTAGTGGGCTTCAGGGGGTTCTCACAGTTTCTATAGAACCCTTTGCTGATGAGTGCCTGGTTCTGAGAATCAGTTACTAATGAGACATAGAACCTGTGGTTAATTTAGGTTATTAGGACATAGAACCTGTTGTTAATTTATTGAATCCCAGCACTGGGTGTAATCCTAGCCTAGACTGGCCCAACTAATTGGTCTTTCTTTCCAGTACTGCAACCACCATATGCCTATGGCACGCATTATGTCAGTTATATCATGATGCCATTATGTTATGACACCATGATGCATTATGTCATGAAGCATCATGATGTCATTATGCACATGGGCTCTTCACAGCTATCTGGGAAAAACCCTCTGGTTGGCTGCGAAGAGTGCATGCACGTCTGAGCAGCTAAGTCAGACTGGCTGGTTCAAAAGGGCACATGTGGAGCTCAGCTGGCACTGCACACATGCCCTTATTAGCCAGTCAGGGAGAGTTCCTCAGCCGGCACAGAAGGGTGCATGGGGAGTCTGCTGGCACTGTCCATGTGCCCTTCTGAGCCAGCCAGGGAGCATTATCCGGCTGGCAAAGTAGGGAGCTGGAATAGGGAGAAGTGCTTGGTGGTGGGCACACTTGCACCCACCAGCACTTATGTGACCATGGCACAAGACACTTCATGCGAGATAGAATGCCACTGCACACAACTAATGGAAAGAGCCACATGAAACACACTGTAGCCCAGTTGGTTGTAGATCACTGGTTCCAATGCCTTCTTCAGTTATAATTATTAGTGACTCCTTTGGTTCAATTTTAGGCCAGGCATTGCTAGGAGGGAAATGTCTTGAGTGTCATTTCCTGCTACCAGCCTTGCTTCTGTGTGAAATAAATCAAATTTTCTGCATTTAAGGAATCAGTTGTTCCAAAATTGATAACTGTGACTCAAAAAATCATTTTTTAATGATGTAACTGTATTTTACAGGAGATGGAATCTAATTTTTTGTGATGTCAGATGTCATCATCTATTTGGGGGCTGACTTCAGTGTGAAAATAGCTGCATGGAAACTCAATACTATCAGGACTACAGCGTGGCATGGGGAAGAGAGTTTAATACTTATATATATTTCATTTCCCCCCCCCCCAAATCCCTGCTGTCACCTGAAAGTCACACATTATTTGTTTGAATGACACTTTTGGAGAATATAGCAATGGTCAGCAGAAAAATTATATGCTATGTCAAACTCTGTATATAGATTACATCCAAAACGGACAATGAGGCATTTACCACACAAGCCTATTCATGTTTATTCAGAAGTAAGTCCCACTATAGTCAATGGGGCTCACTCCCAATATAGGATTTCAGCCTAAATTTCTTGTCTAGCTTGACCTGAATTCCATCCATCATACTACAGTAGATGAAACCTGGCTCATATTTGTTACCAAGGATGCCTTTTGCCAGGATAATTGCACCAGGATTCTGCATTTGAAATAAAACTTAAATCAGGACAGACCAAGGGATCAGAAAGATGCCTGTATAATCAGAAAGATGTCCCAGATCTGTGCCTGCAGCTGTTCTCTAAGTGTGAGATCTCTAAATGTGAGAAGTAAGTGACCTCTCTGGAGAGGGACAAATGGTCAGTTGTGTGAGAGGACTGAACTAATGATTTTCTTGGTTAGCCTGGGAAGCAAAATGCAAGCACACCCATGTAATACCACGTGCTCTCTCCCTTAGGTTGATGTTTTGTATTGTGGGATATCAGTAAGAAATCAGTAAAATCAGTTAAAGGTCAGTAAGAATACTGCCAAGTATTTGATTTACTAGGATTCCTCATACAAATGAAAAAGGGAAATATATGTAACAAAGAGTGGAAGTGGTGTTTTAAATATGAATGACCTGATCAAGCTAGGTAAAGGCTGTATTTACTCGAATCTAACGCTCACCCTTTTCAACTGAATTCAGTCTCCAAAATCAGGGTGCGCATTAGATTCAATGGTTAATTAGATTTGAGTAAATATGGAATCTTGATTATAAGTATAGGGTGTGCATTAGATTCAGCGGCTCATTATATTCAAGTAAATATGGTACTATTTTGGAACAGCTTGATTTGGAGGGAAACTATTGGTCCGATTCAGTTGAACAGCAGACTGAGAGCCCCTTCCTCCAATTTGCCACGGAGGGCATCCTCATCACAGAATCCTGCTATGGTGCTGGAGGAAGAAAGGAGTTATTTCCTCCTCTTCCTGCATCTCTCTGCCTGGTAAAATGGGCATTTTTTATGTCAGGCATATAGAGGTGTCTCTTCTATTAATGCAATCAAAGACACAATCCTGTTTGTCAAGAAATGTTTCTAATTGTCTCTTAGGCTGCAAACCTAACCACGCTTTCCTGGGAGTAAGTACTACTGAATACAATGGGACTTACCTCCGAGTAGACATGCTTAGGATTACGCTATTTATTCCCAGAAAAGTGTATGCAAAAAAACCCCACTTTTTGATGGTTCCTTGCCAATGAACTGGTCTTGTCAACACATTTAATTATACAGTGATGCCTCAAATAATAAATTTAATTCGTTCTGGAGGCATGTTTGTTACGTGAAGCGTAACATTGTTACGCTAAAGAACATTGTTATGTTCTTTACATGAAGCGGATTTTCCCATAGCAAATAATGGAAACTCAGACGATGGTTCCACAACCCCAAAAATATTCATATAAAAATATTAACTGGATGTAAAAATGATGACAGAACACTGGGATTGAATTCAAAACATGCATTCAATGTACATGATCTTATGAAGCCTACTGAGGCTGCAGTCCTAAAGACACTTTCCTGGGAGTAAAATCCATTTAACACAATGGTGCTTACTTCTGGGTAGACATAGTTAGGAGGCTGCAATCCAAGACACCTTCAAAGTGTCTTCCCACTTTCTCCTTCTCTCCATCTTGAGCCTCTCTCTCCCCTGCTCCCTTCTGGCTAGCCCTGAGCTGCTTCCCTCTTCTCCACTGCTCTTCTCTCCCTCTGCCCAGCGGACATCCGGCCACAGGAGGAACAGCATGGAAGTGTTGCTATGGGCAGGTGTGCTAGGAAGCCCTGATGCTTTTTAAACAGGCTGCCAGCCAGCGCATCTGCCCCAACTGCCAACGAAGGTGTTCTTTATGTGAAGCACAGTTTGTTACGTGAAGCAGAATCCTAGAGAAATTTTTGTTTGTTATGTGAAACATACTTTACGTGAGGCGTTCTTTACGTGAGGCGCCACTGTACCTGTAAATCATTAATTCAATGCATGCTCTATTCTTTCAACTTCTCTAAAGTACCAATCTGTGTTTGTAAAAATTCCTTCGGAGATTTAGATTCGCCTGCCTATGTAAACCACTTTGAATAAAGTCTGAGGAGCAGTCCAAAAGACCAGAAAAGCACTATAGAAATGCCTCTATTATTATTATTATTATTATTATTATTATTATTATTATTATTATTATCTATATATATAAAAGAGAAACGTCACTGACTGACTGACTGATTCACCCACTGACTGACTGACTCACTCACTCACTGACTGACTCATCACCGCCCTGCCAAAACCGCTGGGCCTAGAAGCGTGAAATTTGGGGTGGGTGTTCCTTCCATGATGGAAGGGTGCACTAAGAACTGGTTTTCGGAAATTCCAACCGGAAGGGAGTGAAAAGGGGCACAATGCGTTTTCCTCCCTATACTTTGCATCGAGAATTGCTGACTCAGCAACATTCTGCCCCAACTGCTGGGCCTGAAGCATGGAATTCTGAGAGTTCCTTCTGTCACCTGAACACCCACCAAGAACCATCTGGAGAAATTTAACCCTTCAGGGGCTGAAAAGGGGGCAACGTGTTTCTGTCCTATACTTAACATGGGAGACTGAATAACATCCAGCCAGTTTGGTGCTCAGTGCCTGGTGAACTGGGGGGATGTTGTTCGGAGGAAGAGGTTACACTGGCGAGGATGCTGTGCATGGGGGGAAGTTGCGCATGGGGGGAAAGTTGCGCATGGGGATGATGCGCATGGGGGAAAGTTGCGCAGGGGGGAAAGTTGTGCATGGGGGGATGATGCGCCTGGGGGATGATGTGCATGGGGGGAAGTTGCGCGTGGGGGGAAGTTGCGCGTGGGGGGAAGTTGCGTGTGGGGGGATGATGTGCACGGGGAAAGTTTTGCATAGGGGGATGATGTGCATGGGGGATGATGTGCATGGGGGGAAGATGCACATGGGGGAAGTTGCACATGGGGTTTGATGCGCATGGAGGATTGATGCAGATGGGTGATGTTGCATATGAGGAGTTCAGGCACATGGGGGATGATGCACATGGGTGAAGTTGCGCCTGGGGGGATGATGTGCCTGGGGCGATGATGCGCATGGGGGGAAGTTGTGCATGGGGGAAATTGCGCATGGGGGAATGTTGCGCATGGGGTGTTGATGCGCCGTGGGGGGGATGGCGTATGGGGAAATGTTACTCCCACAACGCGGATACGCTTTTCACTAGTTATTATTATAAAAGACTAAAATTTCCCTTCCCATGTTGATTTGAAGTTGACATTGTGATTCAAACTGTTTGGTATACATGTGAGAGAAAAAGCATGTGCCAACTATAGCTCCTGGTCTATTATCATTCCCAAAGGCATTAATGAGAGTCTGCAGAAATCTTCGTGTAACAGTAATAATTTGCAAGACAAAAAATGCATCTGCAGTTTGCTAGCTAAAAAAGTACTGGAAGCAACAATTGTAAACTTTTTTTTAAAAAAAAAACTGTGTTCTAACCATTTCTGCTTTTGAACACTGCTCCAGTCCCTAACCTGTCAAATGACCAGGGGATGCCTATATAGGCACAGTTCAGTGTGGAAAAAGCTGTCCTTGTCCTGATCCATTTCTCTTCCTCCTTGCTCTTAGCTTTCCCAACGGAGAGGGCTAAAGATATTCCTCCCTTCCCAGAATTCAGCCAGATGCAAAGATAAAGAGGGGTACTGCTTTTCCCCCAGAAATCCTCCTTACACATGTTTAACACCCCAGATCAGAATGACTATGTGGCAATAACACATGGATATGAGGATGTGACTCATAGATGTATCTTCCCACAGAATAACTGTAAGTCTGGTGTGGTCCCAAGTGGCAGAACCCTCTTCCTTTCACCAAACTACCTGGGAAGCCATAGTTGGTGTGGGATATAAATTAGAAGTTCATTTCCTACTAATAGCCTTGTTCTTTCTTCCGGCAAAGTTCCAGTTTCTGCTAGTAAATCATTCTGTCACAGATTAAAAAGCAATATGCTGTTCTCATTGTAAACCACAACAACAGATCTTATTTAAAAACTGAAACAGAGATCTCACAATGAAATCAATGTGCAACATGTTTTACAGTTCTGCAGTATACTTTTTTAACATGACGTGGCAGTCAGTCTTAGATTAATAGAGATGGCATGGGGGTATTCTTTGGAAAAAGGTTGCTTTGTCAGATGAAGGCTACAATCCAGAGCAGGGGTCCTCAAACTTTTTAAACAGGGTGCCGGTTCACGGTCCCTCAGACACTGTTGGGGGCCGGACTATTGCTTCCTCCTGGCAAGCCCTGCCCCGCGCCTGTGATGTCACACGCAGCACGTACCCATTTAAAAATTTGTAGGACACCCCAAAAATGTAGGAAAAAATGTAGAACATGTTCAACTGAAGCAAAAATACTTGTATTGCTTTCCTGTACTTAATTTCAACACTTTTAAAACTGAAAACCTTTCAACATACATGATTCTGACCTAGACATGTAAGATGCTCTCAAAGCAATTTGCAGCAACACAAGGAATGTCAGTGACATGCACTGACATGTACACCATGCACTCTCTCACACGAACACATGCATTCATACACACACACACAAACACAAGCTCACCTCAATTTTGGGCTTGCTCAGGAATTTTGCCTTTGTCATCTGGTCTACTCAGAAGTAAGGCCCATTAGAGTCAGTGGGGCTTACTCCCAGGAAAGTAAGCCCAGCCCCTTGCATGTCTACTCAGAGGTAAAGACCATTAGAATCAATGGGGCTTACTCCCAGGAAAGTGTGGATGGGAGGGTGGCCTTAACTGTCCAGCTTTCTGCTTTTCTACTCAGAAGTAAGGCCCATTAGAGTCAATGGGGCTTACTCCCAGGAAAGTGTGGATGGGAGGGTGGCCTTAATAGCTCAGCTCTCTGCTTGTCTACTCAGAAGTGAGCCCCTGGCAGCTGGGGCTAGGAGGCACGTGCAACAGCCTGAAGCCCCTGCTGGCTGGGGCAGCAGAGAGAGTGCGGTGGGAGGCGCATGCACCAGCTGGAACCCCGGGGGCAGATGAAGCCCCTGCTGGCTGGGGCAGCCATGAGAGAGCAGTGGGGGGCACATGCACCAGCCGGAACCCCTGGGGCAGATGAAGTGTGCACGCAGCTCCAGCTGTGTGCGCAACATTTTTTAAAAAATTTAAAGGGCCAGTTTGAAGCTGCCCAAATTCTGGGGCCCCGAGGGGCTCTCTCCCTTTGCACAGGGCTGCCACAACTGGCGGATCTTTGCCGCGGCAGCCTTGAACTGCCCCCCAGTGCCCACAAAGCACCCCCAAACTCCCCAAAAGGCCGGCGGGCCTGATTGAGGATCCCTGATCCAGAGTAACAACGGGAAGACATAAGAAGTATGTCTGGATTGCTCTATGCATTTCCCATACATGGCGCAGTAACTACGTCAGTGTAAAAGTTCCCGCAATTACTCTGGATTGTAGCCGTAGTCTTCACACTCACTTCATTTGTGTGTGAGTATCTTTGTGTCTTTGTGTGTGTGATACACAAGGATCTTCCACCAGTCCTTTTGTTGTTCATGTTTTTGCAGCAAACCTAAGGTATTTTACCCTGGTAAAAATTGGTATCTTAGCCTGTAAAAAAATTATGATTGGTTGCATATTTTTTCAATTGATGTGAAACTTTCTTGCAATTCAAAGGCCTCTATATTTTGAAAGGGATTCTGAGTTGAATATCCGTGTTTGCCCTCTTGTGGTGATGTTATTGTTTGAGCATCCTCTGCCCCAGTATCTTATAAATTAATGATAAATCACATCTGAGCCAGTTGTCTGAGCTGAAAAGGCCACCCATACCTGAGCTGTAAAACCCTAAGAATGTGATATTCAACGGCTACCCTCATTCCCATTTGCACAGCTGAAACCTAGTTAACCCAGGTTGTAAGAAGCAAGATCACAGACATCTTTTTGTGCATTTACCCAGATACAGCACACTGATGCTCTTAAGAGGCTTGCCTGCTCGCTGTGCTGCAAGCATAGAAGCCAAAATCAGGACCCTGGAATCCTAACCTTCAGTTAGGCTGGCCTAAGCCCAGGCACAAGTCCTGTGCAGACCTAGGGTGTCACAAAAGTGCAGTAAAACACTTCTGCACTACACCTAAAGGGCTGTGGGTGGCGCAAGTGGTTAAGACACTGTGCCTGTTAACCAGCAGGGCAGGGTTTGAGACCTGGGTCGGTCCCCACAAGGCAGGGTGAGCTCCTGTCTTTAGCCCAGCTCTGCGACGCAGCTGGAACCAATCGTATTGGCTCTGCCTTTCCATTGGACTATTTCAGTGGCGTGGAGAGGGGGGATTTGCTGCTTGGGTAACAGCCTATCCTTCATATCACTCTAACCCAGGTCTTCGTGCTTTGCATGCAGTGTATGCAGCACCGAGCATGATACCATAGTCTCTCAAGACGGATGCCTTCTAACTGCTCCTTGTAGTGGGTTAGGCCAGTGCTCAGAAATGTGCTTGCCTCCCTATATCATCAAGGGAATGGGAAGACCAATGAGTTGTGCTGGCCTAAATTAAGATTGCACCCTAAATTGGATAGAGATTGTATCTAGATAGTTGCATCAGAGTTTGTTGCTTTTTCTTCTTGCCTTTTTGCTAATTTTCTCCCGTTGAATTATCAATTACTTGCTTTTTGCCTTTGCCTTCTCCCCTCTATAGCTATCATTCTGTATCTTTTAAACACTCGTACCTCTCATATTTCTACTGACTTAGCAGTAGTGATGGGATTCAAAGAAATTAATAACCAGTTCTATGCCCATCTGGCAGCCACTTTTAAATGGCTATTTTTAAACTTTATATGTCCTATCTCTCGTTAACAACCAGTTCTGTAGAATAGGTGCGAACTTGCTGGAGCCCACCACTGTTTACCAGTACTTATAGGTTGCTAACTGCTAGGCACTGTATCTGTCTTTCCTTCTTCCAAGATCAAGCCCATAAGATCAAATCATAGCCATTTTAATGAGGAACCAAACGTTAAGCAAAGCTTTGATGGCCTAACTTCTAGAACAGGGGTGTCCAACACGAGGCCCGGGGGCCGCATGCGGCCCAGGACGAGGGTGGATGCGGCCCTCCTGCAAAGCTGGCCACCATTGGAAAAACCAGCTTTGGTTTTCAAATTTCACGTGCTTCTCTGTGCACTGCCCTGGGCAGCCACCACAAAGCTGGTCTGGGCTGCCTGCTTCCTTCCCTACCTGCCTCCTGGCACTCAGAGCACTTCAGGCCCCTGCAGACCTTGCAGCGCTCACCCACCCGCATCCCCCAAAAGCAGCCTCAGCCTCTATCCCAGCTGCTGCCTGCTGCCCTTGAGATCTACTCAGAAATAAGCCCCGTTAAAGTAAATGAGGCTTACTCCCAAGTTGCATTCTGAAAGCCCAATGATGCATAGGATGGGCTGTGATCCTCTTCAAGCTTAACCTTGGAGATATGCTACAACCCTAACGATGTCTACCCAGAAGGCCCACTGTACCCAGTGGGTCTTACTCCCAGGAAAGTGTGTTCAGGATTGCAGCATATCTCCAAGGTTAAGTTTGGAGAGGATCACAGCCCATCCTATGCATCATGCCTCATCAGAAGTAAGTCCCACTAAAGTCAATGAGGCTTATTTCCAAGTTGCAGTCTGAGAGCCAAATCCTATGCATGGCTATTCAGCAGAAAACCACATGATAATCAATGAGACTTACTCCAAGGTTTAGTTTGGAGAGGATCACTGCTCATCCTATGCATCATGCCTACTCAGAAGTAAGTCCCATTAAAATAAATGAGACTTACTCCAAGGTTTTAAAATGTAGGACATCATATAGGCCATCCTACATTTTGAAAAAGTTGTTCGTGTTTATGTGCGGCCCAAACCAACTCGTCTTCTGCCAATACGGCCCAGGGAAGCTAAAAGGTTGGACACCCCTGTTCTAGAACTACCTGCAATCTGCCTGACCCCAACAATGAAGTTTCCCCAGAAGTGACAAGCCATTTATTTAAGGTAGGAAATGGAATAATAAACTGGTAGCATTGATAAGAGCAAAAAACTAGGCTGGGTCATTATTATGAAAAAAAAATGGACCATGATGTAATAGAAAATTTACCAGTGTTGGATAACTCTTGTACTTTAATTACATTGAGCAATATTAATTACAGCACTTCTCTAAGCATTTATCCAAACTTCATTGGTTCTTTTTTTCTCTTTTGATAGAAAGCCTTTTGCAACACTTAATATTTACATGTTTTTTACTCTTGTGCCCCCTTGTGACTCTCTCTTAGATATGCACTACACATTAAATAATTTTAGGCTTGCAAGTTTTTGAAGGTTGTGGATATTTTTTTAACTTCATGCACTATATTGTACTCTCATTGTTCATCTGTTTCAGTGGAGGGTGAAGGAATACAAGGGGTCCTCTTTATGCTGTGCCATTCTGAGAATTCTGGTTCACTAGCCTTGCTCAACAGTCCAAATCGTGCACATAATATGGGTCTGTACCAGCTTATATCATTGGCACAAATCCATGAAGCCCAGGATGGGGCTTTACTGACTGGGGATGGGAGTTAGAATTGATCCAAAGTCATCCAATGACCTTGAGGGTTGAAGGGGATTTCCACAAAGGTCTCACTAGCTCATGTCCCACATGATCTACAACACAAGGCACAATCATAATAAATTTAGGTCAGTCTAACTCATCTGACCTATCTTTCCATATGCCTGTGCTTTGGCCTAACCGTCCCAGGAGTGGGGCAGAAGTGTCTTACTGCACCTTTGTTCCACCGCAGATCACCACAGGACATACCAGGGCTTAGGCTGGCCTAAGTGTTGGTTTGGATTGCTGCCAGTCTCTTTCACAGATGGTCACTCTGATTGATGACATTCTCATGCATGCATGGCAATAGCCATCTCACACAATGCTCTGTAATGGACTTCACTGCTTGATTTTCATGAATCTGTAAAAGCAGTATTGATTTTTGTAGGAAGATGAAAGCTTGGTTAACTGCAAAAAATACTGCAGAGGAAGAAAAAGAAGGAGCCAGCATGCTTTCAAATTGTTCATCATTATTGATTTGTTTGTCAAGCAAAAAGCTTCTGAAACTTGACCTTCATCACACTTTTCTGTTTTCAAAACTAACCTTGATTTAGTGAAACTGTTGCTAAGATCATCCTGAGAAAGGACTTGTAGAACAACCCTATGTGTAACTATTCAAAAATAAACCCCACTGAATTCAATAGAACTGAGTCTCAAGGAAGTGTACAATACACTTTCCTAGTCACTGTCTCCATTCTGGGACAGATATAAGCAACAACTTTCCCTGTTGTTCAGAGAAAGTAATAGGTGGCTTGCCAATTAGCAATGATAATCCTAAACTTATATATGAACTCATTGTTGATAATGCAGCTGAGATTCAGCATAGCTCAAAGGATGTGATTTTAGAATGCTCCTTTGTATGAAAATATTTGTATTGCTTTGTATTGCATAAAAGTAACTATTTTTAGAACCAAAAGAAGCTGTAATTGTAACTTTTTAAAATTAGAACAGTGCCCAAAGGGGTGCCAGCTTAAAAAAAAGCTGCTATCTTACTAGTAAGGCTTGATTACATTGGGATTAATCAAAACAACATTTCTAGCTCTGGCTATCATTCAATGAATATACTGTATAATTCATAAATGAACTGAAGGAAGATTCTGTCCTTCAATTGTATGTCAGAAATTTCCACTGTCATTTTTCAGAAATATCAGTAAGAACTACATTTCAAAAGTGGATGTTATATGGTGTGTGCAACAGCTTCTCTGCTGGGAAACTGTTCCGTGGTGGTTCCAGGTTTTGGGGGGCCTGGGACAAAAGCTTTTTGCAGTCACAACTGTATTTATCCTATGCTTTGAAAAATGTATGCATGTGCCAGTTACACCATCATACTACACAGCAACTGAGCAACAAACAGATAAGGGTTCTCCATGCTGCCACCTGCAGCCACACAGCCATCAGGGAAGGAGTACATTTGCCTGTCCACTATGTATTTGGTTTCCAGTTTGCTTTTCTGACTGGGGAGTCAAAGAAGAGAATTACCAGGAAACAGTGAGACCTACATGGCAAAAACAGGACATTTAGTGCAATCCTAAGCAGGCCTACTCAAATGTAGGTCCCATTGAGATCAATAGTACTTTCTCCCAGAAAAGTGTGGTTAGTATTGCAGCTTAAGTCTTTCTCAGATGCTGTAGGAGCAGTGGGAGAAGAAATGGCTCTGGGGGAAGAAAGGGATTGTCCACTGTAGTCACTGCTACCCCACACTGGTCCAATAAGCAATTTCTTGTTATACGATCCAAACTGTTTTGTTCACCACAGGTTTTCATAGAGGTGTCTCAAAACGACATTATTTATTTTTCCTCAGAAGTAAGTCCATTGTGTTGCAAGCCTTGGACTGTAACCCTATCTTACCAGAAACAGACTCCTCTACCATGGTGTTTCCTTCCTACACATAGTGACCATACAATGCAATCCTGACTTTAGGTCAGAAAAATGGCCCATCTAAGTTGGCTTAAGTAGGCCATATCCTGAGCTGATACTTAGCCCAAATCCACAGGGCTAGGAGACCTCTGGCTGGCCTAACTGCTGCTGACGAGGCAGCAGCACAAGGGCAGCATGCTCACTGGGCTGGTGTAGTTGTGCCATATCCTGAGGTGTGCTGGTGTAGTTGTGCTGTGTCCTGAGAGGCAGGGGTTGGCCTAGGACTCAGAATGTTTTGCCATCACTTCCAAATTTACTCTGGCTTATCATGGACCCTTATGGGTCTACTCAGATTTATTTCTTCTCCTGAGGTGGCCCACCTCTGAGGAGCTGTGAGGGGGCATTTCTGCCCTGGAAACAGGCTCTGGATACATCCTAACTGCACTATCTAGGCCATGCTAAAGATGCCCTCAACATGCCTCTTCCGAACTGCAGAGGCTTGCACTGCTAGGCTAGCCCAAGTTGCCTGCACCTCCTTAGCTATGCCACTGGTGAGGACTTGCTGTACTTACATAAACAAAAAAAAACAAAAATAAACTAATGTATACGTTCTTAGTGTGCAAATTAACACAGACAGCGATTCTGAAAATTCCTTTTTTAGCTACATTGCTGTTTATTTGAGAACCAGGATGGTGTAGTGGTTAGGGAGTTGGAGTGAGACAGGGAGATCCTGGTACAAATCCCTCCTTGGCCATGAGCTTCCTGGGTGACCTCGGGCCATTCACTCAGCCTCACCCACCTCACAGGGTGTTGTGAAACAGCTGGAGGAAAACTACCTAATGGCAGGGTGACCATCAGCACAACCCAGAGTAACTACAGGACCTCTTACATCGACATAAGAGTCATATGGTCACACTACATGAGATTGATTGGGTCTGAACAACTCACCATATTAATTGAGAATATCTCCTCATAAACAAGCTGGAATTCTGGGCAATTAAGACTACAATCCAGAGTAACTACAGGACCTTTTACACCAACTCAGTTACAGTACCACCTATGGAAAACCTATGGCAACTGCATAGCAATCCAGAGTAAATTTTTCTTACCTCACCGTAAGAGGTCTCATAGTTACTCTGGATTGTGCTGCATAGGTCATAACTGCCCCCCCAAAAGTAGGGCATTCAAGAAAAAATATAGGATATGACAATATAAAATCTAAAAACATCATATACAGTATATCTATTTTGATAAGTAATTTATTAGAAGGATAACTGGATTATTAATAGGATAACTGGGAATTTGACCCTCCCTGCAGCATGGTATGCCTGGTCAGTGCTCAAGCAACTGATGGTGTGTCCTTATAATTTTAACACCTTGTATGTTTGCCATGCGATGAAAAAGGCTGAAAATAAGTTTTAAACACCTTACTATTTATTATTAAATTTAAACTATTATATATAACTTTTTACTTATAATTTATGAATTACATGCTGCCTGCTCATAAGGAAAATGAGGACACTGGAGTTTCCTACACACAGTTAAAATCCAGGACATGTCCTGGGAAAAGAGAGCATATGGTACTCTGCCTTGGGTTTTATGCTGGTATGTGAAATAAATTCTTTAAATAAATAAATTTAGTGCTTTTGTTTCTAGCCAGTCTTCCTCAAGGTGTACTCCAGTTTCCTCTTCCCTCCTTTGGTCTTCACAACAACCTTGTGAGGCAGGCCATGCTGATGGAAAGCCCAGTCCTCTGCATGTCTACTCAGAAGCAAGTCCCATGAGAGTGAGGTTGCAATCCTATACACACTTTCCTGGGAGTAAGCCCCATTGAACTCAATGGGACTCACTTCTGAGTAGACATGCCTTGGATGGGTCTCTTAGGATCCTTCACCCTGAGAGGGATCAGTGGGGTTGAGGCTGTAATCCTATACACATTTTCCTGGGAGTAAGCCTCATTGAACTCAATGGAGCTTACTTCTGAGTAAACATGCATTATAGGACTGGGGATTCCTGTAAGAGGGATGATCAAAGGTTGCAACTGATGCAGCCCAGCACTCAGCATGATGTCATCCCTCTGTCCTCTGCCCTGTCAATCAAAGCGGTCACGTGAACAGCACCTGCAGCTCCGCCCCTCAACTCATTCGCGCCCTTCTATTCCCACCCCCTTTTTGTCACTCCATCCCCATCCCAGCCAATCACCGCGCTCCATTCCTTCGCCTTGCCGCCGCCAGCCAATGAGCAGAGGCCGCCTGTCACCCGTTTTGCCGATGACAGTTGTAGAGGGGGCGGGCTCTCGAGCTTCTCGGGGGCGTGGCCTAATTCGTCATTTATTTTTTTTGCGGGCATGGTTCGATGTTGATGCCGCACGAGGGCGGAGGCGGGGATAAGAAAGAAAGACGCGTCGCTATTGGCTGAGCGCGGGATGCCGGCGGCGTTGTGATTGGTGGAGGGAGTAAAGCGCTCGAAACCTTCTGAGGAGAGTACCTGAGGTGAGGGGTGTCTCGTGCGCGCGGTCGGGGTGACGGTTGGTGACCGTTAGTGGCCGTTGGTTGAGGGGAGCACCTCCCGGCTAGCCGTCGCCTCTCGCAGGTGCAGCTGAGGTGACTCGAGACGGCCCTGTGGGGCTCGGACCGGTGCAGGGGAGGCTGGTGGAGGCGCGCCAAAGGGGCGCTCCTCGCCTGAGGTATCTCCGTGAGGCGCGGAGCCAACTCGCCTCTAACACGTGAGCCTTGCGTGTCGTGCCTCGTTCTTGGGGAGAAGGCGGAGGCGGCTGTGCCGTGAGACCCGACAGCCTCACCTGCCCTGCCCGCAATCGTGCTAGAACCTGAAGCCTCGAGGTGAAGAGCAGCATCGCCACAGAGATAGAGGCGTCCTCCTCCTCTCCCCGTATCGGGTGAATGGCTTTCTTTGGGATTAAGGGGTCGGGGCTGGAGACTTCTCTTGGGATGGGATCCATCCTTTTGCTTTCCCACTGAAAACCCGTTGAAGTCAGTGGAGTTACTTCTGAGCAGACTGCCCAGGTGTCCTCTTTTTCCGGGACGTGTCCTCTTTTTAAAAGCCTAGTGTCCCGGAAAACGCTTAATTACCCTCTTTCTTGTGGTCAGGTAGCTTGTAGTCTTAGAATCAATATATATAATCATATGTCTTCTTTTTTCCAGGACGTGTCCTCCTTTTTTAGCCTATTGTCCTGGAAAAAGCTTCGTTACCCTCTTTCTTGTGGTCAGGTAGCTTGTAGTCTTCTTAGAATTAATATATATAATCATATGTCTTCTTTTTTCCAGGACTTGTCCCCTATTTTTAGCCTAGTGTCCTGGAAAAAGCTTCATTACCCTCTTTGTGATTAGGCAGCATGAAGCCTTCTTGGAATTGATAAATTATAGCTAATAGTTTTAATCTTAAGAACAGGTAATATAGTGTTTAAATTAGCCACCTGAATGAAACATACATGTGTTTCATCTTTTTATTTTGTCATGTCTTACATTTTTCTTGGATTTCCTATATTTTGGAGTGTCCTTGTCCTCTTTTGTGGTCACCCTGAAGACAGTGAGTTAATTCTGAGTTCTGTAGTGAGAGAGCCCAATCCTAAACCTGCCTACTCAGAAGTAACCCCTAGTCAGTGGCACTGACTCCCAGGAAAGTGAAGCTAGGATGGCCACCTCAGAACCCAATCCTATGCAGGTTTGCTCAGAAGTAAGACCTGTTATAGGTTGTGGGACTTCCAGAAAAGTGGGATAGGATGGCAGCCTGATATAATAGTCTAATACTGCACAAGACTTGCCACATGTAAGACAGTGGGGCTGTCAGTGGAACATACTCTCAGACTGACAGCTCAATTCTGTGCAGGTTTTCTCATAAATCCATTATAAACAATAGGACTTATTCCCAGGTAAATATGGATAGGCTGGCCCCAATCCTGTGCATGTCTTCTCACAAATAAGTCCAATTATAGACAGTGGGGCTTACTTGCAGGAAAGTGTGGAGAGGTTGGCAGCCTGACAGCACCATCCTGTGCATAATAGTCTGGCAGAAATAGTTTGAGAAATACATGTGATTTTATATGTGTATTTGTGTAACCATATTGACTTTGAGTGTAAGTGCCTGGGTCTTTAGAAAAGAATATGTTCAGCCTGTGAGATCTCTGGCCCTGAAGGCTTATTTAGCCCTCTCCATAGCCGATGCCCTCTTTTTGCATGTTTTTTTCAGAGGCTCAATTTCATAAGGGAAGAAAAAGAAAGAAGAGAGGCTTTAAAAGAAATGGGGTGTGAATTTCAATCAATTTAATTGATGTGTCTTTTAGTCTTCCTTTTCCTCAGGGTTTCTCTTTTTGAATTTAAATCAGTTTACTCCAAGTCAGGAGTTCTGATTTTAAAAGCTAGAGCACTGAATAAAGATTGAGACATTGTGTAAGAGGAATGCTGAGATTTGGGCATTAATACTTATAAGCACACTTATATTTATAATCCCACTATGGACCTTTGTTGATTTCAGTTTGCTGTGGCTGTGGTTTCTTCCCTCCTTTTGTCGTTGCAACAAACCTGTGTGCTGTGTGAGGTTGAGAGATAGTGACTGATTCAAGGTAACTCAGGAAGCTTTAGAGAAGAGTGGAGATTTGAACCTGGATCTTCCAGGTCTGTCCAATTTCTGCATCATTATACCACACAGTAAAGCCAAACACAAAGTCAGATACTTAATTCCACATGATCCTGCAGAAACACTTGAGATAGCAGTATTGTACTGAAATTGAGAGTGGAGATGGGTAGAAAGGGCCTTAAGCCTTTCCTTCTCAGGTATTTTCCTTTCCAAATCACTCCACCAGAAATTTGATCCAGCAAATGTGTGTTTGCCCCTATTTGTTTGCTGCCTCCCACTCCAGTGCCATATCTCATGGTGAATGTTGGATCAAAATGTGGTTACATAATATTGCCTGCTGAAAGCATCAACATAAAACACTACCGGAATGCTTTAAGTATTGTGCCAGTTTCCTGTAGAAATATTGATCAAGTACTGCAATCTTTGCCACACTTAAAGAGAGAAAGAGTAAGGATGTGGAGACTTAAGGAAATGTATTTCTCAGTAAGTGTGCTGGAATGGTCTTGGATGAGCAGTAGAAGTTCCCTGCTGAATGAGCCCTCAGGAACTGCTTTGAAACTTGCATGATCAAATAAGCAAATACAGACCAGTTTCCTTTTGATGTGTTCCTGTTCTGCTTTTATACTATTTTGCCCTTCAGTGAAGATTTCATTTCTTTCCTTAGAAAAGACTGTAAAAACATCTTTATAAGTAGTTAATTTAAGCAAACTATCCCAAGGTATAGCTCTTTGGCACATTGTGAACCTGAAAAAGGAATCTTATCCCCAGGCCACAGACACATCCACAGACCACTATAGAAAAATCTTTTATGTGATAGCAAATTGCCTGTGCTGACCCCAACCCCTGGCCACAAGGAAAACTGCAAACATGCACACATGTTTGTACTGCACAGAAATGATCTCTATATGAATTGTCATGGATAAAATGTCATGATAGGTGGTATGGCTAGCCCACCAATAAGGCAAGTTGAGTTGGTTGCTAAGGTGGCAGTTTGGGGCAGTGGTGTGGCATCCCACATTCATCCCCAATTGAAACAGCCTCATCATATTTTGCTGCTCATCTGACTTGCCCCTATACAAGCTGTGTTTTGTGTTAACCTGCACAGTTGTCACTACTTTCTCTGTTGCTATTTCCCTCTTTTAACTGGTAGCTATCTCATCTGCCCTCCTCTTCCTCCTGCTTGGCCTGAAAGGAGAGGACGGAGAGCAGCACCGTGTCAAAGGAGATATTGACACATATCTCCTGTGTCAAAGGAGATATTGGCTTGACTGCTACTAGTACAACAGGCCTCCGTCAGTCTTGAAAGACTATGGTATCGTGCTCAGCGCTGCATACGCTGCATGCGAAGCACGAAAGCTTGGGTTAGATTGTTATGGAGGATAGGCTGTTACCCAAGCAGCAAATCCCCCTCTCCACGCCACTGAATTAGTCCAATTGAAAGGCAGAGCCCATACGATTGGATCCAGCTGGCATCACAGAGCTGGGCTAAGGACAGGAGCTCATCCTGTCTTGTGGGGCCGACCCGCGTCTCGAACCCTGGCCTGCTGGTTAACAGGCACAATGTCTTAGCCACTTGCGCCACCCACAGCCTTAGAGGATGGAAATAGCATGGCCGCTTGCATTCCCTGGATGGGACAGTGGTGCCAGTGGGAGAGAAGTGCTGCTGGGCTTGCCCACTTCTGAAATGCTCAGATCAGCTGATAAGGTGACATTGGCAGAAGTTGCTTTTCAGGCCTCTACTTTGGGAGCTGTAGCTTTCCAGGCTACTGGAATTTATTTTTAAAGAGGGTGTTCTTTATATTTTTTCTGAGTTTGCAATATACATGCTCACTTGCAATTAATTATTTCCAAACTGAGTTTGTGGATTTTAATATTTGCTCCCTCCTCCACAGCCTCCCTGATCCTCCTTAGGAGGCTGCTTGGCTGGCTTTTGGAGACCATATCCCAGGGATTTGCTTTCTTCTCCCTTCCTTCCTAAATAATAAAACAGAACCCATACGCTCCATTTTTTGGTGATAAGAACAGCCTCCACTGGATCAGGAGGCCCATCTAGTCCAGCTTCCTGTATCACACAGTAGCCCACCAGAAGCTTCAGGGAGCACATAAGACATCAGCATCCAGGTGTGCCCCCCCACATCTGGCATTTTGAGGTTGTCCACATCTAAAGCACCCCTCATGGCTTGTAACCTGTGATGGCCTTTCCCGTGGGAATTTGTCCAATCCCTTCTTAAAGGCATTGAAGCTAGATGTAATCACCACATCCTGTGGCAGGGAGTTCCAGGCACCCGTAAATGCTTCCTTTTGGGGAAAGGGTCAATAAGCCCAAATGCTTTTTGTATACTATACTGTTTGCATGTCAGCGAAAAGCCCAGCTGGGACTTACTTTCATGTACACATATACATTGGTACCTCACTTAGCAAGTGCCCTGTATAACGAGTGCTCCATTTAACGAGCACTCTGTTATGCGGGGCCTCTGCATAAGGCAGACTTGCTTAACGAGCACTTGCCAGCTGCCCTTTAAACTTTAAAAGGTAGCCACAAGCGCTTGTCAGGAGCCTTGCCTTCCTGCTTTCCAGCTGCTTCCTTGGTTCCTGCTTCACTCACCCTCAGCGCCTCCTCCATGGCTTCCCTGCTTGTTTCCTGGCCCAGGGAACAGACGGAGAAGCGAAGGAGGAGGCGGAGATGACTACCCTGCTCCCCTTCCCTTTTCCTCTGTCTGTTCCCTGGCCCAGGGATCAGATGAAGAAGCGAAGGAGGAGGCAGAAAGGACTCCTGCCCCCCTTCCCTGCTTCTCCGTCTGTTCCTTGGCCCAGGGAACAGACGGAGAAGGGAAGGAGGAGGTGGAGAGGACTTCCCTGTCCCCTTTCCCTGCCTCTCCGCCAGCTCCCTGCAGGGGGCCAGGGAAGCAGCAGGGAAGCATAGGCAGTCGCCCCCTTGCCTGTGTGTCTGTCTGTCTCTGTGTATGTGTGTGTCCTAATCATGTCTACTCAGAAGTAAGCCCCATTGTGTTTAATGGAGTGTGACTGTACATGTTGCCTCACAAATAGAGAACATGATCATCATGCTCACATCTCCCAGAACAGCTTATGCTCATGAGACAAATCACGTAAGATGGTACATACATAAGATAGGCCTTGGGGAGAGCAAGGTATTTTCTTGTGCCAAACCTGCAGCTGTGCTGATGTTCCTTAGAAAGTGGCCTATTAGAGAATGCTGAGTGCTTACCGGGGTTGGCTGGTGGAATTTGGGGTGTGTTCATACAGCAGGTTGTGTTGAACCACCTCCAGACATATATTTGTGTGCTCAGCAGAATTGCTTTTGGATCTTTCAAACACTTTTCAAAAATTTTTTGTCATGAATTCCATAACCAAATGTCCTTTTCTAGACTTAAAAGGTATGATTAACACAGCTACTATTGAGCTATTCCAGGCCTGGAACATGCAGTAAGGATGGATGCAGGAAATCTTTGTATTCGGATTCCAAATTGCACAATAAGCCTATATAAACATTTCCTGGCACAGATGTGGAGATTCATCAAAGCCTTTGAGATTCAACTTTCTTAGTGTGGAAAGTGGGTTAAATGTCATAGCCTTTCCCAATAAAGGTTGGCAATACGTGCTCCATATATCGTATGTATAATTCTTTAATTGTGAACCATGTAAATGTTGCAAGTATAATAAGAGAGAATTATCTCTGCTGAGAGGTAGATAATTCTTGGAATTATATCTGCTCAGAATGTTGTCTTTAGGAGATTGTTTAACAAAAAGTCATGTAGCTGTGCAACTCCAAGAGAGGCTGGGCTACTGATTAGCTTATGATATTGAATAGAACAAGGAACTGAGAAAAAGAAATATATTCCTGTCTTTTGACTGATTTCCCTATTTTTCTGTAGGAAGTGGAAAAGAATGGCAGACCTGCCTGATGTCACTTCAGTGGCGACCAAGCTAAACAATGCACTCATCCAGTATTACAATATTGAAGACTCTGAATGGAGAATTGCTAAGAAGACAGTAAGTTCTGAAGCTGCGCTTCTTGTAAATTCTTAGTTATCATAACAGGATGGTGATTAATATTGCATTTTGGAGTATTAAGTAAAAACAAAGCAATAAAATCATATCAGAAAGAAAAATGGCAGCTGTCCCAAAAGAGAAAAGTGGAAATGCACAGCAGTTGATATAATGAGGCTTGAGCAGAAAAGAATTTATGAAACAAATTCATAGTTGCTGCCTTTTAAAAAAAAGAGGGAAGAAGCTCAGTGGGGAAGTTGAGTGGCCAGAAAAAGCCCACATGAAAAATCCCTACATAACATGTTGCCCAGGTATAGGGTGGGGTGATTCAGTGGGATTCAGTGGGTAAGGCAGGCTTGTCTTATGGCAGGCTTGTCCAAAACAGGGCCCCAAGGGCCGCATCTATGGGCTTTCTAAGCCAAATGTGGCCCTTGAGCCTCTTGTTGGACAAACCTAGGTTATGGTGTTTTTTCCTATGGACAATTTTTATGTGGGCTTCTTCCACAGAATTGAGATGTACACAATGGGGAATGCACATTCCATTGGCACATCCTCATCTCTGTTGGGGGATATGCAGGACCACCTTCCCACTAGAATTCACGTGGTGAAAAATGGTCTGTTGGGTGTCCTGGTCTTACACTATAGAGAGCCATAGAAGACTGTAACTGGCCCCTTGAATTGCACTTAGAAGCAGTCTAGCAACCAAAGCAGCTTGGAACAGTGTTATAAAGTAACTGACACACTTAAATATCTTTCATTTTCAGAAAGATACAACAGTTTGGCGTAAGCCATCAGAAGAATTCAGTGGATATCTGTAAGTTCACCTAGATGGAAGAGATGAAACTCTTTCACACATATCTATTAGAGAAGTGTATGTCATGACATATTTTCCAATGAGTTACATTCTTCAGGTGTTGTTGCTATCTGATTATTTTTCTTTTCAATGGAGATTATTGTCTATAAATATAATGGTGCACATGGGGTGGTGGTCCACATGGAGAGATTGTGTATGGGGAAATGATGTGCATGGGAGGTTGTTGTGCAGTGGGGGAATGGCGTATGGGGAAATTTTACTCCCGCAATGCGGGTAAGTTTTTGCTAGTGTTGTATAAACTTATTAAAGTTAGCTCTTATTGAGTCAGGCCACTGCTCTGTCTGTCTCAACATAGATTGACACAGTAACTCCAGGTTTTCAGACATGACTTTTTCCCAGCCCTACCTTGATATGACTTGGATAGAACCTGGGATTTTCTGAACATAAAGTAGTTGCCAGCAGTGGCCAAACAGCAGCTTAGGAGCCACATGCTCTTTAACATATAATATGTGGCTCTTGGAAATAAGTTAGTTCAGCTCCCTTTTAAATCACAACATAAAAGGTAAATAAGAAATTTATACTTACTTAAAAACCCGTACTTACTTTAAACTAATATGCACCCCAAGGCTTGAGATTTAAAAAATGTTTACTGGTGATTGTAATACACAGCTGCAAAGCATGTGCAAAGTTTATTTGACTGCATATAACAATGAGTTATATGACAATATTAGGACAATGGGTTAATGGAGAACAAGTTTAATGTTCATGGTCAGTTAGTATATTTAACAACCTGAATACTACTTAAATACTGTAGCTCTCAAATATCTGAAGTTTATCATGTGTGGCTTTTATGTTAAGAAAGCTTGGCCATTCCTGGCTTATGTTCCACAGAGCTAGAGGCCCCTCCTTATTATTGATGTTTGGCATGCAGAATGGAATGCACCCTTGGAATTATTGCAAACTTCTGTTGGCTGGTATTCATGGCACAGCATGTGATCAGCAGCACTAGTTTATGTACTTCTTTGAAAAAGAAAAGAAAGATGATATTAAGATAAACTGAGCCAATTGGACCATTTTTCAAACAGTCTTTGAAAGGGGAAAAATGGGAAACATCTGCAAAGGCTTCTTTCTCTCACAGTAAATGTATAGATATACATCTTCATGTTAAACTCTCCTGAAAGTTCTTGAGAATAATAACCTTCAGCATTTTTTAAGAAAAGGATTTTTTTCAATCTGAGGAATATTGAATGAGATTTGGGAAGTTGTCTTCTTGTTAAGATGTTTGTTTTAGGTGCTGAAAGAAAAGCAAAATCCACCATTAGTTTTGCTGTAATGTTTCTATATGTACTTGTATTAAATCTGATTCTGTAGCTACAAAACACAAGGAATAGTGGAAGAAGCTGCCAACAGAATAATAGATCACATACGCCCTGGGCCTTATCGACTACACTGGGACAGTCTAATGACTACAATGGATATTATTGATGAGTTTGAAGAGGTAATGTTTTCTCTGTACTCATTAATGGAATTCTTAGCTTATGTGAATGCATTCTGGCTCCTATACCACTTAATACTATCCTGTCAGTTAATGGAAACGATCTTAATGTTTGTGATACGGGAATTTTGCTGAAGCGAAGCAGGTCTAAAAGTGATCAGTATCTGGATGGAAGACTGCGTAGAATCCAGGGAAGAAAAGGAAATGGAAATGTTGTATTTGTTTTGTAGCATTTAAAACCACTTTTCTGACAAGACAGCCAAGGTGGATGACAATAATTTAAACACTAAAAGAAGCACAGAAGCACAGTGGTGTTGCTGGGTCAACATCATAGAACTGGAAGGAACCTAATGGGTCGTCTAGTCAAACCCCCTGCCTATAGCAGGAAATCCTCCTAGAGCATCTCCACAGGTGCTTGTTGAGCCTCTGTTTGAAGATCTCCAGGGCAGGAGAGTCCACCACCTCCCTTGGCACAGTTATGCTGCAGCACAGTTAAGCAGTTACATCACTCCCCTATGTCATCTCACCCCCTTCCTCCTCCGGAATGATTTAGAGCCAAATTAAGGACAGAAGAACCTACAATGCTTTGCTCACTGCTCCAACACTTGGATGGTGAGTGCTTTATGCCCCCCTCCCCAGCAGAGAGCCTAGAAAAACCTCTGTATTGCTGGGGGGGAGGGCTCCTTTATGCCACTGCAGAAACAGTGGCTGAGTTTCTTGCTTCAGGGGACATACTGGTAGGTCTTCAGCACATAGATCTTGGATAACCCTCTTAAGTAGTGTTGCCTCTCTTAAGTAGAGTTGCCCAAGTTATTAAATAGATTGTATCTAAACCTCCTCCAGCACTTGCTCAAGAATGGCGTTGGATAGAACTCCGTACATGTGCACTTACAGGCAGAGATGGGCTGGCCCCATCCCAAGATCCGGTACGCCGGAAGTGGGAGGGGCCAGCCCGGGTCAGGGGTGTGTGGGCGGGGCGAGGGGCGGGGCGATGTTGGTGCCTGCGCAGTGCCTGCTTAGAAGCCGGCCTGCCAGCTTCTAAGCAGGCTCTGTGCAAGCGCCGCCACCGGCGTTCACGCAGAGCCTTCCTAGAGGCTGGCACCGGCTTCTAGGAAGGCTCTGCGCAAGCGCCGACGTCGGTGCTTGCAGAGAGCCTGCCTAGAAGCGGGCAGGCCGCCTCTAGGAAGGCTCTGCGCGAGCGCCGATGTCGGCGCTTCTAGGCAGGCGCGGTGGGTGCAAAACATGGTGGACCGTACCGGTCCGCTATGTTTTGCGTTTCCCTGTCGCTGGCGGTACGCTAGCGGCAGGGAAACTGGAAGAAGCGGTACGGGCGCGTAGGCCCGTACCGGTAAGTGCCCACCACTGCTTACAGGCACATTTTGTAATGTCATGGTCTGTGCGACACCCTCTTGTCCTAAAAAAAGTTCAACAG
The DNA here is from genome assembly GCA_030015325.1 of Cryptoblepharus egeriae. Classification (NCBI taxonomy): domain Eukaryota; kingdom Metazoa; phylum Chordata; class Lepidosauria; order Squamata; family Scincidae; genus Cryptoblepharus; species Cryptoblepharus egeriae. The sequence continues at coordinate 189,901,593 of JAREYC010000002.1, forward strand.
GTTGTTGGTTTGTGAGAGTTCTGAGATTACTATTAATTAAAATATATTAAGATCAATCCTAAGGTACAAGAGAAGCTAAAGTGAGTGTGGCTCTGGAATTCTTCATTGTCTCTCCTTGTTTCTGACGGTAAGAGTCCAACCACAACTGAGCAGTTTTAAGATTAAATGATTTTAATGGGAAAGAGCCTAGTGTATATCCTAACTTTTCACTGAAGTCAATGGGACTTGGCCAGGGTGACCATATGTCATAACTGAAAAGGAGAAAGGACCCCCAAAAATGTATTCCAGAAAAATTACGACATGACAAAATAAGAGCTAAAAACACTCAAAATATTTCTTTCATGTGGGTAATTTAAACACTATAGTTATTAAATTTAAAACTATTCCACATTATTTATTTATTACAAAAAGGCTTCACGTTGCCTACTCACAAGGAAATGGAAATGGAGGACAATGAACATTTTTTCAGGTCATGCCCTAGAAAAGAGGGTTGGACTTGGCCTAGCAATTACAGGCACATGTTTCACTCTCCTGTTAAAAGCAATGAAGCTTTTCAAATTATTACCTTTTGGCTGGACCATGTTGTGCAACTTTTTGTGATCTTTGTTTTTAAAATTTGATGAACAAAGTCTTTTTCTTTTTTAAATTCCCCCAAATCTTGGAATCTTCATTGCCTTTGAAGTCCTGGTCTGATTGTCCCCTATAAGTAAGGAATGAAGATCAAAGTCTCTTTTCTAAGGCAAGGAGTGACCCTCCACAAGTTTGTCCCAGTTTCAGCCCAGCATCTTAATGAATCCTGGAACCTCAACAAAGGACTGGAACAGGCATTCGGATTCTACATCTGTTTTGGCTTTTGCATTTGCCTTTCGTAGTGACTTATGGCCTGATTCTTATTGTACTGATGTATCTAAAATTAAGTTTCCTTAACGCCTCCTCTCCCTCATTAAAACATAAGGCAGATGGACCATTTTAGTTAGCTGTATTATCACACATATCTAAAAAAAAAATTCAGAACTCCTTCAAATAAGTAATATATACATAGTTCTCAGAGGGGTGTATATGGATGTCCATTTTGGTAGCAAGACATTTTGGGTTGGCAGACCTAATCAGACCCATCGTGGGAGGTGGAAGAAAGCAGATTGTCAGTTAGTTTGACAATTAGAAGCAACATAATTTATATGCTTCAACATAGTTAGAAGCAACATAATTTAAATAAGCCTTTAGATCTTTTCCTATCTGTTCAGGTGCTGCCTTCGGATGAGCAGCATCAAAAATGTTTTGAGATACATGATATGTTCGTTAGCATCTCTAAAGTTAAAGATCGGAACACATATAGTTCTTATTGAGCAACAGGGTAGAATACTGCTTGTCAGGATGTTGACTGATAGTTGAGTCCTGTGACCTTTTAGATGCCCCAAGAGAGAAGACAGACACAGTGGAGTAGATTAACTATTTACTGTATTTACAAGTTTAGCGTAGTTAACACAATCCGGGTCATACACATGAATTAAGTCCTTCAGTCTAATTCTTCTCAGAGCTAATCAGCATACTTCTGCTATGATGAACAGCTGAGCTCCAACTGCCAAACAGTTCAATTGGCCCCAACCAACTGGCGGATGTTCAAATCTGAACATTCTATTCAGCTTAGCTTACCTGAACCAATTAGATTCATAATTCTCACACTGCTTGTGATACCTTTGTATGTCAAGGGATTAGAAAAAAACAGCTGAATGTTCAAAGATTAGAATTGGGTGAGACCAGAGAAGATCCAGCAATTCCACCCATGTTTTGATAGCCTTGCATATTTCGATCAGGTTGATTCCTCGAGCAATTCAGTCTGGCTTCTAACACTGGCCATCTTTTCCTGATTCTACAAATACTTTCTTGTGATTATGACAGGGTTAAATATCAGGCTCAAAGAACGTAATCATTTTTAAAAAGATGTTGTCACTGTTATCCTGTTGTAACAAGTGTTAATTTTGTACAAATGAGCACCTTCTGTCACACATTTTCTGTTCCCCTACAGAATTGCTGTGTCATGCGCTATACCACTGCTGGCCAACTGTGGAACATCATTGCACCAAGAGAGTTTGTTGACTTCTCCTACACAACAGACTACAAAGAAGGGCTTCTCTCCTGTGGTAATCTCTTCTTAAGCATATTGACCCTTCAGCCTTGCCCTGCTAGGCATGCCCATTGGAACTGGCGTTGGAATTGGCGTTGCCCACTGGAATTGGTGTTGCATAGCTGTGGGCTGTGCTTTACCAAACCTGAATACAAACACAGATCAGAGTGCTGTATTGGCTGACACTTTGCATATTGAAAGCTCTCGGTACAAGAGTCCATATAATTACTGGTCTTTGATTGCACTTTAGGTTAGAAAAATGGCCCAGCTAAGCTGACCTGAGTAGGCCATACCTTGTGCTGACAGTTAGGCCAAATTCACATGGCTAGGAGGCATCTAGACTGACAGGCCAAAAGCACAGGGCTGGGTTCAGTTCTCTAATGGCCTTCCTTTTATCACAGAAAAAGTTGGTAATCCTTTGGATGTGCACAAGAGTGTGGCTTATTAGAACATGCAACAGTGCTTTTTTCTTTTTGGGGTTCAGGTACTACGTTTGTTAAATTGGAAGCAAATGCTTCAATTATTTTAATAATTTCCTATACACCACAAATTCAATCCAGTAATATTTATTTTTAAAACAGGTATTAGCCTGGACTGTGGCGAAGTAGGACCAAATTTTGTCAGAGGATTTAACCATCCCTGCGGTTGGTTCTGCGTTCCACTGAAGGACAATCCAAGGCACAGCCTTTTGACTGGCTTTATCCAGACAGATCTGCGTGGGATGCTTCCCCAGACTGCAGTGGACACTGCCATGGCTTCAACTCTAACCAACTTTTATTCCGATCTCAGAAAAGCCCTAAAATCATAATCATAGCTTTCCTTTGCCTCTTTATTGTCATCTTCCACTTGTTGCAATAGATTTGAAAAAATAGAATAGGTTGGAAGCTTTTTGCATGAAGAACTGTAGTATTTTCTTTGTAGACAAGTAGCCCTACTTACTCAGACCATTTGGAAACATATTTATTCTGAAGCCCCTTGAATTCAGGGGCCCCTGAACCAAGCCCCTTAGGTTAGAACTACAGCTCTGACAAGTGATGAATTTTCTGAATAAATCCTAGAAGATAGGCATTTCCGCAGTTCCCCAGACACAATTATGTCCCTTGCTATTGGTCTCAAAAAGTCAAATACTTTGCCCACTCAAACTGATATAGCAGGAACTTCCCCTTTCATCCCATTAATTTTTGATACTGTGTTAAATTCAGTTGCTTACGGTATATTGTATTGGGATAGATGGGAATGCACGTTCCTAGATGCTGTCCTTCCATTTTCTGGTCACTGTCTTGGCCTACATTGTATGTTGTCGCATGCACCTAAATCTGAATTGGGGCATAAGTCCCCTGGCTCTCTAAAAAAGACAGCACAAATGGAGTCTAATGCTACCAAAAATTACCTCAAAGATCTTAGAAATTAAAGGTGATCTTACCTCTCCACATTGCTGTGCTGCCAATATCTCATAGGATTTAATTTTAAAAAATCAAGTTATTTTGAATTTAGGAAGTTTATGTCAGATTTGTACCAATGATTTGTGTAAGTTGGGGTCCTGAAATGTTTCAGTGTCTTCATTTAGCAATCTCTGGTAAATGTTAAGAGCTGCATGTAAGTAATGAAATGCATATTACTGGAGTGACATGTTATAAACAGAAATGCTGATGTTTGCAAATGGATATTCAGAAATCTCTTACTCTCATTTTATGTAGGAAGAGCACACTAAGGTGCAAGACTGATATTGATACTTTTCAGTGGGGACTTGTGAAACTGCCTTAAGTTAAATCAGACGGTTCATGTAGCTTAGTACTTTAAATGCAGACTTTCAACGAGTGTAAGTGAAACTCGGCAGAGTTACTGATGGAAGTTCTTCTCTGCCTACATTGGACCATCTGCCTGCAAAATAGATGCTTTAGCACTGAACCTTGCCTTGGACTAGTTTAGGCTGAAAGGGGAAAATGTGTCCTTTTGGCATTGCACAGAAATTGTCCTCAGGTGATATGCAAAAAATATAACTTGTTCAGGTGTAAACATGTGCATGAGAGAGAAAAAAAACTGTATTTGCTATGCTTGATAGCATAGCTAGTACAAAATAAACAATTACGATAAAGGCAGAGCTTTTGAATAAACTCAGGAAATGTAAATAGCATAACCATCAGTTAAAGCAGTGTATCTTGCTGTTCTTATGCTTTCAAAGGATATATTTGGAAAGTTGATTGGAGCAGGAGTGGTTTATCTATACAGGTGTCCTGCAAATAATGAAATACAACATACTGCTCAGTGTACCTGTAACCTGCTGGAGATGATGTGCTGTGCTCCCATCGCTTTTGGAGGGTATTCTGAAGCCTTTGAGAGGCCTTTGAAGGTCACTCCCAAGTTTTTTTCACCAAAGCTGAAAGTGACCTAAGACCACCCGAAGGCCTCACAACACCCTCTGGATGGCACAGCTCTCATTGCCTCTAGAAGGTCTATATCAGATGAACCCCACATGTTTGGGATCTGAGAATAATCAAATGTGTGGGTAAAAAGGGTGCCCTATATTTGGGTAAAGGTTTTGATGTACTACATACAGACTGGCTTGTGTATGTGCATTGTAGCTCCTCAAGTTAAAATAATTGCTGGTTAGACAGTAACTCCCCCCAACCAGAAAAACTATTTAGTGAGTCCTATCCCCCTTCCCTTTCCCTGGCCCAATCTGCCAACATTGGGCAACATGGACTTGTGCCAGCTATGGAGCTCACACAGTTCTAAGTTACCAGATTATAGCTACTGGGGCTTGCCCTGCAGAGACCTCCAGCATGCATAATTCTCACATGATGCAATGCAGCCTGCACTGGCAAAATTGCATGTTGCACAAGGGATTACCAGGATTGGGTTGTCAGCCATAGCTAAGGAAGTTAGTCTAGCTCAGTTCCATTGAGATAAGGGACAATGACAACTAGCTTATTTTGTTCTGACTAGGATATAACCACCTAAGTATATCTGTGAAGACACTGTATTGTCTTAGAATATACTTGGCTACCAAGATGTATAACATTTTAGTTTAATGTTGCTATGCTAGCATTAAGGAAGCCTTATCATAGGGTATATACAGACTATTGTTTCTGAATTATAATGATGATACTGTGGCACTTGTCTCAATGCAGTATTGGTAGTTTGATAACTGTAAAATGCATTGCAAGGGTGGGATGGGAAGTCTGACTACAGGGAACTGATGGCAATTCATAATTCCATTATCTGGTGCAGTCAATTTCACTCTTATAGGAAAGGGATGAATGTGATGTATGTATGCCAATGTATATCTACATTGAGAGAGACAGAGGTGGTCATGCACTGTTTTCCTTATTAAAGGGCTATACATGCAGACATATAACTTTAGATATTTGCTCATCCATATTTATATTGCTTAATAATCCTGATCTGTGTGTATTTTTATTTATTTTGTGGTTGTATTTAATTTTTTATTGTACACCACCATGAACATGGGAACATACATATAGCAAGAATTGCTATGAAAATAGATGACTATGTCAAGTTTTCAGTTGACAAAAATGAGTTGTGCATTCTGATTTAAGTGCCATTTTTGTCTTGCCTGATAGGATTTTCCTGCCCAGAATTCTCTTTAAGCTATGAAATAAGCCTAATATTGGCCATATACATGTTGTCCCTTTTATCAGCAGGTTTGGTATCTGTGATCAGACCTACAATGGTTGGGCCTTGTCTAGTCGCATCAAGAGAGTGTTCTGAGGGCTGGAGAAGTTACATGTGGTTTCTCCAACACTCAGAATGACAGCGAAAAAGCCCTGCAGATAACAAGGGCCCCACTATACTTACTCTTACCTTTGCAACAATTAAAATTCACAGTATAAAAATAGAGGAAAGGAGTTCACATAGTGAAACAGCCCACTGAGTCCTATTCATTTCCCCAGGTTTAAGTACCTCTTCTGTTGATCTAAGATTTCTCTTGAAATCCAGTGGGCATATTTTAGCTCAGCCTTGGCTGCCCAGAAATTCAGTATTGTTTGTAATTGCATAATCCATACATGTTCATTCAGAAATAAGGTCTACTGTGTACTTTAGGTCATAGGAAAGTGTGCAAAAATTGCAGCCTTGAAACAGTTCAGTAATACCTTTAAGAAGTGCAGGCAGTCTTGAAGCTACTTGTGGCAAAAGGGCAGGATATAAATAAGTTAATATTCCAAGAGGTTGTTTCCTCTTGGCTTCTCTTCTGTTATTTGCTGAGAAAGAATCCAATTGAGAGTTTTGGTAAAAAAAAAATTTTCTGACAGTTTCACAATTACTTTATTTTTAAAAAAATTATATATTTCAATTATTTGAACAGATTTTTAAAATCACTTGCTGGCACAAGTGAGCAGAACGCCAGGGATAGAAGAGTAATTGTTTCTGGTCATCAGATGATGCCAGGGTTGGACAAATGTGAAATGATTGTGGTATATTTCTGTTCTGTATTATGACTGATAAATAGGCTGTATATCTATACAATATGGTTTTGATGTATATTAAAGTATGATCAGAATATCTTTGTATTCTTTATTTTAAAAAATACAATTATGTATGAAACTGTCTTTTGGTGAACTGGATAATTGCTCTACTTGGTCTCTTTTTATCTACTTTGATTGGTAAGAACTCTTTTAAGTTACACAATACAATGCATAGTTCAAACACAGTATTGAAGTCTTCTTCCCAGGGTGACCAATGTCATAACTGCACAGGAGGACAAGGCTCTCCCAAAATGTAGGATACCCAAGAGAAGTGTAGGGCAAATGTAGGAAAATGCAGGACAAAATAAAAGCTAAAAATAGTAATGTTATCATATACAGTGGTGCCTCACATAAAGTGCTTAATTCGTTCCAGAGGCATGCTCTTGAAGTGAAACGCTCTTGAAGTGAAGCAGATTTTTCCATAGGAAATAATGGAAACTCAGAGGATTGGTTCTACAACTCCCAAAATATTCATATAAAAATATTAACTGGATGTAAAAATGATGACAAAACACTGGAATTGAATTCAAAACATGCATTCAATGTGCATGATCCTATGAAGTCTGCTTAGGCTGCAATCCTAAAGACACTTTCCTTGGAGTAAGCCCCATTTAACTCAATGGTGATTACTTCTGGGTAGACATGATTAAGAGGCTGCAATCAAAGACACTTTCCTGGGAGTAAGCCCCATTTAATACAGTGGGACTTCTGAGTAGACATAGGAGATTGCAATCAAAGACACTTTCCGGGGAGGCTTACCTGGGCTGCTGCTTACTTGGGGGAAGTTAGGGGCAGCTGCCTCTGGTACATCAGGGCAACTGCCCCCAAGTTGGGGGCAGTTAGAGGCAGCAGTGCTGGCCGGCAGCCCTTTTAAAGAGCCTCCATGCGGAGCGTCAGGGCTGCATAGCATGCGTTCTCATGGTGTGCTTGCTTAAGTGAAGTGGAACTTGTTATGTGAAACAAGATTTCTTGGAAATTTTTGCTCTTTATGTGAAACACTAGTTAAGCGAGGTACGACTGTTTCATGTGGTTAATTTAAACACAAGGCTTAAAACTGTTAACATATACAGTGGCGCCTCACGTAACAAACGCCTCACGTAAAGTATATTTCATGTAACAAACAAAAATTTCTCTAGAATTCTGTAACAAACAGTGCTTCACATAACAAACAAACTTGTTGGCAGTTGGAGCTGATGCGCTGGCCGGCAGCCCTTTTAAAAAGCATCAGGGCTGCCTAGCGCGTCTGCCCATAGTGAAAGCAAGACTTCCATGCTGTTCTTCCTGTGGCTGGGCATCCTCTGGGCAGAGGGAGAGAACAACAGTGGAGAAGAGGGAAGCAGCTCAGGGCTAGCCAGAAAGGAGCAGGGGAGAGAGGCTCAGGATGAAGAGAAGGAGAAAGTGGGGAGACACTTTGAAAGTGTCCTGGATTGCAGAAGAATGTGTCTTTGATGGCAGCCTCCTAACCATGACTACCCAGAAGTAAGCCCCATTGTGTTAAATGGGCTTACTCCTGGGAAAGTGTCATTAGGCCTGCAGCCTAAGTAGACTTCATAGGATCATGCACATTGAATGCATGTTTTGAATTCAATTCCAGTTTTTTGTCATTTTTACATCCAGCTAATATTTTTATATGAATTTTTTGGGTTCTTGAACCAACTGTCTGAGTTTCCATTATTTCCAATGGGAAAATCCACTTCATGTAAAGAACATTTCACATAACAAACATGCCTGCAGAACTAATTAAATTTGTTATGTGAGGCACCACTGTAGTTTATTCATTATAAGAAGGCTATGTGCTGCTTGCTCACAGAGAAAAGGAGGATATTAAAATTTTTTCATGATGCGAGGCTGAAAAAAGGACCTGTCTGGAAAAAGAGGACATATGGTTGCTCTGCGTCTTCCAACACACCACTTCATCCCTAGCTTTTGCAAGTCATGATCCAGCAAACCTTAATCTCCATGCCTTTTTCCTTGACGGAAATCTTCCATATCATGGCACCCATTATAGCCACAAGCCACCAGCAGCACAATCCTATCTTTCCCTCCCCACTGACCTGCCGAAAGTTCTTTATGTTGGTTCCCAAGTGTCACAAGTATCTCAAAGCACATTCACAGCTACTCAGGAGGAAGCGAGGCCAGTCTCTGTGCACTGGCCCTGTGGAGCTGTAAGCAGGTTGACCATATAGTAGACCTCCAAATGTAGGACAAGAGTCCCCCAAAGTCCCGATTTTCAGTTGAAAATTTTGCCCTACCTTTTTCCCTACATTAAAAAAAAACTCCCTGGAGGGCTTGCCTTGTAAGGAGGAGCCACGCTGGTGCTTTTAAGCCCCCCCCCGGCCACCGGGGAGCGGCTGCAGGGATGTGAAGGAGCTGCGCTGGGGCCTTTAAGCCCCCCTCCCTGGCCAGCTGGGGAAGGCACCCTGCAGCCGCGCAGCCGCCTTTACAGCCCCCTGGCTGGCCAGGGAAGCTCCGTGTGGCTGCTGAGGAAACGAGGGGCTGGATTGCGGGCAGGGCTTCCAGCCCAGGGCCAATCATGGGGTGGGGGAGGGACCACCTCCTGGCCCGCCTCCAGTTTCCTGTGCTGTGAAGCGCAGAGGAGTGTGTGCACTGAGGTGCGCACACAAGTTACAATGGTGATGCCCATGTGCACCGCTTTCCGGACATGGCAGTGGGTTTCCTTATCGTGGCATAGGGGTTTCCCTGCCATTTCCGGAGGCGTCCGGGCATTTCTGGACGTCTGGATACCCTGGCTGCAGGAGTACCTGAATGGTATTTGGTAATGATTTCACCGCCTGCACAGGCTGGCATAGGAGGAAGAAGATAGGAACAGGATTAGGGAGGGGAATTTTTTGGGGTGCGGAATAACATTTTTAGGGCAAGGTCAATAAATTCCCTTGCTCTTAATTTTGCCCCAGCCACAGGATACCCCTCACTGCATCCAGTGCCTGCATCCAGTGCCAGCACCCAATGCCAGCACATTAGGATTACAACAAAAATGAACTTTAAATGGTTTTTTCCTGCTATTTATTTCTACTTTGAAACTTGCTGTGCTTCCTGATCTAGTTTATTTCACTCCAAATTCTTGGACTGGCTTCAAATAGTTTTAAACAAAGGCATAAACACTGAAAAATGGGATTAAGCCAAAACTTAAAAATATATACAGGATAGTAGAGATACCTAGCCTATTGGTATGATTCGTAGAGTCAGTCTCACCATGTTCAGGCAGTCTTACTCCCAGGTAAATCTGCATAGGGCTGTAGCCTCACAAGTGAGTTATGTATGTACTGTGTTTCTGGTAGCCCTTAAGGTAATAACTTAAGAGTTAGCATCTGTTTCCTTGTGGCTCAGCCTTTAGCCTGATGCTTCAAGGTTAAATTAAGCGTCTTTAGAAAAAAATGTTTCAAAAGCAGCAGCTGAGCATTCCCACTGATGTTGTCACTCCTGCTGCTTGCAGACATTGCTAGAAATTTGCTTTCCATACCTCCTCCTTTGGCTATACTCCTACTGAAGCATCTTTTACTTTCCACTGCCTAGCAGCCCACCAACTTTGTTTCCGGTGTCACATTTTGTTTCAGTTATTTCTTTCAAGAACTCCCTTCTACAAAAATGCCTTATTGCTTTTGAGGATGTCTCATCTTGTAGACTGCACCTTGTAGACATCTTGGGCTGTGGGTGGCACAAGCGGTTAAGACGCTGTGCCTGTTAACCAGAAGGCCAAGGTTCGAGACCCGGGTCGGCCCCACAAGACGGTGAGCTGTCCTTAGCCCAGCTCTGCGACGCCAGCTGGATCCAATTGTATTGGTTCTGCCTTTCCATTGGACTAATTCAGTGGCGTGGAGAGGGGGGATTTGCTGCTTGGGTAACAGCCTATCTTCCATAACACTCCAACCCAGGCTTTTGTGCTTCGCATGCAGTGTATGCAGCGCCGAACACGATACCATAGTCTTTCAAGACTGAAGGAGGTCTGCATCTTGTAGCCAACATTCTGTGTCAATCAAACAGGCTGAGGAGGGGGAACTATCAACATTCCAGGTGTCACTGAAAATATGGGAAGATGAAATACCGGAGAGGGGGAGAGTTTTTTTACTGATGAATGTTGTCATATTGTACCTCTGCAAGTAGCAGCTGCAGGCCGTTACTTGTCCTATATTACTGCTTTGTTAGCATCTATGATGCCAGATTAACCCTACAATCCAAAGTAACTACGGGAGCACAAAAGAGACATTTATGTCGACGTAGTTACAGCACCACCTAGCAAAAACCTATGGGAAATTCATGTTGCAATCCAGAGTAATTGTTCTTACGTCGGAGCAAGTTACTCTGGATTGCACCCTAGGTGCTGGACAAGGAAACCAATGCAATCAAGCCCAAAACTGACTTCATCTACAGACTCTACTTTGATAGAAACCCCCTGGTTGTCACAGTATAGAAATGCACACACTCTGCAAGTATCTGTTTGAGATTTCCTCTGCAACTACATTTATAGATGTGCTTGTGTCTTGTGTAAACCAGCTTCCTTACAAGGTTTCCTAATCTAGTACCAGATCTAAAGTCTTGATAAGGAGATTGTGAGAAATCGTAGCGCTCCCAATTAGCCCTGAATTTTCTAATGCAAAGGGTTGCCGTATGTCCCGAAAAACAGAAATCCCAATTTGGGGGGATTCTGTTCACATACTGGCAAATGGGACAGAAGGTTCTGTCCCAATTTTGTGGAAGAGAATTATGGCAACTCTACTACTGCACAATACAAAACTCCCCAGAATTAATTCAGCATTCTGTTTACCTGTGTCATACAGTGGTGCCTCACATAAAGAGCTTAATTCGTTCCAGAGGCATGCTCTTTAAGTAAAATGCTTTTTAAGTGAAGCAGATTTTCCCATAGGAAACAATGGAATCAGACGATTGGTTCCACAACCCCAAAAATATTCATATAAAAATATTAACTGGATGTAAAAATGATGACAAAACACTGGAATTGAATTCAAAACACTATAATATAGACCACAATTACTGTAATAAACACTGTAATATTCTGTACAGTAAAACAGAAAAGAAAAACCTTTATGGCCAAGGATGACTAATTTGGTGACTAAAGCAGTCACTGGTGTTTTCTGGAGCATCTTAAACAAGGAACCCCTCTGTGTGTGAGATCTATGCAAACTAGATAGGCAGTTTGCAACAGCAGAAGGGCAAGATCCAATCCTGTCTCCTCAGAATCAAACTCCATTGAATCCACTGGGCCTTACTCACAGGAAAGTGCACAGGATGCCAGCCTGACTCTTTCCATTGGATGCCAGCAGCAAGAGAATGGCTTCTGCTTGGATTGAAAAGGAGCCAGATCCTGTGATGTCTCCTCAGACTCAAACCCCATTGAATCCATTGGGCCTTACTCACAGGAAAGGAAAACTGCAGGCAGGAAAGGTGGTGGTGGGAAGAGGGGTGGTTGTGGGGTCCAGGCAGGGAAGGTGGTGGTGAGGGAAAAGGGATGGTTGCAGTGGGGTCCAGGCATGGGGGCTTCCTTAGGGGGAAGGGGTTTGTTTGAGGGGGACTCCAAAGGGGGTGCAGGAGTTTTCCCTTGTACCTGATGGAGGCTACAGTGCAGAGGGTGGGCTGGCCACCTATTCACTGGCTGCAGGAGAAGCCATCTTTGTTGCTTGAATAAAGAGGCTCCAGCGCTCCCTCTGCTGGCCTCTTCATGTACTGCAGGCAGGAGAAGAAAGTCCCACCTCAATCCCTCAGTCCAGCCAACGCAGGGAGAAGAGGGAGCCCAGCCAGTGGGCACTTGTTATTCAAATCATGCTCGTTATGTGAGGCAGAATCACACAAATTTTTACTTGTTATGTGGAACACTCTCTATGTTGTGGGGCACTCGTTATGCAAGGTACCACTGTAGGAACCTAAAGAATGACACCCCCATTAACCATTGGGCAGGGTAGCTTCAGAATTCCTTTACCTCCCTGTCATGTGAGCATTAAAATGCCTATCATGTTTCCCAGTTTAGACCTTGCATGGATAAAGTTACAACTTTAAAAAAAATATTTCTATATAAAACTGATATCACAGAAGAAAAGCAGGCTTTCTTAGGGTTAATTGTTTATTTTCATCTGGTACATGCAAATCAATTTTAAAACTTTCCAGCATTCAAGTGGTATCCTCTTCCTTCTGCGGAAACTGTCTTCTCCATATGGGTAGCCAAAAGGCCAGGTGAGTCCCATCATTATAGCTGCAAAACTGCAACCAAATGTTGTGTTCTGAAACTTCAGTAATAATTTACCCTTGAAGAGGAAAAATGATGTATGTCTGATCAGTCTGCTATACTTGTTTATACTTTGCAGGCATTTCCACATACAGCTTTTCTTTCTTATCACTATTATTAAAAAGACATTGGATACATCAAATTGAAAAAGTCTGGAGGATGTGAATACAGTAGGGATGGAAAAATATACAGGCAATGCATTCCAGAAAGTATATAAAAATGTTACTCAAACTGACCGTTTTGGTCCTTTGTGAATGCCTCTCTTGTAAAATTCATCTTACATTATCTGTAGTCTTTTGTTTTTCTTGTAAGTGATCCCATGCAATACTATTATTAAAAAAGTTCATACTGTTCTGCTTTTGTATTTAAGCCAAGAGCACAGGCCACAATCTTACAAACTTATGTGCACTTAAGTCCATTGATTTCAATAGGTGTTAAGAGTGTTTTAAATTCCATGTTGGACTGTGGTCTTCCATATTGCATTCAAGAGTCAAGAAATACCTCCCCCAGCCATGTACACACCAATATCTGCACAATTACATCTTCAAAGCAGACGTGAAAAAGAATACAGTACTGCACTTGGGGCTTTTTGTGTTTAAAGCACTATATACTACAAGTATCACTGTCATCCTTACAGATGAACAGTGGAGCATTTTGGACAATCTATTAGAGTCTGTAATCATAAGAAGGTAAAGAACATAAGTGTATTTGTGGCTACAATAATATTTAAACTGACAACATCCCAGCTTGTAGTACATTCTCTTAGGTATTCTGCCATGCCAACAATTAAAGCTCTGAACTACAAGCCCCCATAGGCTATGAAATTGCCTCGTTTGTGCTTCTGTGGGGAGTAGATAAAGATGGCAGGCCCTTCTTCTTTTTGAGAAGCATCCTCCTGAGTTGCACCACAGACTGCGTGCACAAGTTTTAAAAAAACAGCTGATGGTGGGGAGGAGCAAAGTGGAAAAGTGACTTTTTGCAAGAACTAAAATGATTGCATCTATGGCTCTGCTCCATGAACTTCCCTGGATACTCAGTCCTAATAACCAGTCTGGGAAGGATTTCTTGTAAGCCACATTGTGTACTCAAGTACAGTATATATACAGAATATGTACAGAGCACACAAAAAAATGTCACTACTTTTCTTTTTAGAAACAAATAGGAGGAGTTGAGGGGGAAATAGTGATCTAGACTGCAATCCTAAAGACACTTTCCCGGGAGTAAGACCCATTGAACACTATGGGGCTTACTTCTGAGTAGACATGGTTAAGATTGTGCTGTTAGGCTTATGTTAGAAGATGTATCATACTGACATACATGCAAATCACTGAAGTAAAATGTAACATACAGAGAGAACAGAAGAATGAACAAAGTAGAAGCAGACAGTTTCAAGATTCTTCTTATGTGGTTCGAGGATTGGTTCAAATTTTACATGAGTCTATGGTTTGGCACAACAAAAATGCAATGGGCTTTGGCCTGAGTCATTGCACTTCCCTCTACCCTCATCCACAGCAATTTCTTCCTTTCCTGATTAAGTAGAAAGAGATGAAGCGTTTGCCAGCTGGCAGACTGATTTGTGCTTGCCCTGCAAGCTAGGACTGGAAGTGGTATACATTACGGTTTGCCTCAACCAACAAACAGAAGACCATTGCAGTGCTTGAGGAGGCAGAAAAAAGTGACTGCAGACTTGTTGGGGATTTTGGCACAATACTGAGTGGCCACCAAATTCTTTCGCTTTGAGTGATGTCCAACCACTGCAAGCATCACGTCACCACAATTATTTTTGGGTTAGGAGGTGGCATTTGTACTCACAGTGGACAATCTGCTTATTCAGGGCAGTGACCAAGGATAGATGGTCATTGTTGACTTTTTGCAACCTTTTCATTTGTCCCTCCAAGTACAGCCTTCAAAAAATATCTGAGGCACACATGATGCTCTATATGATTACATTCAACAATATTTACATCTATCCGCATGCACAATCAACACAGAAAACATGGCAGAAAGGATATCACTCTCCTGCTTCATGCCATTTAACTGGCCACCCATATCTATCTATTAGTAAGCTCAGCCCTCACACTTTGCATTACTATTAAAATGCAAAGTGTGCATTTTTATTATTGCACACTATTACTATGACTTTTGATGGTTATTTTATTCTTGCGTCTGCTGTATCTGCAATCTGGACTCATAATTCCACAAGAGAGCTAAATACACTTAAACCCATTGATCACAGCCCAGTTTTGCAGCCCAGCACTTGGCAAGAACTATCAGAACTGATAAATTTTTGAGGGAAAGAACAGTTCTTATAGTACTAAACCCTAATATTATGTATCCTAAGAATAAAAATATCCTTGTCTAATTTTACTAACATGCAATTCAATGTTCAACAGTGGCTTTTGTCCCATGATAAATTGCTTTTGTACCATCATATGCACTGGGACCATTATCCACCAGGCAAATATAGTTTAAGGCTGTAACTCCATGCATGTGCACATACTTGAGAAAAGATCCCATTGAATTTGGTAGTGTTATTTATGAATAAATATACACAGGACTAGGCCAAAAGATCATGGTTTTTAAAACTGAAACTTCAGTGATCCACACATGAGCCAGTATTACACATTCTTTGATTTTCCCTGATATCCATTATTTTAATATACAGACTACCATGTGTGTCCTATCAGAGTGCATGTAGGATCGAGTCTTTTAGACTCACTGCGGTTACTGCATTATTTACTACATAACTCCCAGAAATATATTTTAACTGTCCTGCTAATGTTGTGCTGTTCAATGTTTAGTAAAACACTGGGCTCATTAAAGACAAAAGATTGCAACATAATCCTGCAAGAAGCTAATAAACTGCTGCAAGTACCTTGTATGTCCAAGAACAGCTGAGTATTAATACTACCAGATATTCTGCTGGCAGCAATAACCCTGTCTAACCTCCAGACTGAATATCTGCAGTACGTGTTTCATACAAATGACAGTGGGCAGATATGACAACCTGTAATTCATTTCATTAGGACTCAAAGCTAATTGGCACTGGGTGGCTGTAACTATGTCTGATCACTGTGAGGACCTTCACATACACTGAAGTCATACACACTTCCTTTATATATGTAATGGAAAACATGCCACATGCAGTGAGGAATTCCTATGCAAGACCAGAACATTCCCTGTTCATAGAAGAAAAGGAGTCACCCCATGCATGGAGTACTATGGATCATGCTGTGTTTTTCAACTAAAACTCTCTGAGCTGTTCTTTTTGGCAGACAAGAAGTTAACGCTGCCAAAACCATTGCAAGATCTGTCTCATCTTTTCCTTCCAAGAATAACATCTTGAAAGATTGATGACTACTTGTGCTTGCGCACAATGATTCTTTGTGCAAAACAAATATTTTTAATGTAAGCTCTAATTATTCATGAGTTTTAAAAAAGTGTCAAAGTATCACAATTTTAAAAAGTCACATAGGACATATTAAGTGCAAATACTAGCTTAGTATCTTGTCCTATAGTTACCAAAGAAGTTTTCATCTACTCAGGCTGCAATCCTAACTCCAAGTTAGGCCCCGGCACAAGTCCTGTGCTGTGCTGGGGGTTTCACAAAAGTGCTGTAAGACACTGAGAAGGTTAGGTCAGTGCACAGACATGGGCTTGCTTCACTACAGGAACGGTAAGACGGATGTTGTCCCAGCCTAGGTTAGGATTGGACTCTAACCCTACAATCCAGAGTAACTATGGGAGCACGTAAGAGACATTATGTGCACCCGTAGTTACTGCAAACATAGTGAAAACCTATGGGAAATTCATACTGCAATCCAGAGTAAATTATTCTTACACTGGAGCAAGGACTCCCCAAAGTTACTCTGGATTGCGCCCTTAGTCTCGTATATTCCATTATGTGCCTGTTCCCTACAAAAGAAAACACAAAGTAATGCATACTGCTGCCATCTTAGTTAAATTTATTTTTGGTTACCTTTTACTTTTCTTGTACTTAAGAAATCATGTTTGGAAATACACTGAAAAAGCAAAGAAAAAAATAGGACCTCAAAACTGCAATCCTATCATGTTTTCCTGGGAGTAACATTCATTCTGAGTAGACGTACTAGGATTGCACTGTAGATGACTATCTAAGAAGCAACAAAGGCTTCAATTAATTGCTGGGAATAGGCCCCATTGAATACAAAGGGGCTTACTTCTGAGTAAACATGCATAAGATTGGGCATAAGGTTCCAATCCTATACACACTTGCCAAGAAAGGCTAAAATCCAGAGTAACTATGAGACCTTTTACACTGATGTAGTTACCGTGCCACCTATGGGAAACCTATGGGAAATGCATACAGCAATCCAGAGTAAGTGCCTCTTAAGTCTTCCTGTAGTTACTCTGAATTGTAGGGTTAGTCTCAGTGAAGTAAATGGAACTTGATTCTATGTAGATATGAATAGGCTTGCACTATAAGATCATTAATTGCCATTTGCCTCTTTTTGAAATGCATTATATGTTAAGAAATGCAAGTGCTATAAAATGAACTACACAAATGTTTGTTGCTTGATCTCAATTCTGATGATGTCCTGTCTCACACAGGACATACCTTGCAAGTAAAGATTGGAACTCCTCTCTTTTTTTTTTGCACAGGTGCCTGAATTTGCACCTTAAGTGTACTAATTCAACACTTAAGTAAAAAGAAAAATTGGTTTCTGTACATTTTTCTCCTATGTGTCCAACTTTGCAAAAATTTCTAGTGCATTTTTCCTATTGCAGTGTCTTCAGTGCTCTGTGACCTCCTATTATTTTTTAAATAGCTGTCTGCTATATATTTATAATAACAGTCTGATATAATAGCCATCCTATGAGGTGCAGAATTTCAGAGTCATGATTTCTGAGAAAGTGCACCTCTGATTGTTTTGTCAATATCACACTAGCTACTGAAATGATAGAATTCCAAGATATATTTCGGTTATCATCAAAACACTGTATATAAATGGTTACTGAAAGAGGTAAGGTATTCCTTAATGCCAACTTCAGAAACATCATAGCCATATGAGTAGATCTCACTTATGCCGGAATTTGTGGAGTTTTTTTTTGCATACAAATTGCTAAGTTCTTAATTGTAAACAGTTTGTAAATTATCACTGATGAATGCAAAATGTTTCCTAAGCCATTGAAAAACACTTGGGTGTCTCTTAGTGCCCACCTACTGCATGATTATAAGTTTGAAAGTAAGCATATTGAAGAAATGTCACAATCTTGAAAAAAAATGCCTATCTTCTGTAAGCCATCAACATAATTCATTTCAGTAAACATTTTTATGAGATATAGTGATCATAAGGGAGCATTCACACTCTCCCCCCGCCCCTCTCCATTTCACTTCTTTGTATTTACTGTAAGTATCACTTTACCCCTGTCATGCCAGTACAAAACTGTTTACTACTTTTTTCTGAAGCAGTCACATGCATTGAAGTTAAGGTCACAAGTCAGTGCACTCTGCATCTCCAAGTAAAGCCACTGGAGTGGCCCTACTTGGAATTCTATCTTGCTGAATGGTAACTTGGCTGGTGCATGAAATGACAGATCTTGGGCAGGAATAAGGTACCCCCAAACCTAAGGCTCTTCTTCGTCATCTATTACTGTTGCTGATGGTGGTGGTTTCACTATCAGCTGACAGACAGGCTCTTCTGCCTGACGTTCTGCTGCCTCTCCTTCATCTTCCTCTGTGTCCTCTCGCTCGTTTTCTGCATCTTGAGAAGGAGACTGGTTTTTGCTGTCGTGGCCGGTGTGGCCACTTGCACTTCCAAGGCGACTTGATGCAACAACAGCTTTCACTGCAGCCTGATAAGTCACATAAATACATACACAGAAAGGAGTGGTTAGATTTTTAGACGGCAACATCCATGGTGTATAATGTCCTTATAGTTTGCAGTTATGTTTTGTGACATTTAGGGCAAAATCCAGAGCAGTTACGGGTCCACACAGTTACGTCATCCTCTAGTGTTATCTTATTGAAAGTCACCTTAACTGCTCTGGAGCAAAGGGCTTAATTTGACTTTAGGATATGGGCCATACTCTATAACATTTGACATCTGTCCCCAGTGTATATTAGTAACCGGCTGGTGGATTCTACTACCTCAAACTACCTCTGTTTCTCATGATCTGGTTTCTGTGCCTCTGTTAGTTGAGTCCAGAACTGCAACAGTTCCCCCTTTTTAGTCACATACCCTCCAATCCAGAGTAACTATGAGAGCATGTAAGAGACATTACGTGTACCTGTAGTTGCGGCACCACCTAGTGAAAACTTATAGGAAGTTCTTATTGCAATCCAGAGTAAATTGTTCTTACACTGGAGCAAGGACTCCCCATAGTTATTCTGGATTGTGCCCATATTCTAACTATTGTCCACTGACACAACTAGGTTTTTTTTTAATAGGCATTGCTGCTGAGCAAAATGTCTCCTATCTGTCTGCACACCTAATTCCTGGTTAGGGCAGAACAAGTCCTGTGCTGGTCTGGTGGTGTTGCAAAACACTGCACCACTCCGGGGGTTAGGACAGTGAATAGACATGTGCCAGCCTCCCCATACCACCTTGGAAATGGTGAGGCGGGTGTGTTGTACTGGCCTAAATTGGTTAGTATTGTTTCTTATATTTGCATGCACAACTTTACATTTGACCTTACTGAATTTCCCCATTATCAAGACTGAAAGGATTGTTTTAAATCCTGATTGTGTCTTACCACTTGTTTCTAGCTGCTTGTCCCACTCTGTGACTTCTGAAAATTTAATAAGCAAGCTTTCTACCCTCTCATTCAGGTCATTTATAAAATGTTGAACAGTACAGAATCCAAGATGGAGCCCTGTGGCACACACTTGGTAGCCCTTTCCAGGAAGATATGAAGCCACTTACTAGCAGTCATTCTGAATTATCATTCAGCCAGCTTTGAACCCACTTATCAGTAGTTCCATCTAACATATATTTTTCAACTTTATCCTCAAGGACATCATGGGAAACGACTGAGGAAACGGCTGAAAGCACAGTACATCTGTAGCATTCCCATGTTCTAGAATCTAGATTAACCCAGTAACTTTAATATGTTGAAAGCGATTTGTCTGGCATGACTGTTTTTGCTTTGTAGACATACATGGCAAGTGTAATGTACAAGCTCTACCCTGCTCAATCCAATCAGGAAGAAAAGAAGAAGGGCCTGATTGCAGCTGATGTCTCTGTGAGGCTTTTTTTGCAAACGTACCTTAAGTTTACGCCGAGCATTGAATTCCTGGAGTTTCTTTTGGGCTGTATCCATATGAGCAAAATTGGCTGCCTTCCCTGTGACCCATGGATGCTGCAAGGCTTGAAATGTGGTGAAGCGTTTCTTGGGGTCAAGTACAATGAGCTTCTTCACCTGCATAACAAAATAAAAGTGTATGGCTGCAATCCTAAGCTCCACCTAGGCCAGCCTAAGACCTGGCATAAGTCTTGTGCAGACTTGTGAGTGTCACAAAAGTGCCATAAGACACTTTTGCCCCATTTTTTGCCAGCATATGCCAACATCATAGGAAAATAGATGAGTTAGGCTGGCCTAAATTTCTCAGGATTGTGCCCTAAGAAGAGCTTGTTCCTTATTCACAGGCTTCAATCCATGCTCATAGCGAGCTGTCCATGACTATACATATGTTTCTGGTTTGCTCAATGGATGCATGGAACTGTCAGCACTATTCTAAGGTGGTTGAAACCTGAATTTGACTTCCAGTCAAAATTTGCTTCCCACTTTTGCTATTTTGACATGCTAAGAATAAGATACAGAAAAATATTTTGAATTTTTAAGCACCATGCGAGGAGACTGAAGCCCTATTTTACACATTACAGGACCATCTCACTGGATCATTATTTATAAGTCACAGGGAATAAAAACTTTGTAACAATAACTTTGTGGAGGGAACTGAATTGTACAGATAACGTTTATTAAGGACTATCGATGCGCATGTACATCTCAACAGATCAGTATCTTCTAGGCCCATTTTATGTAATTTAATAATAAAATGACACAATGTGAGTGGGTGGTAATCTAGTTCTGGTGGCCTAAAAAATAGATCACAGGCTATGCCAATTAATTTTCTCTCCTCTACTGACAATGTGCCTGGTACATGCTAAAGATGTATTTGGATGCTATTCACATTTATAAAGTATATTCTACAATTTCCCAATAAATATACATAAAATAGATACCACACTTGTGATGAAATGCTGATTATTCTGAAATTAACTGTGATACTGGCTGAACATACCAAATCCTTGGCATTTAGAGACACGTCATCCCACCAGGGGGAAACAAAATCATATTCGCAGTTCAGAATCCTCTTGAACATGTACTGGTCTCCTCTTTCATCATAGAATGGTTCAAAACCACAGAGTCTTAAGGGAAATTAAAACATGTGTTAAACAATAAGGTAGATAGCTAATGAAAGTTTATGCCAAAATAAATGTGTTTGCCTTTAAGGTCCCACTCACTACCCACTCACTGCTACTTATTAGGAGTAGCATTCATACCATTCAGAATGCAGGGGCAGTGATCATGTGTTGTGTCCCCATCATAAACTTCCCCATATATATAGAAATATATAGTCTGCATATATATGAATATATATGAATATAGGGTGGCCTGACACGCTGCAGTCCATGGGGTCACAAAGAATCAGACATAACTGAACGACTAAGCAAGAACAATAGTCCCAAGACTTGCACCGGATGCAAGTAAGCCTTAGTAAGGCTAAGTAAGACTTCCTGTTTCAGCACAAGTTAAGATGGTGCTGCAAATCTATATTTCTTTTTTTTGCAAATTTTGAAATTGAAAAAAATTAGAACACACAATATTGTGAGACCTGAAAATATCTCATGTTGAACTGTAGGTGGAAGCAAAGTAACATCAGATGTGTTCTGTGGCCTGCACTGTGGGGAATATGGTAGATACAAAGAGTGCCATCTGTTGGTTTGTATGGAAATAGAAGGTGTATAGGTTTAAATGACAGAGTGCAGTGGCTTTGTGGCTCATTGGTTTTGTTCCAATTTCCGCTGTTTAATACCCTATTATCTTGTAGAGCATATATTTTAAAACAATAAAAGTCCATTAAAAGTTCATTTGGATAGGGAAGTCTAAAATTGGAAATTTTCATCTTCCAGGTTTTTGATCCTGAATTGAATGACATATCAGTGTGGGAAAATAGAAGGGCAACAGAAAGGATCAGATTTACTTGTACTCTGGAAGAATATATAAAGCCTAAGGAAAAATGAATCACAGTATCCCAGCATGTACAGATTTTTTTTCCCCTGAACACTGTGGAAGGCTTCAGAGGTAACTGTAAACAGAGCCTCAGGTTAAAAGTTGAAACTGTTGGAGACTATGAGAAACTGTTGGAATCTATGAGAAAACAGATATGTTTCATGGATTTACTGCAGAGAGGGAAGTTGGTGTTGGCTGGCTGGTTGTTGCTGCGATTTGAGACAGTGCTGCCAGGATGTAGAGGCAAAGATCAGGAGAGGAACTTCTGACTGATAATCTGGTAGGGACTGATATCCCCGAAGTCCTTACCCCTATCTCACTATAGCAGAGCAACCTGGAAGAGTCAACTCACAAGAGGAGCAGAAGGATGAAAGCAACCCAGGTAGGAAGGGCAACTCCTTCCCCTGTTTCTGTTCATCATATGTAGGATTAAAATTCAAGTACCCCAGTATGGGTGCAATCCAGAGTAGCTACGGGGAGTCCTTGCTCTGACGTAAGAACAATTTACTCTGGATTGCAATATGAATTTCCCATAGGTTTTCACTAGGTGTTGCCATAACTATGCTGACATAAATGTCTCTTACGTGCTCCCGTAGTTACTCTGGATTGTAGGGCTAGTTACTCTGGATTGTAGTGTTACATGATGAGGATTTGCAGCTTCTCCTAAAGGAAGACCTGCTATTAAGGATGAAGAAACAGAGATGACACACATAAATTGCAGGTGATGCTTGTATTCTGTTCCTTACTAAGGCTGGCCTGTCCCATTAGACCAACTGAAGTGGTTGCTTCAGGCGGAAGTTTAGATGTGACTGTGCACGTCACTCAGTGCATCACCCCTGGGATGCGCAAACTCCTTTCCAGGACTGTGAAGATGCCAAAGTTGGCACCTGTGTAGTCGTTCTGAAGCCAACCGGCTGCTGCTCCACCTACTGAGCCAGGCCGAATGGCCACGCAGAGGAATTCACTGCACATGTCCAAGCCTTTGGACATGCACAGTGTGTCTCTGTGCACTGCACCTCAGCCGGCCATTCTGGCCAGTTCCAAGGCACAGCAGCAGCTTTTGGCTGCTGCTCCGCCTTGGAGCAGGCCTGAATGGGTGTGCTGAGGCCCAGGGCCGGCCAAAGGAGTTTCAAACTCCTCCAGTGCATCACCCGGTGTGGTCTGCACCAGCTGCACCAGTCTGGTGACACTGGTTGGTGGGAGGGTGCCCATATCTGCCTACTTGCATTCACAGCTTTTCTTCTCATTTTCTGGATCCGAAAATGAAGGGGACATAGAGGGGACATAGAGACAGGGGAAATGTCAAGTGTTACAGCAGGACACTGGAGATTGTGAGAAGCAGAGGTTATCATTAGGTAAAAAGGTATAGCATCTGGCATCTCAAGACCTCAGACATTAAGAGGTCTTCGGCCAGCCCTGCTCACCACGTATGACAGATATAATCCTGCTATGCATGATTAAGAACCATTGTTTTAATGGGAGTTTGATATATAAGTACTGGATTGCAGCCAAAATTTCCCTGCTCATTTGTGTTATATTCCAAAGTGTGTTGGAAGTTAAAGGCCATTAGATTTTTTAAAATATCTCACAGAGATGCAAAATATTTCTCCAAAATATTCAATCAGGATTGACATTATTAAAAGCAAGTAAGGACAGTTATCCTTGCAATTTCTAATACTTATAGACTGCATCTTAATTCCAGCATTGTTATTGCTCAAGGAAAGAAAAGATGCCACCACAGGTTAACGGAAAGAAGAGCTGGATTTGGATATAGGAATCAAAATTGCCATTTCAGCTCCCTCATGAACCTCACATCTGGAACAGCTGTTCTCTTCAAGGAAATATCAGTACCAACTGATGGCTACAAATGATGGATAATATATAACTATAAAAAAGCTTTTCAATTGGCAATTCATACTTTTAAATGATGATCTGAATCATCAGTGGAACTTAGAACTGGTGCCTAGAAAATGAACTGTTTGAAAAATTACTTTCTGTTCCATGGACTAATGCTGTCTCTACTCACAAGATGTAGGTGATTATTCCCAAGGACCACATGTCGACTTCTGGTCCATAAGCACATCCGCGAAGAATTTCTGGTGCTGCAGGAAACAAAAGTCTTGTCAATAAAACATATCAGCTGCAGGAGTAAAACTTGAAAGCTACAGGAGTGAAGTCTAACTCAGTAGTTCCTAAACTGGTGAGTGACAAGTCACCAGGATAACTGGAAGCAAGATTGCCACAACAATCATGGCACTAAGGGCGCAATCCAGAGTGACTATGGGGAGTCCTTGTAAGAACGATTTACTCTGGATTGCAACATGAATTTCCCATAGGTTTTCACTAGGTGGTGCTGTAACTACGGGTGCATGTAAAGTCTCTTACGTGCTCCCATAGTTACTCTGGATTGTAGGGTATGGTAAGGAAGGAGCTTCTAAAAGTAGGGACTTCTTACCTTCTCCTGGGGTGGAGTGTGGGGAGCCCACAGACACCTCCATAGGGCTCCCCAAGCCTCAGTATATCTAAAAATAGTTATTGTGACCCACTTCCAAACTACCTGATTCATTAGTTACCACAGCAAA
Organism: Cryptoblepharus egeriae; assembly: GCA_030015325.1. Classification (NCBI taxonomy): domain Eukaryota; kingdom Metazoa; phylum Chordata; class Lepidosauria; order Squamata; family Scincidae; genus Cryptoblepharus; species Cryptoblepharus egeriae. The sequence continues at coordinate 189,926,319 of JAREYC010000002.1, forward strand.
TAATTTCTTTTGTATAATGCATAAGAAAAAAAAATTCACTGAGATTCTGGGAACCAGACCTTGTGAATGGGGAGGTTCAACTTATACAGTGGTGCCTCACACAACAAGCTTAATTCATTCCGGAAGCATGCTAGTTATGTGAAACACTCTTTATGTGAAGTGGATTTTCCCATAGGAAATAATGGAAATTCAGACAATTTGTTCCACAACCCAAAAAAATATTCATATAAAAATATTAACTGGATGTAAAAATGATGACAAAACACTAGAACTGAATTCAAAACATGCATGAGCCTATGAAGTCTACTTAGGCTGCAATCCTAAAAACACTTTCCTGGGAATAAGATCCATTTAACACAATGGGGCTTATTTCTGGGTAGACATGGTTAGGAGGCTACAAACAAAGACACTTTCCTGGGAGTAAGCCCCATTTAACACAATGGGGCTTACTTCTGGGTAGTCATGGTTAGGAGGCTGCAATCAAAGACACTTTCTTCTGCAATCCAAGGCACTTTCAAAGTGTCTCCCCACTTTCTCCTTCTCTCCATCCTGAGCCTCTCTCTCCCCTGCTCCCTTCTGGCTAGCCCTGAGCTGCTTCCCTCTTCTCCACTGCTCTTCTCTCCCTCTGCCCAGTGGACACCCGGCCACAGGAGGAACAACACAAAAGTGTTGCTTTCGCTATGGGCAGGCGCTCTAGGCAGCCCTGATGCTTTTTTAAAAGGGCTGCTGCAGTCCAGTGTGTCTACCCCAACTGCCAACGAGTGTGCTTGTGAAGTGAAGCAACACTTGTTATGTGAGGCAGACTCCTAGAGAAATTTTTGCTTTGTTATGTGGATCACTTGTTAAGTGAGGCACTTGTTATGTGAGGTACCACTGTATATTAAACATGTTCTCAAATATTCTGAAGAATTTGCTATAGAAAAAGGATATTGGAAGGACACTCACACACAGTAGTTTAAAGCTGAAATCATTACGAACTACTTACTATCTGTTTACTCTTTCAGTAGCTATTTGCCAATTCATTTCAAGTTAGGCATTGAGGAAACAGTGAAAACCTTCTGCAAAAGCCAAAGAAACAAGCCGTAGCCCTCTGCATACTGAGAATGAATGGGAAGGAAGGAATTTATTCTCACTAATAAATCCTATTTCAGAGAATAAACAGATGTGACAAGTGCTTCTCTCTTGCTCGAGTACTGAACTGAAGACTGCAAACATATCCTGCCTCTCTCAAGTGTCCTCTGCACATTCCTAGGTCCCTTCCTTTATGCTGACCCTTCTCCACTTCTCACTGTTTTCCCTTCTGCCACTCTCCTAAGCTTGCCAGAAGATACACAAAATACTCCCAAGATTTCGGAGCTGTCACATGGAAAAGCCCAACTCCCCCAAAATGTGGGAGAATCTTGTGCTGGGTCAAGACCAAATGCCACTTCCAAAATGGCCTATGAATAATCTTTGCAGCTCATCTGCCTAACAAAAAGCTGGAGAAACAGGAGAGGTTGAACTATTTTTTTCTCTGTCTGTGATTTAATTTTTTTCTTTTTAAATGGCCTTTCAGGTATAAAAAAAAAGTTTTGTATTGTCTGCATATCTTGATCGGTGAGTACATTATCTGAAGTGTCAGGCTTTTTGCCTCATTCATTATGCACCCCAAAATTATCATCTATTATCATCATTTTGTGGTTGCCTATTTTGTCACCCTAAGGCAATGCATAACAATTTCAAGAGCTTAATTATTCATGACCATAATTTCTCAGTGCCATTGATTGTCTCACATCTCACTTTCAGGTTTGGTATTGTTGTTCTTGTTTTTTTGTCTGGGCAACAGGCATTTTTGGCACTGTTTAATTTTCAAGTTCTGTGCCTTTTCTTTCTTTGAGTCTGAGCTGCCTCTGTTATTAAAAGCCTGAAGATGGTAGGATGTTAGAACACAAAGACTTCTTTCTTTTGGTCAAAGTTCCATTTAAGTACAATGTGAACACCTGCTGAATATTTTAAAAATTCAACATTAAAAATATTTTTTGTCGGTCGTAAAAATGCATTAGGTAGAGGAAAATATCTAATACCATATACAAATACATGTACTTTAGTGTCAAACCAACTTTTTCATGTAAAACTACATATTATTTTGATGAACTTGGACATAGAATGAAACTATGGAGGCTACTTGGACAAGTAGCTGAAATTACTGAAAAGCATAATCCTAGCCATGTCTACTGAAAAGTAAGCCGCATTGTGTCTTACTCCCAGGAAAGTGTCTTTAGCCAGAGTTTACAGTTCACGTCTGGTTTGGACATAGTCCAGATTAAGAGGCTTCCTTTGCAGACATAAATATATTACTGAAGTTACTAATAAGCATTACCTATTTATTTAGTGTATGACAAATACATGGACATATAGTAAATCACATGTTAATGTCCAGTCCACCCAGCCATTCAAGGGCAGAGAGTGATTTATATTGAAAAAAATCAGACAGTGACCTGTGTAAGCTCTTGATGGACACTCAAACACAATGTGATGAATATTTTGTCAAGGAGCACCACAGTCACACTGAGGGGGAAAAACAAGACCCCACTTAACAGTGAGTCTTGGCAGACACTGTATTGGGTACAGATCTTATTCAGAGTTGACCAATGCTGGTGAGATAGGTCAAAACCTGGCACCTTTTGTGTAGGATCATCTATGATAACTTCCTGTGTCAGGGTGTTCAGCAGCCCATGTAGCTTTCCATTGTGTGTTGATGTTGTTAGGCAGCTGTTGTGCGAGTGTCAGAAAGGGCTTCTTGGATTTAAGGCTGCCAATTGATAGATAAGAAAGATCAGCATGCACAGGCAGAACAGGGTTGCTTATAATTTTGTTGTATTCTTTCACTGAGGCATCTTGCTTTCAAAAAACTGGTAGTCTATGTGGCTCAAAACAGGGAGCCAGCAAGTAGGAGTAGATTTTATACAACTGCTTATGATCCTCATGGTTTTGTTTGGCATCACTCTTACTAGTATGGGAGCTTTTAAGCCATACAGGGGCATAGATATGCTGCTAATTCGTCTCCTTATGCATACTGGATAGTATGTAAGTGTGAAATAAATGACTAGCAACAATTGGCAGCCAGACTACATTCAAGAATTGGCAGTCGGCGACAGCTGGCAGCCAGACATCATTATAGAACCCCTGCCCAGCACCAGTTTTACTGTCCTCCCATTGTGTCTCCTGTTGCAATTGCACCTTCATCACCATATTTCTCTCTTTTACTGTCATCATCATCATCCCCTGGCTATCACCCTCCTCATTCCTTCATCCTTCTCCTTCTTCTATTGCTTCCACTTCTGTACATACTCTTTCTGGAGAAGCAGGAGGAAATGGAGCAACTTACGAGGATCAGAATGAAAGGTGAAGTAGCTACAATACTTGAGCAGTGACTGGCAGGAGGTGACCGACAAATGGAGGGCACCTTCCTACAACCAACATGTGGCTTCCCTATTGCTTGAAGTGACAGGTTCACCTTATAAGTGGGTCTGGCCCGATTGTATCAAAATCAAGTTACTGATGTCTAAGTTCTATTGAAATGAAAGATACTAGTTTGGACTAATTTAAGGAGCCACTCATTTCAATGGGACTTAATCATGACTAGCTTACTTTGGCTTCAATCCTTGGAGTCTTTTCTTTGAAAGGATGAAATGGGACAAGGTATGAAAGTGCTTAGGATGAAGACAAATTGCAAGGATATTTTTATTTCATCTTCTTATTTTAGCATATGAATTCCACTCCAATCTAGTCTGTACATATACAGTGCAATCCTAAGCATGTCTACACAAAAGAAAGCCCCATTATGTTCAATAGTTCTTACACCCAGGAAAGAGTGGTTAGGATTGCAGCCATAGGTTTATGTTGGTGGATAAGCAATCTGGAACTGATCTATGTACGATAAAGAGTTGTAGGAGGAATTGTTTATTTACTGAAAGAGTGTGTTCACGTTCTTACACTGGTTGCACTGACAACCACTAACCAGATGTTTTTCTCACTGTCACAACCAATTACATGACACAGGACACTGTTTCCAGGCAAGCTCTTTCCCCTCCAGTGAGTACTATATAGTCTTCCTACCAAATAGGCAAACTCCCTTTCCCTAATCAGGTGGCCTACACTACACTGCACTGGAGGGAAAGTTCTGTTTTGTTTGAGAATCTCAGAACTAAGGCCAGGATCACCTTCATGTGAACTGCATTTATTTATTTATTTTATTATTGTGGATCTAACAGTATTATTTTTCAAGTTGTGCCGCTTTGCACCCTTCTGCCCAGTGATGGGTTGCATCAATGATGGCTGCTGCTGAGGAAAGCTCCTTTGCTCTCACCTCCAGTGAAATTTCTGAGCCTCACAGAGGCAAGACTCAAATAAGCCTCCAAAAGCAAGGGGAGAATTACATCAAGCCTTGCCTGATAACAGTGCTGGTCTGCATCTCTGTCATTGAGTGGCACATGACTTTATGTAGAAGACTGCCAAAACCAGACACTCTAAAGCCGTAAAATAACTAAATACTAGAAAAAAGACACATAGTACATTTTAAGTAATGAAGCAACATACCACAGTATCCTGGAGTCCCACATACTGTTTTCATGGTAACTTGATCGGCAACTATCTTGGAAAGTCCAAAATCAGCTGTTACATACAAATCAGAAGTATTTATTGTTATTTTATTTATATGACAATCTGCAGAAAAATATGAACAAAGTACTGTATTTCCTGGACCATGAGATGCACCGGACTATGAGGCGCACCTTGTTTTAAAGGTGCATCTTATGGTCCGGTGCGGCTGGGCCTCAGCACCGCCTCCTCCAGCGCACCCAAGCCTCTCCGACCGCCCTCCCTTTCAGGGCAGCAAATCCCCTGAGGGCTTGGCCGCTTTGAAGGGGGCAGCACTGAGGGGGCACTTGGCCCTGAGCACTTGGCCCTGAGGGGGCTGGCTGCTCTGGGAGGGAACAGCGCTGGGGGACCAGCGCTGCCTTCTTCAGAGCTTCGCTCTGAAGGAGGCAGCACCGGTCTGCCCTCCCTCTCAGAGCGGCCAATCCCCTGAGGGGGCTGGCCACTCCGAGAGGGAGAGCAGAGCCCCCTTCAAAGAATCCAAGCCTCTCAGAGGTTTGGACACTCTGACGGAGGTTCTGCCCTAGCCGTGTGAGGCTTGGGAGGGTCTCATGGGACCTCTCCCAGTCTCGCGAGGCCAGGACAGAACATCCTCAGAGCATCCAAGCCTCTCAGAGGTTTGGACGTGTGGGGGGGGGGGGGGGCATATACCGGCTTATGAGATGCAGGGCTTTTTTACTTCCTTCTGGGAGTAAAAAAAGTGCATCTCATAAACAGGAAAATATGGTATTTTATTTTATACCTTGGAAAATTTATACCAAACTATTACTAATAAATTAGGATATAGAGCTATGAATTAATGAATGCACACAAAAGGTATGTTTACTTCAGCTTAATGTTGTCATTCCCAGGCAGAAAAATGACAGTTCTATCTTTGGCCAGTCTGTGTAATACCTGTGCAGTTTTTACTGCACCACATGAGTTAGCTGGGAGATGCAAATAAATAAAAAATTTACTCACCTCTTGTGCTACTCTTCGGTCCTTCATGGGCCTAATCAGGACTATGGGGCGCAATCCAAAGTAACTACGGGAGCCCGTAAGAGACTTTATGTGTACCCATAGTTGCTGCACTACTTAGTGAAAACCTATGGGAAATTCATATTGCAATCCAGAGCAAATTGTTCTTACACCGGAACAAGGACTCCACATAGTTACTCTGGATTGCGCCCTATGTCAGCTATTTTTTAGTGAAATAAGGGCACTATCCTAACTAATTTAGGCTAGCCTAACTCATCTGGCATCTCTTCCCGTCATAGTGTGGGGAGGTCGGTGTATGCCTATGTACTGTATGTACATAGCAGTTTACTCCAGGAGTGGGGCAGAAGTGCCTTACAGCACCTTTGTGACACCCCCAGTCAGCATACAACTTATGCCAGCACACAATTTAAGCCTAACTGGAGCTTAGGATTGCAACTTAAATCACTTAGGTCGAAGGGGGCATGCTGGGTCCGGAATAGGGTTCTGGATCTTGCAGCTGCAGCCAAAGATCTTCCCTGGCTGACCCACTGCCCAGCACACATAAGCCTCACTGCCATTTTGGCAGCCAAAATTGTTATTTGCCACTACTAACACAGACACTACAGGCACTGGCACTGTTGGCAGCAAGCTACTCACCGGGCTGACAGGAAACGCAGGACTGGGCTGTCAAGATAGCATAACTTCATCTTATTATTTCTAAAATGCATACTATCACTCAAAATAATGTGTTACAGATACTTATATAAGGATCAGAATTATTGTAATCCAAAGAATTCTGTAGTGCACAGCTAGATCAAGGAAATAGAGTTTGCTTCATTTGCTTCTTGGGGAACACTTTGTGCAGAATAAATGAAAGAATGGGATGAACATTTTTTTAGCATCAAAATGAATGGGGAAGCTGCATAAAGCTGCAACATGCAAACGAAAACTATAACAGAACTAGTTTACCTATTTTTAATGGTGCATCTGGAGCTGGTGTTGCATATAATAGATTTTCTGGTTTTAAATCACGGTGGACAATTCCATTGGCATGGAGATACTAAAAGGAAAAATGCAATTTTTAGAGTTATATTTGAACCTTCCAATATATTGAATTATATCCAATACAAGACAATTCCTTAAATTCATAGGAATTCCTTCTATGCAAATTAAGCAAGACTGGTATAAGCTTTTTCGCCTGGTATAAGCTTTTTCCAGAAATTTTCTATGGTTCTTTACAAGTTTATATACTACAGCTTCTATAGAACATAGAACATTTATTCACCTGGATTTTGTACTGTATCATAACCTTTAGTACATTGTTACTCTACAAATTTCTTCCATTAGCACTTCCTTCCAAAGGTTCACAGAGAAGCTTCTTGGTTCATTTGCTTCTTGGGGAATACTTCACAGAGAATCTTGTCCTTCCACTTGCTGTTCTTTGCAGTCTAGCTCATCAAGGTTCCTGTACTGCATACATGCAGGGGTAAAGGTTCTCCAGGTTGGGTACTCACTCATGAGGAGCCCCGTTGGGCAAGCCCAAACCAACCATACACTGATGGGCCCTCGGTATCCACTGATTTGGCTCACCAGGGTCAAGTTCTGAATGCCATGTACGAAAGAAAATGTGCCAAAAACTCATTTCCTGTGTTCATGCTATTAAACCACAATGGTTGCAAGCTTCTCTGGCTTGCTTTCAGCCAATAGAGAGGGTGAATAATGGAACCTAATCAAATAATTTCACTGCTTTATGCAACTCATCTAGTGGCTGAATGCGGAGTAGCGTCTATACCAACTCTGGAGTGACAATGAATGAGCAAGGATCTTGGAAGTGGTTAGGATGGAAACGTCCCACACTACAGTGACGTCTCACGTAAAGAATGCCTCACGTAAAGTATGTTTCACGTAACAAACAAAAATTTCTCTAGGATTCTGCTTCATGTAAAGGAACATGCTTCACGTAAAGAACACATTCGTTGGCAGTTGGGGCAAATGCGCTGGCCGACAGCCTATTTAAAAAGCGTCAGGGCTGACTAGCGCACCTGCCCATAGTGAAAGCAACACTTCCATGATATTCTTCCTGTGGCTGGGTGTCAACTGGGCAGAGGGAGAGAACAGCAGTGGAGAAGAGGGAAGCAGCTCAGGGCTAGCCAGAAGGGAGCAGGGGAGAGAGAGGCTCAGGAAGAAGAGAAGGAGAAAGTGGGGAGACACTTTGAAGATATCTTGGATTGCAGCCTCCTAACCATGTCTACCCAGAAGTTAGCCCCTCTGTGTTAAATGGGTCTTATTCCCAGGAAAGTGCCTTTAGGACTGCAGTCTAAGTAGACTTCATAAGATCATGCACATTGTATGCATGTTTTGAATTCAATCCCAGTGTTCTATCATCATTTTTACATCCAGTTAATATTTTTATATGAATATTTTGGGGGGTTCTGGAACCAATCGTCTGAGTTTCCATTATTTCCTATGGGAAAATCCGCTTCACGTAAAGAATGTTTCACGTAAAGAACATGCCTCCGGAAAGAATTAAATTTGTTATGTGAGGCGCAACTGTATATGGGAAATGCTTGACTCAAGTTGAGTTTACTGCCCTTGCGACAGGGTTGTTGCCAGGGGTATGTGGGCAGGAGCACTTCAAACAGTCCCCTTCTGTCCCAACCTATTTGTAACTAATGCAGGAATGTGTGGGACATACTGCAAGTGAGCCGAGACAGAAGCGGTAAGAGGGAGGAAGGTCATATGCAGCAGGCCTTCATCAGACTTGGAAGACTATGGTATCGTGCTTGGCACTGCATACGCTGCATGCGAAGCACGAAAGCCTGGGTTGGATTGTTATGGAGGATAGACTGTTACCCAAGCAGCAAATCCCCCCTCTCCACGCCACTGAATTAGTCCAATGGAAAGGCAGAGCCCATACGATTGGATCCAGTTGGCGTCGCAGAGCTGGGCTAAGGACAGGAGCTCACACTGTCTTGTGGGGCCGACCCGGGTCTCAAACCCTGACCTGCTGATTAACAGGCACAGTGTCTTAGCCACTTGCACCACCCACAGCCCTTGCAGCAGCTGAACGGTATAACAGGATGACACAATCCTTGGCAGCGCTACTCAAAAGTAGTCCCTCTTCTTGACTCACATCATGTGACTCAAATTCCCAATCTGGGCAGTGGGTCTTTAAAGTTATTTTTCCACTGATTTAGTATCCACTGATTTTTTTTTTAAATCCACTGGGGGTTTCAGAATGTGTCCTCAGGGGAGGCAGATGGCAGAAGAGAACTCAATGTAAAGCTTTGTTCTGGCTCAGCTCTACTTGACCCTCTCATTGCACACAATTATCCTTTGTTTGTAACTGGGATCATCTGCAGTGTAACGCAAATTCTGCGGCATGCTGGAACATATTTTAGGTACTGCCATTTTATGTGACAGATCAAATTTCAAGGACCAATGTTTCTATAATACATTGAAAAACTAAAATATTACTATACAGAAGAAATATCTAGACCACTACTGTTCTGTGCAAAAAATAAACAAACAATCAGATGGTCTCATTTCAGAAGCTGCAGATAATTTACAAACATTGTTTATTTAGGCCAGAGACAGAAACCCAATTACCTGTGAATAGATTCTGGTGATAAAAGGAAGTTTTGTCATTTAATGGTTTCAGGAATTGAGCCATAACATCAGCTGCGGATACTATATCAGATTAGTATAAAAGGGCTTTTAAGGAAGAGATTAAAACCTTGCCCTTATATATCAAAATAGCTTTTTACAACAATAAAATAACATTAATGCACATTAATATATACAGTACTTATCACTGATCTTGTAGTAAAAGGTCAGCTTTGCAGAAGCCTGTTTGTTCTAATCATGCTTTTAAACAATCCCTCCATAAACTGGGTATTCATGAATAAAAACACTTAAGTGCCCAGATCTTACTTGGCGCTACATGTGCCTGTATCTAAGTGCCATGTCCACTTCTCAAGATGGGTGGAGAATTGTGTGGGCATGTAAATTAATGTGCTATTTCCTTTCCTGATCCAACAATGACAGCTGCACCCATATTTGGCTAGAGAAAGAGGAAGAGCCCTATCCCGTCCAGCCTATCCAATCCTATTGTTAAGGGTGATGCAGCACCAATGGGTCTCCTCTATTTTCTGCCTACCCTTGAGCAAGCACTGAGTTGAAGAGGCCCATGTCAGGCTGCCTAGCCCACTGGGGAGGACAGGATACAGTAGAAGAGGCTGCTCCCTTTCTCTGCTTTGGTCCTGGGTTCAACCGCCTGTTCCCCATTTTCTTCCCCAGTGAAGTCACTAGGGTTCGCATCACATGGTGCAGGAGTCCAGCGCATCACCTCCATGCTGTGGGCAGGGCAACAACCTGGATGATGGATGTGTCATCACCCTACCTCTACTGACTTTTTGCCCCTATGTTTTGATAAAATAAAGATATTTCAAAGTGGTTTGTTTCATTTCATTCTGCTCTAAATGCTGCATCCAATGGTCTATGACACAATGGGATTATTCCTAAAACCATGATTTTAGCCATTTTGGTCACTAGTGGTGTCATCTTCCCCACAAGACTGCCACCTTTCTGGCACCTTACTGCAGTGGTTCTCAAACCTTTTAACTTGGGACCCACTTTTTAGAGAGATGATCTGTCTAGGACCCACCAAAACTGATGTCATGGCTGGAAGTGACATCAAGAAAATTAAAATAAATAACTTTAAATACATTGAAGTAAACCAAGAAAATAATCTCAACCTCCTCTCCTCAAAAAAAAAAAAAATCAGTAAGATTCTGGAGTCTTTGGATTCCTCTCAGTTCAGACTTTTTGGAAAACTATGGCACATTTGCCTACTCACGAGTAAAGCCACAATATAGGTCACTTTCACTTTCCATAGAGCTCAAAGAATATATATATTTTAATCATACCTTTTGATAGAAAAGTGCTATTTCAAAACAGATTTTACCTTTGGATTCTGCTTTAAATTCTGCAGTACGGTATATCATTGGTATATAACATGATGGGGTTTTCCTCACCATGACAAAGTTGCAATTTGTGGGTGTCAAAGCCCCCTAGTGTGCATCATCCACTCTGGCTGTGTCACCTGTTGCGGGCTACAAACCCAACTGGGTAAGGTCATGAAGTGAGGGTAAGGCGGTGCCACCACTGGGATTTTCAACAGTCTTCACCAGCAGAATGCTCATTCCGTTGGCAGTGAGGACCAGTAGTTACACCATAACTGTTACATCACATTATCTCTACGTACCTATTCTACTCTTTAAAAAACTGAATTTTGTTTATTCCATTGTTCTATGACTGCTGCCATTTTGTCTGTGGCTTTCTCACTAGGTAATATATATGAACTTTGAAAAATGGTGGCCATATCTATAAAAGGAAATCAGAATATTCAAACAATTTAGTTGGAAAATAAATTAATTTACCAGATTTGCACTCCAATCCCGATATATTTCTTGGAATTGAGCTGCAGAAATTCCAGTGGAAGTCACACCCAAGCAATATGGTAGAATTAGGATGTAAATTTAACACTTCTTAATTCCTGAAGCTAGAGGCACAGTCTCTCTATAACATATGTAACTCGTTTCTATAAAAAAAAATCTAAAATGACACTTGAATAAAATTGTATTTTCTGCTAGTGAATGCTAGGTGATATCTGAATGCCTCTGAACAATTCACATCACACCAAGTGTTAGCAAATTCGACAGCCTTATTAAAGTCCTTTTTTGGATGTCTAAATGCTACAAGGTTAGAATTCTAAGTAGTTAAGATATAAGCTTAGAATGTTAAACACAGGAAAATGTTGATTTTTTTTCAACTTGGCTTTTCACTGGACCTATCAATGTGTCAGGTGATGTGAAGATTAAAATATCTAATATGACATAGATGTTTATGTGGGCTGTGGGTGGCGCAAGTGATTAAGATGCTGTGCCTGTTAACCAGAAGGTCAGGGTTCGAGACCCGGGTCCCCAAAAGACAGGGTGAGCTCCTGTCCTTAGCCCAGCTCTGCAACGCAGCTGGAACCAATCGTTTCGGCTCTGCCTTTCCATTGGACTATTTCAGTAGCATGGAGAAGTGGGATTTGCTGCTTGGGTAACAGCCTATCCTCCATACTAATCTACCCAGGCCTTCGTGCTTTGCATGCAGCATCGAGCACAATACCATAGTCTTTCAAGACTGATGGATGCCAAGTTCTTTAAAGATGTTTATATACAAAATAAACACCTTCATTCAATTGTATTAAATATTCATGACAGCATTCCAAACTTTTGGATCATTTTGCTAGCTATTAGGTTTAGAATACATTCCAACATCTGCAAAGTACAGTGGTACCTCACATAAAGAGCTTAATTCATTACGGAGGTATGCTCTTTAAGTGAAACGCTCTTTAAGTGAAGCGGATTTTTCCATAGGAAATAATGGAAACGCAGACGATTGGTTCCACAACCCCCAAAATATTCATATAAAACTAACTGGATGTAAAAATGAGGACAAAACACTGGAGAATTCAAAACATGCATTCAATATGCATGATCCTATGAAGTCTACTTAGGCTGAAATCCTAAAGACACTATCCTGGGAGTTAGCCTCATTTAACACAATGGGGCTTACTTCTGGGTAGACATGGTGAGGAGGCTGCAATTAAAGACACTTTCCTGGGAGGCTTACCTGGGCTGCTGCTGGAGGTTCAAGGTGGCCAGTGGGGGCACTTGGGAGAAGTTAGGGACAGCTGCCTCTGGCACCCCCAGGCAACTGCCCCCAAGTTGGGGGCAGTTAGAGGCAGCAGTGATGGCTGGCAGCCTCTTTAAAGAGCCTCTGCACAGAGTGTCAGGGCTGCATATCATGCATGCCTATAGCGCATTTGCTTGTTAAGTGAAGCAGAACTTGTTATGTGAAGCAAGATTTCTTGGAAATTTATACTTGTTATGTGAAATGCTTGTTATGTGAGGCGCTTGTCATGAGAGGTACACTGTACTATGAATATTTCAAAAATTTATATTTTTAGTGCTCCTATACTTTAGCATTAACTACTGCTCAAAATCTGAATGTTTGAGGGTGCTGTCCTAACCAACTTTTCAGGACCGGCATAAGGGCAAAGCAACTTTGAGGTAATGGAAAAAACATTTCCTTTCCTTGAGGCCTCCCTGACTGGCCCACAACTGCAGGTTGCAATATGTACCCCACTGGCACAGCTATGTCAATCCAGAAAAGTTGTTTAGGATGCACCCTTACTCAATTTCGTCTTTAAAATTTCTTTTTAATCTTCCACAGCATCAGGGTCATTAAACTTTGGGCCAGGATTCACAAGTGCGCTGCAAATCAATTTGGAAAGGCTGCAAAATGTTTTTGAAATATTTGGAGAAAACTTTGAAAGCACTCTTAGCCAGTTTGCAGAGGGAAATTAATTGGAATGCTAATCTGTGGTACAAGTTCATCGTCATACACCAAATTAAAACATCAGATTTTCAGATTTTCTCTAGTAACCGGTTTGTTGTACATCATGAATTTAACCCATTTAGCAAATGTCAGCAGATACTGCTTGTCATCTTAAGACTTTGCCCAGTTCTTTGTACTTTAAAATTATTTTATTTGTAATTTTCTTTCTCATAATCTCAAACCACATGTTCTTGCGTTAACTTCTTTTTACTCCTCTTTTTTTACTGTATTCTGTGGAAATGCAACTGACCCTCCTTCTCTAAAATCTAAGGTTACTGTAGTTTACCTCTTGTCTATATTTATAATCTCTAGTGCCAGGTATCAAGATGAATCTTATTTCAAAGTGTCAGTCTTTTCCTTTGGGCAAAGAAAACATGCTGAAATGTACCAAAAGAAAATCAACATTTGTCATTTCATGGGCACTGCAGAACACAAAGACTTCACCATTTCTACTCCAAGGGAAAATTTTCATAAACCAACTAAAATCTGTTTATTGTATAGCATCTATTTTAGACAGGGATATTTTCTCTCATTTCATTGAAATGAACACAAGTTTTTTTTTTTAAATTCACCTCTCAAGATTTTGTTGCTGTGTAATGCTACTTCGAGAGTAAAAAAAAGTCTTTTAAGAATCTATTCATTGTTTTGTTTCTTAATGCTGTTTTTTTCTGGTTCAGTTTTTAAAAAGTCTTCATTATGGTACAATTTCAATAAACAAGGCAAGTCAGATGTATACGGCTTTTCACTAATAATCAATATATTGCTGCAAATCTACTGTAGAAATCTCTTAAGTATAAAGATTTATACCAGCAGGAGAAAATAAGCTACAGAAAAGATTATCTTTCATTAATGACAGGTCAATGTTATTGTGAAGCTAACTTTAGCGAATAAACAAATCAAACGGAATTAAAAATAACCTGAAGAGAGACATGCATTCGGAAATTTGGGAAACACAAGATTGCTGCATTCTGTGGTTTCTCAGGTGGAGAATGCATGCTCAACGCACTAAAATACTTAGAATAGATCTGTCTACACTTAGGTACTCAATTTCCAGGATGGCTTTTATGCATTTGTTTATAATTACTGATCTGTTCCACTTCTTAAGATTGAAGGCATATCAGAAGACTACTTTATCAATTATCAACATAATGAATTATACTGCAGCTACCTAAAGGCAGAACAAGCAATCTGGTGTAAGGATGGTGGAGGCAAGACTCATGCTGGACAGTGGAGAGGTGGCAGGGTGAATCAGAAGAGGGGAGCAGGTATTTTGGAGTAAAGGGAGAGCAGAATGGTATGGATCAAGCCCAAGATAGGGCAACATGAGCGAGTAGCCCTCTGCCGTATCCTATCCTCCCTCCTGAGTCTGAATTCTTGACATGTGGCTCCTTAAACTTGTGCCAGTTAATTAGTTGGTGTAGATCTGAGTAGCCCCTCTGGGAATGCTGTGGCATTACTTTGGGTAAGGGAAAAAAATATGCCCTTACTCTAAGAAATGCTCCATCCTGCTCCTAATAAGCGCTGGACGTAGGAGAGTTTGTGTCCTTACTGGATTGAGTTATGGGGCTGTAATCCTATCACATTTACTTCAGAGTAAGCCCTGATGAAAGTGGGGCTTCCTTCTGAGTAGACATGCCTGATATTGGGTTCTGAGATCAAGGCAGAATTTTTGGCTCAGTCATTAATTTACTAGATGGCAACCTGATCCCACTCGGTATCAGCTCCCTAGCAGCAATATGAGGATACAGGTTTATCAGCAGATTTTTCACCTGGTTTTATCTCAACACAAATGAGTTTGACCCATTAAATTAAAAGATAAACATCCCTTTAGATTCAAAAACAGCCTGCTATTTAGATTCAACCAACACCCTTCTTCCTTTTTGCGGCTTAGAAGAGCTTAGACAACCCAAGAGAGGGAACAACCTCACAGCTGAAACTCTTCTAAGCCCTGGATAGTGATACCATGGTAAGCAACCTATTTTTAAAGGACAACTAAATCTTTTAATTGTTTTTCTTTTACGTGAAAATGTGTTTAACACAAAAAATTGCATCTAGAACAGAATCCTCATGGCACTCAGACTCAGGGCACAATCCTAACCTACGTAGGCGGGCACAACTCACTCCCCATTCCTGTTGCATTACATGTCTGTACATGGCCTACTCCGCCCCTCCAGGAGTGGCGCAGAAGTTCCTCATGGCACTTTTGGACACCCCCAGGCCAGCATGGGACGTATACAAGCAAAACTGGGGTTAGGATTGCAACCTCAATCTGAATTTAATTATCTTAGGTTGTTAAGACTACAACAAGATCATTGATCACACTTGGAAGGTCTATACAAATGGTATTACCATTATAAGCACTATGTCTTTGGTCACCAAGGTTAAAATGAGATTTTAAATATGTGCTGCATATTTTGCAATAATGTATGAAAAGTGGCAGGCTGTGGACTGCTAATTTTGAGAACAGACCTAGTAATAGATTACCATGAAGTAATCTTGTATGCATGGATAATATACCTGTGGATGTTAATATAGTCATTAAACCCAGTATAGTTCTTCAAAATTGAACCTCCTGTGACTGTCATTTTGAAAACAGCAGCCTAAAATCTAATTACTTTGTGGTATCAGATGCATAGCACAACAGCACAGAATCCAACAACAGCATGATATCTTGGAAAGTGCAAATTCCTAACAATTTTCTAACATGTTTAAAATAGACACTGGTTTCAAAACAATTTGAGCTGAATATGAATGAGAGAAAAAGGAAAGTATGCAGTAAATTAAGAAAAGTAGGGTACGAAATATAACACATTGATTTAGCAAAATAGTTTTAATACACATTTCCTAGAGCAAAGGTCACACACTGGAGCTGAATTGCAGTTTTTAATTGACAACATATTCAACTAAATATGATGAATTGTGGATGGGGGAGCTTGCTGGTCATCTAGTCCAACTCTCCATTTGCTGAGAATTAAGGTGATGCCAGATGGATGCCAGTCTTTGTTCAGAGATCTCCAGTGAAGGGGAGAGAACACTCACCCCATAGGTAACCAGTTCCACTGTCAAATATTAAGAAGTTTCTCCCAACATTCAAACAAAATTTTCTATCCTGTTAAGGTAAGCCCTTAAGATCAAGTCCTGTCCTCTGGGGCAGCAGGGGAGTACTCCTCCTTTTGACAGGGTCTTCCTTTCGAACAGTGCTATGATATTTCTATGGTTGGCTTACCCATAAATTGGATGAAGTGGCTGCTTTTGACAGCAAGCTAGGGAGGGGTGCTCAACCCTACACATCCACCCACCATGTCTCATACTCCACTGACTCCTCAGCCACTCTGTTGGCTGATGTTTTATCTTCTTCTCACTCTTTCTCCATGCAGAACAGAGGTTCCCAATTTGTATTCCAGGGTAATTGAACCTCTGAGTGCATGTGGGGAGTGGCTAGAAAGTGGCAAGACTCTTCTGGGTTCAGACCACTGCCACCATCGCAGCCTGAGTAAACAAAATTGTTTCAAGACTTACCCAGCAGTAGTGACTGTGCAAACCCAGAAGTGCTTCCAGCTGGCCACCCCCCCCCCCCAATTAAAAGTGTTTCCCCTTGCCCAGAGCAAGGACTCTCCATAGAAACAGGGTTTCTCAACCCCTGGTCTGGGGACCACTGGAAGTCCTTGGTAGCTGCCTGCCTGGTCTGCCAGAGGACTCCTCTAAGTGCCTCTTCCCCTCCTCACAGCAGGAGGGTTCTGTCGGAGGATGCAGCCTCAGAGACCAATCCTATGCCTATTTACTCAGCAGTAGTTTGTCCCATTGTAGTCAGTGGAGCTTATTCCCAGGAAAGCACAGATAAGATTGTAGCCTCAGAGCCCAATCCAATCCAAGTATATAATCCAATGCCTGTCTACTCAGAAATGACCCATTATAGTCAATGAGGCTTACTTTCCAATAAGGAAAGTAAGTATCCTGCACTCAGGATTTTAATCCTGCACTGAAAAAGGTTGAAAATCTATGCTCGGAGTAGACTTGCATTGACACATTGTGTTCTCACCTGCAATCCTATCCACAGTAACTTAGCAATAGCTCTATTTATTATAATGGGATTTACAGCTGGAGGCAGATGTGCTTGTGAGGAAGCCCTTCCTCCAGGTTGACAGAGGTAGAACTCTCCCCCCACCCCTGGGCTGGTCCCTAGAAAATTTCTTTTACATATAACTGGTCCCTGGGGCAAAAAAGTTTGAGGACCACTGCTCTAAGGGAAAGATGGCACCTTTATCAATTTTAGAAATTTACAGCATTCATTCTGCAGATGTTTCAAAGACTGATGATGATGTTTTCCTCCCACCTCCGTTCAGGAAACATGTGGTGAATATTCTTGAGTAGGCATCAAGATTTCCTACTGCAGCTTAATGCAAATTTGAACCTCAAAAACCTGTTGACTCTACACCCTGCTTTCGATGGCATCCTGCCTGCTCTGCTGTGGTCTGCCTTAGATATGAGTCAGCATCAAACTGATTTGAATGAACATCCTTTCTAATGCTGCAAACGCTTTCACTTCCCCAGGAAGTCTTTCAACTGTGAAATATTGCACTTCTGAAATCTTCCACATTTAGTACACCTGATTTAGTAAAATCTATAGACTTGCCCATCTGGCAGCCACTTTTAAATGGCTATTTTTACACTTTAAAATTTTTTAAACTTTATATGTCCTATCTCTTGTTAACAGCCCGTTCTATAGAGTAGGTGCGAATCTGCTGGAGCCCACCACTGCATACGTCCACATAAATATGCCCAGAATTGTACTTCAAAAGGAGGTTCCACCAGTATAAAAGTATATATAAATGAATGCAGTCAGAATGACCAAGGCTTAAAATGCATTAGGTTGCAATCCAAACTAACTTCCCAGCATTGAGCCTAGGTCAATGCAAGGGAACAAACACTGCTTTCCTTAAGGAGGTCTCCATGACTTTCCCCAATTGCAGGACGCAGCTATGCCAGTGCTGGAAAACTGGTTAGGATTGCAAGCTTAAATTCATAAAGGTTATCGAAACCAGCAAGATTATGTAGAAGTGTACCTACTGTAGTGTTATGGGGCACAGCGAACCTCCTCATTCAATCCATCAGACAGCATGATGCTGCGCTGCTGATGCCTCTTCAGACACAGCCAAGTATTAGTACCACACAAATCAAACTGCTATGATAGTCAATCAGTTCAGGCTTGACAGAAAAGTTGTCACCCATAAGGGAAAATCTACAAAGGTCTCCAGTGTTAGGCAAATGGTGTCCTGTTCCATTTTCTCATTTCTCCCTGCCTCAGGATGGTCTGAGCTGGTTAAATGGTATTCCCAATCCCTCACTGTTGAATGCTTCAGAAGTATATAAAATATGTATGACGATACTGACTCTGCATGCATTACTGGGAGCCAGCTGGATGAACAGAGCAGAGAATTTATGGGCACACAAACACTGCCCAATCTGTTGCATATTCTCACATTTATTTTGACTCCACATTTTTTAAAATATTTATAGTCATTCTGAGGAAACATTTTATGTATGTCAGTATATTTGAAAGCAATTCACCTTCAGGCAATAGTCTGAAGTTTTGTTCTCTTTTTTATTTCTTTGTCTGTTCATTTTCATTGCTGCCTTCTGTTCCTGGTCTCAATGCTTAGTATTTTAATAGGCTAGGATACCGCAGGATTTTGGCTAATTCATGTAAAATAATGTTGGGGGGAAAAATCCACCCTGCATAGCCTTGGAGTTCTCTTTTTTTGTTTTAAATATTTTCCAGATACTGTCTGTCTGCTTGAATAATTGACCATGGCTGCAATCCTTTACACTCTTTCCTGAAAGTAAGGGTGCAATCCAGACTAACTTACAGAAGGTCCTTGCTCCACTGTAAGAACAATTTACTCTGGATTGCAATATGAATTTCCCATAGGTTTCACTAGGTGGTGCGGTAATTACAGGTGCACGTAATGTCTCTTAAGTGCTCCCGTAGTTACTCTGGATTGTAGGGGAAGTCCCACAGAACACAATGGGACTTACTTCAGACTACACATGCTTGGGATTGCACCCTATAACTATTTTTGACACCCAGATAAAATAATTGATATCTAACATTTGAATACATAGTTGACATGCAACAACATTTAATATTACATAATATTGACAGCCACATCACAGTGATTTTTTGTTTCACATCAAAGCAATTTTCAATTAGACCTTGATATCTTTGATGGTTTTGTTCCAGAACACCCTGCAGAAACCAAAATCTACAAATATGGAGGTCTCAGTTTAAATGTCCTTTAAATAAAAATATAGTCCACAAAAATCAGTTTCCTACCTTCGCACCGAGAAACTACGCTGTTTCCAAGCCTCCAAGAGCTAAAAATAGCTCTAAAGACTCACTTCCAGGTCTCCCAGCATCATATATTAATGAAATGAAATTATTCCATTACCTGTACTTGGCATTACATTTAAATCCAATTTAAAGGCTGAATGTGGTATAGGTTGATATTATGTGACAAAGGCTGCAATCCTAAACACACTTTCCTGGGAGTAGGACCCATTGAGCACAATGAGGCTTACCTCTGAGTAGACATGGTACTTTCTGTATTTATCTAGTTACATTTTTAACTTGCCTTAAAAAAATTAACTTAAGGAAATCCAACACCTCAGGATCATAGCACCAGTTCACAGAAGAGACTTTGTTTTAGGTGTCAAGGCATACAGTCCTAGCCATGTCTACTCAATAGTAAGCCCTACTGAATTCATTGGGTCTTACTCCTAGGAATGTGTCTTTAGGATTACATTCACATGGTGCCCTTCCATCACCCACTGTGAATATAGAGTGTCCTAGAGCACACACAGTGTTCCCCAGTATCATCATATCAACAGACTTGTCTGATAATTTTGTGGAAGCATTTCCATCATTACTGATCTAATTATGGAAACCTTTTCTAGAGTTCTTTGAAAAAAGGAAACTGCTCATTGTATTGTAGGGTTGGCATTAATTGAATTCAATGTACAATGGCATTTAATGATGACATGCAATGCCAACTATCATTTGATAGACTGAGATCTCACATTGGCTGAAAAAGTTGCCTTTTTGACAGTGTTCCATTAAGAAACAGTAATATCTAATTATCTGAATTCAGATTGTGAGGTAAATATTTCATATTCAAAACATGAATTTTAATTTCTTATTCAAATTTGGCAACACTAGAAAATTCACCCAAATATTTCATTCAGATATATTTAATATTTCCTTCAGCTCAAATCTTATACATTTGAGTCACCACAAAATGGCTCTTTAAGGGTTCAGATACTTTAGTTGGAGATACCAGGGACTGAACCAGTGACAATGTACTTGCAAAAGAAGTTTTCCAATAACTGTGATATGGCCCTTCCAAGCTATGGTCTGCATTTACCACAAAGCACAATTCAGGTATTTCATTCATTTTGTTAAAAAAAAAAAACCAGTCATAATTTGTCTATTAAAATGCATTTGATGTGTTTCAGTATGATATCATCAGCTTAGGGAACACAGTTATAATTACTGTAAATTTAATATAAACACTGCATATATTTTTAATCTTCCAGACTAATATTTTCATCCAGACTGCTAACTGCTTTGCCTTCCTTACAAGCAAAAACAAATCAAATTTTATTTCACACAATAAATTAATGATCAGAATATTCCATATTTCATGAAACAAGAACTGTCAAAAGTTCAATTTCTGAATGGACACTGAATAATTGCCCAATTTTTCACATGAATTTAAAGCCACTGGTAGAAGGCAGAGTTCTGAATGTCCGAGTTTGGCACCCTAACTTGATAAATGTGTTTTCTCTCTTTATATTTTTCTTCATTTATCAGTTTTAGAATGGAATCTAAATAGAAACAAATAGCGAAAACAAAGCCTTCCTCTACTAACATACACACCTACCTGCAAGGAACATTATTTTCATGGAACATGTTCTGTAATATTTTGCTACTTATCTTTAAAAGAATACAAAATAACCCAAAGCCAAAACCTTGGAAAAGCAGTGCTTGGTCAGAACACGAACACAAAATATGTCAATAGCATGGTTCATCTAGAACAGCAGGATTTCTTTTATTCCACACAGGGTGCAATCCTAACCTATACCGGCACAACTCATTGGTCTTTCCATTCCTTGTAGGGAGGCAAGTGCTTGTCTATGCACTGGCCTAACCCTCTCCCAGGAATGGTGCACAAATGTCTTATGGCAATATTGTGACATTCCCATACCAGGATGGGAGCTGTGCTAGGGCTTATCCTGGCCTAACTGGAGAACTGCAATACTAATGGTATATGTGGCACAGTGATAGGAACTTATTCTGTGCTACATCTGACATGTACAGACCTGGGTTATATTTTAAGGCTACATAAAGGGCAGTGCCACTGTCTGAAAGCTCTTCTTCCACAAGCAGAAAAATCTTTCCAGGATGGAGTTTTTTCCCATGCACTCTTGCAATACAATTCAATATTAATTTCAGGGCCAATTTTGAACTATCCCCAGGGTTGGCAGGATGACAAATGAGCTATCCCATTCCTGGACAGCTGGAAAATGTGTCTGGTAAACCTACTGCAGAATTACCTGCCAAGAAGGCTAGTCTGTAACCTGGATGTTGCATCTGGAGCCAAATGGTCCAGAAAGAAGCTGAACTAAAGGGAAATAGAAGCACACAGGGGAGGAAAATATTTCTGGACAGAAAGAAACATAACAAAGCAAGTGACACTGCAATAATCAGTTTGCTTGAACTGAGTGGTGCAAATCTGACACAGTTGATATTGCACTTCTGATGGTTTAATTATGCATTCTCTTGTGACAACCAGTGGCAATGTACAACAGTCCAAACTAGAAGCAGATCTGGTTCATCTGACGTTGTCCCCTGTGCTCCTATTTCCTAAACATCTTTTTATCTTATTTATACTTCACTTTACCAATATCTTGTAATAATAAAATTATAGCAACATAAGAAATGTTAAGAAAAATTCTACAGTTAATATTTAAGGAAATTAGTGGCTGAAACTGTGATTGTCATAACTGTTAACTCACCTCAAGCAGTCAGCCTTCCTAACAAATGAATAAATTCATGTTCACCCATAACTTATAACTGCACATTGAACTGTCTTTTTAAAATTTAAATCTATTGATGTTTCTTTACATTTATAGAAACACATAAATGGAAGAAAGTCAGTAACAAACTTTATTTACACACACATACATACATCACTGAAAAATTAACACATAGATAAAGCAACTACCGGTAAATATCAATTAGTAATGTAATACTTTAGTTTCTACATAACAGAAAATAATCTTGCAAGTTTTCAAGGCCTGATATTTGTAATACAATCATATAATCAAGGCAAAGAAATTAAAATGATGTTCAGTACCACTGATATATTTTTAAATTGTAGCCTTAGGTTGCAATCCAGAGTAACTACGGGGAGTCCTTGCTCCGGTGTAAGAACAATTGGCTCTGGATTGCAATATGAATTTCCCATAGGTTTTCACTGGGTGGTGCAGTAACTACGGATGCACGTAATGTCTCTTACGTGCTCCCGTAGTTACTCTGGATTGTAGGGTTTTAGAGCTAGGCTAATGGTTTCCCCACATTTTTCATACAGTATGATGTCCTGAGACAATTTGTCAATATGTTATCATTTCTTACTATAACTGCCTCTCAATTTCATGCTTTTCCAATTTTCTGTTTTTCTTTTGAGATTCATGCATTTAGTTGTAAATGAAATCTTAAGAGTAAAATGCCGTATGCCCAAGCACACTGAACATTGACATAATACATTTCTGCTTGGTCTATAGGACAGAGAAAGAAGAGGCAATATTCTTGCAGCTTAAACCAATATGATGATAAAAATACAGATCCTTAACATTTAAACCTGCTAGATGTACAAAGATCTTTAAAAATTGAATTGTTTAAGGATTACTTTCCTTTCAGGAAGACACCTACTGCATGGGCAGAGCTATCTCCGACATTGTCTCAGTTGAATAAGGACACTTATTATCATAGCCTAGGACTTAAATACAGATAGTGAAGAATACCTCTACACAGACTCTTGATGAGCCTCAAGAAGCCATAGGTTTAGAGACTAATAAAGACTTCATGTCGGGGTCATTTTAGGAAGCTGTCACTAAATAACACTCCTATAGACTCTTTCACCAAAGAGGAGATGCAATCAGCCCTGGGATCTCCACCTCATTATCTTTGACCAGAAGCAGCCACTTCAGAACTCCTGTGGCATGCATGGGTCCATGGTAGGAGGTTCCACTTGGAAGGAGGCTGATCCATCTGCTATTTACTCTGAAAACAAAAATCCTATTAGTATCAGTGGGACCTTTTTCTTGGTAAAAGTCAGCTATCTGAGGTTCCTCATGATCATGATGAGGTGAGTATAATTTATACTATAAATTATCATTATTTATACTATTTATATACTATTACATTATTATATTATATACTAATTATATACTATTATATACTAGTATATACTATTATATACTATATACTAGTATATACTATATACTAGTATATATAGTATATACTATTATATTATATACTAATATATTATATTTATATACTATTATATTATTTATAAATTATATTATTTATACTATAAATTATCAAGGATCATGATGGGGTGAGTATAATTTATACTATAATTTATAAATTATAGTGCAGTATAATTTAACTTGCTATGTAAACTGCTTTGTGCATTTTTTTGAAAAGCAAAATTCAACTAATATCAACTAACATTGATAATATCAGTACACCTTCTACCCCATTCATACAGCATATTCAGTCTACAAAAGGAGACCTGATCAAGGTTCTTATTTATTAAGCGTACATCATACAATACATGGGCTTATGGTAAATTAGATGTTAATGTCTAGTCCATGAGCCATTCAAGGACAAAGTGGTCTATGCTGGAAAAAAATCAGACACTGGGCTGGTGGTATAAGCTCTTGATTTACAACTGGGAAACAATGTGATGAACAGATCAAGCCTGTGTTCAATGAAGAAAAACGAACGGTGCAATTCTATGCACATCTATTCAGAGGTAGGCCTCGTTAAATTATGTGGGGCTTACGCCCAGGGAAGTGTATAGGACTGCAGCCTTAGTCAATGGGACTGACTTTTGAAGAGATATGCAGTTTGCACTGTTTGACAGGGCTAATGACATTCTGGAGATATGTCAGATTCGGTCCTAAAAAATTATAAACAAATCATACTAAATGCCATAGTAGACCAAAGTGTCTAGAGTTGGATTAAAGTGACACTGACAAAACCCCCTCCTCATTCTTTACATTAGTGGCAAGAGTAAAAAGGAACCAGTTTTAGAAACAGACCTTTGACAACAATCATTCATGTAAGTTGTGTGAAAGAAGATGCTGCAAACTCATTTTTGTCTCTAAGATGTCACTGTTTTTTGATGCATTAACAGGAAACCAATCCAAGAATTGAGAGCCAGCTATTTTCACACCTGTGCATGTACAATATTGACTGCCTAAATAACTCCAAATAAGTGAAATATTATTCTTAGCTGAGTCTGTAAGTCTAAAAAACACTTACCGCAACTGCTTCCAGGATTTGTTTCACAGCACCAGCAGCATCTCTTTCACTATAATATCCTTTTTCCACAATCCTATAAAGAAACCAAAAGATGCTGGTCAGGCTCCAGGACTACAATGAGAGAACAAATCTAGGTAAATTAAAAATTAATGAAAGCAGGTACATTTTTATAATCTACATAAAGGGCACCAATTGCTTATATTTACAAATGAATCTACTCCAATGTAATTCTTAGCCAGACAAAGATATTTGTCAAAGATACTTCTATGACAAAGATACTTCTATGTCAAATGCTGAAGAAATGGGAGAAAATTGGGCTGATGAATATTAGCACAGACTTAGCATGAAAGCTTCTATAAGCAGCATGGATGACTACGGGATTTGAGCATCAGATGACAGCTGAATGAACTCCATTCCCTTTAGTCAGCAAATTATCCACTGCTGAGCAGGTACATAAAAGGCTGAAGAGATGGCTTGCAAACTTAACTAGCAGTCTAATCCTAATGGGTTCAGGGCTTAAGGTGTGCCTGTAGATTTGGTCTCTGTCCTCATATCTTTCCATAATCTCTTTTTTATATAACATTTTTAGATCTAGCTGGGATTTCTGAAGAGCTTCTGCCTTTTCAATTGAAAATGCATTTTTTTATTATTTTCCCCTTTCATCTTTAATATTGGAGCTAATCCTTCAATGAATGAATATCAATTTATTTCAGTTACTCTTTATTCCAACCACTTCTTTTAAATTCTTTACCATTACATATGAGCCAGTGATCATTGAAAGATCCCAGCTCAAAAATCATTCACAGACCTGTCTAAGGTGCACATGCAGTAACAGAAGGAGCCTGTGCTGGTGTGGCTCTTCATCCATCCAGGGACACACATATGGACGATTGATTCTGCATGCATGCCCTATCCGGATTGGATGAATAATGTCTGAAAAAATGTCAACTTTAAACCTTTACTCTTTTACACAGGTTGCCCTGGTATGTATTCTGGAATCACCATGTATACTAGAAACCACAGATTCTTGTGATGCCTTCCACACAATAGATGCCTCCAGAGGGTCTTCAGAGCCCCCAGGACACTGTGCACTTCTGCCCACTATCTGAAAAAATTGCAATCTTTTTTCCCCTCTTTCCATCTCCTCCTCTATGTTGCCCCTTAAAGTAGTAAACCTGTTTTGTATTTTACTTCATGGAAAGGCCCATGAAGACTAATGGCACTTTATAAACAAACAATAAACTGCCTTTAACTACAGGACACCCTATCCTGGAACGGCTGGCAAAGAACAAAATGTGAAGCCCCATTTATTTAACCGGTACATTCTGTTCTCTCCTATCATGCCATCATTTTTATATTATAATTGTCACAGCCCAAAGTCTATACTCTTCTGTGCTGTGCTATCTGTTTTTGCTAGCTACTAGTTTAGTGATACATTTATGCATATAATTTATTTCATGCCTTTTCCACATTGATTAAGTGAAGATGGAAGTTTATGTTAGCCAACCCAGTCAATTAGTGCTCAATTTGATTCTTGTTCTTCTTCAAGACCATCTCTGCTTCCCAATTTTATTTCATGATGCTGACATCGGACTTAAAATCACTGCCCCTTTCAGCTATGAACCTGGCTGTAATTTGGTAGGAAATAGCAGAAAATGCTAATTAGTCGCACCAATCCTTATACAGGGTTTCTCAAGCTTCTCAGGAGTAAAACTCTCAAGGTATAATAAGTCTTTGCAGGGGCAGGTAAACAGGTAGCAACACACTTCCCAGGATCACACTGCTGTGGGAGCAGGGGTGCTGGTTTTTTGCATTTTTTTGGGGGGGGGAACACATTTTACCTTCTGCCAGAGTCCGAGAGATGTAGGGATCCTTGTGGAGGACTATGCAGGGAGCTTGTAAACTGTGAAAATAGCGATCACAACCCATTCCAAGTTTTGCAATTGCAATCTGGTCATGATTTCTGGGACTTAGGGCTGTGTCCCACTCCCCACGGTGCCATGACCCTGCAAAGACTTTACTCCTAAGAAGTTTGAGAATCCCTATGATAAGTGCCAAAATAGCATATTTCTTATATCTTTAAACTTTTTTTCATTTTTCTAACGTTTAATATTAGCTAAAGGATTATTTGCCTGGACAAGCAGGTGCATGCATCATTAATATATAGATTAATTTGAATTTTCCTTAGAGAAACAGTTTTGACTTTACAGAACTCTTAGAAATTGGTTTGGTATTAAAAATTCTTGAAAAGTTTGCAGAAATGGTAAGCAACCATTAAAAGAAAATGGGATCTCTGTATGACTCTGACAAAACTGATAGCATATGGTAAGCCTTTCTAAATGCCTGACATCAGCATTGATGCAGTTCCAGTTTCTGGTTGCCAGGATATCATTAGATTGTAACAAACTGATGTGTCTTTGAAAATGAATCCAGTGTGTTAGTTTTGCAAACGCTTCAAAATTTTAGCAAACAGCAGTAGTTAACTTTATAAAGACTAGTACAGTGTATTTGTCTTAAACAGCTGACTCTAAGGAACTTCCATGGATAATATTGCTTTTGACACTGTTCACATAGGCTGCAATCCTAAAGACACTTTCCTGGGAGTAAGACCCACTGAATACAATGAGGTTTACTTTTGAGTAGACATGGTTAGAATTGTGCTCATAGTGTGAATGTATTCATGTCTGAAGCCTTTGGACTTTTATAAGGATACTGCCCAGAGACTTGAGGATATTGCTGGGTTTCCAACAGGATCATCACAATCCGTGTACCACAGAGGTATCAAACATAAGACTCACAGGCCAAATGCAGCACCCCAAAGCTATTTATGTGGCTCCTATTATAACTGGGTTCTTCCAGCTTGATAATTGGTCTCTCTCCTATCTTGAAAATATAAGCAGGATTTGAACATATGATTTTAAGCTAATAAGTTACAATGTGAGAAAAAAGTGCTTAATTTTACTATTTTCTTATTAATAATGTTACTTTCTGATCCCTGTTGTCATTTCCAGCTCTCAGCAGGAACCATGAATGCTAACTATGTTCTTTATGAGACAAGTTTGACACACCGAATAGAAGCTTAGAGCAATGCTTCTCAAACTTAGGATTAAGTTCTACTAGGTGGGTCCCCATTCATTTCAGTATTTTAAAAAATATATTAGTCTTGATGCTGCAATAGGGGGAAATGGTTCTAATACCATAATCTTAAACATACTAATTTGCATTGCCTATTCAGGAGTAGACAATACATTACAAGAAACACAGAGCTGCCATTGGTCTATGACTTGTTTCCTCTCTTATTTAAATTATGTATCACCTGCTTTTAGCTATAAGACAAGGCAGCTTACAAAAAACAACAAAAATTATAAAGTTCAATGACAGTAGTATATTAATAAGATTTACAAGCAATTAAAATACATTTTAAAATGTTTTCTCATAAAGCAAAAGTGCTTTCACAATAAAAAGACTGAATCTGTTTCCTTTAAAACTACAAAAGCGGGAGCCAGCTATTCTACCTTGTGAGATGATTCACAGCTCAATTCAATTCTGGTTGGGTGCCCCCAACCAGTAGCCCCTGTCTTTCAGGATGACCGTGTAGGACAGAGGACAGGGTGCCTCTGCCTTTAACTATCCACAGAAGAGGGAGTTGAGGCAAGTGCTGCTTTGTAAACTCTTCTATGTTGAGCTATACCTGTCTTAATTCCCTCTATACTGCAATGGTTAAAGGTATAGGCACTCTTGTCCTCCATTCTATGTGTTCATCCTGATGTTTCTACTGGCCAATCCATTTCAATTAATGGCAGGAAGCTGGTATTCTGTGGCTGATATCACAACTTGGCCAGCTTCATATGAGAGGAAGTGGGCACTAACAGTGCAACCTTATTTGTGTCTATTCATAAGTTCCATATGTTGTAAGCCGCCTTGGGTTCCCTTTAGGGTCGAAGGGTGGGGTATAAATCAATAAACCAAATCAAATCATTGAGTTCAATGGGGCTCAGGAAAGTTCCCAGGAAAGTGCTCTTAAGATTGCAGCTTAAGATAACCTGGGACTACCTCATTTGGGTCTTTAAATATTACAAGTGGTACCTTGAATTGAGTCCAGAAACATTCCAATGTTAGGTAAACTGGGTGAGGTGCTACATGCTTCAGCCATTCTGCCCCAACAATACTCTGGAGATGGCAATTTGCCCAAGTACTCTAATTTCACAGTAAACCATAATATGCCATCATATGACCTCTCTTCATACCACTGACTAACAGAAGAGAGTGGGGTAACATTAGCACAACAATGTTCTGAGGAAGAGCTGCAAAATGGAATAAGTGCAGAGTCTATCACAGCATCTGCCTTCACTCTAATTTCCAAATGTTTTACTCTTGGTAAGTATGCTTAGGATTGTAGCCTTACTTGGAAATAATTGAGTGTTTGTTTAGGAATGGATAGTATGTCTCTAAAACAGGGCTATCCAAACTTTCAACTTTCGGAGTTCCTGGACCTTTAACAATTGTGCAGTAGAGGTAATTTCAGCAGGTGCAGCTTGAGATCTGTAAGAAATTTCATGCTCTAAAAGATGAGATTGAGCTAATTGGGACCAGCAATCTTCTAAGGCTGCAATCCTAAAGACACTTTCCTGGGAGAAAGACCCATTGAACTCACTGGGGCTTACTTCTGAGTAGACATGGTTAGGCTTGAGCTCTAAATGTTCCTTCATGCAACACTTTGTGCAATACAAAACCATATACAGTCCTGTACTTTGAAAAAGGTTCTTCCTCTCAAGATCAAACTAATTTTATTCTATGATTTTCTCTACACAAATGAAATCCTGTGAAATCAGGGGGCAAATGGTGCCAGCCTAAAAATGTCTTTGGATTGAAACACAAAACATTTTTTTTCAAATAGTAACTCAGTGAAGCTTTAATATTTTATCCATGATCAGAATAAAAACCAGCCAAAGAAACTCTGCTGAGGCTCACAATTCAAAATTCATAAACAGGATATAAAAAGATAACAGTCACATGCAACTAGGTTAAAAACCTTTCCTCGATATGACAGCTTCGTATTTGTAGGGTTTATTTTTAAACATGAAAGAGCATCTGAACACTCAGGATGAAAATGGAAGTTACTTTAAGCAGGAATCTTTGCTATTTCCTCAACTGAACAGCATCTTGATCAGGTTCCTGAAGATCAAGGCCATAGCACTGCAGTGCTGCCCAACTCTTTGCCCGACCTTCTTGTCAATTTCAGGCAGAGAGTTAAAGCAACAATAAATTGAAATGAAGACCAAACAGTTGGGGTTTACAAGGACATAAACAGAACTGCAGAACTAATATTCTTTCTCTAGACATTCCAAAAATGTTTCAATGAAATCTTTGTTTAAGGAATATACCAACATAAACACCTACAGTATAATAATATTTAAAAATTAAAAAACAACAACAACTACACAGTGAGCCCTCAATTTAACAGACTAACTGGGAGGGTATCTGCTAATGTTGAAAGTGGAAAAATTGGATTTATAATTACAGTACAAGCACATAAACATGCAAAACATATATGTTTATCTTCTATATACCGTATATAAATGTTTCTCTTTTATATATATAGAAGAGAAAAGTCACTGACTCACTCATCAACCACTGGGCCTAGAAACGTGAAATTTGGGGTGGGTGTTCCTTCCATGACTGAGGGGTGCACTAAGAAACGGTTTTCCAAAATTCCAACCGGAAGGGGTGAAAAGGGGCGCAATGCATTTTCCTCCCTATACTTTGCATTGGAGAATTGATGACTCATCAACATTCCGCCCCGACTGCTGGGCCTAAAACCATGAAATTCAGGGAGGGTGTTCCTTCTGTCACATGAACACCCACCAAGAACCCATGTGGAGAAATTTAACCCTTAAGGGGCTGAAAAGGGGTACAACGTGTTTTTGTCCTATACTTAAAATGGAAGACTGACCAAACTCTAGCCAATTTGGTGCTCGGTGCCTGGTGCACTGAGGAGATGTTGTTCGGAGGAAGAGATTGCACTGGGGAGAATGCTGCTCATGGTGGGGTTGCACAGGGGAAGTTGTGCATGGGGGGGTTGATGCGCATGGGGAGTCGTTGCTTATGGGGGTTGATGCGCATGGGCGATGTTGCGCATGGGCGATGTTGCGCATGGGGGGGACTTGATGCGCGGGGGGGGGGGGCTGATGCATATGGGGGGATGTTGCACTGTGGGGAGATGGCATACGGGGGAATTTTAGTCCCGCAACGTGGGTATGCTTTTCACTAGTTTTGAATAAAGCCAACAACAGCTGTTGTTTTTGGTCACAAATGAATTCCTGTGAAATCAGTGGGCAAATAGTGCCAGCCTATTATTTTTATTTAAATTGAATTTAAATTGAAATCAAGGTTCACTACATGTTGAGATCTATACTATTATAAGCACTCTAAAATATATACATAATTTTTTTACATTAAAAGAATAAAAACACACGATATTTCCAATGGGTTAGAAATAATATCCCCATCAAGAAATAATATCCTTATCCCTATGGGAAGTGGTGGGCTTCAGGGAGTTCTCACAGGTTTGTTAATGAGCACCTGGTTTGCTAATGAGCGCCTGGTTCTGAGAACTGGTTATTAATGGAACATAGAACCTGTTGTTAATTTATCTGAATCCCACCACTGCCTATAGGGAATATCTACATAAATATATATAAAAAACACCAATGTACTTACATAGAAATTATTTTTTAAGAAGGAAAATGGAAAAACAATATAATTTTAAAACTGATCTCAGATGTTGGAGTAGGAATTTGAAAAGGTAGGATAACCCAAGCCATATGGACTTGATTTATTTATGATATTTATATCACACCTCTCCAGAAGCCCAACATATAAACTAAAATGGGTAAATACAATCTAAAGTTAAAAAAGAAAAGTACAATATTTAAAACATAACACATAATTTTAACACTAGCGAGCCAAAAGATACAGCAGTTTAAAAACCCAAATGTGGTAATAAATAAAAAGCAATATACTGTACAGCAAGTTAAAATATAGCTAGCATACAAATACAAATGGCGAGTAAAAACAAATGAGTTTAATCCCAGTCCACCTCTGAAAATTAATGGTAATAAAAGTGCTTATAGGCCTCTCTGGAAGCTCTTTACTGGAGCCAGTTTTAGATGGACTGTGAATGAGTTCCATAAAAGTGGTGCACACTTTAATCACCAGAATTTTGCATTTGCAGATGGGTACTTATCATTTGTGGGTTTGCAATTCACAGATTTAACTCAACATGGATTGCAATCCTGTATTGGAGAAGCTTAGAGGACCTCCTTATGCCTCTGAAGGCCTGCTGGAGCCTTCTGCAGACACTTCCACTTTAGCAAAAACTGGATGTGGCTGCAGTCCTTAACAAACTTTCTTGGGAGTGAGACTCAATGAACACCATGGAAATTACTTCTGAGTAGACGTGGTTAGGATTGTGTTCTATGTCTGTAAAAAGGCTTCAGCAAATCTTCTGAGGAATGGGGAGGTTGCACACAAGTCTCCCTGTGCCTCAGAACACTTTCAGATGCAGCTGGAAGGAACTTCTGGTTGTATATGGAACTCCAACCACTGTTTTCATTATGCATGGATTTGGTATCTGTGAGAGGATCTGGGAATGGACAACTGGCTGATACCAAGAACCTACTGTATTAATTAAAATTAAAAATCAGGTTCAGAAGCAAACTAGCAGGAATCCAGACACATGTCAGGAAAGCAGAGGAATCCTTGGCAAAACCTGCTTCCCTACACTATATACAGGACTGTAGCCATAGCAGATTACCATGGTCAGTGGCCTGATAGGTTAGGAAGCAGCCAGTAAAAAAAAGTTTGGGAACTACTATTAAGCTGCAGCACACCCTCGTCAAGATGGTGCATGCAGATGGTTCCTTCATGGAGGAGGCTTCTAAAATAGAAACCCCCTTCCTGCAGTTTGAAGTGAAAACTCCAGTATTTTACCACTTCCTTCTATGTACTGTTCAGTTCTATACTATTCAGCACAGAGAAACTGACATGATTGGAGGGGTGAGCTTTACCTCTGGGAGCATACAGCACAGCGATTAGAAAGGGAAATATAAACATTGCAAAATGTTTTAAATTGGCTAATTTTAAATTGGCAAACTCAAGTTGATTTTATTTTATTCTCTCAATTCCTCTTCCCATAAGTGGTCCATCTGTTTCTTGAATGCATTTCTTCCCTTCCCCCCAGCCACCCACCCAAGATCTGGTCACATGTACTTGCTGGCAATTCTCCTGTATACAGTACATCGTCTATAACTGTCACTGTTCATTACTCAGAGTTATTCTGTTGACCTACAATTAATAATAAACCTGTTTGATGTCCTGATGTGACCAGCATGCTCATGATTCAGTGCTGCTTCGACAATATGCTTACACATATTGGAGTATGTGAGGTATGAAATTTCCCAGTTGCAAGTTGTACAAGAGTACTGTAAAGATCCTTGGTTTTTCTCTCTTTTTTGCCTATTTTTCCTTCTTTTTAGACACTACTAATCTGACCAACAGAGGCTTCTGTGATGCCTTAGAATCCCCAAAGTTACCCAGATACCCTCTGCAGTAGCCCCTGTCCTTGCTGAACTCATTGTCACTAATGAAGGGCCATATGTGAGACAGAGTTCAGAAGGTGAATTCACTGCCTTCTCACCTGGCTTCCAGAGATCAATAGTTCCTGATTCACCTGCTGGAGGTAGTTGATATGTGCCAGCCAGTAAGGGCGCAATCCTAACCAATTTAAGTCAGACTAACTCAGGGGGCATATCTTCCCCTGGTGGTTTGGGGAGGCTGGTGTATGCCTCTGCACTAGCCTAACCCCCCACCCCTGCCTGGAGTGGGGCAGAAGTGCTTTACAGCAGTGGTGGGATTCAAATAAATTAACAACAAGTTCTATGTCCTAAGAACCTAAATTAACAACAGGTTCTATGTCCCATTAGTAACCAGTTCTCAGAGCCAGGCACTCATTAGCAAAGGGTTCTATAGAACCTGTGAGAATCCCCTGAAGCCCACCACTGCCTCACAGCATATTTGTGACAATCCCACATCAGCATAGGACTTATGCCAGCCTAGGTTAGGATTACATTCTCAGTCATCCTAGCTCACCTGACTAGGTAAGGATGCAGAGATTCATTGGTGTAAGCCATGATAATAACGGATAATCTCACGACTTCGTTAGCATTAAATTTTATAAGGTGGTGCAGGAATGGCCTGGATGAGAGCATTGTTGAGAGCAGCTGTTTTATGAAAGGGGCTCCACCTCACCAGGAGAATGAAGAGAACAGGTTCAGGTACAGCAAAAGTAAGAATACTTAAGCACAAGGAGTCTGAGTATTGTGTCTAGTTTTGCTTGCTTTTAACCTTTGTGCCCTTTTTTAGTCATCAACCCCATCTTGAATGTTTGGTTGCTTTTTGCAGTGTGCCTGTGTTTTTCCCCTTTGTGGTCCCCCCTTTTCATCTGTTCATTGATATACCTGCCTGACTCATTGCATAGAGAAGGAAGTGAGTTGTCACATCCTGGAAGACCCCTCAGCTTCTGCAAGTTGTGTTCTGTCATGTGGAATTTGGTATCCATGAGGCATAACAAAGGGCCAGATGGAGGGGAAGAACAAGGAGCTGATGCAATTTAGATGAGATGAAAGCAGACCATAGCTTTATTAGCTATAACCAAAAATAATGTTGGGCAGTTTTAAGGTGTAGCACCCAACATGCAACATGGAATGTGGCCCAATTGCTGGTGAAAAAGCCTGGGATGAGGATGGTGTTAGAAGAGCTGATGCAAACTCTACTCTGCTATCACTGCTGCTCACTGCAGATGCAGCTTCTTTTGCATACACAGGATGGGTCTAGATCTATTTTTGCCCTGAAGGCTTTTTAAAAAGTCTCTCAACACAGAGGGATACAACAGGCAAGGCTGAGACAGGACCCAAGATATGGTCTCTTCTTATCCAATAGGGCAGGCCTAGTCAAAAGAGGCTTTTAGTCTTAGCCATATCTCTCTATAAGGTTTTTGCCCTCTACCACAAACCAATATTAGTGGCAATGAAGGGCAGGACCACCACATTGTGCAAGCTAAAACAACACCCTTTTGCTAAAACCCCAAAACTGTCTAGCATTTTCAGTTGACCACAAAAGATTGATTCTGCTTTATGACAGAATCCCTTTTAAGTCCCAAATAATTGTATTATTTTCACAGATCACCTACCTGTCAAACAGCTCTCCTCCTGTGACCAACTCTAAGACAAGGCTGATTTCTGTCGGGGTTTCAAAGATCTCTTTCAGTTTTATCTGAGAAAAATACAGAATGAAAGTTTATCATTTGTATCTCTCTAGCCTATGTACTGTATATATCTTATGGCTTGCTATAAGGACATTGCACAAAGAAATATCCTTCAGCAATTTATCCCACATGTTTGTACTTGAGGTTTCTTTGAGTTTATAACTTCAGTTATCTATTGCTCTCCAGACCTCTGCATCATTCATTCGGTTATTGCATTCTTGTGGCACAAACAGGCGAAAGTAAAAGACAACATGTGCTACCAAGAAATCAAGTACAAATGATTGTGTTTGGATTGTAAATATATCAAACTTACAATGTTTGGGTGTGAAAGTCGAAGTAGAACTCCTATTTCTGTTCGGACAATCTTCTTGTCTACCTGGTAAAAGGAAAAGTATGTAATAAATTGTTGGTAATAAAATAATCTTAGATTTTTTTACTGCTGTAATTATAAGCACTTATTTAATGTAAAGTAAGGCACTTTGAATTTAATGGGACTTACATCCAAGAAAATATATTGAGGGAAGTTGATAAGATTATATTTAAGGACAAAATATTCCATAATAAAAGGTTAAATGGGACTTTGTTCTGGAACATCCAAAGTAAACATCTAGAACAGTCTTTTTCAATATAAATAGAAGACTTAACAGCAAATCCATAAATAGAGTATACCTTTAAAAACACATGAAAAATTCCTGAACTGAAGGGTAATTTAGTCATTTAACTCATGATTTAGGGGGGATGTTGACGGTGCCACTTTATACAGCATTATTGATACTGGATTGACATCAGGCAAAAATAATTTTGGCATATATAGCATTCTGGTTTCAAAAAGTGCCTTTGATGAATAATGAGAAATGTACTCATGAATAATGATAAATGAAGTTGTGAATTGTACCCACATTGTGGAAGTAAAACTTCAAAAATATTTGTGTGCGTGGGCACACCCACAACCCCCCCCCCGGTCCCATGCAACACCCCACTGCATCAAACACACCCCGCCATACAACATCCCCTCCGTGCAACATCCCCCCATATGAAACAAAGGGGCACTGAGGGATCTGGCTGACTTTAGACTCAATTCATTGCTTGGATTATACTGCCAAATCTCTAGAGAACATTCAGGAACATAATTCACCAAATAATTTCCAGTGTGAAGCAGAGTTGGGCATACATGTCACTAAACATAAAAAACATATCTTGTTCAACAAGACTACTTGTTAAAATCCAGCATTAGCATTCGATGGTTTGGCCACTACACTGCATTTACACCAGACATATGAAAGTTACTTTCTACCAAGTACTGTACTTCTTAACTATGCAGTGCTTAGCATGAAGGAGTGTGCAAAAATCCTTATGTTAACCAAGATACTGTACTTTCTTTCCAAGGACATGCTAATGTTGAAACAAAACAGTATGTTTCTATAAGGGGAGGACAACAAGACACAGGGAGCTGTTACGAAAGGTAGGGTTGCCATAACTCTCCTCCACAAAATCAGGACAGGACCCTCTGTCACACTTGCCAGTATGTGAACACAATTCTCAAAAATCGGGACTGTCCCAGTTTTTGGGACACATGGCAACCCTCTCGAAAGGTAACAACTGAAGAAGGTTTGGTGATAAGAGGAGAGGAGACAAAAAGGTTCCAAGTATGTGCAGCATCATAAAAACCTTGATATATGGACAATGAGGGGAACACAAAAATGAAACTATTAGTGAAGTTAACGGAAGAAAAAAGAAGTCAGAAAAGAAGATAACCTGGAGCAGTTATTTTTGACAGATGTGAAAACATAACAAGGTACAGATTATAGGGAACCAAAGTTTCTCCTGAGGTTATCTCTCAGTCCACAAACATGATTTATATGAAGACACAAAAGCGAGGTGTACATGAAGCAATAATTTCCCTTTGTTTTATTGTTAGGAGACACTCCCTCATGGTATCCTTCAGTGCCTGCAAGCTACTTCTCCATGAGATAGCAGTGACCCTCTAGTACCACCATGTCACAGAGGATTCTCTTTCTACAACACAGGAAAGTTAAGTTTAGAAATGTGCTTGAAGACAGAATTTTATATCACTTTTTAGATGACTGAGAGGGGGGGGGCTACTGTTTCTCATAAAATAAGTTCTCATCCATGCTCTCAAAAGCCTTGGCAAGCTGGGTGAAACACAAGAGTGGGGAATAAGTGCCTGGAGGGTAAACAAGAGAGAAGAAAGAAGAATGGAAGGATAGATTTTTTAAAGCTCTAGTAGACTTTTTGTCTGCCTTTCCAGTTAGGGTGAATACTGTATGTCTCTGTAGAATTCATCACACAATCTGATAAAAGAAAAACAATAATTACACAGTCTTTCAGTACACTCTGCACACCCAGCAAATTTTCATTTCCAATTCATCCAATGCTCAAAAATACAATTTCTCCATTTCCATTCTTAATGCAATAGTGCCTGATGAATATGTCCCACATGTTCATACAGTGAAGTCCACATATCACAAGTGAGAGTAAACTGACTGTGCTTCCAAATTACAGATATACATATTCTTTTTGTTGCATTAAGGGCCTAAGTAGGTGTTTATTCCCTCATTTTAACATTTCAACATCTTGGTATTTATACAATATGGTACATACAAATGAGGAACATAAGTACGGTTTGGAAGTCAAAGCATCCAACTTTTGCAAGCAATGAAATTCAGCAATTCTGCTCCCAGTTGCCATTCATTTTCATATGGCATACATGAATATCAATAGTAGGTAAAATAAAACTTTCATCATTACAAACCTCAGGCTGTCATCTCAGTTCAAAGGCAAAGTAATCTTTACTGACATAAAATGTTGTCAAAGCACCAACACCACTGAGTAGTGATGATGATGATGAACGTACAGTTCTTTAAATGAATGGAGGCTGACCAGAAATATGTTTTCCACACATTGCTCTTGATGAACAATTATCTGTGCACTCACAAGTTCCTGTATGAGAAAGAGCGCAATCCAGAGCACTCGTTCAGCCAGTACATGTTCTCTGAGCTGGCTCAGGTGTGTTATCAAGATGCTGTGAAGCATGTTTGTTATTACTCCTGAGTTGGCTAGGCCAGTGGAAGGACAGGCACCAACCTTCCAATGCCAGGTACCAACCTGGAAGGGGTGGCAGGAGTAGTGGTTGGGAGATGGCGAAAGGAGGATGCAACAAAGGTGGGCAGGGGGAGTTTTGGATGGAGGGTTTTCCACAGGTGCATCAAAGCACAGGAGGGTGGAGGGATCAACCATAGCAGTACAACTAAATCCTAACTCCCATTGCTGGGACCCTGCAGCCTTACACAGGATGATTGGATTTGCACCAGATAGCATCTATGCTATAATAGATCCAAGTACCACTGGTGTGGCTGGTGTGCGACATAAAGTAAGGGGTAAAATATCCCTTTACACAGAGTCATCATCCAGCTGGCAGCTACATTGCACTGGATACAGCACAGGCCACTTGGTCTACCTGTTCCAGCACAAGTTAGTGTTGGGCTGCTTGCTATTCATGATAAAGAAAGGGAGATCTTTACATCCTCTTTATTCTAACACATCAATTGACAAGTGTGCAGCCTTTACAGAAGCTTTATCCAAGCAGATCACAGGTCCTCTACATCTGCATAAAATAACTGATTTGGTCAAAATTAATTTGCTCTGAGGGCAAATTATACTCTTCCTAATATCAAATATATATATATATATATAAATTAGGCAATACCTTTTCTTGATACAAGTTCTTTAGAGTTGGTGAGAGATCTTCATCAAGATACTCCTGAAACAATATTTTATATAGATTACAAAAACACTTAAAGAATAAAAATTAACTTTCTGATTAGAATATAAGAAGAGCCCTGGCAAATTAGGCCAAAGGCCCGTCTAGTCCAACTTCCTATATTGGACAGTGGCTCAGCAGATGTCTCATGGAGTACAAAACACAACAACAGGCCTGCATTCTGTTGCCACTTCCTTGTATCTGGCAATCAGGTTAAGGCCTATATCCTAAAGTGAAATTAAGCCCCTTGCTCCAGAGCAGTTAAGATGACTTTCCATAAAATAACCCTAGAGGGTGACGTAACTCCATGGACCCATAACTGCTATGGATTTTGCCCCAAGTCTATAAGGCTGCATATAGACCTCATGATTTGTAATGTGATGAATCTTCCCTCCATAAATTTCTCCAGTCCCCTTTTATATGCATCTTGGCCAGGGTTCCATCATGATATCTTATTCTATAAATTACATGCTGGATATTCTGTTTTGTTCTAACTCTCCAGTCCCTCAATTTTAGTGGATAACTCCTGGTTCTGATATTGTGTGAAAGGGAAAAGAAATTCCCTCCATCCACAATCTCCATCCCAAGCATAATTTTATATACCTCAATCATGTGTCATTCCCTCCCTTACCTGGGTACCTTCTCTCTGTAGACTTAAAAACTCTAAATGTTGTAGCTGTTCCTTGAATGGGAGGTGTCGAGCCCTCCGATCATTTGGGTCACTCTTTTCTGCAACTTTTCCAATTCCATTATTTCATTTTTGAAATGCAGTAACCAGACCTATCTATCACCTTACCATCAATTAATACAATAGCATAATAACATTGACCATTTTATTATCTTTTCCAATTATCCTGCGCATGAAATTAGCCGTCACAGTGGCCACACACTGTTTCAACACTTTCATCAAGCTGGTCCACCAGTAACACAAGGTTTATCTTCTGACGTCACAGACAGCTGAGAATCCATCCACATATATATGAAAATTCCCCTTTGTCTCTGTAAACAACTGGAACAACCTGTGATGAAACCCAAATCTGCCACCTTGGACAAACTAGCAAGTATTTATGCTGTTTGCTGGTTACTTGTCAGTGGTATTTCCCAAGTTGCCATTGACTGCCATTCCAATTGACTGCTGTGATGGGTGTGGAATCTAGAATATTATTTATCTAGCTTAATTTTAGGCCCTAGTCATTTGATGCAGTAATACATTCACAGAAAGCTGCCTTCCATTAGTCTGCTATTATCCTCACAGAATGGAACCAAGTCTCAAGACAGAAATTATTTTTCTGCCCTACCTGGCAAAGTGAAGGATTGAATCTGGCATCTTTTGCACACAAAGCATGTATTCTACCAGTGAGACCGACCTCGTGAGAACAAGCTAAACCGGGATGGGTGGCATACTTCTGAGTGGAAGCAGGTGATGAAAACATACATTTTATGGATGTGAATGCCAGTAAATGCAAACTGAGAACTGCAGGAATCCAGGTGGTGGTGCTGGCAGCTGGTAATCATGAATTTTGCGACTGAACTACTGTTTGGCTTTGGACAGGAGACAGACTTGGAGTGGGAGGGAGATCAGTCAAAAAGATTCATGCAATCAGCCCCAGCTAGAAAGTTGTTATATTTACAGAAACATCACAGGGAATTTTGGCACTACACTCTATAGAAGCACTCTCATATGTCTGTGAGTATGAATGTGGCCTCTGAATTTGACACAGACATTAAAATAAGCATTTTGCTTGCATCTATTTACACCTCCTACAGGGCCAAGAAAATGCAAGAAAGCTTGAACTAAAACTTTGCTTTAGTTTTATATCTAAAATATCTCTGTCTATGAACAGAGCAAAAAGAAATTATAGGTGCTTTCTATGGGATTCTTCATTACTTCTGAAATGTGAACATTATAAAATGAATACACCCACAGAGAGAGAGACTCACACACAGGGTGACTGAAAAGTAACTCCCTGTATTGTAATTTAAAAGTATTCAATAAGTATCAGAACTGGGGCGATGAAAATAAAACTACAACACGTAACAATTTGGCATTTAATCTCCTTCAAAATAGTCCCCTTCGGAAGCCACCCATTTAATCCAGAGCTGTTTCCATTGATTCCTGGAACTTGTTTTCTGGGGTAATCAGCAGCTGCCTCGTTGCATTCACTTGGATTTCCTCGACGTCCTGGAATATTTGTCTTTTCAAGTGAGATTTGATTTTTGGAAAAAGGAAAAAGTTGCAAGGGGCGAGATCTGGGGAATATGGTGTCTGTTGGACATGGGGGAGGTTGTGCTTGTTCAAAAACTGCTGCAGTGCACAAGCTACACTGAATAGGCAAGTGTATTGTCATGGTGCAATTGCCAATTCTGGCCTTTTCTGACAAATAGTATCCCACAAACACCGCAACACATCACAGTATTACTTCTTGTTTACTGTCTGACCATGTGGAGCATACCCATGATGAACAATCCCCTTGTAGATGAAGAAAACTGTCAACAGTATCCTCAGATTGCTTCGACTTACTCATGCTTTCTTCAGTCTTGGAGAGGTTGGGGTGTTCCATTGCAAAGACTGAGCCTTGGTTTTGGGGTCATAGCCATAGACCCACGATTCATCACCCATTATGACATTTTTCAAAAAGTTTTCATCATCCTCGACACAATCAAGGAGATCTTGCACAACTAAAACCCAAGGTTTTTTTGGTCTCTGAAAGCAGTTTTGGCACAAACTTGGCAGACATGCATCTCATACCCAAATCTTCAGTGAGAATGGACTGAACTGAACTATAACTAATCTGCACATCCTCCGATAACTCACGGATGGTGATTCAACTCTTTCCCCTCACAGCTGCACGCACATCTGCAATGTTTTTCTCAGTTCTGCTTGTTGCAGGTCTCCCAGAACATTTGTCACTGTGGACATTTTGTCAGCCATTTTGGAAATCTCTGAACCACTCGTACACTTGTGCAGCTCATACACCCCTCTCCATACACTTTCTGCTACTTTGCATAGGTCTCTGCACAGATATCGCCAAGCTTTTGGCAAAATTTGATGCAGATTCTCTGCATGCATGGTTGGGGTCAAGGTTAATCTGGGCCAAGTGGCTTCACTCTGTGTATTTTAGCTCCTTTACTATGGCACCAGTCCTGATACTTATTGATCACACCTTGTATAATCACTCACGGGTTGTAATCTAAAGACTAGTTAACTCAAAATTCCTGGATAATGCAAGATACTTAAGTCATAACTAGGAAAAGGTATCCTAAATCTAAGGGTCCTTCAGTGTAATTGTTTTTTTATTATAAAACTAGTGGAATCCACTGGTCATTGAAGGAGTAAAATTTGAAGAATATTTGTGGACCCCGGGCATGGGTGGGCACCGGTGGGCACCATGGAGCACCAGTGGGCACTGTTCTGAACAGTAGGCACCAGGTGGAGAGCACCAAGCAGTGAGTTTAACATTAAAGATTGACTGTTCAACATCCAGCTACAACCCTCGGACCTAGAAGCATGAAATTTGAGGAGTGTATTCCTTCTGTGATGAAAGGACCCACTGAGAAACAATTTGGTGCCTGCTGATTCCTGGTGCCTTGTGCCAGCAGGGATGCCTGGTGTTCCAGATGTGCCTGCTGCCTGCTGCTGCCTGGTGTGTCCAGTGCCCAGTGAGACCTGCTGCCTGCTACCCATTGTCTGGTAGGGATGTGTAGTGCCTAGTGGTTCTTGGTGCCCCCTGCTTGATGCCCATCAGGGATGCTTTGTGCCTGGTGGTGCCCACTGCCTGCTGGTGCCCAGTGGTGTCTGGTACATGCCTGGTGCCCAGTGCCAGTACTCTCAAGTACCTTCCTTTGCCTGATGTTTATTAGTGCCTAGAAGTGCCCACTGCTTGCTGGTGCCCACCACCTGGTGCTTCTCAGCAGTGCCTGTCAATACCCAGCTATGCCCAGGGCCCACAAATATTATTGAAATTTTACTCCTGCAACAACCGGTAATTTCAGTCAGTAATAACATAAAAACCACAATCCTAACCATGTCTACTCAAAAGTAATCCCACTGTGTTCAATTGGGCTTACTCCTAGGAAAGTTTTTTTAAGGATTGCAGCATACATAAATTAAAACACCATTATAATTAAGTATCATAAAAATCCAACAGTTAAAAGATTAAAAAAATTAACCACTTTTCCAGCACTTAAAACTGTGTGCGGTTAATGTATAAAACATAAAACATATACAATGACTGTTAAAAATATAATAAAAAATAGTAATTATTATACACAGAGCAGATTAAAACATCCAATATACATCTAATATAGCAAGAATAAAACAATGGAAGTAAAAGTCACACTGAGAAGTCTGTATACAATAATTATCTGGCTTTGGAGTTGGGAGCAAAGACTTGGAACAGGAGGAACAATCAGTCAAAGTGATTTGTGCAATTAGCCCTAGCCAGAAAGTTGTCACATTTTCAGAAACACCATAAGCAGTTTTGGCAGAGCACTTCAGAAAAGCTACTCCCAAAAAACTATGTGTGAATGTATGTTTATTTGTTGCATGAAATTTAGACATCTCTCAAGGTTTTCTGTTGCAGGAACCCTCAGAATTCAAAGCATGATGGTATCTTCTACACAAGCATTTGACAATACAGTTGCTGCTATTGTGCTATTGTGATTGTCATATGCAATGTAGTGTACAAGTCTTACTCTCACAGACTCAAGGAAGTTCACATAGGCAGGCTATTAACCATTTTTTTACAAAATATGTTTGACAATTATTATTCCATGATTTCCTTCATGGTGTGAACATCATTATTTTTGCTGCGCATCTTGCAAGCTTCCTGCAGCAGCAGCAGCTATAAATCAGTCAAGCTATTATGGCAGTCATGCAGTTGACTCTCACACCCTTCCATCTTCTCAGGACAGCTTATCACAGTGACTACTTTGCCCTCTCATTGTGGGTTACTTCAGTGACTCATTGTGGCTCCATTCTCTCACAATGGCTTGTCTCCCATCCAAGGGACAACCAGAGCTACTGCTACTTAGCTTCTTTGGACAAGGCAACAGTTAAACCTCCAGACCACATGGACATTGTTACAATACTGGTAATAAGCAACACAACCTTTTCTTCCCTCTTTCCCATGCTGTATTGCTCTCTGGGGAAAATTATTAATTTTTAGTGGTTTAGAACAGGGGTGTCCAAGCCTTGGCCCAGGGACCAGATGTGGCCCGCAGTGAGTCTCAATGAAATTCTCAGCAAGACTCCTACATCTGGCCCCCAAATACACCTTATAATGTATCTAATACACTGTTATATGCAAATGTATGTAAATTCAGTGGTGTCACCAGGGTGGTGCAGTCTGCACCATGTGACCATCCAAAGGCGGTGATGCGCACTGGGGGACTTAAAAACTTAAAAATGTACATACAGTGGCGCCTCACGTAAAGTATGTTTCACGTAACAAACAAAAATTTCTCTAGGATTCTGCTTCATGTAACAAACTGTGCTTCACGTAAAGAACACATTCGTTGGCTGGCCGGCAGCCTGTTTAAAAAGCATCAGGGCTGCCTAGCGCACCTGCCCATAGTGAAAGCAACACTTCCATGCTGTTCCTCCTGTGGCTGGGTGTCCACTGGGCAGAGG
Source organism: Cryptoblepharus egeriae (assembly GCA_030015325.1). NCBI lineage: Eukaryota > Metazoa > Chordata > Lepidosauria > Squamata > Scincidae > Cryptoblepharus > Cryptoblepharus egeriae. Next base: position 189,970,711 of record JAREYC010000002.1, read on the forward strand.
CAGAGAAGAGCAGTGGAGAAGAGGGAAGCAGCTCAGGACTAGCCAGAAAGGAGCAGTGGAGAGAGAGGCTCAGGATGGAGAGAAGGAGAAAGTGGGGAGACACTTTGAAGGTATCTTGGATTGCAGCCTCCTAACTATGTCTACCCAGAAGTAAGCCCCATTGTGTTAAATGGATCTTACTCCCAGGAAAGTTTCTTTAGGACCGCAGCCTAATTAGAATTCATAAGATCATGCACACTGAATGCATGTTTTGAATTCAATCCCAGTGTTCTGTCATCATTTTTACATCCAGTTAATATTTTTATATGAATATTTTTGGGGTTGTGGAGCCAATCGTCTGAGTTCCCATTATTTCCTATGGGAAAATCCGCTTCATGTAAAGAACGTTTCATGTAACGAACATGCCTCCAGAACGAATTAAATTTGCTACGTGAGGCATCAGTGTAACTTTGGTGTGTCCAAACCATTGGATTTGTATTGAAGCACAGAAACCAATGCAAAAATCAGTTTTAAAATAACCCCTTCCTACCAAATGTTATGGACAAAAAACTAAAAAAAACTAAAATATGCATTGAACTCTATGGAAAGTGAAAGTGACCTGATATCGCAGCTTTACTTATGAGTAGGCAAACATGCCTTAGTTCATTGTAAAGGGCAGGCTGAGAGGAATCTAAGGATACCAGAATTGTCCTGATCCAATGAACGCAGGCAGCCTCCACAAATCACCCCAGAAGGAGGTCCCTGATGATTGCATTGAAATTCATTGAAAATGGATGTGAACTGCACAGCTGTGTTTACTGGCGAGTAAGCAAGCATGCCTTTGCTGGAGTGGAAGGTCAGTCCAGGAGAGTACAAGACTTCCAAAACGGTACCCATCAGGGACGTTACTAAGGCATTAGAAAGGCAGCCCTTGTGACCTAAATGGCTAAAATCAAGGTTTGTAGAAATAATCCCATCATTTTATACACCTTTGAATGTGTAATTTACAGCAGAATGCAGTGAAACAAACCATTTTGAAATATCTTTATTCTATTAAAATATGTGGCTAAAAAACCAGTGGAGGCAAGGCAATGGCACATAACCACGCCCAGCATTCATATTGTTGCCCTGCCCTATGTATGGAGTTGACACGCTGGCCTCCCGCGTCAGGTGATGCAAACCCTAGTGATGCCCCTGTGTAAATTTATTCAAATATGAAATGTATATCATTTTTCTGGCCCCTAACACAGTGTCAGATTGCATATGTGGCCCTCCTGCCAAAAGGTTCGGACACTCTTGATTCAGAAGATGCCAAGGGCTGCTTTGCTCTTCAGGCCAGCATGGGATTTATGCTGGGATTTAATATGGTCTAACTGGGGATTAGGATTGCAGAAAAAACTATATTGTTAATCTTATTTCAGAACTGAGCACAAATTACACATAACATTTTATGGAAAAATCAGGAACATTGTCCTCCTCAAGAGTGGCATATGTAATGTCAAGAGAAAGGGGGAGACATAATGTACAACTAATCCCACCCCTCTCCTCTTGATAGATAAAGTAAAGCTGCTCTTCTTGACAGGTAAATAATACCGTACTAATATCAGAATAGTTCCTGATAAACAATCTAGCATTTTTAGCACTTTTTCTTTTGTCAGCTAGTAATAGACCACTAGTAATAGACCACTAGTCTAGTGATGCATTCATACAGGACAATTAGTTGCTGGGGTGAAGATAAGTATTGTTCCAATAACTAGAGAAGCAATTTGAAAATATTTGTGACAAAAGTACTCAGAAGTAACAGAGGAGTATCTGTGTTAATTGGCCACAGCAAAAATTGCAAAGGTCTTTAAGGTGCCATAATACGCAACAGGTAGCTAATGAGACTTTGTACTGAAGCTACAAGCATTAATGGAATCAGCAGTGCTATAATCCAGCATTCTTCCAAGCATATTAAAGTTATTACCTTTTGATAATAGGTGGATACATTGTTTCCCAAGTACATTTGCTTAAGGCTCAAATTCCTAACCTAATCCTAAAAGTGGTAGCACCACCATGAGTAAAGTGATGCCAAAGTGGCTACTGCTGCAACCTGTGGTATTGAAACAATTTGGAGGATTTTGGTCCCTTTCCCCCAATAAAAACCCCAAACACCAGAAAGGGGCTTTTTTAAGTCTGCACTGGTGATTTTGCCTGTGCAGAGTTGAAAGACTCTGTGTCACGCTTGACGGCCCAACATGGAGTTCAGGATCCAGAGAAGCAGAGCTCCACAGGGGAAAAGGCACAAGGAAAGTGACCTCTTAACTTTGCAGTTTAATAATATTTTCCAGAAGTAGCTTCTAAAGCTAAAAAACAATTCAAGTACAGTCACATATATTTGCATGTAATTAGTAGTTCAGCCCTTTTGTACCTACTACAATAAATATAGGGCACAATCCAGGGTAACTATGGGGAGTCCTTGCTCTGGTGTAAGAACAATTTGCTCTGGATTGCAATAGGAATTTCCCATAGGTTTTCATTAGCTGGTGCAATAATTACGGGTACACGTAATGTCTCTTACGTGCTCCCGTAGTTACTCTGGATTGTAGGGTAAATCTTGGTTTTAATTTACATTGCAGTCAGAAAAACAGAATTTCAGAAAGGGCCCTTTTTTAAAAAAAAATGAAAAATGCATAATGAAAAATACAGCGACTAAAACCTGATTGTAACACCAGGAAATTATAATTCCCTGAAATACAAGTTTAAGTCCTGCTCAGACATAAAGGCCAGTGGGTGGCCTCTGCAAGTCACTGTTGTTCAGCATAATCTTTCTCTCATGGCTATTGTGAAAGTAAAATAGAGGCTTACAGAGGTAATAAACTGTCATCTTCATTAGAACACTGAGAAAAACCACATTGAGATTTGTCAATAAGCTGATCTGGATTGGATGGGAAGGGAAAGTGTCCCCATTTAGTCATCTTGAGAAGGAGCCCTTTGAAAGGGCTTGAAATTATTTGCAGAGTGGGGAAGAGTACAGTGATCCAACTGACTGGAGCTTATCTATGTGACTTTTCTCCTAATTGGCTAAGTTTCTCTAGTGATGCATTCATAAAGAATTGATTGAGTAAACGGTGTCACAAAATCAACTAATTCAGTATGATTGGCCATGATAAGGATTGACCACCATGCGATCAAATAAGAAAGATAAACGTGCTGTAAATTGAAAACGAAAAATTGTACTGAGGAAACCACAATGATAGCAAATGGTAAATATCAAGGGATTCTAAAGAAATATTTCATTGACTCCAAAAGCAATATTTTCAGGCTGAAAATAAAAACGGGTGAACATTCATTAAATGACAGTCCATTAAAAACCAGATAGTAACCAATCTAACCGGTTGACAGTAGTCCAGGAAAGAACCAAGCGAGGTGGGGTGGAAAATTATGTACAGTGAGTAATGGAGATGAAACTTTTTCATATGCTTCATGGCTTGCTCCTTTTTGCACATCAACCATTTCCCTACTAATACTTTATAAGCTTCCTCCCAAATCTGTGCTTCCTAGTCTGGAGATACTGTAACTCCTATGTCAAAATATTTTCAATCACTACCCTCTAAAATCTGGTATTTTGCCCTGGAGAGATCTTTGCCACATTTTTTAAAAATACTGCCTTTGCTCCAAGGGGCACTGGACAGTGTACATCAGTGTTTCTCAAATTACGAGTTGGGACCCACTAGGTGGGTTGCAAACAAATTTCAGATGGGTCCCCATTCATTTCAATATTTTAGTTTTAATATATGAGACTTGATGCTACTACGGTATATGACTGCATTTGGGAAATATTACAGATACCTATTTTTTACATGCTACTCTGCATATGGTTTTAACAATGATTATTATCATTAGACTTAGGCTACAATCCTAAAGACTCTTTCCTGGGAGTAAGACCCACTGAAGATAATGGGGGTTACTTTTGAGTAGACATAGTTAGGATTGTGCTCTTAGTAGACGTACTACTGGGTTACTGTGGGTAGGATTGCAATCTAGGATTTTTGAAAAAATTTCCTGCTTGATGTTGTTACTGCCAGTCACAACATCACTTCTGGTGGATCCTGACAGATTCTCATTCTAAAAAGTGGCTTCTGATGCTAAAAGTTCAAGAATCACTGGTATACAAGGTTCCTTCCCTTCTTGTTACTTCTCATTAACCCTGTAAGGTAAATTTGACTGAAAGACAGTGATTAACCCAAGAAGCTTTGTGTCCGAGTGAAAATTTGAATCTGGATCTTCCGTGTCGGAACCACTACACAGTGGTCTTCAAAGTAGGGGTCAGGACCCCTTGGGAGGTTGCGACTTCATTTCAAGGGGTTGCAAAAAGTTGGATGCAACCATTTTGGAATCTGGCACTTCCAGCCATGACTCCACTCCAGGCAGAGGGGTCTCAGATAGTCATTCTGAGAAGGTGCTCCCAGGCCAAAATGCTCAAATACCACTTCACTACAGCATCCTGATTCCCAGTATATCTGGTATTTGTGGTAAAAAGGAAGGGTATGAGGCTTGCTCTTCCTACCCCCTTTGTGTCAAACTACCTGCAGTGCTCTAGTTTTTTTCAAATGTTTATTACCTTGAAAACCCCCTGGCACTTATCTGAACTTAAACATGATGCCAGAGTGAGCCATGATGCTCAGATAATAGCAACTGTTTTCAGGCATTTCCAGGCACTTACATAATCACTAACCCTGGATGAGTCTCCTGACTATACTTCTTTTGAATTTTTAATCCTAATGCTATTTTTAAAATAACATAAAATGTTCAGCATCCAGAGAACACACCATAATACCCAGTTTTCAAAGTAGTGATACTAGCAAAGCAGAATAGTGCCTGCCATTATCTTACTTGTAGAAATTAACAATTCTCTACAAACACAGATTTTGCTCTTGTTTCCAGTTAAACTGAAGTTCAAGTTAGAGACAGAAACTCTAGTCCCCCTCCAGTGGGCACTATGAACTAATTATGAATGGATCTTACTCTTAAGAAAGTGTCTAGGATTTCAGCTTTTCTGACAGTTTTCTGCCCTCTGATGGTTTTCTTAAAGCTGTTGCCTTAAGCAGGCAACTGTATCATGCTGCCTAAATGTAAAGGTGAAACTGAGGATTTTTATGTACTGATGTGCAAATCCTCGAAGACGTTCCTTTATATAGGTTCAAGATACATACCAATGATCAAATGCTACCAGAAGCCACCAGAAGTTTTATTCATGCAAATGATCTGGAAATGATCTACACAGTGGCTGTAATCCTAACCTCCAGTTAGGCCACCCTAAGCCCCAGCATGTCCTGTTCTGAACTGGGGGTGTCACCAAAGTGCCATAAGACACTCCTGTACCACTCCTGGGAGAGGGTTAGGCCAGATGCACAGACATGTGCTTGCCTCCCTACATCACCACGGAACGGAAAGACCAAAGACTTGTCCAGCCTAGGTTAGGATTGCACCCAAAGTATAACTTTTGAAGCCATGTTGAAAAGGCTGACTGATGCTCTGGACCTATAGAACAAATATTACTTAATCAGCTAAAACCAAACTGTCTAAAGTAGTGATTTTCAACCTTTTCATCTTATGGCACACCAACAAGGCACTGAAATTGTTAAGGTACACCATCAGTTATATTGACCGTTGACAAGGTACAGCAGACTGTTCAAATCCCCTAATTTTCCTATTAATAAATGACTTTCCCCAAACTCCTGCGACACACCTGAGAACGTTTTACAGGTTGAAAATGTTTGGTCTAAAGACACAACTCTGTACTTTCCATCTGAGATGCATCAAGTACACTGCAGGTTTTGAGGAATGGAACTAGATTAGAACATTGTGGGCTGTGTGAATGTGGAGAACAAACCACCCAATATATTATGCAGTATATGACCATATAGAAAAGGGGACAGAGTGCCTCTGACTTTAATTATTACACAGAAGAGGGAATTTTGGCAGGTTTAACTCAACATAGAAGGATTTAAAAAACAGCACCTGCCAAAATTCCCTCTTCTATACAGTGCTTAAAGGTAGAGGCACTCCATCCTCCATTCCAGATGGTCACTCTACACATATGCTACACTGCATACGTGCCCTTCTATATGCATAGAGAAGATCTTATGCTGGCAAGGGGAAATGCTGTTGAGGTAGCCAAGTTTTGGGCAAATAACATCTAATTAACTTCCTTTTAATGCTCTTTGCAAAAGTTTTACCTGTGTATGTGCTTCTGAAACAAGTCCAACTGCACCTTGCTTGCACAAAACTAAAGGTAAGGTTGACACCTTCTCCAGCAAAAGAGAGGTAAGGTTGACATCTTCTCCAGCACTCTTCCTTGCTTCTCCTGCAAGAGCCCTGATACATGTAGTTTTGTAGTGATATCATTCTTTTCTCTTCCTCCCACACCCATGTCTGTACAGAAAATTCTGCTTCCCACAGTGTACTGAACTCAATCAGGAAGCCTCTGTGACATATGAAACAGTTTGAAGCATCTCTCTGTCTCCACCCCACAGCTTTTACTCTCTTTGTTCTCATCAGGACTTTGGCCATTGGTGTCTTCCGCCTACTCTTGTTCTCCTCTAGCCCCTTTACAATATAAACGAGAACACAGAGAGCACATTAACTTATACAAAAGACGAGTTAATGCATAGCAAATCTTTGTGAACAGATTCTATCTAAAGGCTGCTGATGTATGTGCTAATCACATACATTGGCAGACTGTAGAAAAATGAATACGTATTATTTTATTCCTAGACAACTGAAGTGGAACTCAGTAACTTAAATGCATGATTAAGACTAATGAAACTTACGGTTTTCTTCAAGATTTTAACAGCATATGGCTTCAGTGTTCCCTTCTGCTTGCAACTGTAGACAATAGATGTAGCACCCCTGGAAAGACAGAACACAATTTCATGGTCTGGTACATTGAATGAAACTATGTAACATAATAAGTAGCTGGACAATACATAGTATTTTACTCCAAAACAGCAAATTGTTACAAAATCTGAAATTCCAAATAGAAAATATATTTTCTTCAGATTTTTCACTATGCTATTTTTATTGTCAGCTTTGAATAAACTTGGTTGTTTCAGATTTATTTCAGCTGTGTTTTTTACTATTCCATGTCTATGCCACATAATGTGTTCATAATCTCAACCCTATGTGCTCATAATCTCAAACCCAGGGCTACATTTACTGAGTTCATATCAATAAAAAAGCACTAATGACAGTGACATTATAACTCTCCCATAGAACAGAAAAATGTTTTATTATCAGTTCACTTTGTTCTACAAGAGAATTATAATTTTACTGCTAGAAAACATTGGAAAATGCATCAGCTATCAGTCTTGAGAATTTTATAGTTCTTTTTAGTCTTCATTTATTCACACTTCCAATTAATAAAAAACAACAACAGAATTAAAGCACACTCTCTTAAATAGAATATATATGCTGCAGTTCTATAAACACTATTTGGAATTATGCTTTGAACATTAACGTATCAGACTTTTTCCTCTAATGCTGAGTCTGTGGTTTTCTTCTATATGCCATTTGTGCAAATGCATAAACCTATCCTATTTTCAGGCTCATCCTGGAGGGCCTGTGCTGGAAAACTTCACATGATCTCCCCAACGTAACTGGATGCAAACAAAAGTGTTCAACCTCTTCAAGAGGCATCTGGAAGGTGCTTTATTTTTTTCCCCAAACTGGAAGTGCTTTTCAGAATGCTCTGGCAGGTCTTTTGAGGCACAGGGTGGTTGTGAGTGCCCTTCCCATGCTTCAGCCTACTAAAAGCTTTATTCAAGTCCTATAGATTCATTTAGCTGAAGAAATCTGTATCTGTAGGAGGTTCAAGAATGGATCCTCCTGCAGACACCATAAACCCGACTGTACGAAGCTCAATGCTGCCTAGTTTTTCTTCAGTTAGTATCTTACAGATAACATTCTATCTATCTATCTACAGTATTTATATACCGCTTTTCAACTAACAAGTTCACAAAGCGGTTTACAAAGAAAATGGAAAAATAATAATAGCTAATGGGTCCCTGTCCCAAAAGGGCTCACAATCTAAAATGCAAAAAAAGAACACCAGCAGGAGCCACTTGAACAGACACTGCTGGGTTGTGTAGGGCCAGTTACTTTCCCCCTGCTAAATAAAAGAGGAACACCCACTTGAAAGAGTGCCTCTTGCTCCGTTAGCAGGGAGCTAACATTCTTCCATCAAAGTTTCTACAAAACTTTTGTGTGATTCCAGCTCTTAGAAAGATGTGCATTAATGGAAGGGTAGAAAAAAGGAATGACTTAGGATACCGAGCACAATCCAGAGTAACCACGGGAGCACATAAGAGATATTACATGCACCCATAGTTACTGCACCACCTAGTGAAAACCTATGGGAAATTAATATTGCAATCCAGAGTAATTTGTTCTTACTCCGGAGCAAGGTCTCCCCGTAGTTACTCTGGATTTCACCCTTAGACATTAGGGTTTATATTATATCTTCATAAATTACTTAGAGCACAATCCTAAACATGTCAACCCAAAAGTGAGCCACATTATGTTCAATGGGTCTTATACCCAGGAAAGCGTCCTTAGGATTGCAGCCTTCAAAAACAATGCATGACCAAGCCAATATGCATTATTTTAAGGCAGAATCTGTGGATCCATATTGGCAGATTGATACCTCCTAGGAAGGGGGACAGGATATGGTGGCAGAGAACTCACTATCAGCAGAGAGGCACAATACAATTGTGCCACAAATCACAGTAGTGTACCCAAGCAATTCTAGTAAAGGATTGATTACCAGTGAATATGGAAAAGCCACACAAATAATCAACATATAAGAAGTTTATTAAAATTCAAAAATGAAGGGATCTAATTCTAAACAATCCTAAACAAGAGGTGGAAAGAAATATTGCACAACAAGCCGGTGGGTGAAAAATGCCTGGACCAGGCTGGATGGCCATAAAGAGAGAAAATTGAATGGAGTAACTAGTAATACCCAAAGTATTACTTTGTAAGCAACAGAAAGCACACTTCCCTTATACCTGTTTCTCTTCCAAACTTCACTGTTGCTTACTTTTCCTCCCAGTAACGGGAAGGGGGCGGGGCTGGGGAATAATTAAATAAAAAATAAAATAAATTAATTAAAATTGACTGTCATGGGACTTACCTCTGAGTAGTCAGGCTGGGCTCTCAGGCTACAGTGCCAGCCACACTTTCCTGGGAGTAAGTCCCATTGACTGTCATGGGACTTACTTCTGAGTAGTCATGCATAGGAATGGCTCTCAGTCTGCAGCTGGGCTGGCCGCTGGAGCGCAGTTAAAACGGCACCTGGCCAGCACTTTTAAATTTGCTGCTCCAAGTGGCAGCCTGCCAAGGCACCCCACAAGTCCCAGTGGCCAGGGAAAGGATGCTCCAGCGCTGAGGCTTGGTGGGCTGCTGCTTGCACAGGTGCCCTGTTTAACTGCGCTCCAGCGGCCAGCCCAGCTGCAGCCTCCAGCGCTGAACTGCGCTCCAGCGCCGAACGCGAACCAGTCCGCCTGATTATCGCGCCCCCCGCCTCTACCAGATCGCCAGGGCAGGGGAATAGGAACATCCGGTTCCTAGGAACCGGACAGAACCGGTCTGGGCCCACCACTGATGTGGATCCATGGAGCAAGGTAGGGCACCACACTGATGCATGAGAGTTTTCAACATGTGTTGAAAACTGTAAATGGCAATGTGATTACATCCTGTGGAATGTAGCTCCAAAATTTGGGACTGCCACTGAGAAGGCCTTTTACATGTTGCCACTAAATGTACTTCTCTTGGGACATGCAAAAGGACCTTCTCTGATTTATCTCATAAGAACACAAGAACCACCTCCACTGGATCAGGCCAAAGGCCCATCTAGTCCAGCTTCCTGGATCTCACAGCAGACCCACCAGATGCCTCAAGGAGCGCACAAGACAACAAGACACCTGCATCCAGGTGCCCTCCCCAACATCTGGCAATTACCTGCATCTCAGGTAATGGGCAGTTTTTGTGGAGGAGGGGAGGTGAACCTTTCCTTTAGGAACTCTGGTACCAAACTGTTTTGGACCTTAACCATCAAAATTAGCAAAGTCTTGAATGGCACTCAGAAATATGCCAGCAATGGGAGGAGATGCAGTTGCACAAGTGTTATAGCTCTGCATGGCACATGATCTAAGCAAATTGTACAGCAACATTCTGCAACAGCTGAACTTTCCAAGTGATTTTCATATTTAGATTGGATGAAAGAGAACTTCTGGTGCTGCAGTGCTGGTCTGAATGTTAATATCAGTCTTCACTCTGTGATTCATAGACAGTAAGGGGGGGGGAACACTGTTCAGCAAAATCAAGAAAGCACCAGCAACTGTGCTTTTTACCTATATACAATCAGATCCACTTTGTACAATATTTAGATACATTCAGCACAAATCCAATCATGTTGACATTTCATCTGAATAAAGTCACAAAGGGATTTCGTAGATATCAAGCTATAAAGGGATTTCGTAGATATCAAGTCCATTTCAATCTTATTTAATCAAAGCATTAATACTCAAACAAAAACAAAATAATGCAGAGAGAATGAACTAAGTTAGAACAGTGCACAAAAACTGTCTCTTTATGCAGTCCAATGAATGTCAATAGATCAAAAACAATTTTTTGGAAAGCATCTTGATCCAAAGTTAATGTCCACACATGAATGGATTTAATTATACAGAGAATAAACCTAAATGCAGTTGATGTCATGGACATTTGGTTCACAGCTCATGAAAAGCAACACCATGTTCTTGTATTTTAAAATTGTGTCAATGTCCTTTTAGACTTTGGATTTATGATTTGTAGCTCCCAGCTTGAGTTCTTATTGGTCTGGTAGGTCAATAAAAAAATCTATGCTTATCTGTCCAGACTTGCAAACAATAGAGAAAAATATTTTGAATTTGCTGGAGCTCAAAGAAACCTTAGATAGAAATTAGAACATTCAAAACTGTTTAAATTAAAACCATATTTTGTACTACGGGACCAGCCTGTCTAAATACTGTCGTATTAATCAGTAGAGTTTCCTCTACTACTAAATACTGTCGTATTTATACAGTAGTTTCCAAAACAATGTTGCAAAAAATGTTTCTGTTCATACAAAGAAAGTTAGCCATGACAAAAACATCAATGCAATTATTAAGATAAGTTAGTCATACTTATCTAAAATTGCTTTACGTGGGACATAATCTGCCTTTTTTTACAATTTACTATATTTTTATATGAAGTGGCTTCACATGGGCAATAATTTCACCACTATTATCTGAATATATATTTTTAGATGCATTTCAAGCTGCTGGCTATGACTTTTACAGTCCAATTCTTAACCACTAGATGCTGGAACAGATGTTTTGCTGTTGTAAATGACCATATGGCAACATGCTGCATGTGCCACTGACAACCATTTTAGTGACACCTCCATGAATTGTGGCATGCTGCCACTATTAGCTATGTGCAGTAGAGTAGATAAGCAAGTACAAGGGGATGGGAACTGGGGCTGAAATCCTAACCCCCAATCAGGCCGACATTAGTCCCAGCATATGTCCGGTGCTGGCCAGTGGGTACACCACTCTTCTGGACCACTCCTGTGCTGGGAGTTTGGCCAGTGCACAGACATGTGATGGCCTTTCCACACCACCAAAGGAATAGGGAGCAAGTGAGTTCTGCCAGATGAAACTGGTTAGGGTTGCACCTTGAGAGGAACAGGGTGAGAAGGAATTTGGGAGTTTCTGAGCAGGGAAGGGATAGATTCAAATGGCAGCAATTTGTGCCAGGATCTTATCTCCATTCCAACTTCCTCCTTCTTAGAATAGCTGGTGTAGATTCAAGGATATCCACTGGGAGAGTGGAATCTTATCTCAAGGTGGGGGAACAAAAATTTCCTTCATGAGAAGTTAGGGCTTTGGGCGCAAAACAGTTTGGGACGAAGGTATGGTACTTGAAGGATGCCCCCAGCTGCCTCTTAGATATTATTTTTATTACTCCTGCTAACTGGGCAAGAGGTACTCTTTCAAGTGGCTGTTCCTCTGTTGTTTAGCAGGGGAAAAGTAACTGGCCTCTTCAACCCAGCCATGTCTTTTAAAGTTACTTCTGCTGGTGTTCTTTTGTCACTTTTTAGATTGTGAGCCCTTTTGGGACAGGGAACCATTAGCCTTTAGATATTTTATTTTCTCTGTAAATCGCTTTATGAATTTTTCATTGAAAAGTGGTATATAAATACTGTTGATTGATTTATTAATATTACTCTTCAAGCCTTGAAAACTTGGGTTCAAAATGGATTCCGAAGAGGTACCAAATTTTTTAATCTTCTGATGCATCATACAATAGATGTCCTAAAGCAGGACAGTAAGCACTCTTCCCAATCTACTTTTTTATTTAAACGTTTCAACAGCATCAGAGAGGTTTCAGTCTGTGGGTGAAATATACTCAAAGTGATCCCAAATGTATACTTATCTTATATACAGAGTGGGCCAAAAGTAGGCTTACACTTAGTAGGTATGCACTTTCTTTTTTTAAAAAACATTTTTACATTTATATGTTATTTGTTACAATAATATTTGTTCAATACTGTTTATGTACATTTCCAAACCATGGATAAGGGATATAGAATAGTGGGTTGGAATTATGGTTTGGAAAAATTAGATCTAAAATGTGAAACCTATACTGAAACAAATGTAAGCCTTGTTTGGTCCACTCTGTATACATGACTCACACCAAAGTCAGGTGTGAGCTTACACTTAACGCTTCATAACCCCATTGCATAGATGCAGTAGTTAGGAAAAGGCAGTAACATTTTTAGCACTTATTTTTTTCCAGTTTACACCTCAAGCAGTTTTTAGTGCCTTTGGAAGAAGACCAAGATCACTGTCAAAACCCAAATGTGCCTATTTAGAACTCTAATTTTATCAATACAGTAAAACCTTGGATTAGGCTGTGGGTGGCGCAAGCGGTAAAGACGCTGTGCCTGTTAACCAGCAGGCCAGAATTTGATTCCCGGGTCAGGCCCACAAGACAGGGTGAGCTCCTGTCCTTAGCCCAGCACTGCGACGCCAGCTGGATCCAATCGTATCGGCTCTGCCTTTCCACTGGACTAATTCAGTGGCGTGGAGAGGGGGGATTTGCTGCTTGGGTAACAGCCTATCCTCCATAACAATCCAACCCAGGCTTTGATGCTTCGCATGCTTCGCATGCAGCATATGCAGCGCCAAGCACGATACCATAGTCTTTCAAGACTGACAGAGGCCTGCTGTATTAAAAACCTTGGATTGAAAGTAACTTGGATTGAGAGTGTTTTGTAAGAAAAGTAAACATTTCTAATTAATTTTGACTTGATATACAAGCAATGTCTTGATAAACAAACAGAAAAAGTAGTGCCAGCCAGGATATGGCTAGTTTTGACGCTCCACCAGCACCTGCTGAGCTTCTCCTGAGCGACCAGCCTATGCAGATTGCATCCTGCACTATACCCTCATTACGCCTCTGAAGGGAGCACATATGACAATCTTTATGCACAGAGGCATGATCCTGAATATAAAGCAAAAGCCAGCTGTTTAGTAATCCATGTGGATCAATATAAAATGCGTTGTGAATATATAATCACAAGAAAAGCAGCTGCTCTTGTTGAAACCCTTGCTGTATTTTTCCCCTATGCAGCTTTCCTAACAAAATCCTCAACATATCTGGGAAACTGATGCAGCCATCGATAGATTCAGGCCTCTATGGATCTGAAATAAATTTTGTTCGCACACAGGAAGAATCATCAATTGGAAGGGCAGAGTTAGCCATTTTCAAAAATGAACAGAGGTCTGGTGGTCTCATCTGTAGAATTATCAGTTAATAACAGAGCACATTTTAGAACAGAAAGGTAATGTAAAGTCCACACACAAAAATTATGAGCTTTATGAGTATGGGCCTTGTGCTGCAGACACAGCATTGTATTCTAAATCACACACCCACAAACCTCCAACTAACCATGTTATGGGGAAAAAAAGATTTCACAGGTAGATATACCTAATGTGAGTAGATGATCAACAGAAATAGTATGTACTTTGCATGGCAAATGACAAAATAATCCTACTTTAATTGGTAACAACAGAATAGCAGTCCTATACAACTTTCCAGCCCATGTGTGGCTGTGACAATGGCATACGGTGTATGCAGCATCCTGTAATGGGAAGGTAGTTATGGAGGCCTCCATAAGTGAAGGAAATATTTGTTCCCTTGCCTCAAGGTTGCATTTCAACAGCACTGGTGCTGGAAAGTTGGATAGGATTGTGCACCATTAACTGCTCAAACTGAAGTAGTCATCTTTGCCTATTGGTTCCATTCTTTTTCTTGATGATTATGTGCATTAGAATGCTTAGCATCACCACTTGTTAACCCATGTTTTTAGATTAAGAAATTTCAATGTTTTTGATTGATGGAGTAATATTACACATGATCAGTAAAACAAGTCAGGCTGTAAACTAGCCCTACAGTCCAGAGTAACTACGGGTGCACATAAGAGACATTGGGTGCAATCCAGAGTAACTATGTGGAGTCCTTGCTCCGGTGTAAGAACAATTTGCTCTGGATTGCAATATGAATTTCCCATAGGTTTAGACTAGATGGTGCAGGAACTATGGGTACACGTAATGTCTCTTACGTACGCCCGTAGTTACTCTGGATTGTAGGGATTATGTGTACCCGTAGTTACTGCACCACCTAGTGAAAACCTATGGGAAATTTTATTGCAATCCAGAGCAAATTGTTCTTATACCGGAGCAAGGACTCCCCGTAGTTACTCTGGATTGTGCCCTAAGACACAAACATATTTCACCAGTGCTTCACTGACTAGTGACTACCAATTTGTTTCTGTCACCATCCAAAGTTCTGGTCTGACATTTGAAGCATGAAATTTTAGGGCTACCGGTAATTAGGTTACAGCAGATGTATCTAAAGGACCACGTGGCTCATATAACCCTGCCTTAAAATTATGATATTGACTGAAGTCCAGGCTCTGAGCATTTTCAGAAGGAAAGTGGTCCTACAAAAATAATGTAATGTTGACTTTACTTGAAGCTGAGGCCATGCTTTGGACTGGACATGCTTTGGACCAGTATGACAGAAATTCAACACATTTTTAAAATGACATTCTTATACCTGTACTTGATTAAAGATAAGGCACAAAAATTGCTATATCACAAGGGTGGCTATTAAGTGCTACATAATCTGCAAGTGCAATCCATGTCATTTCTGATGATAAAAAGATTCTAAGTTGTCTTCCTTTCAGAAAAAGATTCGACATTATTTATTGTATTTATGCTACCTTTTTATGCTTTCACCTCCTTAATTAAAGTGAAAGTTAAATGTACAAATTTTTAAAAGGGAACAAAATTGAAATAACTAATTAAAGATAATTGCATTAATTGCTATTGTTTGAAACCATTTAATTTGCCTGTCAGGCAATGTTTCAAAAGTTCAATTTCTTTCTTATTTGTATAGATTTAAAGAAAAGTTTTCCCAAACTTTTAATACCTGGGGCAAAAGCTGGACTAAATTTGGATATAAAAAGATGTATACTGTATATTTTTCCCCATCAAATGATTCCAGAGTGCTGGAAAAGCAATTTGTCTTGCAACTGTGGAACAGCAGAGTTAATGTTGCCTCCCAGCATCAGCCTTTTGCCATGTCCCTATAACCTCTGAAATTTTCTGTTTTTATTTCCCATTAATCTCCCATTCTCCTTCATTCCTGCCCTGTACACCAAAACCTAGATTTATTTCTTCCAGGTTTCTGTGGGAAACCCACCTAATTTCCTTATGTTTCTTCAATTCTCATGTTTACCCTCCTTTCTCAGGAGCTCCTCTCTCCTCATTTTTCTCTAGCCATTTCCGCTATTGTTCTGTTATGCCTGAATATTAGCCACATAATTCTCCCATTTGGAGTAAGATGAGTTGAATGAGTTACTCCGTGAATGAGTTACTCCACACTCGTCCCCTGCTCCTAAGTAAATAAATGTGCTCTTCCCGCAAGAAAATAGTAGCCAGCAGCTGTGGCAGCCTCTGGTGTGCAGGATCCTATGGTAGCCATTCCGGCAATGTGGGAGCCCTATTACCTCAGGCAGCTCAGGATTATAAATGCTTTTTTTATGCTTGTTTGTGTGATGCTACACTTTTGAGAAGTTTGGAAAACCAAGCAAGGGTCAATGAAGTCTTTCTCTGATTTTATTTTTTCTGTACTGTACTGCACGTTTTTCTGTTCTGTATACCTGACTCACACCAAAGTCAGGTGTGTACTTTTAAGAAGCTTAAAAAACAAATAAATGTGTGTGTGTATTTAATAATAATAAAATGATACAGAGTTCACAGCTGAAATGTGTGTTGTGCTTTAGTTCATACAATTTTGAATAAAAATTTGAATAAAAACACATAACACCACAATTTGCTATTTAGGGCGAAATCTACAGTAACTGTGGGGAGTCCTTGCTCTGACGTAAGAACAATTTACTCTGGATTGCAATATGAATTTCCCATAGGTTTTCACTAGGTGGTGCTGTAACTACGTCAACGTCAATGTCTCTTATGTGCTCCTGTAGTTACTCTGGATTGTAGGGTATATCAATAAATGAGGGGGATCACCAAAAAGCACCCAAAACCATTGCACAGGGTTGGAACAGATGACTTCCAAATCCCTTCCAACTCTATAACGCTATTATTTATTTTTCCTCACAGTTCTCTGTGTAAGAAAAATTTTGTATGCAAAATGGTTCTAATTAAACCTTTGTGAGTTTCAAGTTTTGGATGTATTTTTCTGACTGAATAATTCAAATAAGAGAAGTTATCAAAAGAAATGAGTTAGTCTGGATAATTACCAGCCATAGAAATCATTTTGATGTTGCAAATATGATTTCTGTGACAGCACTGGCTTCCCTTAGACAAGTTATATCATTAACATGAAGAGAGACTCCATAATGTTATTCTCCAGGGTTGGGAAATTAGGAAAATTACATCCTCTAGAAAGACCCATGACTGTATAAAAGTTCAGATTGTATCAAGAAAAGCTCAAAGATTCTAACACTGTCCTTTCACAACTAGATTTTTTGACCATATGAACAACCCAGTCCTATTCAATACTGCTACATCACCGGAGTTGAGCAAGGTGGAAGGTCTGCTTGATATAAGGGAACATTAGCCCTGCTCAATGGGGCTACTGGTATATGTGCCAGTTGCTTAAGGGTGCAGAACTGAGTAACCCTATGAAGAACATTCAAGCCTGGTACTGGTTAGGATGCTGTGAAGGTCATCCCTGCCTTTCGCAGGCCTAAACTGTCCCCTCCCTGCCCTCTTGAAACAGGACAGTGGGTGGGTGGGTAGGGAGCAGGAGGTGGGGCTGAAACCAGGCACATGTGCCAGATCCAAGCCCCATTCCCAGGCAGCTGTACGAGTATTGGGCTTCTCTGATTTGTGCCACTGATCTTGGTTGCACATAACTGAGTTGACCTATCGGTGGTGGTGCTGCTGCTGTGTTACCTGGGGTAAGAAGAAAGTTCTCCTTTGCCCCAGGTAGCACAGCAGGAGCCCCAAACTTGTCTTGATTGAGGTGCAGGCACACTGCCTGCCTGCTGCAGAGCAGGTAAGGCTTGTATGATGTTTAACATTGAGAATGTACCTGCACTTGATTGGTGTGTGTATTTTAACAACATGCAATGGCAATAGGTAGTTCCCTCACAGCTCCACACACATATTCCTTGCTTTGAATCATTTCTGCAGGTGCACTGCAAATCCTTTCTGGGTTTGGGTGGCTCCACGTCCTGCCAAACCCAGGTGGAATCACTCCACAATGAGCTGCCTGCCCACCTGGCTCGAGAAGAGTGTTTGTCTAAGGGACCTCCCCCAGTGTGGGCTCAGGAAGTGGGCTGGTGGGCAGGCAGGGGCGTGCTGCGAGACGACCCTAGGCAGCCCCTCCACCGCAGCGTGACTGCTCTGGGAGACAGTAAGGAGGGGTGCCGGGGGGGCAGCCCCTGGTGGGAAGGAGTGCCTGGCAAGGGGTAGAACCTGGTGTGAAGATCCTGGCCTGGGGCAGCCCTGGGTGCCATGGGCCTTGCAACGCCACTGGCGCTGATTCAGTTAACAGATTATTTGTGAGTTGGGAGCATACAGCGCAAATTAGGACAAATGCTTTACCCTACAATCCTGAGTAACTACGGGAGCATGTAAGAGACATAAGGGACAGATACGTAAGGGAGCACGTATCTGCAGCACCTAGTGAAAACCTATGGAAAATTTATATTGCAATCCAGAGTAAATTGTCCTTACACCGGAGCAAGGACTCCCCGTAGTTACTCTGGATTGCACCCTAAGTCAAACAAATGTAAATATGTCTTCCTTCTTTCACTTCTGATTTCCCCTCTGTTCACTACTTGGAATATGAACCCAGTATATGGGACACAGCAGCATTATGGTTCTTTTCTCTTAATCATATTCTGAGTAAGTTCACACTTAAAGGAGTGAAATTTTAGAATACTGAAAGTCTTGTTAACTACCCAGCAGTGAAGCTACAGCTGTCAACATTTCACATCATTTTTCTCTGTCATTAGAGCTTTGACTAAACTGTGCAGTCTGTATCAGAAGGATGAGTACTTGGGTTCAAAGCTGTTATAACAAAATGTAGATTTATGTTTAAAGTGCTCCCTGTCAAAGTTTGAAGGAATATATTTGGTTCATCTAATACAGTGTTCCTCAGGCAATGAGGTTGTGAAGCCTCATGTGGGGGAGTCATAACCCTTTCAAATACTGTGCAAGAGAAGGACTGGATCTTATCCAATAATGGCACTAGGTACATCCTAGATACCTTGTAGGTCAACTCTATTGGTTCTACTAGTTCCACTTAGACTTGCACCAGCAACTAGGAAAACTATGAAAAATGGCATGTTATTTTGCCATAGTATGCCATGTGGGATGGCGTATGGGGGTATTTTACTCCCGCAACTCAGGTACATGTCACTAGTATTCTATAGTTAGAAATGTTTGCTTGTTTAGCAAAACACTCTCAATTCAAGTTACTCTCAATCCAATGTTTTACTGCATTTGCAAGTATTCCCTGAGCCTCCTTGATCCAATTCCATTAATTCTTCTCCCTTTCCAGCACTTTTGCAATACTCATGGGCCACCACAAAAGTGTTGTGCTGAGCCAAGGTGAGTTAGGATTACGCTCTAGTGCTGTGATCCTAAAGACACTTTCCTAGTAGTTAACACCCATTGAACACAATGGGACTTACTTTTGAGTGGACATGATTAGGATTCCACTCAATATAAGCACAAGGAATAGAGAAATGATCAATGATGTCCTCTTGCATGAACAAACCATGACAATCACATTCAAAACACTATCTGAAAGTGCCCCCAAAATGACCCAAACCCCCCAAATCTTACAAAATCTTTGGGCATGTTTAGTAAAGATCTAGTCACATGAATATCTTAAAATTTCATCAGTTTCTATTGCTGAGAGCAAGATAATGACTGTGTGTACACCAACCTTACTTGAGCCTGGGACTGTAAGAATTGTTGATCTGCTCTATGGAACACTGTTCCAATTGAATCTGGCTACCACTACCGGCAAAAAGGGGAATACCGAATATGGTTATAAATCTCAAAAGGGGAACATATACATTAATGGATTCAACACTGAATTCAACACTTGTTTATGGAGCAGGCTTAGTAAATCTCATTAATTTTTCCATTCAACTTTTTAGTGTGTGATGTGATGGGATCTACTCATGTAAACCCAACAGAGTGAGAACTAATTTTATTAAAGAGACACATTACAAGAAACTCAAAATTAATATGCAAGGAAATTCATTTTGATCATGAAATGCAAACAGAAAGGGGTACCAGGAGGTCACATGCATTAAATTAAAGGCCATGGTAACCATCTGTTCACAGTAATTGAATTGCTACTAAATAGAACAAAATGGAAAGAAAGCAGAAATAATAAGCAGTTTTACCAGTTTAATAAATATCTGCTTCAGAAATACAAATGAAATCCTCTTCAGACTGAATTCCTTTGTATGTTAACTTCTAAGCATATCAAATGTTTTTTTCTTTGAAATTGTGCTTAAGACACAGCTGGGAAACAAAAGTCAAAGAAACTTTTAAAAACAACTCATAAGATCAGAATCTATTTCAGAAAAAGTGGGTCTTAGGGCACAATCCAGAGTTAGGGCAGTGAGAGATAGGGTAACCCAAGATCAGCCCAGTGAGAGATAGGGTAACCCAAGTGCACTTCTGGATTGTGTCCTTACTCAATCTTTGTATACCACAAAAGTGTAATGTGAAATTTTTAGTAGATTTCCTTAAGCTGACTTGCAGGAAGGCTATACTTTATACAATTTTATACAATTTCTCCTATAGTGTTTAATAGAAAAATTCAAGATAATGCTGTGATCCTAAAACCCACAGGGTTTTGCATCAACTGCAAAACAGGATTTACAATGAAAAATATACAGGAAAATAGACTCTCCTACACCACACATCAAAGTTTTCATCTTCTGTGTAATTTTAATCACTTATTCATCACTCAGTTTCATCACTACGTATCACTTAATGCAAGCAATTATATTTTAACTCAGCTTCTTGAGTCATTGCTCTGGGCTCATAATGACTTCTGCTTTTCAAGTAAGGTACGAATTGTGCATCAGTGCCAACAGATTTTTTAAAAAAGGCAAGCATCCTTGAATATTCTAATTTAGGGCAGAGATTCCCAAACTGAGCAATCAATCGATCAACTGTATTTATATACCGCTTTATCAGTAAACCCTATAGTTTATCAGTATACCCCATCACTATACCACAATCACTATACAGTACTCTAGTCCAGTGATTTTCAACATTTTTCATCTCACAGCACACTAACAAGGCACTGAAATTGTCAAGGCACACCATCAGTTGTTTTTTACCATTGACAAGGCACACAACCACAATTTTTCTATTACTTAATGACTCTCCCCAAATTTTCACAGCACACCCAAGGACTATCCGCAGCACACCAGTGTGCCATGGACACTGGTTGGTTGAAAATCATTGCCCTAGTCAGAGAAGCCGTCTCTACCTCCTTAAAGGGAAGAGGAAACAGAAAAGGCAGTGACATAACAGTCATGATCATACTGCTGCCAGGAACAAAGGAGTTTTATTAGAACTTACCAAGGCAGCACTGGCCTCCTGGTGTCTGGAGGTCTCCCCAACCATCTGAATATCTAAAAATAACAATTGTGATCCACTTTTGGTTTAACTATCACAAACCAGATGTGGGTCATGATCACTGTTCTTAGCTTTTCTAAGGCATGAGGGTCATGCAGAGATGTCCACAGGCTCTGCACACCCCAGGGAGGCAAGTACGGCCCTTGGTAATTACTAAACTTCTGGAAGTGATGCAATTCTGGCAGTCACATCATTGCTTTTGTCTGTCCCCCCAAGCACTTACTTCAGATCCCAAACTCCTGGAGAGTTTGAGAACCAGGGATTTAGGGCAATCTACAGTGAACACAATGCTTTTCTCATTTTAGAAGTTCTAAAATTGGGTTGTCAGAATTTTGAAACACACTTGATTGAATAAAATGAAAATGGATGTTCTATTCCTGAGGTTTTGTTACAAGAACAAAAAGTTAAGCAACTCATGCTCATTAGTTACTAGCTATATTTGAAGCTTTTTAAGGAACATCCAGGAAAGGCCATAGGAGAGGCTTTATTATTATTTCATTTATTAAGCTATTTCTTTCACTCATATACCAATCTTTCCACTGACCACAGTATTTGGGAGGGGAAGTTTTTCACGAATGTGAAAGGTTTTCTTCTGTCTTCTGGAAACAGGTGCAGTCACACCAATCTTTTAGATCCCAATAAGTACAGCATTTACACCTCTTTCTCCACTGCTTTGGTTCTCCACTGCTTTGGTTCAACTTGTCCAAAGCACAAGTTCTGAAGTTTGATATGCAGCAAACTGCAATTGATGATCAAACAGCAGCCTCCTAGGTTTATTCTTTCTCCAAAACAGGCTAATTTTAGATATGCAGGAAGTCCTCCCCCCACCCCGCCCCACGGCAACTATATAAATCTTCAAACTCCCACATTAGTATGAAGGGGCACATTTTGTAAAAAGCCTGCTTCACTTGATTCCTCTGGCTGTATAAATTGGCCATGTGACCATATGCTGGTCAGCAAACTATTGTGACAAATGGATAGTTTTTACCAGAATTTTCAAAGCCTCCCCCACTGATTTCATGTAATCTGTACTAGCGGTGGAAGATGCGTTTTAAAATTCATCACAGTACAAGAAGCTTTCAAAGTTCAATCCCCTTCATTAGTCATGCCTTATTAAAAGAAATATGTGGGCTCACCCACCAGTAGGCTGCATGGGCATGTTTCCAAGTTTAGAAGAATTATGATGGCTTTGAATGACAGGTAAATAAACAAAGCTACACTTCCAAAGTGACATTTTCTAGCCCTATTGTGCTCCCCAGCCTCCTCAAATCCACCTCCATGCAACTATTTAAATAACTGCTCTGCTTTCTGCACTACACACCTGCAGTTGCTCTGACTTTTAAATCTCACTATTTAAAAATCTTGTGTTTAACTCTGTAATTCCCCCAATTTATCTTTCATCAAAGGGAAACAGAAGCAAGGAACAAACAGTGGAAATTTAAAATCAGCAAAATGACAGAAAATTACTACTGAAAAAAGTGCAGCTGGCTCTTTTTTTTAAAAAAAAATTGTGCACAAACATCTACTTAGTCATCAAACGTATTGGTATACAAGTTGGTTTTCTTGACCTGGAATATATTAATATGTACCGGTGTTGAAAGGCATTGCTCCCCACCACCATAAAAGGAATTCTGCCAATTGTCCAATTCATTTGACTGCACAGATCCTATTGGTTGATCTCAGCAAGTGAAGACCTACGGCAAGCCATCTTCTTAGAAAACCATTGAGCTTTATCTCAACTTTGAGCAGAGCACACTTCTATAGTACACAACTACATCCTGGGTAGGGATGAAGAGTAGGGTTGCCATAATTCTCTTCCACAAAATTGGGACAGGACCCTCTGTCCCTTTTGCCCATATGTCAACACAATCCCCAAAATTGGGATTGTCCCTGTTTTTCAGGATATATGGCAACCCTAGATGAAGGAGACTTCCACTCAAAAACATGGTCTCTGTCCACCCACCTTTTGTGTGAGACAAGAGTACAATTCATACCTCCTTTTAACTGATTTTAGTAAATACTAAACTCCTGGAAGTGGTGCACCATCTTTAGCTGAAAAGCAGTATATAGTGTATAAATATTCTTCATAATATTTCTATTGCTATGCATGGAAGAAGCTGCCTATTTCAGTTGGTACTTTACACAACATTAAGACACAATTGAAATTTAGGTGAGTTAAGTTGATATGAAAAGTCCTGTCTGGAATGATCAGCCTAAAGTGCTACATCTTTCATATACTGAAGTCACCTCTTGAAGCAAACACAAATGTTTAACTCGTGGAACATTTTAAGAAACAGAACATCAGCTGCAACTAATATGTAGTGAATATTATTAAATGCAAGTGACTTGCATGCCACACTCCGTGTGGTATGTTAGCAGACATGTTATCTGCTAGAAAACAGATGTAAAAAAGACATAAAAATTGACATGTTTTCCAAAACAAAAATCAGCAATAGCGCTAAAAAATATCATTGTGCATTGGAGGAATTTGAGCACACTGTTGCTAAACATTGTAATTGTGAGCCTCTGTGACCTGGAGCCCAATCCTATGCCTGTCTACTCATAAGTAAGTCCCATCATAGTCAGTGGAGCTTACTCCCAGGAAAATGAGGAAAGGATTGCACTCTTAAAGTGCAATTCTCAGGGCTCTTTGAGCCAACACAGTTCCCTGCACTGGCTCCTGAACACTGCAAATATGCCATAAGGCACAGGGAGTAGGAGGGGGTGGTGGGAGAAGGTGTAGAAGAGTGGAATGAAAGTGGGGAGGGGGCATTTTATGATGGAGGAGGGCAACACAGACAGATTAGGCCCAGGAAGGAGGCTGGATCAGCAGCTAAATAGCTGTTACAGTTGCTAACAGTCCCACAGAGGTTACTAGAATTCAATCTTATCTCAAGGGGACCTCCAGCCATCTCTTAACCTGCTCTGGATATAACACATGCCACTGTGACCTGCCAATTCCAGTGTAGGATAGAATTGGACTGCCTGATAGATTTCCTATTTAAGAAGCTATCAAATTTTAAAGAACTGAAACTATTGAAAGAGAAAATTATTGAGAGTAAGTGAAAACTACTGGATATACAAATGTGACTACATAGTCTCAATCATGAAGAAGACACATACAGGCTGGCTGGTGTGCCGGCACTGTATTCAGTGCAAGTTATAGAAGCTGCTGCTATGCTACCCTCGTGTAAGGCTGCAGCAGCCTCTATGGATCTACTAGGGTTTAGGCCACCTTTGAAGGTGGCTTAAATCCAAGCAGAGGAGAAGTGATGTGCTACTCCTTCCTACCCTTCAAGCAGGATTAGGATCTGGCATATGTCAGCTCAAGTAATAGCCATTATAACTTGACACCAGCTGTTATTATAATAATAATGGTGATGCGCTACTCCTTCCTGCCCTTCAAGCAGGATCAGGATCTGACATATGTCAGCTCAATTTATAGCTGTTATAACTTTGCACCAGCCGTCATACCATTACACTGTACTGTTATACATTACACAACTGTTACAATGAGAGTTTTCAACTTTTGCCTCTTTATTACTGTCTTCCAGTGGCCATCCTACCCAGGTTCCTTGTCCTGACACTGGGTTCAGGGTTTGCAGCAGTGGTTGGCCAAGTATTGATAGAGGACCCACATCAATCAGAGGACTCATTATTCCAGACTGACTCCTGAAAGTATCAGTGGCAGTGCCCAGTGTACCATCAAGGGTAGGGCAGAGGGTTTTATGGCAGCTTCAGTGCAGGTTTTTTTCCTCAGCAGACCGAC
This sequence comes from Cryptoblepharus egeriae, assembly GCA_030015325.1. Classification (NCBI taxonomy): domain Eukaryota; kingdom Metazoa; phylum Chordata; class Lepidosauria; order Squamata; family Scincidae; genus Cryptoblepharus; species Cryptoblepharus egeriae. Next base: position 189,995,743 of record JAREYC010000002.1, read on the forward strand.
ATTGATATTGGACCCCAATAGCTGGGTGATGCTTCTGGGATTCTCTCACAGTTTTCCCTTGCCCTGGGATAATCCATTGGCTGCCTAAAACGTGTGCTGGATACAACCCAGGCCCACTGGCTTGCCTATTTTCCTGGAAGTAAATTAGGATTACACCCAAACATTTTTAGGTGTAAAAATGTTTGGGTAAACATTTTGAGTGTACATTTAAGTTAGGATTACACCCAAAGATTTTTAACAACCATTGCTTGTTTAAATTATCAAATATAACCTTATACTACAACTAGGAATGTCATTTTGTTGGGCAGCATAGAAACTGGCACATCATCAGGTAAGGAAGGCCACATCTGATATGAAGCCTCAGTCTTAGTAACTGACCTTGGGCCAGACCTATGATTGAGAAAGGTGGAGAGGAGTGCTAGAGGATCTGGCCAGGAGAGAGATTAAAAAATGGGACAAAGTGGGCCTGTTGCCCAAAATCCAGGCTTCCGAAATGAAATTATAAAGAATTGAAAATAGTAGGTGATGGTGGGAGGACTGTACTTCATAAATTTATTTCAGCTAACCAACAAATTTACCAGTTATAAAGCTGATTTAAAATGCAAGCATTTCAGGTTCAGGAAGGTAGGGAACATCTGTCCCACTTACAAACCGTGATTCTTGTAATGATCAAGTAGAGTCTCTGAAAGATGCTTATTTGGAGAGTAAAGGAAGGAGAAATCCACTTGTTATCAAGCAGATGTGTTGCCCAATGCTCTTGTGCACATATCCTTTCTATTCATGTTCCTCTGACTAGTAAATTTCCAATCTCAAATTGGAGGAAGAGGGTTTACTTCTTGTGGAGCAGTTAATTCACTGCTAATTACTTGCTATGCTGCCTTCCAGAAAGGTGTAAGATACAGACTCTGGAGGGCAAAGATTTGTTTTAATCTTGTTACTAGGTTGCTGCTTTCAAACAGGGTCTTGAAAGCACATTTGTAACAAACATGTGACATACTTTGTTCTGCAATCATGACAAGTGTTTCTGAAAGGTGGAATAATTTCACATCATCTACTCTTTTAAGTGTATTAATTTAGAAAGGGTTCAATGTTTCATGTTGTCTGCTCTGAATAGTGGTGTCCCGAGAGCCTGCTGGCCAGGGTGACCATATGCTGGCACCCAAAAAGTAGGACAGTGTCCCCCAGAAGTCCGGATTTTCCACCAAAAATCCCGACTTTAAAAAGAATTGAAGAACCCTGTCCTCTTTTTTGGGTGCCAGCATACGGTCACCATTTACTCAGTGGTCACCATTGACTTAATGGGCTTATTCCTGAGTAGACATGATTAAGTGGCTTACCTGTGCTGCTGATGCTGAGGAGATAGATACTTCATGGAAGGTGGTGGGGGCACTTAGGAAGCAGCCACAACACAGGCATGGCAGAGCTGAGTTCTGGTCAGCCAGCAGCCATTATGGGTAAGTTTAAAGTGCCTGCCTGCGTGCACAGTGTCAGAACTGCAGAGCACATGCATGGGTTGTATATAAGAAGTAATGTGAGAGCCAGTGATGTCCCCAGAGCAGATGCTCCGTCCATGCCAGTTCCCACAGTAGGAAGCATTTGGCAGAGCATCCGCTTTGAGGACATTGCCTGCTCCCACATTACTTCCTACATACAACCCACTCCTGCGCTCTGCAGGTCCGACACTGCGCCGCGCAGGCACTTTAAACATACCCATAATAGCTGCCGATTGGCCAGAACTCAGCTATGCCGAGCCGTGGCTACAACAAAATTTATGTAAGTGCCCCCAAGCACCTTCCCCCCCAAGGCCGGACCTTTGCTTATTGGACTGGACAGTCCAGGCCAATAAGCAAAAGCTGTACATGTCCGGCCAATTCCAGCTTTCTGGGAAGCCTGCTGCCGGCACCAGGGACTGGGCAACATAATAATGAGGAAACATCATATTCTTATGCCATTGTGTCACCCCCATGTCTCCACACAACACCCCTTGTTTCCTAAAAGATTCCTTTTTGGAGCCAAATGGAAATGCGATAAGGTGGAAATGCATCAGTTACTGCTTGAAGTGACAAGTATTATGCACAGTGCTGCTGAGCACCCTGGGAACACCCAAAGCAACAAAGATACGGAGAGGACCATAACAGCTAGTCTTCCTCTAAGTAGCTGCCCAATAACCAGCTGTCCATGGCATGCCACTTGGAACCTAGCCGCAGCCACCTACTTCATCTGCCACTGGCTCTGAATTTTGCCCCTCCTCAATAAATCTCCTAAGGGAAAATTGAACTTATTTGAAGAGATTCAGTTATTTAATTGGCAATCGTAACTTATGTGAGCACCAGTTTAGCTGCCATTAAGTTGGCAGAAGCCATTGTAAAAAAAACAACAAGTATTAACAAAAAACATTTCTAGAAATTCATGGAAAATCTCAGTAGCATCCAAACTGATGACTTGAGTCTCTCTTCACTATTTTATTGACTTTAAAGAGATACTCCCCAAACAGAAAAATATCAAAACCTTTTTTCAAGTTGAGAAAAAACTGAATTGAATTTACAAGGAGATTTGGCTGCATGGGTGGGGGGAGGCATCTGAACTGCAGCTGGGTCTTCTGATCACTTTACAGATTTAATTGACTTAGCATTGCCAAGAGTCCCTTATAACTAATTATGAATTGTCACTGGGCTTATCTTGCCCAATTTTAAGCTTGTTATAAGATCAATTCTATTTCATTTTCTCTTGAAAATTCACTTTGCTCTTCTCACAACCACTGTATATACTTAACACTGTATGTGCTTATCTGCCTATTTAAGATTTCATTTTATGCATCTAATGAAGTGGATTATAATCCATGGATCTTATGCTGAAATATACGGGGGGGGGGGGGGGACACAAGTCACTTTCTCATTAAAAAATTGAATAACACTTTAGTTTCTTAATTAAATTATTTATTGTTTTTAATAATGTTAAGTACAAAAATTGAATTTTTAAAAGTTATTCATAAAAAATTATGTCATGTAAATAAACCCCATTTTCTGTTTCACAAGCACAGGGCCTTTCTAAGGCATTTTCCATGACAGCTCTTAACATGGCAGGCTCCAACACCTGAATTTCTGCCTGAATATTGTCCTTAAGGTGCTGGATAGTCCTTGGCTGGCAGACATACACCCAGTCCTTCAGGTAGTTCCAAAGTCTGGCGCTCTTAAGTCAGGCGAATGTGAAAGCCAATGAAATTCTGAATTTTGCAGAATTATTCACTCTCCAAAAATCTGCCTTAGCAACTGCATTCTGGCTCTGACCATACGGGCAGTTGCTCCATCTTCTTGCCACCATATCTCAGGCAATTCTTAGTCATTGCCCCATTGTGTATTTTTCCATCATAAATTTCCAAGGAACAAACGTGGAATCAAATTTTTTAAATTAATGACAAACACAATTATTAATTTTTTAAAAGGGAAAGTGTCTTATGGGCCACCCTGTATATTTATTTGTTCATTTTTAAGATGCAACCGAACTATCTGTTGGTTATGATTATTCTAAAATCTCTCCTTTTGCTCTTTTACTTGCTCTTTAACTCTAACCTCTTTTAGGTCATGTTCTGAAACCAGAACATCACCATGTTCTGGTAGGTCATGTTCTGAAATGAATAATATTATTTTCCTCTTTTGTATTTATTAAAACTATTTTTTTCTGCAAAAAAGTATTTTTAAGCTTCCCTCCATGTTGAAAAGATTTCTGCAGGAGCAGAAATGGCTCTTACAGCACAATCCTAAACCCTGGCTAGGCCAGCACAAGTCCTGGCATATACAACAGATATGCTAGCACCCTTTCCAGTACATTTCAGCTACTGCTGCTGTTTACTAAAGGGTTAGCAGAATGGAAATCATGCCTGTAAATGGTGCCTTTTTGACAGGAATGTGTTCAAGCTGAGGCAGCCCAGACATGAGGCTGGCCAAAGGGCTCATTTTAGGCAGTGGTCTGTGGTAGGTGGCAAAGTTCAGTCATCTGCACTTTGGATCAAGAACCAACCAGCAGTAGGCTGGGCAGTGTTTGGTGGTATGCCTAGCAATCACCGCCTGGCAGTGAGATCACAACGGGAGCTCATAAAGGCAAAAGGAAGCTAGAGCTGGCAATCAGAGCTCTACATGGAAAAGATCTCCCACCTGCCTCACACTCTTACTGACTTGGAAACCTGTAACAGTTTATGAACCCAAACATAACAAGCAATAATGTCACTGCCCGATTTTTCCAGTGGTACCTCCAAGAACAGTGCAGTGACAAATGATAAGCCTGGTGAGCAGCATTGATAAATACTGCTTTAGATGGAGATGTTTGGAAGTAAGATTCAATCTCCAGAATCCTTCCTGCCAATGATTTAGATGAAGCAGCACTGGAGGAAGATAAGTTTAGTGGGTTGCTCATGCTAGGACACTAGGTGCTGATGTTCAACTTGCACCAGCCCTTGGGATGCTGCCCCAGCAGGACTGGCTGGTGCTGATGCTGGGGGATAGAGTGCTGGTTGGAGTGCTTCCCCAGTCTACCCGTGCTTTAATTTCTCTTCCCTGCCTCTTTTGTCTCCTATCAATATCTAGATTGACAGAAGAGTGGACTAGCTTAGGGAGATGTTGTAGCCTACTGATGAAGCACATGCTTTGCATGCAAAAAATGCCAAGATCAATCCCTGGTATGGCTGGAAAGAGAAAGATTCCTGTCTGAAATCCTGAACAGTCACTGCCAGTCAGTGATGACAGTATTGAGCCAAATTCATCAATAGAGAAGTGTCACCTTCACTTGGCCTTGGGATGTTTTCTGTGCTTCTTGTCACAAAGCTGAGTTGGCTGACAGCACAATCCTAACTTGCGCTGGATTATGCAGGCTGTCTTGCCTGTGATGACTCCGGTGTAAGTATTGGGACTGTTGCCATGCTACCATGGGGAAGGGGAGGCTTATCCACTTTCCTGCAGTAGGGCTACAGCAGCCCGAATAGGACTATTCAAACATAGGACACCTCCAGAGGGAGTGGAAGTTATAGATAGTGATGTTTGGATTGCACCATCAGTCTTAACGCTTGCCCTCAATCACCACAATGCACCACAAGCTTTCTCCCAAATATAGTATCAAAATGAAATGTTAACTTAGGGCCCAACCCTATTCAACGAGGGTTTTGCCATTGACAATTTAGGCTTTGCAATGTAGGCTTTGCCAGTGGGATATGTGCAATGGGGCATGTGCATTCTACACTGGGGAAGCATTTTAGGAAGTTAGGCCAGCCTAAATTAGGTTTAGGATTGTAATTGTCATCATAAAACATTAAATCTATTTTGTGCCATCATTTAAAAAAAAAGAAAAGCTATATTCCATTATTTTAGTCTTAATAGGGATGAAAGGAATAATTATACATTACACCCACCCAAAACTATGCCCACATACTTTTATTTTAAAGAAAAATCTTGAAAAACAGTAGGAAATTTTAAAAGTAAAGGACTGTTCAGCTCCTGTTTCCAGTCATTCCAGAAATCATTAGATAAGCAGAGTAAAAACTCCCTGCCACCAAATACCACTTTAAAACTACCTGGACCTTGTTCAGATACATGAACATTTTGTATAGAATATGCTTCTTTCAAGCAAATAAAAATGTGATTGGTGGTTTCCTAACACTACTGAAGTGGCAAAATCTTAGGAAACAACCAACAATAGATAGAGTTTCTGAGAACAATTACTGTATATTAGGAACTTATAGAAAATTCAGATCTTCTTGGAAAGTTTCCCTTGCAATAACTAATGCCAGGCGTCCAAATTGATAGGTAACTTAGAAGGAATAACTTAACACAGCAAAACTCTTCCGTACCAAGGCTTTGGAAAAATTTTCCCTAAACTATGGGCACAATCCAAAAGTGCACTTGCATTACCCTATCTCTCACTGGGCTGATCCAACTGCAAGATGGGCCACCCTAGTTATTCTGAAAAAGGCCCAAGGTCCCAAGACAGGTGGACCAGGGCTGCCCTAGCTGGGGCAGCCTAGGCAGTTCAGGAGAGGCATGTTGAGGGCATGTTTAACATTGCCTAGGCCAGAGGACTTACTCTGTATCCAAATCCTGTTTCCAGAGCAGAAATTCCCTCTTTCAGCTCCTCAGAGTTATACCATCTCAGGAGCAGGTATTGTAATGAGTAGACCTACAGGTGTCTATGATAGAGTAAGAATGGCAGTGTTGACCAAAAATCTGAGTTCTTGGCCAGCCTACCTGCAACCCCTGCCTCTCAACTTCAAGGTATGGCACAACTATGGCAGCCCACTAACCTGGGGATACAGCAGGCCACTCCAAGAAGCTCCTTTTATCCACTGTAGACTGTACTGGCAGTCACATGCTGCAACTGTTACTGGTTTTCAGAGACTCCTTATAAGGTGAGCACCACAGCTGTTCCTAGTTCAGAGTGATCTTAAGGGGGGTCTCCTCCCGCACAAACCCTCCCTGAGTTCTTGGCCAGCCTGTCACTTGGTGCCTATTTAACATGCACTGGGGCAGCCCAAACTTTCCAACTCTCTGGATGTAGCATACCTTTCTGCTCTAGATTCAGAATAGTTGGGGCAGCCCAGGTAGGGCATTCCTCTCTGCCCTAACTCTGGGTTGTGCCCTAAGAGCACAATTTTAACCATGCCTATTCAGAAGTAAGCCCCATTGTGTTCAATGAGTCTTACTCCCAGGAAAGTGTGTTTAGGCTAGATCTAAATATCAGCTTCTTAAAAAGAGAATATCCACTGATGCACACAAAGGAGAAAGTTATGCTGGAATATTAGGCTTTAAATAACTTTCTATCTTATGAAGAAGGCCCAGTATAGCACTACATTCAAGAAAGCCTCTTTTGTACCAAATTACATGGCAAGGTTGTTGTGTGAACCAGCTTATTCACTGCTGCTAATATGTTTGCCCCCATTCCTATTAGTGTATAATCAGACTCACTTGCTTGAGCTATTTGGAACATTTTTGTTTTCAGGCACAACTGCTCACTATATGACATTTTGTTCCTGCTTCTATCATCATTACAGTCTTATTTATGAACCATTGGCATGTAACTTGTTCTGCTTGTAGTACGGGTTACAAGTAACTCACTAGCCTGGGAAACACTTATTCCTACCCATTTAAGAGAAAGGGGACAGTTAGAAATGCATTTTTAGGATTGTGCTGCTGCCTAGGATGGGAGGGATTTTTTTACTTACCTGCTGTAACTAAGGGGTTGTGATGAAACTGAAAATGCCGTTTTTCTTTTTTTTCTACATGGGGTTCCTTAGCTCCCCCAAACCCACAGGATTCTACAGTGACTGCAGGTAAGAAAAAACCCTCCCATCCCCAGCAGCAGCATGGACCTGAGGGTCACTTTGCTGCTTTGCCTCCACCCTCATGCACACTGACTGAGTTCCTAACTCCCTTGTAGAAATTTGGGAAGAATTATGAGCAGCTTCATTCATGATAACAAGAATAATACACCTTTGAGTTTCTCCTGCACTTTTTGTGATTGCTAATATGGGAGAAAATTCAAAAAGAAGACAGAAGTCCAACAACACAACACAACCAGTGCAGGTTTTGCTTTTGAGTTAGCCAATTTAAGGCCAGTGTCTGAAATATTTTTTAAAAACCATTAATATTTCATGAAACCTTATCTGGTTTACTAAAACTCCAGTCTTATGTGATTGGCTTGACAAGAGGAAAAAATATCAGCATTGCTTTATGTAGTTGGCATTTCTACAGTTTATTAATTCTATGTTTTCCAAAAGAGACTCTGCTGGCAAGAAATAACCTTGTTGAAGCTGTGGGAGATAGACATATGCATTAATAAGCTTACCACTATACCCAGAACACTACGTTGTTTAAATATTAACATCACATTACAAATATATAGGACTAAATTATGAAACCATGTAAAGCATTAAAATATGAGTTACAGAGCTCTGAAACCTCCTTTATGAAACTTTAATTTCTACTTGGATGAATAAGGGTGAGATTTTCCTTTCCCACAAAGAAGCTAAGTATTACAGCAATCTCTCAGTTTAGGACAGACATCAGAAGTGTGTCAGTTAACATTCGTTACACATGTCCTGTATAGTACCACTTTTGCTAACAAAATTGGTTATATGGAGTTATGTTGAATCTATTTTTTTGTTAATGCACTTTTTACCATGGAGTAGACATAAACCCCTTTTTAACAGGGGTTCCATTCCAGAATCCCCTATGGATAGCTGAAACCAAGGGCATCATCCATGTTGCCACCCTTGTTGCCCTCCCAAAGCTTGCTGCCTGCTGCAGTTGCTACCCCCTGCATCTCCTCATCTATGCCATTGGTCTGCTTTGTTTGGAAAATCAGCTGTTTGGTTATTATTATGTTATTGTTTCCTCTCTAAGTATATACTATACTTAGTATACTTAAATACTTATAAGTATACTTATAAGTATACTTATATAAAAGAAGTAGCCAATCCCTCTATTAAGTTTGAATGAGGAGTAATTGAAGGTTGCTTAATATCTGATTGTCTTTCAGAAGGTTGAAATCGCAGAAAGACGTGTTTACATCTTAAAAGGGATGACAGACCAGTTATGATGAGCAGACTGTGATGACTGACACAACTTGGCAAAAGTGGAATTTGCTTAATAAGCAAGCCTCCGTCAATCTTGAAAGACTATGGTATCGTTCTTGGCGCTGCATACGCTGCATGCGAAGTACGAAAGCCTGGGTTAGATTGCTATGGAGGATAGTCTGTTACCCAAGCAGCAAATCCCCCCTCTCCATGCCACTGAATTAGTCCAATGGAAAGGCAGAGCTGATACAATTGGATCCAGCTGGCAGAGCTGGGCTAAGGACAGGAGCTCACCCTGTCTTGTGGGGCCGACCCGGGTCTCAAACCCTGGCCTGCTGGTTAACAGGCACAGTGTCTTAACCACTTGCGCCACCCACAGCCCAGATTTGCTTAATAAAAAATGAATAATTGGGACTAATATATCTCAAAATGTTCAGTTAGAAAGATTAAAATCTAATATTGGCAAAAGTGGCTTTAAAAGTAACATAAAAAGAATACTAAAATAGTTGTTTGCTACAAGAAAAGATTGGGGTGCATAGCAAACATTCACAACCTTCCTGGTTGTGCTGCCCCGGCAAGTCATTCTGTATGTAAGTGTGTGAGTGTGTATGCTTACAGGGGGGCTGTTGAGACTGAAACTGATTGCTAGTTTGATGTTTCTGTTAGAATAGATCAGGAATATACTTCACTGTTCCATTCAAACCATTTATACCTACTGCTGCACAAACCTAACTTTAATAGAATTATTTAACTGCTATGCTCAACCCTATAAAAATCCCACTGACATTTCTATGACAACAAATTCTCTTCCACACAACTCTTTCTCTTCGAATCCATAGAGCAGGAGAAGCAAAGGTTAGCACATCAAGAGATACCGAGTGGTAGCATTTGACACTTCTCGCAGAAACCAGGTAATGGGTAGGTAATAGAAAACGGGAAGTAATTGGTCAGCCCTGCAAGTCCATAAAACCTGTTTCCTTTAAACAGCGTGAGCAAACATTTTGGTAGGAGGGCCACATTATCTAACTCTCTGACACTGTGTTGGGGGCCAATGAATACATTAAAGATGGAACTTATATGAATAAATGAATTCAACTTAACTTGTTTATAATATGAGAACTTATAATATGAGAACATGTATGAGAACTATAACACAGGCATGTGGAATAATATGAGAACTATAAATGGTTTGCCACATACCTCTTGCATAGTGAAAACATACAGACCAAGCCATGCTTGGCTTGGTTGCTCAGAGGCAATGAGATTAAAATAATGCTGAAGGAAAAGCAGAAAACACATGGAAACATTAACTGAATCGCTTGGGACAATAAAGGTGGTTGTGACCAACCGTGTTGGGCAAGAAGAGGTTCCAACAGTCTGTGGATGGGCCAGAGGCTCACTAAAGACAGAGGGTCCACTGCAGGCCAAATGGAGGGTTCCCAGAAAGCCACAAATGGCCGCTGGGCTGGGGTTTGCCCAACTGCCTTTAAAATAATTATTATCCTAACCTAGGCCGGCACAACTCATCGGTCTTCTCATGGTGATTCCATGGAGACAGTCTTCTGTGGAGACAAGGGCATGTCTGTGCACTGGCCTAAACCTCCACCAGAAGTCTTACAGCACTTTTTTGACGCCCTCAGGTCAGCACAGACTTATGGCTGGACTTAAGCTGGCCTAACTGGAGGTTAGGACTGTAGCCACAGTTGCCTCCATAGAAAAGTTCTCATAGTAAAAATGTGTCAAGTGCAGTAAGAACACAAAATTGGATTGCATGTGTAAACAAAGAACACACAGTGATTTTCTTAGCCTCTTGAGGTTCACTTTTGATTTTGGCTTTTATGCTATTACTCCTTCTCATAAGAATAGAGTCTAAGAATAGATTACTCATAAATGGGACTACTTTTGTGGGGTGAAATCCAACACTTGCAAATATATCCAAAATGTTTTCAGTTGAATTGACTTTCAGTCTAGTAGTGCAACACTGAAAACATTGCTTTGATAATAAAGAGCCCAATCCCAGGTATGTCTACTCAACAGTATGTCTATTCACTATGTTCAATGGGGCTTACTCCTGAGTATATTGTGATTAGAATTGCAACCTGAGTGTACTTTCTTGCTCTGTTTTTTCCTATCTCTGTCTTAGAAGACTTCAGCAGCAATCCAAAAGACACTTTCCTGGGTGTAAGACCAACTGAACACAATGGGGCTTTGAGTAGACATCTGTAGACATGGTTAGGATTGTGCTCTTCCTTTATCGAAGGAGCCCTCTGTGTGTGTCTTTGTGTTTGTGCAAGTATGAGAGTGTACATACTATGTGTGTGTGTTAAAACCATTTTACACATTTCAGCAGCTGATGGAAGTTTGCAAAAGCTCTGAATTCCATCTTTAGATTGAATAAAATGTTGCGGTTCTTACAAAATGTCCCCAGCCACCACCCACAACATGGCTTAGCTTACTATCTGCTAGAGATGAAGAATTCTGTAGGACTCAAAACCTATTTCACTTTCAGGTCCATGTTCTTAATGAAAAGATACAGTACTCTGCTTAAGATACCTTTCCCAGACTTACATTAATTTGTGTTAACAGGCAGCTCATATCTGAATGAGAGGTTAATCAATCAATCAATCAATCAATCAATCAAAAGTTCAAGTATCTCCAGTCCCACAATTATCTAACAAGGCTGTTGACTCTTTTTAGTGTCACTACAAAGGTCAACCCAAAGCTGGTGTTTCCTTGACCTTTCCAGAAATGAATAAAATATTGCTCCTTGAGACAACAATCTGAACTGGAGGGGATAGGCATATATTTGAAACAATTTTTTCCCAATTAATTTGTTTAATTTTATACTGAAAATAAGTTTCTTGTAGTTTTAGAAAATAATCAAGTTTCGCTCTTTCAGCTTCTGTTCAAGTTGTGGGCTAGTCTACACAGCATTAGGAACACAGCATTTTTTGAAATGCTATCAACACCAACACAATGTGGAGCCATAAGTATTCAACAGCTGTTACCACTGAATAATTATCCTGAATAAGGATACTCTTGAGATGGTTTTTACCAAACATTTCTTTATGTTCCAGAAGACCAGAGACTGCCTGGCTTAGCCTCATCTCATATAATTAGTGCTAGGCTGTTTGTTTCTTTCAACCAGGGCATCAGTTCATTATTCCTGCTTTCAACTGTTTTAAATGATTCATTCCCCCACTCCAGCAACCACTGGCAGAAGCGCTACAGCAAGCTAGTATTTAAATTCAGTTTTCAGTGCCACTTGCTTCATGGAACAAGAAGAAGTTTAATATAGCTGAAATAATAATGTTGATTAACCTTTGTGTGTATGTGTGTGTGTGTGTGTATTTAGCAGCACCCCATGCAGATCTACATCTCCGATTACAGTGCTACAGATGGCGAATCTTTCAATATTACCTCCTACACATGCAAAGAAAGGGGCAACATCAAACAGGCGGAAGAGCTCCATCGCTTATAGTGCCTTCTTCCATGAATATGGCGTGGGAAGGGGGAGAAAAATGGGAAGAGCTCTAGCAGCCAGGGTGAGTGGAGGCGTTGGAGAATTAGCCAAGCGCATATTGGCCCACATGTGGGTGTAAAGTCATTGATGCATCCCACATCAGCAGGTGCAAACCCAAAGGGACCAGGGCAGAGGTTCCCTTTACCAGCTTCCACAGCTTGGAAAGATCCCAGGTTCGATCGCTGGCATCTGCAGGTGGGGTTGGGATTTCTTAGTCTGGTACCTTGGAGAGCCACAGTGATTTTCAACATTTTACAACTCACAGGATCCTGACAAAGTGCTAAGATTGTCAAGTGACACCATCAGTTTGTATTGAACAGGCACACCATGCTTTTGGTGGGGAGGGCTGCATCCTGCAATGGCCCTAAATTAATGACCTTCCCCCCAACTCCCGTGGCACACTAGTGTGCCATGGCACAGTGGTTGAAAATGGCTGCACCACCACCAGTGGGCGAGGGCATCATTACTGGTAGAAGGCAGCTTCATCTCTTCCAACTGGGGGGACAAGAGGACAACTGGCCCTAAAACTAGCATCCCACTCACACTGCTCTGATCTGTCCAGGAATGATGCATAAGGACACCCTTTTTCCGCTCTGCTCCAGCCCCCCCCCCCCCACCCATAAGTGAAGGAAACCTCTTATCTGCACCCCTCATCCCTTTGCCTTGCTCTGCCCACCCTGCACTGCTGTGCCTCTTGCAGGCGCCAAGTCCACTCTGTCCAGGAATGGAGCCCCTCTTCCTTGCCAACCCCAGACAGGATCCCTGTGCCAGCAGTGAGCCCGGCTCCTGTCCTCTTGGGGGGGGGGGGGTACTGGAGGTTCTGCTGAACTAGGATGACTACAAGTCATAACCAAAAAAGAGGATAAGCCCCCCCAAATGTAGGACCCCCCAAAAATGTAGGACATAACACCCATACACACACACACACACACACACACACACACACACACACACACTGTGGTTAAACACTGTTTTGCTATTGTTAAATTTAAAACTATTAAATGTAATTTAATAATAGGGTGACCAGATGTCTTAACTGCAAAAGAGGACCAGCCCCCCCAAAACGTAGGACACCCAAGGAAAATGTAGGATATGACAAAAGAAAAGCTGAAAACACTCAGATGTATTGCTTTAATGTGGCTAAATTAAGCATTATGTCACTTAATTATTAAATTTAATTCAAACAATTATATATATTTATTACACACAATTTATGAATTCCAAGAATGCTACAGGCTGATTGCTCTCAAGGAAAAGCGAGACAAGGAAGACATTTTTCCAGGACACAAGCCCAAGAAAGGGAATGTATCCTGGAAAAAGAGGACACAGAGCACATCCTGTCTGTCACCCATATGATCATCCTATAAAACGAGGATGTGTCCTGGAAAAGGAGGACAGAGAATACATACTTTCACCCATATGATCATACTATTTAAAAAAATCTGCAGTATTTATATACCGCTTTTCATGAGGATGTGTCCTGGAAAAAGAGGACATATTGTCACTATATGGTCACCCTAAAAAAGAGGACATATCCTGGAAAAAGAGGACACCTGGTCACCCTTTCTATGTCTCCCCAGAAGGCTTGGGAGAAGCCTTGGGAGAAGAAGGCTTTGTCCTGCCAAGAAGGAAAAGGAGGACAAGAAAGAGGAGGCGTCCGGGAAGAAGAGAGCCAGGTGTCCCTGCCCTCCCTGCCTCCCTCCCTGCGGGGCTGCTCACCGTCCCAGCTCCGCGTCCAGCTCGAAGTAGTCAGCGAGGGTGTCTCTGTTGGAGCCGTCGATCCAGTAGTCTGGCGGGGGGTTGTTGGCGGCTGCGGGGAGGGCTGCGGGGGCGTTGGCGGGGGCCCCGACCCGCGCGGAGGTCCCGGGATTGGCGGCGGCGGAGGAGGGCATGGTGACTTTCAGCATGCTGCGGAGGCTGGCGGGGGGCTCCTCTCGGGCTGCTGCGGGCGAAGGAGGAGAGCAGAGCAGAGAGTCCAGCTGTGGCTCCGGCGCGCGCGCGCAAAGGTGGTCCCGGGGCTGGGCTCTCCCTTGCCTGCGGGTTGCGGGGGGGTCTCCCAGCCCTGGGGTCGCTGGAGGAGCCCCTCAGCCGGGCTGCCCCACCGGGAGGACGAGCCTGGAGCCGGCAGGAGGAGGCGGAGAGGAGGGCGCAGGCTGTGCCAAAAGGGACCCTTTTGGAGAGCTTGGAGAGGTCTGGGGGGACCCTGTTGGAGGGGCTCCCCCTGGAAGGAGAGCGGGGCTGGGGGGCGCTGCTGGGGGTCCCCGGCAAGGAGGCACCCTCCGGGCTCGGGGCAGCGCAGCCCTTCCCTCCTCCAGCCCTGCTCCAGCCCTCCCTCCTGTGCGCACTGGCGCCGGTGTGTGGATGTGAGGCACATACAGGACGAGACGGAGGGACCCCTGGCTCTGCCTGCCTGCCTTTCCGCAGGGCCCTACTGCGCCCCTCTCCCTCTATCTCTGCTCTGGCAGCAGCACATGCATGCACAGGGTGATGCACATCCTGCTCTGCAGCACCACTGATGCTTCTCCTCCTTTGACATCGCCTGGCGTACAGCACAATCTTGGGAAGCATTGGCAAGGCGCACCACACTGCTGGCTGCAAGGCTCTCGCATCCTCCCCATACTAAATGCTTCCACAGCACACCTGCACACCCATCTACATGGCACACCCGTGCGCTGCCTGTGGCCCACTGGCTGCAAATCACTGCTGCGGATGTGCCTCCCCATCCTCAGCTGCACCATAAACTCTTCCCTCTGTTTCTTGGTGCACTTGACTCCCCACAGTGGGTTCAAGGCACACCCAACAGTTTTTGGAGAATTGAGAAGGCACACCAACCAACCTACCTATCTGTCTGTCTGTCTGCAATCCAGAGTAACTACAGGGAGTCCTTGCTCCAGTGCAAGAACAATTTGCTCTGGATTAAAATATGAATTTCCCAGAGGTTTTCACTAGGTGGTGCAGTAACTACGGGTACACGTAATGTCTCTTACATGCTCCCGTAGTTACTCTGGATTGTAGGGTTTCTCTGACTGTCTATCTAACCTATCAACCTATCTATCTGTCTGTCTGTGGGTGGGCTGTGGGTGGCGCAAATGGTTAAGACGCTGTGCCTGTTAACTAGCAGGCCAGGGTTCGAGACCCAGGTTGGCCCCACAAGACAGGGTGAGCTCCTGTCCTTAGCCCAGCTCTGCGACGCCAGCTAGATCCAATCATATTGGCTCTGCCTTTCCATTGGACTAATTCAGTGGCGTGGAGAGGGGGGATTTGCTGCTTGGGTAACAGCCTATCCTCCATAACAATCTAACCCAGGCTTTTGTGCTTTGCATGCAGCGTATGCAGCGCTGAGCACGATATCATAGTCTTTCAAGACTGACGGAGGCCTGCTTTTTTATCTATCTATCTACGTACCACTTTTCAACAAAAGGTTCAGAAAATGAAGTAACAGCTAATGGCTCACTGCTGGCAGGGATCCCACATCCCCCAAAGTCTCTACTGATTAAATGACTCCCCCATCCCAG
Source organism: Cryptoblepharus egeriae (assembly GCA_030015325.1). NCBI lineage: Eukaryota > Metazoa > Chordata > Lepidosauria > Squamata > Scincidae > Cryptoblepharus > Cryptoblepharus egeriae. The sequence goes on from JAREYC010000002.1 coordinate 190,011,338, forward strand.
CTCCCACGGCACACCTGCAAACCATCCATGGCAAACCGAAGTACTGTGATGTACTGGTTGCACGTGTTCATCCCATCCTCATTTGCACAATGACCTCCTCCCTCTGTTCCCTTCTGCACTTTCCTCCCCACAGTGCATTCAAGGCACACCCCTGGTTTTGGAGCATTGGCAAGACACATCATGCTTCTGGCAGGGGTATCACATCCCCCAATGGCCCTATTAGTAAGTGGTCCTACTGATTAAATCACCCTCCCCCAAGCTCCCACAGCATGCCTGCAGCCCATCTGTGACAGTGGCACACCAGTGTGCTATGGCGCACTGGTTGTAAATTGCTATTGGACATGTTCTTTCCCATCCTTAATTACACCAGAAGTGATGTGATGTCCTTAGAAGGCCTTCTGAGGAAGGCTCTGCCCCCAAAGGCCCACAGAATAGGGTTGCCATAATTTTCTTCCACAAAATTGGGACAGGATCCTCTGTTCCATTTGCCAGAATGTAAATGCAATCCCCCCAAATTGGGATTGTTCCTGTTTTTCAGAACATATGGCAACCCTACTCCAAAAGAGAGGCAAACTGTGGGGAGTCAAGTGCACTATTGGGGAGGGGACTAGCAGGTTAGCTGAAGGGGACAGTACAGGTGTGGCAGGGTTTGGTACCAAGACCAGGATTGCCACTGACCATAATAACTAGCTTTCAAATGTGACTTCTGAAATAATTATTTCCCAAAGCCTTTTTCATTTTTTCACATAGTCTTGCAGATAGTATGTTAATAACCAAAAGTGGTTATTTGACTATAGTTAACTATGGCTATCTCATTATATTGTGGAATATTGTACATCATTTTCTGATGGCCTTTTACCTTCAGTATTACTGTTGGTATGCTAACACTAGCTTATACCCTCTATGGCAGCATTTCTCAAAGTGGGGGTCGGGACCCCTTTGGGGGTCGCCTAGAGCTTTCCTGGGGGTCGCCTAAAGACCTCTGGTGCAGGGGGCCAGGTCAGGCTTGCCAGACCTCCAGCTGTAGCTGCGCGCGCACTGGGCTGACTGACAGCCTCAGGCCCCAATCCTATGCATGCCTACTCTGAAATAAATCCCATTATAGTCAGGGGGCCTCTACTCCCATGTAAATGTGGATAGGATTGCAGCCTCAGGGCCCAATCCTATGCATGCCTATTCTGAAATAAAACCCATTGTGTTCAATGTGCATAGAACACACATTTCATTTGTAACAGTGAAAATACATCCTGCATATTGGATATTTACATTACGATTCATAACAATAGCAAAATTACACTTATAAAGTAGCAACAAAAATAATTTTATGGTTGGGGGGTCCCCACAACATGAGGAACTTATAAAGGGGTCCCGGCGTTAGGAAGATTGAGAACCACTGCTCTATGGGTAAATGCCCCTAGAGGTTTCCAGTTTTTTGATTAGTAAATTCACCTAATATAATTTTTCCAATGAAACGAGAAACAAAAACAGGAATTGCTAAAGTTGCCATTTTTTTGACTGAATAAATATCATTGATAAGAAAATGACCATTTGAACTAGAAGACAAATGCAAACTGTGAATTTTTTTAATTAGGATTTAATTGCAGTCTTCACATGTTAAAGAGTTTTGGGCTTGATGGGAATTTTGTTTAAACCTGCACTTTGTCATACATCTCTTGTTTTAGACAATATTTCTGTGTTGATGTTCTGTGCTCATGTTACGTAGCGTTGAAATGAATAACATTTCACTAGCTGATTGAATAGTTAAAAGAAGTGATGCAGCTGAATTTCAAAACTGGAAAAAACTGAGTAAAAATTTCCCATCTGGAATTTGTCACCTATTTAGGAGTTGAGCCCAAACCCTTTCTGAAGTTCTGCCATAGTACATCGCTCTACAGCAGCTCCCCTGCTGGTACAGCCTGAACCACTCCTGTCTCCTCTGAAACTTACATAGGCGCATAGCAGCTATGGCTGCAATGCAAAGCTGCATTCACTGCGCTGTGGCACTCAGTCTTCTGAGAAATGTATTTCCCATATCCCGTATACCTAGGAATGCTATAATTCCCAAGAATTCTGGAGCCTAGAACAATGTTCCTGCATTATAGCAATTTTCAATCTTTTTCATTCCATGGCACAATGGGAAGGTGCTAAAATGGACAAGGCACACCACCAGTTTACAAGGCACACTGCACTGCCAGCCAGAGACTCGTATCCTTCAATAGCCTTAGTAATATATGGACCTCTCCCAAACTACTGTGGACCATCTGCAGCACACCACTGTGCCAAAGGCTCAGCGGTTGAAAATAACTGCTCTAGGAACTGGATCAAAGTTTCTGTAGACCTTCTTTTCAAAACTAGAATCTGTTTATTTGGGGTAAGAAAGGTGAAGAAAGGGAAAGAAAGGGGACTTAAGGGGTAATTTGGGAAGACCCTCTTCTAAAGTTGTCATTGATGTAATGTGATCATAAGAGGCAAAAGCTCTCAGCTTCCCAGCTGAAATATGGAAATAGTGATTCCTTACAAGGCTGTTGTTAAGATTACCTAAAATCTCTACCCAACACAGAGATTATTATGGCCAAAATGAGGCCACCCACAAAGGAGATCTGGGTATTTAATGAACAAAATAATTCAAAGGGGATAAGTAGGAGGTTCAATCTGACACAGATCCAAATTAACTCATTTTAGGTCGGCCCTTTTCAAAATAAGCTTAGTAAATTTCACCCATCCAAAGATGTCAGCCTTACTCACCATTATGGTGTTATCCTCATCTTTCAGTTGGGGTACCTTTATAACATCCTATGCATTCCTCCTCATTGATGTCCCACTTCCTTGTTTGAAATTTGAAACCCTCCCTGGCTGTAACTTCTTGCTGGTGACAACTGGTTTTTTTGTGACACACGATCATTTGTGAGATCAGAGACTCAGATATATCAAACAGTGGTCAATGACCATAAATATCCGGTAGCAGTGGTGAGCTTCAGGGGGTTCTCACAGGTTCTAGAGAACCCTTTGCTAATGAGCACCTGGTTCTGAGAACCTGTTACTAATGGGACATAGAACTGTTGTTAATTTATTTGAATCCCACCACTGTGGTATCTATGAGAGTGAGCTGCAAATCAGAGAGTAAAGGCTCATCTCTTTTCAGCCATGAATTCAGCACGTGACTTAGGCAAGCCATCCCCTCTTACTTAGCTTCCCAGCTGCAGTATAGAAATAATAATACCTTTCAAGGTTGTTGCTAATATTACCTAAAACTTCTACCCCACATAGAGATAATTATGGCCAAAATGAGGTCACCTACAGAGAAAATCTGGGTATTTAATGAACAAAATACAGGTATCCCTGCTTTCTGAAGGTTCATTTTCTGACAATCTACTCTCTTTTAACACCTTTCAATTATACCCATAACTCATTCATTCAACACATGATCTGCTCTTTCAATTCTATCTGCTTTTCTAAAGGCCAAAATTGCCATCTACCATGTTGCCAGTTCCTGGTCTAAACCCATCCCCCAAGAAGTTAATGAGAATCAATTTGCAGAAATCTTTGTGTGACAATAAGAATTAGCAAGATAACAGAGGCATTTGCAAATTGCTATCTAAAAAGCATTGGAACATTTATAAACTAAAAAAGACTGAGTTCCACTTTTCAACGGTTTTCACTTTTGGATGGTGCTCTGATCCAGTAAGTAGGGGAAGCCTATAATTCAAAGGGGACAAAAAGCTTTCCACTTAGAAATGCACTGGTAACCATTGCCAATGACAAAGCATTGGTGAATTATGATCAACACACCTCATATAGGATAGAAATTATGGACTTCAAGGACAGCCACACATGGAATACATTACAAAATCCAAATGATGATCCAAGAATAATCAGCCATCTTGGGTTTCCTTCAGGCAAAGATATGCATTGGGTAGGTAGCAATGCAGGATATATATTGAATGAATGAATGAATGAATGAATTGAATGAATGAGATGTAACCAATGCATGGAAATCATGACAAGGTTTGATCAACCCAGGAAAGGGTACAGCAGGCACAGCAGCCTAAACTCGACCAAGGTTCCCCAGGCTATGGCTGATAACCTGATTGTTCAGGTGACATTTTATATGATGATCAAGCATTATTGGAGCATTTAGATGGGATGTAGCCCTGTGGAGGTTCTGTCATGCCAGGATCTCTCCTCGTTGTGTTCTGGAGAAGACAAAAATGTGCACTGAGCAATGAAGAAGATAAAAGTCATTATAATGTCAACATATCCACAGGTCTGATCATCCTAACCAGGCACTGGTGTGTGTGTGTGGGGGGGGGGGGGGAGACAACCACTAGTTTGTGGTGACATCATAATTGTTACAAAGACCCTTGACCTCAAACCCTGTAGCTCTAGGCAGTGCAAATAAGGTAAATGGGCATTGCTGCTAGTCTGTCCTTCTATTCAAGGGAACTCAGACTTTCCACAGTAAGTACTGGGCAATATCCTTTTTGCCTTTCATAGAATCCTTCTCAGTGCTTTAATCAGGTATACAGTATTAGAATCATAGAATCATAGAATCCTAGAGTTGAAAGGGACCTAGTAGGTCATCTAGTCCAACCCCCTGCCTGCAGCAGGAAATCCTCCTACATCATCCCTGACAGGTGCTCGTCAAGCCTCTGCTTGAAGACCCCCCAGTGAGGGAGAGTCCACCACCTCCCTTGGCAATCTGTTCCACTGCCGAACCGCCCGAACTGTCAGGAATTTTTTTTGGCTATCCAACCGGAATCTCATTTCTTGCAGTTTGTACCCATTGGTTCTAGTTCTGCTTTCAGAAGCAGCTATGAACAAATGAGCCCCTTCCTCCCTATGACAGCCCTTCAAGTATCTGAAGAGGGCAATCCCCTCAGCCTCCTCTTCTCCAGGCTGAACATCCCAAGTTCCCCCAACCTTTCCTGGTAGGGCTTTCCTTCCATCCCACTGATCATTCTTGTCGCTCTCCTCTGGACTTGCTCCTGTTTGGCTGCATCTTTCTTAAAGTGAGGTGCCCAGAACTGAACACAGTACTCAAGGTGAGGTCTGACCAATGCAGAGTAAAGAGGAACTAGAACTTCTCGTGACTTGGAAGCTACAGTCCTCTTAATGCAGCCTAAAATGGCAGTTGCCTTCTTTGCAGACACATCACACTGCTGACTCATGTTCAGCTTGTGATCCACGGTGACACCAAGATCCCGCTCACATGTTGTGCTACCAAGCCACGTATCCCCCATTTTATACCTGTGTTTTTGGTTTTTATTGCCCAAGTGCAGAACTTTGCACTTCTCCCTGTTGAAGTTCATTCTATTTGTTACAGCCCAGGATTCCAGTTTATCCAGATCCTCCTGGAGGTTTCTCCTGTCCTCTGTTGTGTTTGCTACTCCTCCCAGCTTGGTGTCATCTGCAAATTTGATCAGGCTCCCCCATATCCCTTCCTCCAAGTCATTAATGAAAATATTAAAGAGTACTGGGCCCAAGACAGAGCCTTGGAGTACCCCACTTGAAACCGACCTCCAGGTTGATGCAGACCCATTTACTAAAACCCTCTGAGTGTGGCCATCGAGCCAGTTGCAGATCCACCTAACAATTGCCTCATCTAGCCCATATTTTTCCAACTTCCCAATTAAGATGTCTTGTGGGACCTTGTCAAATGGCTTTGCTGAAGTCAAGATAAATGACATCCACAGCATTGTGACATACCCCTATAATTTATCCCAATTCTTTCCCATTTTCCTATGTTTTAACCTTTTTAACTCTCCTGGATCACCTGCAGAAGTTCATCAAGGAAAAAGGTGAGGTAGGTTGGAACAGGGCAGCAACTGGAGATGTAGATGTGTAGATTGGGCCTGAGAAGGGGGCAGATTTGACAGCAACAGTGTATTGTGTTGTATTGTGCCTCCCTTGGCATAGAAGCCAGGGCAGCTGCCCTCCAGTTTCTGCCCTTGTAACACGACTGTTCACTCTGGATTAGTTTCATTGCCAAAAAAATGTGATGCAGAAAAGAGGCAAAACTGCCAAACTTGTGAATGAAGATTTCCTTTGGGCACAGATCTGATTCACTTGAATAAGGTAGCCCTTTGCTAGTACACTTGACAACACAGCTTTGTATAATTTTTAAAGATCTATTGGTTCCTGTATGCAGATTTTATAGCTTGACCTCAATGTGTCAAAACTCAAACAAAATAATTTCATGCTTTATTCTGACAATTCCTTATTTTTTTTGTTTGCAGCTTAACTTGCTCAATGGGCTTAGTAAAACTGAAAAGAAGTTAACTGTTTAAATTGTTGATATTGCTATATCCAGATGCACCAGGAAATGTTTATAATCTTTTTTAATCATTAGAGTTCTGTGCTGTTCTGCTGGAAATATCAAATTACAGAAGACCTTTGAGAAAGAATGGCTGCAATCCTAAAGAGACTTTCCTGGGAGCAAGACCCATAGAACACAATGGGGCTTACTTTTGAGTAGAAATGGCTAGGATTGTGCTCTCAGTCTTTGTTATGATTTCTTTCTCCATCTTCGTTCAATTCTCAGTTCAAGTAACATATGGGTTGTAAAATCCTAATTTGCCCTGGAACAGGCAGGCTGGCAAGGTGTTGCATTTTTGCTTTCAGGTCTTTTGGACTTAACTTTTGAAAGAAAGTTGATATGACTTTGGATTTTTCACTGCATTCTGCTGTAAATTCTGCATCCAACTGTATATATATTGAAACCTGGTGAAGGCTACAATCCAGAGTAACTACGGGACCTTTTACACTGACGTAGTTAAGGTGCCATCTATGGGAAATCTATGGGAAGTGCATAGAGCGATCCAAAGAAAGTGCCTCTTATGTCTTACTCTGGATTGTAGGGCTAACCATGGACTCCACCTAGTCTAGAATGTGGTGGCTTGTACGGTTGCTGGGGTTCGTCGGTTCGACTCTGTCTTGCCACTGCTTCAGTGGCGACTCTGGCTGCCCATTCACTGCTGGGCTGAATTCCAAGCCGAATTCAAAGTGCTGGCCCTGACCGTTATAGTCCTAAACAGCTCGGGTCCAGGGTATTTGAGGGAATGCCTCCTTCTGTAAATTCCACCCTGTCACCTAAGATAATCAGAGGAGGCTCTAATGACTGTGCCATCACAGAATAAGCCATGAATAGGGCCTTCTAGGTGGTAGCACCCCAACTTTGGAAATCCCTCCCCTCCCCCTGGAACTTAGGAAAGCTCCCTCCATACTGAGCTTCAGGTGGAGCCTAAAAACCTTCTATTTTAAAAAAGCGTTTTATTGAGATGGAGGTTATTGTTGTTTTAATCCATCTATGTTTTAGATGTTTTTAAAATGTTTATACTTGTTAGCCGCCTTGAGTCAGCCATGGCCCGAGAAAGGCAGGGCACAAATTTATTTAATGAATAAATATACCATAGGCATGATAAGGTTATTCCTAACCTTTGTAGCAATTTTGGGGTGTCACCCCCTCGCCCCCTTGAGCACACCACCCATCTTGGGCACATTACCTGGTGTGGGCTGCACCCCACACTCCTCTAGGAATTCTATTGAAACGTAGGTCTGTTTTGTTCTCATTTCTTTTGCCATGTGAACTACATTGCAAACGTTTGGTTGAAAAGCAGTATTAGTATTATTAATGTATTATCATGGAGAATGAGTGTATTAATAATGGAGAATAGAAAATAGACAATAAGAAGATGACTAAGCATGGAGCAACTAGCTGACAGATGGAAAGAAACTTCAGATAAAAGAAGGTGTGTTAGTGTGTGCGTGTATGTGTACACATGCAAGCACTGCCTGCTTACATCAGCATAATTTCAGCACAGAACCTACAGAGTTAACTACTTGCTTGTAATCACAGGATCACAGGATCCGCTTTTGCAGGTTGCTGCAGATCGCCACAGCCACACTGATCTTCGACATGAACCACTGGAAATACTGTATAGTGTATACAGTAGATGCCATGTGAGTTCCAGTAGTTACCAATCTGTTTCCAGGTTTAAATAAGGTCTTGGTGCTTACTCATGGTGTAGCCACAGGAAACATGAATAAAACCACAACATTCACATAAAGTTCAGACTTTGTTTTGATGCCAAACACCAGCAGAACCAGTCATATTTTCCTATTTTTGCATGAGAAGAATGTTTTTCTTGAGCACTTTGAGTAGGGAGAAAATTGAAGAACAGCTAAAGCAGATTTCTGACCTGAACCAAAATTAGTGAAATTGGAATTAAATGTGGATTTGGACAGAGCTTGCACAGGATGGCAAGAAAAACTGCAAGGACAGCATATGCTAACCATTGAGTTATTTGCTTGCTAAACAGTCTCCAGAACTAGATTTATTAATGCAGGTTGAACCTAATAAATTAAACAGATATATGAATAAGCGGCAGTACTTCAAATATTTGAAGTACAGGCAGATCTGGCTTTTCCACTAAAAATAATTTGGCAAACAGAAAAAGGCTTCTGAATCCAAGCCACTGAAATGTTATTATTGAAGAGCTCTCTGTCATTCCAGGGAAATTTACTGTGCCATTTTCAACATTTTGATATTTTTAAAATGGTTATAAATATTTCAAAACCAGAAATGGGACAGTTTAGTTGTACTCTGTTTGCCTCAGAACCTGCCCTTCACTCTGAGGCATTCAGATTGGCAGGAGCCTTGAAAGGATTGGGAAAATTTGTATAACAAATTGTGGAAATATACTGATTTTATAAACCATTGGTCACTATAATCTCTCAGGCAGCCAATCTAACTAAAATAAGTTATACAACTTTGAACTCCATTTGCAAAGGAGTGGGAAGAAGAGAGTTAGCATATCTTGAATGTTTCTTGAGGCATCTGGTGAGCCACCATGACAGAGGAAGCTAGACTAGACAGCTCCAATGTGGATCAGATAGCCTCACCCAGCAGGGCTCTTTACATTAGTGTTGTAACTTTAAAACAGAAAGTCTGCACTGTTCTGTCATCAAAGTTCAGCTCTCACTTCAGACCACAATTCTTAAGACTGAATCAAAGTGACACAAATCTAGACACAACCTAAGTGAAGAATTATGAAGCTGCCATTCTCTTTTCTGCACCCATATACTGTTGTAAGTGCTGTTGGGATCAGTATGCCATTCATGACATACACTCTTTGCAAACGTTGGTAATATTTCTGACTACAACAATGTTCAATCACTAGTTCTTGAGATCTTCCTCAATGTGTGTGTATGAGCCACGTTTTCTTTGGTGTTGTCTGCTGAACCCTCTAGCAAGGTCCAGGAGGACACTCTCACCAGAGGAACTTGTATGGCTGAAGCTCATTCCGCAGTCAAATGGCCAAACCATTGCAATGGTTGGATTTTTTTATTCTTTGGCTGGTTGCCCCTTGTCTGAATTGTGATTGCCATCTGAGAACGAGACACCCACGATCTGTCTCAAGTATTGCGTTTGGAAACATGTTTGTTCCAAAGACCACCACCAAGAAACACGTTTTCCTTGAGAGTACAGTATCCATACCTTCCGTAGATCTCTACTGAGATCTTCTTCTGATTTCTAGGAAAGGCAATAACACGTGTCCTGGTTTTGTTGAGCTAAAGCAAAATACCATCAAATGAACATGCAGGATACTAGGCAGTTGAATTCTTTGCTGGAACTGCCGGAACTTACAGAGAACTGAAGATTAAGATACATGAAACTAAGGCTGCAATCCTAACCACATCTACTCAGAAGTAAGCCCTATTGTGCTCAATGGGTCTCACTCCCAGGAAAATATGTTTAGGATTGCAGCTTAAGTTACTTCCCAAGGAAGCTGGTTTACGAAAGCAAATGCCAGCCCATGATAGATGGGCTGGCAATGTGTTGATTTAAGCATGTATTTTATTTTGAAATCTTGGATTCCAAAAGGAAATTGAGGAAATAATCATTGGCAATGTTTGGTAAAGATAATGGACTGACACTTTGGTTTTTGTTATAGTTGATGCTCAAGTAACATCTTTCTTTACTGAGTCCAACAAAAACTGTAATGCAAGATTAAGCATACTGTTTGACTTGCTGTGGATTCCAAAGGACAGTCAGCTATGCTGATCTTCCTTTGATGCTGCAGTCCTAGAGTGACTCTTGGATACTCTTGGATAGTCCAAAAGTAGAGCTCTTGGATATAAAAACACAACCAACTTTAAGTGTATCACCTCATGATTTTAACAGATATTTATTGTCATATTAGGGAAGAAGAGTTAGCACTTTATTCACAAATTGGTATCCTTTTAGATAACATACACTTTGCTCTTATAATTGTCTATTCAGTATTGTAATTACATTCACAAAGATTCTTTTCTAGCCCAGATAAAGATCTTGTCACTAAGATGTTCATTCTCATCTAATACTAATAGCACTATAGTCATCCTTCATTTTATGCTATAATGGAAATTTAATTTCCATATCCACTTAACGTGTGGACTTTTTCTAAAAACTACACTCTTAGAAGTACTTTTTTAATGTCCTGAGGGATGCTCTCAAGCAATTTATTTCAAAAGTGCACTTCTGCAACAAAGTGTAATGTGCAGAACAGTACCTTCCAAGATCCAGGAAAAAGGATAAATGAGCTGTACAGTCCATAAAAGTTAGAAATGGTAAGCAAACAATTGGTTTTAAATCATAATTAATTTAGAAAAGTCCCAAATTTTTCAGTTTGGAATGCAACTGGCAGGAGATTTCTAATGGCTTTATTTCTTCCTTGACAGGCAAGCTTTTAATCTTTTATCTGGCCTTTGATCTACAACGCTTCAAGTATTACTTTTGTAGATAAGGGATTTTGAATTCTGGGCTGCCACACAAAATGGATGGAGCTGTCACTTCAAATGCCAATAAACAACCAGAATGAAAGGAGTGTTAAGCACTCCGATGAGGATGCATAGAATTGCTGTTCAACCCAATGTGCATAAGTTTTCCCCCCATCCCCTCCAGTTATTTTTTCCTAGATAAATAGATAGATCTTGATGGAAGGAATTCTTTCTTGTAGATGGAAAGAGAGGCAAAAGAGGTGGTGATAGGGGAAAAAAACAGGGAAGAAATTATAAGTTGTAAATGTGGTTAAGTTGCTGGCAGTGCTAATGCATTTGTGCAGAGGTGCCTAACCACCAAATCCAACCCCGTGACCAATGTCCAATGAGCATTTGGACCTCAGGAGACTAGCTTGTGACAGGGAGGCCTGTCATCAGCTGTAGGCCAAGTTTCTCTTCATTGCTTCACATCTTTAGCAGTAGTGAAGGAAAGGCCAGCCTCACTTTGTGTCCCATGCTTACTATTGCCTCTGAATAATTTGTCTCCATTTGTTCTATTTCTGGGCAAGAGGCATAGGATCAGTTAATCCCCACCCTCTTTCTGGCTTAGGGCACAATCCAGAAGTGCACTTGGGTTACCCTATCTATCACTGGGCTGATCCAACTGCAAGATGAGCCACCCTAGTTATTCTGGAAAAAGCTTGGGGCACCTAAGGCAACATAGGCTGCCCCAAGACAAGTGGACCTGGGTTGCTCAGGAGAGGCATGTTATACCACCTCAGAAGCAGGTATAGTAATGAGTAGACCCATAGGGGTCCATGATAAGGCAGTGTTGACCAAAAATCTGAGTTCTTGGCCAGCCTAGTGCAATCCTACTGCAACCTATGTAACTTGAAGGAGATCCAGTTATGCTATGCATGGGTAAATATATACCACAGGGTGGCAGCCCATTCTTATAATCTTCTGTAGAGGTTTCAGTGTAAATAAGGGATTGCATTGCCAATTGCTATAGCACTTTCCTGCTTATGCAGAGCTGGCCTGGCAATGAGGCCAACTCGTAGCAAGTTGTAGTGGGGGGAGTGGCAAATGGGGCAGGGACATTGGTGAATTATGTTAGCTACTAAAGGGTGGCTCATATTCTGAAGTTCTCTGTCACCCATTAAACAGCTTCAATCAACTTCCCAATCATTTTCATGCTTGCTGAACCCAAGTAGAAAAAGAGGATGAGGACAGGACAGCAGACATTTTCCTCCAGCACCTTTGGAATGAGAAAAAGCTCCCAGTGCCTCATAAACAGGATGAACAGAGAATTTTCTGCTCATCCTATTCATTTCAAGCAGGACAGCATGAGGAGGTGGGTGCTGGAGCTGATGGTTGCCAAATCCACTATGCCTCACCTCATTCACTTGGCATCTTTCCTAAAACACAACTGTCATCATGGAAAAAAATTATTTTTGCAGTTTTTGCACACAAGTTGCTCAATTTAAAAAAAGCTGTTTAACACATTTTTTCAGCCCTTGCAATAAAAAAATTATCACTCTCCTCTATGGGATTGGCTGTGGTCTCCCACTCATGTTGCTGGTCCGAAATCCACATCTGCCCAGTTTCAGTGAATTTGCAGCATCAGGTGCTCCAAATTTACACAAACTAGTTTTAATTAAGGACAGAGAACATGATATTATAAATCATTTTAATATAAACTACACATTGTAAGTTTATAAAACCAGCACAGATTCCTACAGAAATCTGAACGAAATGAAGTACACAAGTCAAGCTGTATAGTTAAAAAAAACTTAAGTTGGCTAATATCAATTAGTATAAGTCTTTTATTATAAAGCAAACTTGAAAATTCAACATATTGATTCTTAGCATCTTATAATAAAGCAGTCTTCATGTAATTTAAAATGCAAAGACTTTGGTTGAAAAGACCCTGTAAATGGATCCAGATTTCTTCAAGCTGAGGTGACAATTGGGTTAATTCTGCCAGCAAAGCAGGCTCTGATGAAAGGATTTTAAGGTGCAACTGAAATGGAAACATGACATTTGTCATTTACACAGAGGGAACATATACAATTATTAAATTATTTTATCGAATGTGTTAGATTTTAAACAAACAGTATGGCTGGAGGTGTTTGTTTCTGATAAAATAGGCTTACAGTATATATCTTATGAACACAACAGACTGACTTTTGAGTAAAAAACAGTTTCAGGCACTTCTAAATATTACTACTACTGCAAAATGGAATGGATGCTATCAAATGTTTTCTACCCTACCTCTCAATTACAGACTTGCATATTAACATGGAGGTGATATTTCACTGCTAGTCCAGTTTCACAGTACAACATGACTAGATACTCTTTCAGTATATCCAATGTATATTTACCTTCAGAAACAATGCCAGGTATGCTTGAGCCAGTTCAAAATCGTACTTTGTGTTCAACATTGTCTCAATCATTCTCAGAAAGCTCTGCATCACTTTGATGGAGCCACCACCATCAGGAGACAAGCTCCTCAGTTCTGTGTCAATATTAGATGGGCCCATTTGTTTAAGAATATTAAGAGGAGACGTGTCTGTAAGAATATTAAAAATATGGTAACAATTCTAAAAATCTGTTATTAACATTAAGCACAACAACATTTTCAATAACTGCAATAGCCTGCAGCATTTGGCATAAGACCAAGGCATCTGGCCACAATCAACAACAGTCAATTCGTGCAAGGAAACAGCAGATGCAGCTGGAGTATCCAAGACTTTATTTCCCAAAAACCTCCAGCTCCCAAAGAGCCACTGAAAAGCATGTCTCTTCAGGAGTGGAAGGTAGTGGAGAACACAGTTCAAGAGAGACTGTGGCTTCAAAGTCCTTTTCACAGAACACCATGGACACTCCTTGTGCAAAAGTATAGCACCACTACGCCCAGGAATCCCCATAGGGCTGAAAAACTCTCTTTCATTTCTTTACCCTTATGCAACATACAAAGCCAGTACAACAGACTGTTAATGGGAATGGAAACTTTATACATACCTCCCCCATTTCCCCATCCAGCCCCTTTCCCTCAAATTATTCAATCACATATTTGTTTTCACATTTATTTTATGCTGAGATTAATCCTGTTCTGTTTGGATGTTGTGTTTTGTGGATTGTTTTATTCTTTCATTATGTTATGAACGTTACTGCTAACCTCAAGAGCACTGACTGACAAGTGACACATTTGAGAAACAAGTGACACATTTGAGAAACAAATAAATACGGCTATGCTTGGAGTTTAGTTAAGCTCTAAGGAAAAGTCTGAAGTTTAGTCAGACCAAAGTGGCTAACAGTCATCTGCACTGTCAGGCCACTTTCCAAGTAGTCATCAAGATTTCTTTACATTATGGCTGAACCTTACCTCATGAAAGTTATAGCTGCAATTCCTTAATTGGGCTAGACTTTCACCTCACCTATTTTTCTACTTTGTCAGGCTTGAAGAATGGCCAATTTGGTTCTAGGCAGCTCAAAAAATTGCAAGGTACTTTCCAATTAATGGCATTCAAACATGTGCTTCATTCCTCTGAAAACCAGAACCACTGAAGTGATTTTAAACATCTAAAGTTAGCCAATTTGGTGTGGCAGTATTACTTTTTACACTGGATATGTGTCTGTTAAATACTCATATATTGCACTTCAAACCACTGAAGTGGTTTTATTTTCCATACACTACCAGAGAAAGCATTGGATCTAGTCTAAAATGCCACAAAACATGCATCTATAAAGGAAGCTATTTTTCATCAGTTCCTATAATTGTTTACTCCCAGATTGTGCAAAAGCTCTCATTAAAACAGTATGCTGTAGTCTGGAACAAGGAGTCATTCATTGTGAATAGCAAAGTTTTATCTCTACTCAGTACCTAGACAAGTATTGAATGGCAACATAGCCAATGACCAAGCTTTCAATGACAACTACCTCCTTATGAACCAGTATCATTGATAGATATTGTTCCTCAAAATCTCATTTAAAAATGATTCTTAAGAATAATTTGAACGTTCAATAGAACTTTCTTCACCTGAGGCAAATTGGAAGATTTCTACTTCAAAATGCATAACACAAAGCTTTAACAGAAGCTTAATGAGTGTCTTAATATTTTTAATTTAAGCCTTACTTTACTTTAATTTAATCTTACTTTAGTCAAATTCTAAAAGACTGCTATTACAAACAATTTCTGAAATAACTGATTTTTAAAGAGATACTGCCAAATTTTCAACATTATTTACAAATAGGGAAATCATTTTTAGATACCCAGCTGGGTAAAGAAAAGAGTGGCAGATCTATGTATGTTTTATTCATTGTAATTAGAAGGTATTACCAATAAGCATGGAATGGAGTGATAAAAACAGAATTGAACTACATAGTATGAAATGCAAACTTTGGGAATTAAAGAGCACTTCTACTTGTAAAATTAATCAGCTTCAAACCATTAACAGTTGGTCAATGATTGTTTCTGGCAATGTAGTAATCCAATCTTGTTAGTCAGACCAGACTGCAGTATTTCCAATCCGATTAGTGGGTTCTGTTTAACTCATTCTGCTTTTTTGATCAGGACTAGATCACAAGATAAAAATCAGTCTCTATATGCATTATGTTATTTTTTCAGTCTTGACAATCAAATGTGGGGTTTCAAAATATCATCCACGTTAGTTGGCGTGGGGAAGCTACCTGGTTGAATAAAAAGCAATGGAAATTGATCTACTACATATTTCTGTGGATCAAATGTGGCTGCTAAAACATTCAGCAACAGTACCAATTAAGGCAGCAAGGTCTTTAAGGAAGGTATTTGCAGTAAAAATAAGAATTAGCTGTCATCATATGTTTTGTCAGCAAATATTTCTTGGACATGATTTCATTTAATAGGGATGTGGATGCTGCTGTTTTTAAAAATCACACTGCAAATTTGTTTATAAATTTTTATTGATATGCTTATAAAATGATATGTTTATAAACTGTTTATTGATTTGCTTTTTATGTTTAATTAGAGAAAAAAGTGTGTGTTAAATAGAAATAAAATGTATTTTTCTAGCATTTTAATGCAACATTAAGCTTTTGGGGTAAAGAAAGCAAAAAACTACCCTCAACTATCCATCCTCAATTATTTATTTTTAAATACCAAATAGTCAGAAGGCACATGAAGGAATAAAAATTTGGCAGTTCATACTATTAACTTACAGTTATTGCTGCTCAAGGCTTCTTCAAGCTGCATGTAGAAGTCAGATTTTTGTGCCAACACTCCAAGATTTACTAGTTTTGACTGGAAAATAAAAATTTTGCCATTTGAAATTCAAGACGACATGCACATTTACATACAAATTATTCTGCTTTTCCATTAGCAAGGACACATTTTAAATAGTAAATTTACTTATTGACAAGCCAATCCTGTGAAATTTCTTCTCAGAAGTAAATTCTAAGGATATTTGCTCTCAATATAGCTGCTTTCTGATGTTCCATTTGAACATCCATTTAAAACAGTAGATAAGTTTCTGCAAGATTTAGTTACAAAGTCATACTGAGTTTTGAAAGAGTTTGCCGACAGCAGTTGAGAAGTTCATTTACTAAGGCTGCAATCCTGAAGTGCCCTTAGGCCAGCCTAGCTGCACCAGAAAACAACTGGGCCAGCGTAAGTCCACTTAGGCTGGCCTAAGACAGATGAACCTAGTCACCTCATCATGGGCATGTTGAGCATGGCTTAGGCCTTATCTAAAGCCTGTTTCCAGGGCAGACATGCCATCTCACAGCTCCTCTGACTTAGAACATCTCAGGAGCAGGCATAAATCTGAACAGACCCATAGCGGTCCATGATAAGCCAGAGTAAAAATGGCAGCAAAAGAAAAAGTTCTAAGTCTTAGACTGGCCTATGAACCACTCTTCCCTCTCAATCTTAGGATACGAACAAGTACAGCAGCCCATCTTAGGACATGGCACAACTTCCACTGCCTAGTAAGCATGCTGCCCTGCCATTTTCAATCTTTTTCATCTCACGGCACACTAACAAGGCACTGAAATTGTCAAGGCACACCATCAGTTGTTTTTATCATTGAAAAAGCACGCCAGGCTATTCAAATCCCCTAATTTTCCTATTTATGACCTTTTCCAAATTTCTGCAGCACACCTGAGGACTGTCTGCAGCACACCAGTGTGCTACGGTACACATTGAGAATCACTGGTCTAGAGGCTTCCTAGCCCTGTGGATTTGGCCTATTATCAGCTCAGGCCAGGTTAGCTTTAGGCCAGCTTAGCTGACCATTCTTTCTGACCTAAGTCAAAATTGCACCCTAACAGAAATATTGATTCCCCAGATTTTTTTCCGTTTCAGATTTATTTATCTCATAAATGGAAGAAAAGTATTCAGAAACATTGCTCTAAGCTTAAAATAGGAGAGAATTGTAACTTTCAAAAATAAA
Source organism: Cryptoblepharus egeriae (assembly GCA_030015325.1). Classification (NCBI taxonomy): domain Eukaryota; kingdom Metazoa; phylum Chordata; class Lepidosauria; order Squamata; family Scincidae; genus Cryptoblepharus; species Cryptoblepharus egeriae. The sequence continues at coordinate 190,028,527 of JAREYC010000002.1, forward strand.
TTAACCTTTTCAGGCTTTGCATATGTTTGGGATAGGGTTTGTGATAGATACAATGGAAGGTTAAAGATTTACAGTCTATTAAGATGGATAAAAAGATGTTTTCTCTAAACTTGATGTAGTACTGCCTAATAGTTAGTACACAGCATATATTAATTTCAACTGTTAGATCAAAGATCTACAACATCCCTGAGTAAAGTTCTTCTTTAGAACCTGCCCCAATCATAACAGATGTTGACAAATAAGCAGAAGAACATGCTATAGATTAAAGATGGATGAGGACAGGTAGTGCAATTCACTCCCGATCTAAGCTTCTAACCTTCACAAAGATAAAGGGGAAGAGGATATGATACACTGCATTGCATCTACTGTCAAGTGGCACTAACATAGTCTAAAAGTTCTCATGTAGGTGGTGAAAAACAATCTACTCTTTTTACCTGCTGTCCATCATTTTCTTGAGGAACAGAAGCATATCGTGGCATGAGACCAGGAATTGTGGGGATGAAGAACGGTGCAGATTTTGGTACTTTCGGTGGCTCTTTGGGTTTATTCTTTTGCTGTTGAAGGAAGAGTTTACATCATGAACAAGTTAGGCCCATATCCTAAAATCAAATTAAGCCCTTTGCTCCAGAGCAGTTAAGGTGACTTTCCATAAAATATCACTAGAGGGTGACATAACTGCGTGGACCCTCTAGTCTTCTAGCTCTGGATTTTGCCCATAGTCAGACTGTAACACCACAAAAGATTGTATTCCCCAACTCTATAAAGCACTTTGTACATTACAGAACACCCCCTCAAATATTTAGAGGTGAACTATATTTAACATTTGAAACATACAGAATTACAGGATTTTCTAGTTGCTTTATAGAAATCAGAACTTTCAGGGTTGCTTTATAGAAATCAGAACTAACCCAAATCAAGCTACTGCTATGAAGAGTCTATTAAAAGAGTCAGAAAGAGAAAGTTAAAAAGAAGCTTATATTCCCATGCCATATAATTTATTAAATTAATACAAATATATTGTTCACCACAGGATATTCTTCCGGCAATGCAATTTATTGATTATTTGTGATATCTCATACAAGAAAATGACATAATTGCAAGACAAGTAAAATAAGACTTGAGCAGAAATCTTTAAATATGGCACATTCAAATTACCTTAATAATATCAAGATTAAGCAGGTTCTTCCATCTAGATTCTGGCAATTCAGAAAGAGTCACTAGGGCATCTCCTAGTTGCTCTGGAGAATCATATTCTATCATGTCATCACTGGTTTCTTCCTCTTCTATGACATCATCATCTTTCAGTAGTAGTATGCAGAAAAAGATTAAAGATTACCTAACATATACATCAACGATACTAAAAACTGAATCAGGCAGAGCATTTAGGTAATAATTTCTGTCTAAATGTGTATCAACACTAGAATTAAAATTAAATCTGCATGGTCATTTAACAGCACCAAGCCGGATACAGCTGGACAGAAAAACCTGAATGCGGACAAAGACCATGGCCAAGGAAGCACATTCCCATAGTATAGATGGAAATGACTGCTTGGCATTTTGCATTTCTGCAACTTCTGCAAGGGCTGATACCTTTTTGGCGAAGGTTTAATCACTGAAGAAACCACAGATGGCATACAGTGTTGTCTATGAGTAACTGAAATGTCCTTATGCAAGCAGAACATTGTTAAATGGAAGAACTACTCTGGTTCCAGTTGTTCCTGGATTAGCAGCAGATATTTTGCAACATGTTGGTACCTTTTGCACATGCTAAAAATGTATATTCTAAAAAACGTTTATTTTAATCTTTTCATTCTAAAAAAACATTGATATTTTTATTGTTCAGACCCTTGTCTTGAGAGCTGTTTTGTTCCTTAGGCTTAGAAGACAAAACCAAACTTTGAAGTTAGTAGGAAGCAGTGAATGGATACTCTCCTCTTCCCAGTATGTCAGGCACACATAATACTCTTGAAGGTGCAAACCTAACCAATTTTGGCCAGCACCCATCTCCTCATTCCTGTGAGAAGGCGAGCTCATGTCTGTGCATTGGCCTAAACCCACAGAAGTGCCTTATGACATTTTGGCAACATCCCTAGGCCAGAATTCCAGCCTAACCAGGAGTTCAGTGTAACTCAGGTATGCTGTCTTAGAACAAATAGTGGATTTTACAGCTGTTTCAGAGATTGATATTTTACAGACTGATAGGACTAGAGAATAAAAGGACTAGAGAATAGCTAAGTGAGAACACCCAGAGAGAGATGCAGCAGTGGTGGACAACCAATCCTCAGACCACCAGTTGCACCCACCAGACTTCTTCTATGGAGGGAGAGTCCCCTCCCCTCAGCTTCTCCAAGTCAGCAGGGAAGGTGGGCAGCTTAGATGGGTCTGAAGAGGGGATGGGGAAGCAGCCAGGCTGCTTGGCTTGGGAAAGGCTTGTGGAACTGACAGGGCTAAATCCTCTGGCTTGCACTGGGGAAGTGAAGAGCCCCTTTCCCAAGCCGGCAGGACAAGCAGGATTCCTATCTACAGCCAACCACCTTCCTTCCCCCTCTCCCTGCTGTGCCTCTCTGCAGAAAGAGAAAGGAGCCCCATCGCTTCTCCAAGGCACTGGCTTGCTACTATCTCTTTCTCCCTCCCTCTGCCCTGTTGGCTTCAGGAAGCTGAGAGGGGCTTTCACCCTCCTTTCCTGCCAGGTGGGGAAAGCCTTGCACAGCTCCCATCAGACCCACAAGCGCTCCCAACCCTTCCCAGTGTTCTCACTCCTACAGGGGAGGAAAAGAGGGAAAAGCTCACTGGCTCCCCAGGTAGGTGGACTGCGGAGGAGTGGGGAGACCAGCAACAGTGTCTAATGCACATCCCATTTTCAAAGTGTGCACTTTGTTCACCAGTAAACCTTTTTTTAAAAGTCTCAAGTCTTTGAAAACTGGGTGCTCGTTATATTTGATGGCACGTTATATTCAAAGAAATGCAGGTAATTTTATGTTGGTACACAAAGGAATTTCATGAATCTTTTATTAGGTAAACTTTCTGCAAGCATTTCAGTATGCAGGATGTCAATTCACACAGAACTCTTCATCTGCATGAATGAGAAATGGGCAATTTTACTGCATACAGTACTGTATTTTGTATATAGTCACTTATTTGTTGGTATACTTATCTGTTACATATACCAACAGGTAGGCCACTTTATACAAAATACAATATAATGCCCTGCTTTTTGGAATGAAAAATGGCAAAAACAATCCATAGACTTACCTTGCACTGGACATGTTCCAGGAAGCATTACAACTGAAGGCTCATAATCTGCTGGAAGTGGACGTAAAGAGACGAGTGAATACAAAGAACGGTTAGACCTGAAAAATCAAAGTAAAAGCCGTAATTGTTTTAAGAGCCTTCTACAGTCCCTGTGGTTCCATATTCTATAGCTAACAATGGAGATTTTGGAAGTGTGCCAATTAAGCAGCCATCCTAAGGATCTTGACCAGAATCCAAAACAAGAAGACACATGTTCCCAATGAGGCTTTACCCTTGCTTCCTGCATGACAGACCACTCCATAAAGTGTACCGTTTCAAAAATGGTTTCTGATGAGGGTACAGAAGATTGCTATTAAAAGAGGTAAAAATAAGCAAGCCCTATTGAGCTCACTCTTTGGGTTCTGGTCTTCATGGAGGTAACAAATTCAACTGCAATAAATGGAATATAATTCCAAGCAAATCTGTTTAGAATGTAGCTGTTTTGGGGAAAAGGTTATACAGAAATTTTTCAAAGGACAGAATCTGTGTCCTTTACAAGTCAACATTAGAAAAGAATAGCCATGTCCCTTTTAAAATGCAAAAATACAAGGCAAATGATAGGATGGTGTAGTGGTTATGGTTTGGGGCTTAAAACTAGAAGATCCAGGTTCAAATTTCCATTTGGCCATTAAGCTTATATGGTAACCTTGGGTCAGTCACTCTCAGCCAAATCTATCTCATTTTAGGTTAAAGTTAAAGGTGTCCCCCACAGGTTTTTTTGTTGGAAAATACCTTTGTGGTCATTGGGCCCACATGGAATGCTGTTACTTTCCCACCGCAGTGGTACCTATTATCTATTTGTGGTACCGCAGTGGTACCTATTATCTATTTGCATTTGCATGCTTTCAAACCACTAGGTTGGCAGGAACTAGGCAAGGGATGGGAATTCACTCCATCTTATAGAACCTGGATCAAGAACCACGGCCAGCCGGTCAATGAGCACCTTAACCACTCTAGGTTACCTCACATCTCATAACCTACTAAACAATAAATAATTGTTAGCAAAATAACAAAAATAAATTGTTGTTGTGAGCCCAAAAGGAGTGAATGAACCATGTTCAAGATCCTAAGCTAGTGGTTCTCAAGCATTTCAGCCTAGCACTTCCTTCTGAGAATGAAAATCTGTCCAGGACCCCTGGAAGTGATGCCATCAACTTGGAAATGATGTCATGGCATGAAAGTCACATCAAACAGGTAGTGGCCAAATTGTGTTGCCAGAGCTCCTCAAGGTCAGCATTAAGACTCACTGTGTTCAATGAGACTTGCTCCCAGGAAAGGAGGAACTGCACACTGAATGCCCCATTCCAAGATGTTGGGACCCAGTGACATATTCCAAGATGGTGGCACCTGGCTTTTCCCCCTGAAATTAAGTTGCTTAACCCCCATTTTGAGATCCACAACTCTAAGCTCTTTTGAGAAAGTTTTGCAGAAATGTGATATATAAATAGGCACCATTAGACTTACCACAGATAAATTCCTAGATCATCCACATGGGAGGTAGCAAGAAAATCTCCAGTAGGCGACATTGTAATGCTTACTGCTGCTGAATCCAACAGAAAACAGTCTACAAGACTATGAACAGAAGGAACAGATATTGTATATTCCAGTTCTTGATTTTTAATACATTCAGTTGCTAGTATTAAATATGAAACTATGCAAACACTTTAAATAATTCAACAAAATACTGTATGAAGCTAAACTTAAATATATATTACTGGAATCTATGAGGTACAATCTTCACTGGTATATCTCAGCTAATAACTAAACCTGTGTATTTGCATATATTTTATAGGATTACATCTCAAATATATTTTTATTTTACAGTTTATAACAACTCAAGAGCTTATAAAAATTGTGGCTTGGAATCCAAAAGCTTAGGCATGGCCAAGAGAGTACAAATCTCAATTTAGTCTTGATTCACATTGGGACGATAGGAACCGTGCATTGAACGTGAAACATGAGCCAAGCAATCCTGTATAGTTTCCTAGGCATAAGCCCATTGAACACAGTGGGATTTACTTCTAAGTAATGTGCATAGGCTCATTCTATTTAAAAACTGAAAAAAAGAAAAAGCAAATAAAAATAAAAATCTCCCAGGATTTCAATTCTATTATTTATTGAAAAGTTCAAATAACTTTTCTTATTACATTTTATTATATCTTTAGAACTATTAAAATACAGTATGGAACTGAATCAAAAGATCATTCAACCTGGTGTACAGAAGATCTAACAAAAGGTTGCAGAAAGTCATATACTAATATCTATATAGCAGATACCTGTAGATCAATAACAAATGCCATGCATTTGACAAATTTCCGTCCAGGCAAGTTAGCAAGATACCAGACAACTTAGCAAGACACCATTCCATTTCTTTTTTATATTTGACATAAAAGGATGTTAATGGGATTTCTTGTTATAACAAGAACATTATGTAGAATGTCTTTTTTATATTTACTGATCAAAAGATAAAAAATACAAGATGAAACATTAGAGCAGGAAGTCCTACGTACTTCAGGCCCAGGACCCACCTAGTCCAGTTTCCTGTCTCTCACAGCATATCTTACTGATGACTCAGGGAGCCCAAAAGATACGTGCCACAAGATACGTGCATCTCACTGCCACTCCCTTGCATCTGATAATTCCATTCACCCTTGCAAGGAACCCCAACAAAGACAACAGACCATACTTGGGTTTAACTTGAGCCATTTAATTAAACATAGAAAGCAAGATAAATTTTAAAAGTAACTTAGGGAAAGAAAAGATTCATTTCTTGTACTATGGAAATGGAATTTTTAAGTACAATCCCAAGAAAGCCTACAAAGGGTCAGAAGTCTACAAAGTTACAATTTTGAAAAAGAAAAAAAAATTATCCACATCTTACAAATAAAAATTAGGCATAGTTGAACTAGTCCAACCTGAAAGGCATAGGACAGTCACCCCATTCGTGTCCAGGCTTAACTACTGTTATTTGGGGGGGGGGGGAATTGGGGGGGCATTACAAAAAAAACCTGGAGGCTTGCTGCTCTCAGCTTTGTACTATTTTATTGAGTCCAGTCAGCATGGTCTCGCTACACAAAGCACAGAAAAGAGTCCTGCTCTCACCATATCACACAAATAGCGTCTTTTCTATAAGCTATTTTAATTGATAAACTATTCTACTTACCATCCAGATGGGAGGTCCCAAGTCCTAATGGTAGAATCCATAGATGCAGTTATTAGCCAACGTCCATCAGGACTGAAAGCCTGGAATAGATCATCATTCCACTTAACAATCAGTTTTAGACATACTAAAACTAACAACACTATAATTTATGTAAATACAGATACCTCATCAACTTTTCAGAAAACTAGTAAAATCATGACAAAAGTAACTGACAAATCTTGACACATTTGGATATTCCACCTGCCCAGAATGGCAAAGGAGATCCCACAGCAAAAAATAATTTATGGCTGAGATGGAAGACCATTGCTCCCTACACAGAAAAGCTCCAAGAGCATTTCATTATTAACAGGAATTGTCCAATATCTGATAAGATTTGCAATCCAAATAGCACTTACGTAATCTATGTTTTTCCTAACCACCTCATATATTCATGCATTACTTTACTTTTACAAGCTCAGAGTGGCTTCCGTGGTATTTTCAGTTGTCTCCCATTCAGACAATGTTCATGTCTCCAGCTTTACTACTGCTCAAAGTATTACAGACTCCAGGCCAAAGAATCTGTATTTTTGCATAAACCTTCAAGAGTAAGTTCTAACACAGGTGTGACCAAACACCAGTCCGGGGGCCAGATGAGGAGCACAATAAGTCTCAATGCAGCCCCTGGCAAGACACCCAATCTGGCCCTCCGGCAAGTTTTGTAATTTTCCGATCTGTCTCCAATACACTCTTATATGTAAATTTCTGTAAATTTATTCAAATTTGAAATGTCAATTATTTTTCCAGCCCTGAAACAGGGTCAGAGAGATGATGTGGCCCTGCTGCCAAAATGTTTGGACACTCCTGATCAAATCTATTGAAGATACTTTTTTCTGACAAAACAGAACCTGTCCAACTTACCATATCATTTATCTGGCCACAGTGTCCTGAAAATTTCCTCACAATTTTTCTTGTTTCGATATCCAGAACATTAATGTCAAAATCATCGGTTGCAATTCCCAGAATACCACTGGTATAATTCAGAAGAGAGTGAATTGAACAAACATTGAAAGGGAACAAAAATGGAGTATATTTAGTCCTTATTGATAACTAAAAAAACTGACATTTATGTTTCCAAAAAATTACTTAACAGATTTGGAAGAAACTCCTGAAAGGAATGTCAATGTGCAAAGTTGTTCTAAATGCTTTTCTAAGAGGAGAGCAGGTAGCTTGTGACACAAGATACAAGAAGGGAACACTGGCCAAAGAAATAGCTGAACGTAGTAGGTCTTCAAAGGGTAAAGGACATGGATGGCTGAAGATTCATAGTTTGTTAATCCAACTATGCTCCATAAGGGTGAAGCCTCAAACTAGAGACTCCAAAATAAGATTGAGGACTATTAAATGTTTCTAATACCAGAAATCCTAATTCTCATTTGTTATTTAAAATTAGAACACTTTGTAGTTTTACCTGTCTCTGTGAAGTAACATTTTACTTGGAGAAACTGAGAGGTCAGTAGAGTGAACAAGCTCCCTGGTCTTAAATTTCCAGAACTTGACCAACCCTTCACTTCCTGCTGTGATTGTAAACTGATTTAATCCATCCACTGCTACTCCTCGTATGGAACCTTCATGGGCTTTAACCATAATTAGAGAGAGAACAAGAGAAAGACATTTGCATTCAGTTATCTCCAAAGAACCCCTATTATATCTGCACAGAAAAAAAAGATACCGGTAGGCCCAATTAAGAAAAACAACTATCTACAGAGTATCTAAAGATATTGATAGGCACTTGTCTTGAAGAACTGACAAAATATATTATCAGAACCAACTGTAAATTCTCATTCCCTCCAAGAAGACATACTGGTATTTTCTGCACCATGAAACTGGCTTTGGAGCAGTCAATGAAGTTTCATACCTCACTGTAAATGACAATGTCATGCTACTAGATACTTGGTGTATGGTATGCTATAAATTCTGATTTCCAAACTCTTCTGTTATTTTTTAAAATAAGATTCAATGAATTATTGCAGAGGCAAATTTTGTTTAACAGATTAATGTGGTAGAAGACAGAAATGTGGATTAGAATTTCCTCACTGCAACACAACAGCAATATACAATCTTATGGTCTCTTTTTTATCTAGAGCACTCGATTGTGCTGGTTCTCAAACATTCTGGGAGTTAAAGAACCAAGGTAATTCTTTGAGAACCACTGCTCCAAAAGCATGCAATGATACCTCTAACTGTTGACTGATTATGGCTATAGTTATTAATCAGAAAGAAATGTTGAACAAAGATCCTATCATCAATCCCACAAACTCATACCCACAGCTTCCTGACAATATTTCAAACTTAAAGTTTCAAGTTAATCTGCATGTAATGAGGTGGCAATTTTTGTACATTTCCTACTGTTATCATCACCAATTTGTCATGTTATAATACAGTGGTATTTGAGCATTTCAGCTCGGGACTCCCTTCTAAAAATGACAATCTGTCTGGGACACTTCCCCTCCACCTGGGATGTCATGGCTGGAAGTGACCTTAAAGGTGCCCAGAGCCAGATTCCAAGATGGCTGCACCAGGTTTTTCATGACCCCTCTGAAATGAAGTCACAACCACCAAAGACGATCCCAATCCGACTTTGAGTAGTATATCCTATGGTCAGGGAAAAACAGTGAAGTAATCCACTAGTCCCCCTATCCCCCAGCAAACAGAGTACACTTTATGCTTAGACTTTCATTTGTATGTTCTCATGTGATTCATTTATGCACAGGCATACAATCCAAATCACACAATGCGTACATGAACAACTATCTACATGCCTAAGTTTTGGTCCCATCCACCATTCTACGTATATCTTGAACTGGTCATATGTTTATGAGGATGCCCAAGCAAGTACTGCAACTCCAGAATAAATCTTGAGTCTCAACTTCAGCTTATAGATGAACAACCTAGTTCAGTTCCTATACAATTTCTAGTTCATATACTAATAAAAGTTTTTTTTAAATCAAAACAACATTGAAATCACAATTATCACCTTTCTCTTTTCCAAAACGTCCCCTGTGAATTCCAGACTGCATGTTGTATATGTCCACATGTCCGGTTGTAAGACCAATTACAGTAAAGTTTCCACAGGAAGTGATATCTACTGCCTTGCAGGAAAAGTGACATAGTTAGTCATTAACATATACTAACGCAGATGGATTGAAACCTTTTTCGTAGGATTTTCACTATTGATTTGGAAATCATCTTTGATTTCTAAAGAAAAGGATTGTAATCTTAGGTTACACCTGGACATTTAGGATAAAAGCCTGAAAACTGAATTTGATAGCCATGTTAAACATATCTAAAAGTTCTTTTTTAAAAAAACCAATATATATGAAAAAGCCACCATTTTGAAAAATGGTAGATTTCTGTCTATACTAAGAATCATCTTTTTGAAATGATCAAGATAAAAAACAAACACTAAATGTTTTTAATTCTCAAAATGTCAGAGAATTTCAAGAAGTATTCCAATGTAATTTTATAATCTAAATTTTTATTTTCCTCTTTTTGCAAGTTTATATGTATTTATTACAAGTGTTCAGGGTAAATGGTAATTGCACTGGATTATATAACTATGGACAGGTTCAGAGCATATTTGATTATTATCAAATACTGATTATACTTCTTGTAATTAGAATGAACAATAAAAAAAATTCTGCTCATGAGCATGGAGCAGCATTAGGCATTAGAGTGATTATGCGAAGAACTATTTTACTAATGTACTACAATTTGACTACTATTATATAGTTTCTATTCACCATCATCCAAAAGTTTATCCAATTTTATTGCCATTTACAGAAACATGTTGCTTCTCAGGAGGCATTACAGTGTAATTCACATTCTTTTCATCATCAAAACAAAGCATGTGTTGATGTTTCAAGCACTTCTATAAGCACATCTATTAAGTTGATAACATCCAGATGATATATAAGATGATAACATCCAGAGCTATTCATGGCTTGCTGCCAAAGCTATGCCAAACACTACCAACTCAGAGAGGAGCTGAGGAAGCTACTCCCTTGCATATACAGATACACTTGCGTAACATCTGTAGAAATTACTTCAGATTGCGGTTTACAATTGTTATTTTTAAAAATCCTTACTGTTGCATATACACCAAGAGGTTTGTTTTTGCGGAAGTCGTTGGGTTTTAGTTTATGGGTACCCATTGATGCTTTCTGATAGTTCCATGTAGTACAGGTTATGTAACCTTGATGGCAAGCAATAATCCCATCCCAATCACTTTGACGGGCTATCTCTGTAAAACAATCAAAATTCCTTAAATAGAAACAAAATATTTTACTGAAATAAACCTGCTGGAAAAGAAGTTTCACAAACATTTTGGAGTAATATATAACTCGATTACAGTAGTTTCAGTGAACAGGTGCCAAACTTGGCTTGTCTTCAAGTTTGCCATTACTCTGCTTATACAATGCTTAGCACAACATGGGGGTGATGATGCCTGAACTCCCCAATATTTTTGCCTTTTGTTGCTAGGACTTCAGTCATGACCAAGTCTGATTATACCACTGTTGTACTTTATGACTCAAAAAAACAAGACTTCCAAGTGGGGTTGTGGAAAATTTTGTGAAGCAATACAGGAATCAAAGACCTAAATGATCTTTTACTATTTTACTATTTACTATTTTACTATTTTACTATTAAGAGTGATAATCATCCAAATAAATACTTGACGCAGAGGAATTTGTGTCATCTGGTAACCTGGGTGAAGAAGGAAAGCCACTATGAATCCAGTACCCCAAAATTCATATCATTCAGGCAAATACACAAGCGAGTTTAGTTGACCTGGACATAAGTGAATACCACTGTCAATTTTTCAGAGTTAACGTTTTCATATTTTAGAGGCGAAAAAAGAAGAATTTGGCATGATGTCTTATCTTCTGCAAGCAAGATGAAGAATTATACAATGCAATGAAGAATTGCTATAAATTAACAACAGTGCAATAAAATAAGAATTACATACCTGTTGCAAAGGTTGTAATAGGCGGAAGTGTCAATGTATCATACTGAAGACCTTTCTGTTTTGATTTCTTTTTATTTATGGAACCTTTAAAATATGAAAAATTTTGCAGCAATATATCAGGTCTGCTTGAAAACCAAATCATTTTAAAATATTGTTCAGTTATTATCTTGATCACTATCCAATTCTATGTGTGTTCTATCAGAATAAGGCGGCAATCCTACACACTTTCCTGGGAGTAAGCCTCACTGAATACAATGAGACTTACTTCTGAGTAGACATGAATAGGATTGTGCTGCAAGTCCTGCTGACATTAGGACTAAAGTGGTTAAGTTCCAAACACTAAACAAAACCCCTAAAGGTGCCTGATACTGCCTCCTGAGAGTCACCAAGGGCCAAGGATTCTCCATGCTGCACACTGCAATGTCACGCTTGGAAGATGAGATGGGAAATGGGGATATGATCTGGATATCTAGGGGAAGTCAAATGGAGAAAGGAGGAAAGGCATAACTGGGAGTGAAGTGAAGAGTCTGGGGCAGGGAGATCAGGGAAGGGAGTGGAAGGACAAGCGCACAAAGATTAAAAAGATTTGGAGGAGTGCAAGCAAACCAAGCAAAGATTCAAGAAAGAATACAGGGCAAAAGAGCACAGGTTGTTAGAGGGAGCGTAGGAGCATAAAAAAGAAGAACAAGAGGGCATGAATAATTGGTGTAGAAATTGCACCAAAAGAGCAGAACATGCAACTTTTCTCTAACAAACCAAACAAATTTGACCTGTTTCTCAGAAGCCTATAACCAACTACTGTACAAGAAATGTACATCACATCTTGTGTGTACATGCACTCTCGCTCACAGAGAGTGAAATCAGAAATAATTTCAAGAGTATTAAAATAAGGGTATGCCTGCATTTCGGTCTTTTCACTGAACGTTTGAATATACACATATATCAAGTCTCACCTCGTCCCAAACTTTTATTGAATCTTTCATGTACGGTGGAAAATGACTGCAGGGTGCTATCTTGACCTATGAAAAAATATTAATGAAAAAAGTGATAAATGTCTACATAATACATCCCAAGTTTGTTTATGTTTACTGAAACTGAAGTGTAAAACCTTGCACTTACAACACAACCATAAAATTAGTTGATGTAACAACGGTGTTTGAAATTACCCCATATCAAATGTTAAGTATTTTTTGGAAAGAGCAACTTTTAAAAGACATCATTGGTAATTCGAAGAGACCTTACAACTATTTGTTTTTTTCTGATATGCTGTAATTGAAGTTTAAGGGTAAAAATTTAAAAAGTAAACATCTTTCAAGATCTAACATGTATCTTGGAACAAGATAGGAAGGAGGTAAGCTCACACATAAGCTGCCAAATTTTGTGACTAATGTTTAATCATTAGCATGATTAAAAGCCGCATAATTATATTCTTCCATGTTAAGACTGTATCATTTCATCACACCACAAAACCTGAAAAGGATATGAAGAAATTCCTACCTGCACTTAGAATGTGTTGCCCATTTTGTCCATGGTATCTGATTTTTGTTGGTGGTGCACTATGTCCCATTCGATATCTTAGCAGTCTGCCACTTCCGCCAGGACCATCAAAGATCCATATCTATTCAAAAAGTAAATGAGCATTAGCTTTCTGAAGTAGAAACGAAGGTGGCATTGGAGATATACATCTATAGAGGCTTTTTTTAATATATTGATTGCATTTAAAGATGCACAAAACCTTGTTTTTTATAATTTACATAATAAATAATAAAGACATGTATACGTGTCTTACAAGTATCAGAGGGCAAGATTCTGCCCAAGAGCCTTAAAAGCTAGAAACTATCACCAGGAATCAGAGGTAGAGATGAAGACAGAGGTAAGCAGGAGAAAAACTTATGTGCGTATTTCAGTTATGCATATTTAAGTGTAATAGCGGTTGGGACAGTTGGACCAAAGACTTCATTGAATGGAATGAAAAAAACTAAGTGCAATCCTAAGCATGTCTACTTAAAAGTAAGTCCCACTGTGTTCAATAGTACTTACTCCCAGGAAACTGTGGTTAGGATTGCCGCCTCAGGCTTACGTTGTAGTGTCTTCTGCAAGTGAAAGCCTCCTCCATTTTGCAAGGTAGGAGGGAACTATTTTCACTGATTACCCTTTAAAATTGCATTTGTTTGCCCTCCAAATAGGCGTGCTTGGGAGGATCACTCCATACCAGATTTTTAAAAATATATTTATGTAGACAGAACTACTACTGGAGAAGTTCACTTCTGTAAATTTTCTCTTTTGAATACAGCATTATAAGAGGATGTACATGCTCGAGAACCAGTTCTGAGAAGAGGAGAAGCAACAAGGAGCAGGAGACATTGAGTTGGGAAGCTAAAAGTGATTACCACATGTTTACTAAAAATATTAAATAAAGCCAATTACGGTAAATCAACATTAAAAAAACTCAAAAAAATACTGGACTAGATTACAAAGGTGAAAAACAGCAGAAATATAAATAAAAGAGCATAAATAAGACCTATAGGTGATAAATAATAGTAGGGATCCATTTCCTTTCCTGCTGAAAGCTAAGCAAAATAAAAAAATTTTAAACCTCACCAGAACCTTACTTGTACATCTATTATAATTGTTCAAATACCTATTGACATAACTGGCACATGTGAACACTATGAATCTGAGATTTTTATTCTTGAAAACAAAGGTCATGAATGTTCACTGAATCCCTGGGTCAGTGGTTCTCAAGCATTTCAGCCCAGACTTAAGTATATATGGAGGAGCTCTGGCACCACAATGATGTCACTTCCTGTTTGATGTCACTTCCAGCTATGACACCACTTCTGGGGATTCCCATACAGATTGTCATTCTCAGAAGAGTATGGTGCCAGAGCTCCTCCATGTATACTTGGACGTAAGTCCCATTGTGTTCAAAGAGACACCCAGGAAAGCAGACAGCATTCTCCTTTCCAAGATGGTGGCACCCAGCTTTTTGCAATCCCCCTGAAATGAAGTTGTGGTCCCCTTACGGGGGGGGGGGGGCCTCCATTTTGAGAACCACTGCCCTAGGTATTATCATGCAAGATTGATCATTAGAAAAATAAATGAAACAAATGAATTTGGAAAACACACACTTACACACACCTTACCCTTATAGCATTATCAGAACCATTAGTAATGAGAATTGGTTCTCCTTGGACAAATGATATGCCAGAAATTGATGTGGAATGTGCATCTCTCATCTGGCCCAAAAGTTTCTTGTCTTCTAGATCCCACAACCCAATATGTCCAATAGGACTTCCAGCAGCCATAACAGCATGTCCATCTGATCACATAAAGGAAAACAAAAACAAGTTTCATTTCTGAAGTTATATCATCAGATGAAAGAGTTGAAGTAAACAATACAAATATTCAGTACTGTGGAGAAAAACCAACTCACGCTACAGATAAAAATTTATCCAGAGACTGAAAGTTAAAATGCTTTCAATAAACAGTCATGTTGGACTGATAACTAGCAAACAATCTCTGGAGTCCAAGACAGGCATTCAGTGGCTGCAAAAGCCAACAACATACTTAAATCTGTCACTCTGTAACTTATGACTGGAACATAACCAACAATGTTTCTTTCTTTTTTACTTGTTATTAAGTTATAAATAAATGATGAAGTTTACCTGTACGAAATGATATTGCTGTTATGGGACCCCAATCTTGTTGAAATTTCATTAGCGTTTCATCAAACTTAATATTGTGCACGATGATATGACCAGATACAAGTCCCACCGCAACAACATCCAATGCTGGTGCCTACAAATCAAGTTACTTTTTAAAGATTTTTAACAGAATGTACCTTTCATCAAGAATATGAGACCAGATCTCATTTGAACAGTGGTATTCAAGCATTTCAGCCCGGGACCCCCTCTTGAGAATGACTATCTGTCCTGGGGACCCCTCCCTCCAGAAGTGATGACATGGCTGGAAATGTCATTAAAAGTACCCAGTGCCAGATTCCAAGATGGCTGCATCCAGCTTTTTGGAATGCCCTTGAAAGGAAGTTGCAACCATTGCTTTGATGACCACTGTATTAAAAGCATTAAATGGACATGCCCTGCCAAAACCATGAAGCTCTACAGAAGCACACTAGTTCATTCCATGTGGTCAGAACATTTCCTACACAATACGAGAAGCCCATTGATTTGAACAAGATATAGGTCCGGCCTTGTTATACACGGATTTTTTTATACATGGATTTGAGTCAATACAAATAACCTCTAAAAATCACATATTTAAAAACTGCCTTTCTACTGTTGTAAATAGGTAGTCATGCAAGCAATCATCCCATTTTTCAGTCCCAGAATCAAACTCCTGCAGATATTGAGGCACTACCTTATTCAATTAGGCACAATAGAGGAGCAGCATTTTTTTTTATCCACAGGGGGTTCTGGAACACAATCCTAGGGGATAACAAGGGACACCTGTAATCCTTAAGAATTCCATGACCACCTGGGTTAAAAGAGATGGTGGCAATAAACAGCTTTTCTGATGTAGCCCTGCATCTCTTGAACATGCTTCCAAGGGATTTACAATCAACCTCTCTAGAGGAGTTCAAGTGAGGTTTGGCTGCAGTCCAGAAATGGGTGACCCAAGACCACTGGGTGACCAAAGTCCATGATGGGGCAGCTCAGTTATACTAGAGAAGGGTTGGGCAGCCTAAGGCAGGTCACTCCAAGCATCCACCCTCCTTTAGAGGTCCTGCTGTACAGGAGTCTCAACCTGCAGCTGTTACTGGTTGTCAGGAACTTCTGGGATTCCTTATAAGGCAGGGACCACACTGTTCCTTATTCAGTGGGATCTGAGGGGGATCTCCTCGGGAGCAAGCCCTCCCAGGTGTCTCTGACTTGGTGCCTACTAAGCATGCTATGGAGCAGCTGGGGCAGCCCAGGCTTCCTGACTCTCTGGATCCAGCATAATTCTCTGCTCTGGACTCAGAATAGTTGAGGCAGCCCAGCTAGGGCACTCTCACTGCCCTAACTCTGGATTGTGCCCTTAAAGACATTTCTATTTCAATTAGCTTTCTGGAGGAGGGGCTGCCTTAACTGCCATCTTATAACTATTGAACTTCTCTTGGCACTGCACCAAATATTTAGCAGAGAACAGTTTATCTATTTTATTATTGCTACTTTATTGCCTGTTGATTATATTTTAATTTTTAAAATGGTATTTTTGATTTATTGAATGCTGCTGTGTGGCATTTTTAACTGGAAAGCTGCTGTTTGCCATTTTTATGGATTCATCTAATAAACAGAACTCATTATCATTGTAATAGCACAGATTATCTTAGTATACAGGAAAGAATTACAGATAAAGAGTTATTACTTAAATTAAGAACATAAGCATATAACGTTTGACAATTCAGTCAGAATTTAAGCCTGTCCAAACTAGTTACAGGCACTGAACTAGTCTTCAGCATACAGTGTATAACAGTAATGGTATTTAATTAAACACAATATAAATAATTCATCAACTATGTTCTGGAAGATAATCAAAATCACCAGACTATTATCAGCTACTGCACATGATTTAAGACAGATTTGGTTTAAGATAGATGGACAAAAGCTACCGTTATATACTTTTATTTCTCATAAATCACCAAGATTGTTTTCAAGCAGTTTCCCTCCCCTAAAACAAGTTAGAAATAACTTTCTACATCAGGTGACTAGACCTCTGACTAGCCTCTGACTAGTCCTAGGTGACTAGACCTCTGACTAAACTCTTATGTGTTCAAATGCATATGGTGCAGATGCACCCTCAAAATCATAAGATTCTTCAAACCACTAAAGAATCTGGAGGAGCTTGACAGAGGTTTTAGGTGTTACAGAGAAGAGCCCTGTTGGATCAGGCCAAAGGCCAATCTAGTCTAGCATCCTGTTTCCCATTGTAGTCCATTAGCTGCCTCTAGAAAGCCATACCAAATAAAATATTCCACCATTAATATTCTAAAGCTGGTATTCAGAAAATTTATTGTTTTTCAACAAAAGGTAGTTCAGAGAGGAATACTACCAGTGAACCCAGAAGTAGCACGCAGGACATCAAGTCGAGTAGACATTGAGGGATCAACCCTAACCAACTTTCCAGCACCAAGGTAAAGGCAATGCAACTCTGAGGTAAGGGAACAAACCTATGAATCACACTTACCTGTTCAAGAACTGTCACTCCTGCACCCCATCCTGGAAATGTATATAAAAGTTTGCTGTAACAAACAAAAATAAACGGGTTAGCAAAGTTTATCATCATAGAAACAGGTGACCCTGTCTACTAGGTACTGCTTCAGCTGAGGTTAATCCTTCATTATGACAATCACTATATTTTAAAATTATGTGCACGAACCAGGTTGTTCTTCCAAGATCACAAACTGTTCTTCCCAGAATGGATCATCTCCAGGGGTGAGAGTACAAAGCAAACTGTAGCAGCTATCTTCCTTTGCACCAGGAGTACACTTTCACTTCAAAACAATCAGTTCAATGGTCCTTAACTTACATAATTTTTTTTTTAAATTATGAGCAAAATAAAAACAATAGGAACAATATTTTACACAAACTTTGTGGCACCATCCTGGGTGCAAGTGCCTCAGATCGCAGAACATCAGCTCTTGCCTTGGTGTATTCAGCGGCTGAGTACCGAAGCCCTATGCTGCTAAACAAAACCCATACTAAAGTAGTAGATACCCACCTCAAACATACAATGAGGTATCCGGAACCATTAAATTAAGACCCTGCTACTGGCTACCAGAATTATCTAATATACCATCTCCACATCTTAGAAGGCAACTAGCCTTAAAAAGGGAATGACATAAGTGTGAAACAAATCAACTCCTACCTATATATGAGGATTGCCAGGATTAATTATTTAGAGCACAATTCAAACCATGTCTACTCAAAAATAAGCCCTATTGTATTCAATGGTCTTACTCCCAAGAAGGTGTCTTTAGGAGTGCAGCCTTCGACTCAACTCACGGAATCCTTGGAAATTGGTGTAGCAACTAGACTGAGAAGATTTTGATACTGAAATAGCATGGTGGCAGGAATGGGCAGCTTCCCATACAGATTTGTTTAATCTAGTGCCTTCTCCTGTACAGCATCCCTATGGCTTTGAACTTCTCAGAAGGAATCAGACAGCAATCAATTGGATTTGCACTAACCATGACAGATGCCAATATTGGAAATGCAAGTTGGAACTGGTTGACAATCCTAGCTGTGATGGCAGATATGTTCTACAAACATTACATCATATTGCACTTGAATGTCCCTTAAAATTATCTGGCTCCTTACAGGAATTACATGAATTTGAGGGCACTGCTCTCCAAGGATTACATGACTAACCCTATAATCCAAAGTAACTATGTAAAGACGTAAGAGGCACAAATAAATAATCAGCCAGATGTGCAAACCTTTTGAAAGGGTTGGGAAAGAGAACTCTTTTACATGTTTTACAGCTATTTTCATGAAAAGCACTCCATCACACCACCATATCTAGTGGTTTTGATTTAGTAGATATACTGTCACCATTGTCTTGATGGCACATACTTTGACCTATATTTTCACCCATACTCAAACAACGGCATTAGAGACTATACCAACGGTACCGATGTCCCAAAGATTTCACATAAGATAAAACAAAGGTACTATTAGCCAGCAAAATTTTATTTGCTGCTGTCATTTGTTCTGCTGACCAAGAAACTTCAACAGAGGGAACTCTGACAAAAAGCACCTTTTTCAGTTGAATTTCTACCAAATAACAGAATGGTTGGAATCCAAGTTTTTACTCAGCAGTTCCCAAACTGTGCGTCGGCTGGGAGATTACACCACCCCAAACAGCAATTAGAAATTTGGTGTGAGGGGAAGAACTCAAGCTCACAAAAAAATGTCTGCTAGGCAAAGCCCTCCTGTCTGACCTGTCTTTCTTACCGCAAACGGTGGAGGTCCAAACCTGGAAATGACTGATAATGACATAATTGGCAGTCGCTTCTAGGCACTCTGCTATACAAATGCAGCACATGGGCATCCTGGGCCCCAATAGTTTGGGAATTGCTGCCTTAAATAATAACTTCAGGATAAAATCATTCTGATAACACTGTCCAACAGTGGTTTTGTTTCCGAGGTTTTGTGAGCTGATTCTATGTGTATTTGGTGTGCTGATTTCAAATATAACAGTACCATAATTTTTGCCTATTAGCTCTAGTTTTTGAGATATAAACATCATGGCACCCTATGACAAATTAGAATTTTGACTGACAGATGCATAGACACTCATTAGCGCTGTATCTCAAAAAGTATATCTAATAGAGAAAAACTGTTTACGTATTTGGAATCAGCAAGCCCAATATACCCAAAATCAGTTCTAACATTCCAGGAAACAATAAAAAATTTTGTTGCACAGTGTAATCTTTTAAAAAACTTCAAATAAACAGTAATTATTCCACAATTAAACCAACTGAAAATATAGCAGATTCTTATAAGATATATTCTGGAGACATTTAACGAACATTTTTGCTTGTGAACAGTTATAATTTATGAGCTCCAAAACACCATCAACCCAGTCAAAGCAATGCTCATTAATTCTTATTCCAAACCCATAAGCTTTCTGCATCCACTGGATTCCAGTCTTTAAAAATAAAAGAATTTATAGCTAGTTTAAGAAAAAAATTACCTACTTAGATTTTACATTCCACAACTGTAGATTTCCTTGTTCACTACCAAGAAGAATTTTATTCAAATAAGTACTTGGATGCATGATTGCAGAAACTGTAAATACTGTCTTATCAAAACTCAGCTGTAGATATTCTTCTGCAAAACAAGCAACAGGATCAGTTCCACAATTGATGCAAGTAATTTTTTTTACAACAGTGATGTTTAAAGGTATTAAATCTCACCTTCCGACTGTACATCCCAAATAATTAGAACATTATCACCATCCACAGAAATCACATGGTCCCCAAATGGCAGCACAAGATGAATAGCTGTGTTGTGACCCTTGTAAGTATGAACCACCTATGATTCAAAACACATTTGTTACTTCATTAGGAGCACAACTTTTATTGAGGCAACAACTGATGTCAAATGCAGACATGAATGAATACAAGGTACAGAATTGGAACTATTTTAATTTATACTGTGTATTATAATAGGATTTTTCTGGCCTGAACTGTTGATGCTACCCTCCCTGAGGGTTGGCTTGAGATCTCCGTACCCAGAGAGGAGGAAAGAAAACAACATGCCCATGTAAGAGGGAGCCTATAACATTGGCTCTCATAGCAAAACTGACCCAGCACTGGTAAGACAGGGTGCGATCATAACCAATTCAGGCCAGCGCAACTCATCCATCTCCACGCTCCCGTGATGTGGGTCGGGGGGGGGGGCTTGTGAGTATCTATGCATGGCTTAACTCCCCCTCCCTCCAAGAATGGTGCAAAAGTACCTTATGGTTTGTGACACCCTTGGTCAGCAAAGGACTTGTACTGGCCTAACTGGGAGTTAGGACTGCAGCCTAGCCTAGCCCCACTTCCCAGAGCAGCACAACTGTCTTATGGCCCTTTTCTGTTAGGACCAAAGGGCTTGTGGTCAATGTATGTTTCAGCTTGCTTGCTGCCCAGTAGAACCTCCTTTCTTTTATGCCATCCTTTCTCCAGGTGCTGCTTCTGTCTTCTAATGACCTGGCTGCAGTTGTGCAGCACACATACCGCTAATTAGATCCCTGAGGTTAACCCTAGATTTCCTGACTGGTCCTGCAGAGCAAGGGACCATTGCTGACACCATGCCCTATCAAGGGATCTTCTAGGATCTTGCACATTTCTATTACAGATTTGTGTACCTTCTGCAGACCAGTGGCTCCTCCCCCTTTGGAGGAGAGCTTTGGAGTTCAGTGAGATCTATAGATAATCCACAGATAAATAGGCTCCAGCTGTATAAATATTTAATTTTCTTTAATAATTGCAATATTGTATTACGAAACGTTGATTCATAGTGTTCAGTTTATATAAAATGAAACTATAAAATGAAAGCTCAGTTAACATGCCCATATCTTCAATACAACTGATTAATTTTTTTGTATTGCATACTTTATAATAAAAGGCACCAACCTCTTTGTTGCGAGCAAAGGCATACAGAAGATTGCCACATGATGCAAACACCAACATTCGGTCAGCTGCTAAACATGAAATATCCTGTGGTAAAGCATTACCTAGGAGATGAGAAATAAACGCGTTTGGCAGTTCACAAGTGCACATAAAGAAGTTATGACCAATAAAGTACCTATAATATTTCAATATTGCTGCTCATCAAATATACATTACTACTATAGAAGATACGGAAAATTTGATGAGAAATTGAGGGACATGCCAATTTAAACAACTATACTTTTCCCTCATTATCTGTTCCCAATTCATTTCTGAAAACAGTCCAAATAGTAAAATAAAGCCTCACTGCTTGATTCCTGCTTCATCTTTCAAAGCAAAAAGAAAAAATCATCTTTTTGCAAAGTGTTTGGAAATGGAGAGGCCGGTCATGAGCATGATGGGAAGGGGAAGATTTGAAAATCATGGATAATTGTTGTGAGAATTTTAATTTAAACAATAACCCATCACATTTTAAAGAGGCTTTTATACAAAAAAGTGTTTTAAGTGACAATTTGTCAAACAAAGCCCATGATATTTTCATTAATGTATGTGTATACTTACTAACAGCAACTATGCCTAGTTTCTTCACCTGCAAAGAAAAAAATCAGATTTTAGTGGACAATGGAAACTATGCAATTGTCTTCAAAATGTTAGAATCTATAGACACAGGAATCTTCTGCTCAGTTCTCTGAGTAGTCTCAAACAATTTAGCAATCCAAAATAAATCAAGTACGGTAAGTAAAATTAAATCAACTATCTATTCTGGAAACTTACCATACTTTTTATCTGAGTTTAGGAAAGCTGGGAAACATTAGGAGCAATACTCCATAATTAGAATTTTTACAGAATCTGAAAGAGACCTTGGAATACAGCCCTCTTGCCAATAGCAAAATTCCCCCTTAATGACCTCTTTCCATAGGTTCACTATATTCGTCATTCATTGACTGCAGTGCCAAACATAAACTTATATGTCTGAATGCGGCAACAAGAAATGAATCACTAGACATCAATACATCAAATGAAATAATTTTTAAGGAGACAGTTCACACAATTAGTGTTGTATTGAGTAACCAAGTCACGTTAATGTATAGCTTGTAAATTTATGTAAATGTAGATATAGTTAGCTTGTAGATATACGTAGATGTAGATCTAGTTGTTATTCCACTTACTCCAGTAGTTCCCAGATGACTTAGCACTGGAATCCACCTTAAAAAATCCGCTCAAGTCTCTGTGGCTATAATGGTGATTGTGCAGTAGCTATTAGCCTTGTCAGTTTTGTGATCCACCAAAAATTAGATCATGACCCAATTGGATCAGCCAGGGACCCACAGTGTAATACCTAATTTAGGGTGCAATCCTAACTTGGCTGGCTTCTCGTTCCTATGGTGATGTAGGGAGGAAAGCGCATGTCTGCGTACTGGCCTAACCCTTCCCCAAAAGTGGCGCAGAAATGTCTTGTGGCACTTTCGTGGCACCCCCAGGTCACCACAGGACTTATGCCGGGGCTTAAGCTGGCTTAACTGGAGAATTGAATTGTAACATTACACTATCAATGGAAAAACTGCTGACATAAACTATTCAGCCCTTTCCAATATAGGGCTGAAAGTTCAGCTTCTCTGGTGCTTGTCACCATGTTGTGAACTTGCCTAACTGAAGGCAAATTAAACTGTGCCCATGCATCTCTTTTGACTACACACACATGTCGTCAATTAAAAGCAGAATTTTCCTTTTGCACCAAATCCACAGAATACTGCTTAAGGTTATTACGACAAAATTGTTCCTTTCCCATACTATACAGCACACAGTTTTCTGCGTGTCAAGTAGGATTTGTGCAGACTGATACCACAGGTGCATATATGACTAAAAAGTGATCTGGTAGTTGGCCCTGAAAAGAAAAGGCATCTAATATATTGAAAAGACAGACTTTCAAAATATGAAGTACGTCTCATACTGCTTTAGAACAACCACTTTATTGTTATAAAGTGGTTTTTGATGGTTTTCCAATTTCCACACAACTATTTTCATCCCTGGTTTGATTTTCTCATGTATCTGCCACTTCCTTTCCCTCCCAAACCATAATTTCAACTTGGTTCAGGCAATATTGGACCGGAAATTCTCATAGAATAGACCTAAATATCTTGACAGGATACAGAGAAGGGTAAGACCTTGGTTGGGGTACCCCAGGGATGAACAACTCTGTTCTTAGACTGGATAAATGTATTTTTAAATGGAAAACTACCAACGAACAAATCCCCAGAAGGTCAATTCCCACACAAAAACCAAATGTTGATTCTGGCTCGGTTTCAAGTTTTAAATGAGTGTTCTTCACCTCTGGTGCCAAGATGCTAATGAGGTCACAAAGCCTCATTTGGGAGAGCCCCAATGTTGATGAGAATAAAAAAGGTTGAAGATCACTGGACTAGAGCATTGCTGTCACTAGAGAGCATCTGGTACACACTTTCAGGTACAAGAAGACTATAGGCACAATCCAGAGTAAGGGCAGTGAGGAGAGCCCTACCTGGGCTGCCCCAACTATTGTGTATCCAGAGTTATGCTGCATCCAGAGAGGAAGCCTGGGCTGCCCTAGCTGCTCCAGTCAATGACACCTGGGGAGGGCTTGCTCCTGAGGAAACCCTCCTCAGATCACACTGAACAAGGAACAGCTGTGGTGCCTCATTATAAGGAGTCCCTGATGAGATGCCAGGACAGTCTACAGTGAATACAAGGGCCTTCTTGAAGTGGCCTGCTGTATTGCAGCCTCCTAACCATGTCTAGACTTTATAGGATCATGAAGGAACGTGCACACTGAATGCATGTTTTGAATTTGATTACAGTGTTTTGTCATCATTTTTACATCCAGTTAATATTTTTATATGAGTATTTGGAGGTTGTGGAACCAATTGTCTGAGTTTCCATTATTTCCTATGGAAAAATCTGCTTCACTTAAGGAGCGTTTCACTTAAAGAGCTTGCCTCTGGAACAAAGTAAGCTATTTATGTGAGGCACCACTGTATCTGTATAAAGTATGACATTAAACACACCATACATCTTTTAATTCAAGATGTTGTGGACTTAGAGAAAGCAAGCAAGCATAGTATGAGACTAGGGACCCACCCCAGTCCTGGCACTCTCTATCCCCACTCATTCTTTCCCCATAAGGCACTCCCCGCATTATCCACTGTAAAAAAAAATATGTGGTCAAGGAGAATAGCAATGGAGAGCTTCATGTAGGAGAGAGGAGGCAAAAGGGCAGTGAAGATGATGGTTCATTTTACAAATGAATGTTATTACATTGTATCTCCACAAGCAAGAGCTGTGTCTGTTACTAGTATATTATGCTACATTATTTATTTGGGTGATGGGATGAAAAAGGTCAATGATCACCGTTCTAAACGTCTTTCGTGATAGGAAAGTGCTGGAAGAGGCAGGAGTTGTATCTTTGCAGCCTGAAGTGTGGCTCTTTGACTTCACTGGAGCTCTCTCTGCTCAGCAACTGCAGATTCCAAAGTAGCAGTAGCACCTGTAATACTGGCAGTAGCAGCAACAGCAGCACTACGAACCCTACAATCCAGAGTAACTGCAGGAGCACGTAAGAGACATTACACGTAGCCATAGTTACTGCACCACCTAGTGAAAACCTATAGGAAATACATATTGCAATCCAGAACAAGTTGTTCTTATACCGGAGCAAGGATTGCCCATACTCTGGATTGCGCCCTAAGAGTAATATTAACAGTAGTAGCAATAGTAGCAATAATAGTAGTAAATACTAGTAGCAGCAGCATTACTACTAGTAGTAAAAATAATACTAGTAGCAGCAGCACTACTACAACTATCAGGAGTAATACTAGTAGCAGTAGGAATAGCAGCAGTACTGCTACTGCTTTTAGGAGTAATACTATAGTAGAAGTAGGAGCAGTACTGCTATTACTAGTAGGAGTAATACTAGTAGCAGCAGCAGGAGTAGCAGCACTATTACTAGTAATAGGGGTAATATTAGTACAGTAGCAGTGGTAGCTATTACTACTAGTAGGAGTAATATTAGTAGCTACTACTAGTAGTAGAAGTGATACTAGTAACAGCAGTACTGGTAGTAGTAGGTGTAATACTAGGAGCAGCAACGCTATGAGCAGTGGTGAGGGGGAATCCCCATGTGGTCAGGGGGGGCGATGTGGAGGACACGGAGAGAGGAGGGCCAGCCTGCAATGCTCTGCGCCTTCCCTGCGAGGAGACCCATTGAGTGCCAGGCTTTACTCCCGAGTAGAGAGTCATGGCTGAGCCTCCGGCCAGAGGCTTCTCGGAGACTCACGTTGTAGGTGTGGAAGGCGCTTCCGACTGCGGCGACCACGTAGAACTCCCGGTGGCGGCGGTGAAAGCGGAGCACGTGGGGCAGGTGGTTGGAGTACAGCCCGAGGGCGCGGAAGCCGCTGAAGAGGGCGCTGCCCCCGACCGGGCCCCCCGGAGACCCCATCCCGCCTCGGCTCCGCTCAGGAACGGCCACGAGACACACCGCCGGAAACACGCTTCACCCGCCGCTCCGCCCAAGAACCTCCCCGCGCCTCAGACACACCGCTTCCGCTCCAGGCCTCGGAGGCTGCAGCAGCCCCCGCCACGCTTGCACGGGAGGAAGCCCATCCGCCACAATGGCACTCCCTTCTGAGGAGACTGGCACAGGCTGGGGCTCTGAGGGCCTCATCCTCCCCACACTTACCTGGGAGTAAGACCCATTCACCACAACGGCACTTACTTCTGAGGAGACACGGACAGGCTGGGGCTCTGAGGGCCTCATTCTCCCCACACTTACCTGGGAGTAAGACCCATTCACCACAATGGGACTCCCCTCTGAGGAGACAGGCAAGGCTGGGGCTCTGAGGGTCTCATCCTCCCCACACTTACCTGGGAGTAAGACCCATTCACCACAACGGCACTTACTTCTGAGGAGACACGGACAGGCTGGGGCTCTGAGGGCCTCATTCTCCCCACACTTACCTGGGAGTAAGACCCATTCACCACAATGGGACTCCCCTCTGAGGAGACAGGCAAGGCTGGGGCTCTGAGGGTCTCATCCTCCCCACACTTACCTGGGAGTAAGACCCATTCACCACAACGGCACTTACTTCTGAGGAGACTGGCACAGGCTGGGGCTCTGAGGGCCTCATCCTCCCCACACTTACCTGGGAGTAAGACCCATTCACCACAATGGCACTCCCTTCTGAGGAGACACACAGGCTGGGGCTCTGAGGGCCTCATCCTCTCCACACACTTACCTGGGAGTAAGACCCATTCACCACAATGGCACTTCTGAGGAGACAGGCAAGGCTGGGGCTCTGAGGGCCTCATCCTTCCCACACTTACCTGGTAGTAAGACCCATTCATCCCAGTGGCACTTACTTCTGAGGCTTGGACTCTTAAGGGATGTAAGACCCATTCACTTTTCTGTTACTTCTGACCCTCCCATTTACTCTCAGTCTTATACTGGTGGTTGCCACATCTGGCCTCCCAGCCCAGATTTGGCTTCCAGCAGGGATGTAATCACCAGTTAGTTCCTGTGGTACTTTGAATAGGTAGACCATACGAACTGGGGCAGCAGAGAACAATCCTTGAGGAAACACTAGTCTGTATTTCACACAGGTCTATGAACAATCGTAACAGAAGAATGGGATACTTTTTGATATCTCTAATCATTTTCCACCCATCACACTGAACTCTGGTTCACAGTGACCTTCCACAAAATATTTTTTCCTTAGCTTTATCAAACATATGATTCACAGGTCATGTTTTCTACATGATTTTGGCATGATAAAACCAAATGTGTTGTTTCATACTGTTTGAATCTTAGCGCCTCATCAATCAATTCTAATAAAATCAGGGGTTTTTCCAAAGCTTTTTTCAAACAAAAATTGTGTTTTAAGAGTTCTTGCTGAACAAAATGAATACATACTCTTTTTCTGACATGTTAATTGTTGTAGTGGGTGTAAAAAAAAATAGTAGATGCAAAAGCTGAAGTTATATCCTGCATTTAAACTTAATGACTCTTAGCATTTTTGGATAGTGGATTTGTTTAAGTTTTGAAATTGGAATTAAAAAAAAAACTCTTCGCAAACATGCAGTTTCAGCATTGTCTTATTGTGCAGTCCTATGAATGTCTAGTCAACATGAGAAGTAAGCCGTATTCAACCAATGACACAATCCTGTTCATATATACTCAGGTGTAGGGTTACCAAGGAGCCAGACTCAGTCCCTTTCAGGGGCAAAGGGGCAGGCAGCACCACCTGCAACTGAACTGGCAGGCAGTGAAGGAGTGCAAGACAAAGGTGAATTGTTGCTTAGTTGTCTCATGTGTGTCTCTTCATGACCCCATGGCCCGCTATCCTTCACTATGGGCTCCAGAGTAACTACAGGAGCACGTAAGAGACATTATGTGCACTTGTAGTTACTGCACTACCTAGTGAAAACATATGGGAAATTCATATTGCCATCCAGAGTAACTTGTTCTTACTCCGGAGCAAGGACTCCTGGTAGTTACTCTGGATTTTGCCCTAAGGCTACAATCCTAAATACACTTTCCATACATTGAATGTAATGGGACTTACTTCTGAGCAGATAGGCTTAGGATTGCATCCTAACTCCCAAAGCTTGTCTAAGGCTGCAATCCTAAAGACACTTTCCTGAGAGTAAGACCCACTGAACACAACGGGGCTTACTTTTGAGTAGACACTGTTAGGATTGCACCCATAAATCAGGAGTGTCCAGGGTTTCAACTTCAAGGCTCCTAGATCTTTAACAGTTATGCAGCGGAGGGAATTTTCGCAGAAGCAGCTTCTCATCACACAGCTGCACCTGCTGAAATTCCCTCTCCAACATGATTGTTAAAGGTCTAGGAGCCCTAAAGCTGAAAGTTTAGACATCCACGGTCTAATTTTATGTTCATAGCTTCAGTAACACTATGTAACCATCATCCTCTTCTGACATCCCCTTCTCCTTTTGCCTTCAATTTTTCCTAACATCAGGGTCTTCTCTAAGGTGTTCTCCCTTCTCATGGCCAAAATATTTGAGCTTCAGTTTTAGTATCTATCCTTCCAATGAACAGTCAGGATTGATTTCCTGGAGGATGGACTGATCTTCTCGCAGTCCAAGGCCTCTCAAGAGTCTTCTCCAACATCACAATTCTAAGGCATCCTTGCTCAGCCTTCCTCAGCCTGCTCTCACAGCCAATGCTACTGGGAAAACCATAGCTTTAACTATATGTAGTGAGAAGGAAAGCTTAGCTGGCCAGCGTTATGATGCTCCCTGGGAGGGAGGGTGGAACCTAAGGGGGCTACCCTGAGCACAAAGCCCAGCCAAGGATGGAGAGCTGGGTAGGCTACCTGTTGTAGTAGAATCAGGTTGGCATATGAGTTAGAACTGACAGTGCCTGTGAGAGGTGGGGAAGGGAAGACTTGGGTGGTGTAGCCCCTTCCCCCCTTAACTCTCCTTAAGGCCTAGTGTTGAGTCCAGATTGTGGGGTGCACTGCTGCTGCCTCCTGTGGTACTCTTGATCCCCAGTGAGGTGGAATACTACATTTCCAATCAGTGTGTTTATAGAATTCTAGCATGTTTCTCCTAAGTGTGCACAGAATTATGGTCTTACTGTATCACAATCAGTAGGCTATCCATGGATAACAGTCTGTTCTGAATTGCTCTACTAACTAAACTAAAGGAGGAGAATGACTACTACAGTACATTTGGGCTGCAATCCTAACTGCAGTTGGGCTGGCATAAATCCCGGCATATGTCCTGTACTGACCTGGGGGGTGGTATGTCACAAAAGTGCAGTAAGGCACTTCTGCCCCACCCCTGGTTAAGCCAGTACAAAGGCATACACTGACTTCCCCAGACCTCCATGGGAAGATATGTCATGTGAATTAGGCCGGCCTAAATTGGTTAGGATTGTGCCCTTGTTTGTTAATCCCTTTGCCTTTGTTTGAATCAATATAAAATTGATATAAATATATGGTATTGAAAAGATAAATGTACTGCATGGAATTTGTTATTGTCTGGTAGAGACAAAACAAGGTTTCTATAAATCAATAACAATTTTATTATGCTTTTTGAGTGACTTGATTTACAACCTTGTACAGTTTTAAATGCTCACAAAAATATAAATATCGTTAAAAACAGATGTGAATCTTGTAAAATATACACAGTCTATACATTTATGAATTTTATGGAGTCTCCATATCATATGTCTGCCACATTTTGTGTAGTTCTTTGAGTGGGTTTTCCCCGCATTCTGAAGAATTTTTCTGTCGTTGACGTTCACACTTACGACTTCTCCGAAAACGTAGCTCAATGTCCTACTGAGCAAGAGGTCACAAGTATGTTTAAATAAACATTGGTAACTTTGAAATTTGTAACATTGAAATGGATTGGATTTGAACAATTATGCAGCTTTCTTCAGCTTTCCTTCTGTGTTCAGATTCTTACTGAACCTAGATCTAATTAGCCCATAAATACATAATACCCAGAATTGTTTTTATTTCATTCAGTATCCTTTTTGTACCTTTATTGGCATTACCCCTCTGTTAAAAATAATAAAATATTTTTATATTTTGCATACTTCCTAGGGAAGTATGTACAAATAGGTCTGCATTTTTAGTATTAAAGCAGAAGTGTGGATGGAAAGACATTTTTTCCACTGCCACCATAAATAGGCATCATAATCTTTGGCTACGCTGCTTCTCTGGCTTGGCACTGTTATCTCACTCACCAGCATGGAGGATGACTTGCACTGTATCCAATCACTGAGATACAGGCTGCAATCCAGAAGAGCACTTGGACTACCCTATCTATCACTGGGGGTGGCCCAATTCCATGATGGGGCAGCCCAGTTATGCCAGAAAAGGCATGGGGCAGCCTAAGTCCAACATGGGCCTACGTTACCCTATCTGTGCCAGGCTGTTGAGGGCATGTTCAGCATTGCCTAGAGCAGCACAGTTATGCTAGACCCAGAGCCTGTTTCCCAGACAGAAATTCCCTCTTCCAGCTCCTCAGAGTTCTCCCACCTCAGGAGCAGGTACTGTATACCAATTTGTAGACCATTAGGGTCTGTGACAAGGTAAGAATGGTAGTGTTGACAAAAAAATCTGAGTTCTTGGCCACCCTATCTGCAACCCTTGCCTCTCAACCTTAGGATATGGCACAACTACAACACTATAAGGCAGGCACCACAACCGTTCCTTGTTCAGTATGATCTGAGGAGGGTCTCCTCAGAGCAAGCCCTCCCCAGTTGTTACTGACTTGGTGCCTACTGAGCATGTTCGGGAGCAGTTTGGGAAGTCCAGGCTTCCTGACTCTCTGGATGCAGCATAACTGCTCTGGATTCAGAATAGTTGGGGCAGCCAAGCTGGGCACTCCTCACTGCCCTAACTGTGGATTGCTCTGACAGATTGTGAAGATACATAAGACACAACACAATCAAGAGTCCTGTGACATCTTGAAGGCTGGCAGATTTGTTGCAGCATATTCTTTCATTGAGTGACAAGCAAGAGGTGTTATTCTCAATCTGGAAGCACTCTTGACAATCAAATCCATTTGAAGAATGGAGTAGCTTGGCAAAGCTCCTAACCTGTCACTATCCAGGGTGCTACAGTAACTCATGTTGCGTTAGTTACTTTAATGGTCCTTGCTTTAGGGATTTAGAGGCAGAATGTCATTAAATATCTACTTCCAGAAAGCAGAAGTAGGAGGGAAATCAATGGGGCTTACTCCCAGGAAACTGTGGATTGAAATGGAGCCATAGAGCCCAAACCTATGCATGTCAACTCAGAAGTAAGTCCCATTATAGTCAATGGTGGGCTGACTCTCAGGAAGGCGTGGCCTTGGGTACTTACCGTGGGAGTTTGATATTTGGGGCAAAGCCGCCGGAATAACTTATCAGTGGAGTTCCAGATATCGGAGTTGTTTGGAGCAATGCACTTGAAAGTGAAGTTGAAGATGCAGGACAAGAGCTCTGCTGGAACGGATACCTTCTATGGAAAGATGAGAAAACAGGGTGCAACCCATCATTGCTCTGCCTGCAATGTTACTTGTGCACAGTGGCTGTGCAGGCAGAGCTAAGCCTGGGCACCAGGGTGACCATATTTCATAACAGAGGACAAAATGTAGGATGCGATGCCCAAGGAAAATGTCTTGATAAACAAGTGAAAAAAATAGTCCCAGCTGGGATACAGCTGGTTTTGGCACTGCCAGCACCTGCTCAGCCTCTCCTGAGAGACCTAGCCAGCCATGTCTATTCTAAAGTAAACCCTACTATAATCAGTGGGGCTCATTCCTGTGGAAGGAGGCAGGTGGCAGCCTGAGAGACTGAGTGCTGGCTAATTTGTTTTATTTTTCTTTATAGTTTGTATTTTCTTTATTATTTTGTATTAATTATTCCTTTTGAATATTTTTGAATTGTGGAACAAATTGTCTGAGTTTAAGTTATTATGGGAAAATTCACTTTTGGATTACAAGCATGCTTCTGAAACAAATTGTGCTTGTAAAACAAGATACCACTGTACTACTTATTATTAAATTTAAAACTATTACATGTAATTTATGACATATAATTTATGAGTTACAAGAAGGCTACATGCTGCCTTCTCATAAGAGAAAGGACAATAAAGATTTTTTTCAGGGCACACGGCTAAAAAAGATGTATGGTCTCCTTGGCTGAGCAGATTTTGAGGCACAAGGATGATCAGTCATAACACAATTGAGGTGCGATTGGACGTCTGGCTCCTGGCAAGGGGGAAACTTCTAATAATTGAAGTGAGATTTGGTGGTACTCAGGATTCACTCCAGTATCACCCCAGTTCCTCGGCTAAAACACCCCAAATGTCATGCATTATGAAACTGTATGAACCTAATAAGCTGGCATTTATCTATTGGCAGGCAGTAATAACAGGAGAGTGAAACTATGGTTTTCCTGTCTCTGTAAAGCTAGTATGAGTCATGCTACACCTGCTGCAAGCAGCCAGCCAGTCTATCATATCAAGGCACATCATTCCACTCAATGGCAATGTGCAGTAACTGTAGGCATGATTGGGAAAAAGAAGGGAATGATCATTATATAAAATGTGCACTAGTAGTTGCCCCCACTCCCATCCTGGGCCACTTTAACTCAGACTGAAGAGAGTATCATATTTGTAAGGTACACATAAATATGCTACAGAATTACTCACCGCGGCTGGGCAGCAATCAATTATATTGTTTGACTGGAGGGAAATAATAGAAATGAATCGTAAATAGATTTGTTGAGCACATGAACCCACAAGTTGAGCACATGAACCCACATGTTGAGCACATGAACCCACAAGGCCAAAAGAGAGACAGTATTAGCCGAAAGCATTTTGAAAGTAGAAATGTACACACTCACTCCTCCTGCCCCATTATCCAGGTGGCTGGTTAATCTGCCATGGAGAATCTTTTAATGTGTTTTATTTCAAAATGATTGTTCACCATAGCTTAATAACTTGCTAAGATGTCACAATTATTAATTTACTGTATTATGTTGAAGACTGTTGAAAAATGCATCAAGTGCGTTTGCTTGGGGAGGGCCTCTCTGAGTATTTACTTTTGACCTTTTATTCCTTGGAAAATTCTTCATCTATTCCTTGCATCCAAAGACATCCTCAGAATGGCAAACCCTGTTCTGTAGATTTGACAGGGGAGGGATATGTGCACTTAATAGCATCCACCCACACAGTATAAATTTGAACCAAATTTGATCCAGAAAGAATAAAAATAAACCAACCATGTTCCTAGAAGCAGCAGCAGCTATATCCGTCTGAAAGAAATGACAGATAAAAATAGGTGAGTTACTTAACATGAAACACATCACATAATATCACTGATATTAAATCAGTGTTTTGATTTTGAATAATATTTATGGTGGTAGAATGGAAGGTCTTATGTGTTCCTTATCACTCCTTTTTCCAACTCAGCTCTAAATGCATTCCTCTTAAGATGGACAATCCCAAACATTTCTACTCAAAGGTAAGCTTCATTGTTCTCAATTAGTCTTACTCTCAGGAAAGTGTCTTTAGGATTGCAACACTATTGCACATCCCATGCCCATTTAAGTGAGAGAAAGCTCCACTGAACTTCGTGTAGGATTCAGAGATATTAATGGGATTTACAACCAACTAAACATGCATAGGATAATGCTGAATGTTTCTGGGAAAATACAATAATTTCAACCACCTAGTATTTTCTATTTCCATAAATAAACATATTCAACTTCACAATTCCACCTTTATTTGTTACGAACTGACCAACAATGTTTCAAAACTGCCTGAGGCCTGCAAAAACAGTTTGTTCATCAAGTAAACTTTGTGAACTTTGTGGATTTTTAACCCTATGGTGTGTCTTTCCATTGACCATTACAGACCTAACAAAACACTAGATATAGGTACCTGATTTATACTTCAGTGTAAATCTGATACCATCAACAGATCCAAATGCCACACATACACACTTTTTTTGGCAACATGTTTGTGTCAATACAATGCAATGAAATACAATACCTTGAGTATTTCTGAGTCTTTTCTGATATTTGAAAAGGGACATTCACTGAAATTGTAAACCCCGCCGATTACGTACAAAGACAACTGTACCAAGCTGAAGCAATGAAGAAAGACAACCTTGGAAGAAGCTATGTAAGGAACAAAAATTATAAGTAATTAATGAATCCAATTTTTGCAGCTCTCTTAAATCAAACAGAAATATTAAGAACAAAAGCCCTTTTGGTAGTGATTGGATTGGTGCTCCCAGTGCAAAAATGCTGAAAAGCACAATTCCATATATTTACCCATGATGTTCCTTAGGAGTGATTTTTGAGTCTGAGTTTCTTACCCTTGGAGCTCCCTATATATTTACCTTTTCGCCTACGGATATTGCCACATTCTAAGGTCTTGGTCTCAATTTGATGTCTCATAACCTGGCTATAAAAAACAAATCATAGAAGTTTCAATATCATTTCCAGAGAAAATGAAAAAAGTTTGAAAGATCATCATTTACATCAGAGGAGCATTTCCCTTGGATCATAGCATAAATTATGAAGTGACATCACTTTTTAAAGTATTCAGGTAGGTGTTAAAAGCCCTTATGCTGTAATTATATATCCATCACTGAAGAAGAAGAAAAGGGAAAAACCCCTTGAACACATATCTCATTGATGGATTGTGAAGGCTGTTAATATTGTGGAAACGAGGAAGAACATGTTTCTTATGCACAATGACACATTAATTTTCCCCAACCTCAAAAACTATATTTAAAAATTGGGAATTTTGCCACTGATATCAATAAGGTGGTATTTTCCAGTCTTTTTTGTTTTTTAAAACCATCACTAATGATCTCTGCAATGTACTAGAGACGTGCTTTGCATGTGCGTCTGTGTGTGAGAGTGAGAAGCAGATGAATGAGAGACGTACATAGCACCACACCTTTCCACAGAAGCTCATCAGAAACCACTGTTTTATGAGCCTTCCTCAGTAGAGGGCGCAGCGACACTCTCATCTGTGTTTCATTGAAATGAATGGTAAACCAGTTCTTTCCTAACATTAACATTTTGGTCAAAACCAAGTGCTTACTTATTTCACTGTCTGTAGATTGTTAGCATCAGAACATATAAGTAGAATAGGAATAATTATTTTTAAGTTTAGTATTTGTTCCCCACTTACAAGTGGAATGAACCTGCTTCTGTGGGAGTAAAATTTCAAGAATATTTGTGGGCCATGGGCATGGCTAGGCACGGGTGGGCATCAGACAGTGCCACTGGATGGCAGGCACTGGCAGGCATTTGCACCACTGGGGATGCACTGGAAGGTACTGAGAGCAGTAGTGAGTGGCAGTGGGCACCAGGCATCCCTAATGGGCACCATTGGGCAACATTAGGCACCAGTGGGCACCCCCAAGCAGTGGTCATCAGGGAGCAGGGAGCACCAGTGGGCACCATTGGACATTGGGCACCCTACCAGACACCATCCAGCAGTGGGCACCAGTGAATAGCAGATATCAGTGGACAGCAAACACCCCTGGGCACCATTGGACATTGGGCACCCTACCAGACACCATCCAGCAGTGGGCACCAGTGAATAGCAGATATCAGTGGACAGCAAACACCCCTGGGCACCATTGGACATTGGGCACCCTACCAGACACCATCCAGCAGTGGGCACCAGTGAATAGCAGATATCAGTGGACAGCAAACGCCCCTGGGCACCAGTGGGCAGTGGGAACTGGGCATCCCTACCAGGCAGTGGCCATTCCTACTGGGCACCATTGGGCACCAGGCACCCACCGCACAATTGGCAGGAGGCATCGCTAGGCACCACCAAGCACTGGGCACTAGGCAGCACTGGACACTGAACTGCACAGGGTGGTAGTGGACAGTAGGCAGCAAAGGCAACTCAACAGGCATCAGGGACCATCAGGCACCAAGCACCACTGGGCACCAAATAAGTTATTTGGTGGTGCTGGCCCACATGCAAATTTCATGCTTCTAGGTCTGGAGATTTAAGTTGTGCGTTGATGAGTCAGCAATTCATCAATGTAACATATAGGGATGAAAATGTGTTGCACCCCTTTTCACCCTCTTCTGGTTTGCATTTCAAAAAATTGGTTTTTAATGGGTGCCTACATCACGGAAGGAGCACCCTTCCCAAATTTCATGCTTCTAGGTCTGGCAGTTTTGGCTGGGACTGATCAGTGAGTGAATGAGTCATTGAGCAAGCAAGTCAATCAGTCAGTGACCTATCAATTTTATATATACTGTATAGATATGAGCCCTGCTAGATGAAAACCTTATAAAGAGCACCTTGTTTAAACAAGCTTCTTATGGAAACAACAGATATTAGATAAACCTATGTAGGCTATCTGAAAGTCAAATACAGTATAACAAAAAAATTGATTGCAAAATGAAATAAAATGACTTGGGTTTTTTGTTCAATACAATAAAAATTATGGATGTTAATTGTACATTATAGTTCTTGGTGATCATTACACCACTTAGTTTAAAAGAAAATCCACTTTTTGGCCGTCTGTATTCCAGCATGAGCCCTTGATTTGAGTACCCTTTTGTATGGTACCCCCCTCCACTGGCTGTTTTTAAACAGATTTGCTCTTATTATATGACGAAGGCCCATTATTTAAATGCTGTCATGTTTCAAAATAAAAAGCAATTACAAATTTAAAAAGAGAACCTGATCCTAGGCTGTCCCATGCCAGCACAGCAGTCCAATGCTGGTGCTGGGTGCCACAAATGTGCCATTAAAACAAGCAAACTGGCAGGGGAGTGGAGAGAGAATCAAGCTTTAAAAAAGCTATAGATAAGTGGTTCTCATACTTTCAGTACTGGAACTAACTTTTTAGAATGAGAATCGGTCAGAACCCAAGGGAAGTGATGATCCACCAGAAGTGGATCACCTAGCAGCAAAAAATATTTAATCCTGGGCTGCAGTCCTACCCATACTTACCCAGTCCCATTAAAAGAATATATATAGTAGTTTATTTAAAGGACAGATCTGTAACATTTTCCCAATGCAGTCACATAACATCAAGTCTAATATTTTGAAAAATACATTTTGAAATTATTGGGGACCCTCAAGAAATTGGCTCACCTCACACCCTTTCCTGACCCACAGTCTGAAACTGTGATTCTGATTCTACAGAAACTATAGATTCTATAGTAATAATAATACTTGTATTGTATTGGGCTATGGGTGGCACAGGCAGTTAAGATGCTGTGCCTGTTAACCAGCAGACCAGGGTTCAAGACCCAGGTCGGCCCCACAAGACAGGGTGAGCTCTTGTCCTTAGCCTAGCTCTGCGACACCAGCTGGATCCAATCATATTGGCTGTGCCTTTCCATTGGACTAATTCAGTGGCTTGGAGAGGGGGGATTTGCTGCTTGGGTAACAGCCTATCCTCCATAACAATCCAACCCAGGCTTTTGTGCTTTGCACGCAGCGTATGCAGCGCCCAGCATGATACCAGTCTTTCAAGACTGATGGAGGCCTGCTTTTTTTATTGTCATGGTACAAGCAGTTTAACCCAATTTCACACAATGGTTTATCACAGACACTGTTCCAAATTCACTTGCATTTTTCTTAATATGAGGCAGTAATCCAGTAATCCAGTATTATTATTATTATTATTATTATTATTATTATTATTATTATTATTATTAGGTCTTGGTAGCGGGAGATATTTTCCAGTTGTTTCTCCTCATTATTATTATGACATATGTGCACAGCAAACAATTTCGTGCTGGTTTCATTCACTTCACCAGTCGGACCCTTCCCAAGAGTCTAGGGGCACAATCCAGAGCAAATTCAGCCTGCTCTGCCCTTACTGCTCTCTCCTAACTATTCTGTATCCAGAACATAAAGTTATGCTGCATCCAGAGAGTCAGGAAGCCTGGGCTGCCCTAACTACTCCAGAGCATGCTAAGTAATTGACACATGGGGAGGACTTGCTCCTGAGGAGACCCCCCTCAGATCACACTGAACAAGGAACAGCTGTGGTGTCTGCCTTATAAGAAAGCCCAGAAGTTCCTGACAACAGTTACAGCTGTAGTTCCTCTAGTGGAGGGTAGATGTTTGGAGTGGCCTGCTGTAGCCCCAGGTTAGTGGACTGCCGTAGTTGTTCCATATCCTGAGGTTGAGAGGAAGGGGTTGCAGCTAGGCTGGCCAAGAACTCAGATTTTTGGTCAACATTGCCATTCTTACTCAGGCCTTATCATGGACCCCTATGGGTCTGCTCATTACTATACCTGCTCCTGAGGTGGTATAACTCTGAGGGCTGGAAGAGGACATTTCTGCCTTGGAAACAGGCTCTGGATACAGAGTAATTGTTCTGCCCCAGGCAATGCTAAACATGCCCTCAACATGCCTCTCCTGAACTGCTTAGGGCAGAGCAGTTAGGGCAGAGCAGGTCCACCTCTCTTAGAGCACCCTATGTTGCCTTGCTCTGCCCTAAGCCTCTTCCAGAGTAACTAGGGTGGAGCATCTTGCAGTTGCTCCACCCTAGTGATAGATAGGGCAACCCAAGGGCTCTTATGTGGACAGATTAGATGCTCTGGATTGTGCTGTAGGACTGTGTGATGTAGCTGCATATAATTCGTGCTGATCCCAGAAGAGCGGCTTTCTGCAGTTGGCAGAGTGATATTTTGTCAATGCCAATAGTTTTCAGGTGCCTGCCCAGGTCTTTGGGCACTGCACCCAGTGTGCCAATTACCACTGGAACCACCTGCACTGGCTTACACCAGATACGCTGTAATTCGATTCTTAGATCTTGGTAGCGGGAGATCTTTTCCAGTTGTTTCTCCTCAATTCTGCTCAATTCACGTAAGTCTCTTACTTGCTCCCGTAGTTACTCTGGATTGTAGGGTAAGCCTCTTTCCTTGCGGTAATTCCTGTGCTCCTTTCTTGTCAGTCCCATGCTGGGAGAGGCTTTTTTACACTCAATATTGTTAGGCTATTTTGACGCCTTACTGTTTCCCTTGTGGTTCCATTAGGTCCTGTAAATGATCTTGTGTCGATTTTTGAGAAAACTAGGACAGACCCAAAAATTAGGCATGTGCAATTGAAAAAAATTGCATATACCGTATTTCCCGGTTTATAAGACGCACTTTTTTTTCTTCCCAAAGGGGGGGGAATGTCTGTGCGTCTGATAGAGTGATAGGGCCAATCCTGGAGCACCTTACCCCATCATGTCATATGTCGTTGGATTCGTATTGAAGAGCAGAATCCAATGCAACAATCGGTTTTGAGATATCTCCTTCCTATCAAAAGTTATGGCCAAAAAAGTCAAAATCAAAAATATAAAAACAAAAAAAATAATTTTTTTGGCAATTTTTTAAGTGAGTAGGAATTTTTACCTGGGGGTAGGAATTTTGGCGTTGGGGTTCAGGAATTTTGGGTTTGGCATCTGGTCACCCTGGCACAGTTGCAATCCTAACCAGCCTTTCCTGGCTTGGAGACTTGCTCCAAAGTAGACATGCACAAGACCTGGTACCTCCTGCTCCATGCCTGTGCCTCCCTCACTCTTCCCTATCTATCTAGATCCCCTCACCTTTCCCTACCTATCCCCCAAAAGAACCCCCCCCCCCAACTTACCTGCCTTCCTGGACCATTTGCAATGAGATTTGGGCAAAATGTTGTCTGATCATTTGCAATGAGATTTGTGCAAAAGTCGCAGATAACTGACACTAGAGATGATGAGTTTTTGGGGTTACCAGAAAATTAGAAGAGTGCTTGAAGCTGAAAGTCTTTCCTCATTTGTTAATGACAGTGATAATGGTTCTTAATACCACTGTTGACTTTACATGGTTGAAATATTATTCTGCTATATTTTATTAAATATATTAGTACACCATTTGGTTCAGAATATTTTTTTTCTTGTTTTGCTCCTCTAAACATTGGTGCGTCTCATGGTCCGGTGCGTGTAATAATCCAGGAAATACGGTATTTCCTGTTAGTCCTCCCCTCATTTCCCTGTGCAGGTTCTCTGTAGGACTGCAGCTTTTGTCACTCATTAATGCACAATCTTAGGGTACAGCTTTTTTCATATAAGGAAGTTTCAAAGAAATCCATTGCTGTGCAAATTTGACAGCTGTTCCCATCCTTGTCCCTTTATGAGCAGTGAAATGATGTGCCTGCCATTCCTGAATTTGTGTGTTACTTTTAAGTGGCTGGAAGGGATCATGGTCGCTGGCATCCTTTGATGCCTGACAGTACAGACAAAAGTGTGGTTACACCATGTTTGCATCAACATGTGTAGGTATGAGCAAGGGAGAAAAATCGTAGCAAGATTGTGGGAGAAATTCCCCAGGTCATATATATGCGTAGTTCACTCAGTTAGACACCTCTAATGGATTTATAATTTCTTTAACAATTAAATCAGGTGTTCCTCAGGTGAGGACAACTGCCTTAGGCAAGAGATGAGCCAGTCCCTTCATTTTAATGTGCGTATATTTCTGAAGTGTGTGGTGCTTCTAGTCTGGCAGGTTTCAGCAAGAAAGCCAGACGGGGCCATTGTTTGTGTCACGTCTAGTTACTGTTAGAGTGTCATTTCCCAGGTATGGGGCATGGCACAAAGTTTTTTGGGGAGTTTCACCTCAGGGTGCAAATGGCCCCTCTCCTTCAAATGTCTTCTTTTGCTCCCACTGCCTGGAAGGGCTCCAAAAGGAAGGAGCTCTTTGCACGCTGCGGTGAGGCTCCTATAACACAAAAGGTGCAATCCTAACCAATGTTAGCACAACTCACCCATCTCACTGTTCCTGAGGTGGTTTGGGGAGGCTGGAGCATGTTTGTGCACTGCCCTGACCCCACATGTGGTACACACTTTCCTAGAAGTAAGTCCTATTGAACAGAATGGGAGTTACTTCTGAGTAGACATGGTTGGGATTGGCTACTTTAGAGTAGCCTAGGCTGGTCGAGCAGGCTCCTCTCTATTGCCCCCTTTTCCTTTGAGTGAGCCCCATTGTTACCAAAAGAGCAGCATACAATATTTGTAAGGGGAATTAAGCACTGCCTCTTTGGTCATAGGATTTAAGGCTGGATTTTTAAATCAGTGTCACTTCAGATAACCTTTGTAGAAGGATGGGCTTTAGAAGGCATATTTTAGCAAGGTTTATTAAGAATAATCACAGCAAGATTACACAAAATAACAATGAAATACAATCAGTCAATTGAGTTCTTATGCTTACTCCTCTGGTGGTGCAAGTGGTTAAGACACTGTGCCTATTAATCAGCAGGCCAGGGTTCGAGACCCAGGTCCCCACAAGACAAGGATTTCCAGCTACAGGCAGGGTTTTGGACTAGATGTTCCACTGGCCTTCCAACTCTGTGATTCTATGATTCTACTTAGCTGGGTAACCTATTACAAACAACTGAGAGAGTAGGAAACGGAGGTAAGAAAGAAAGGTTTTTTTAAAGGCATATTACCCATCCAAAGAACGCATCCTTTCATTGGTCTGGCCATCTTTGGGGTAAGAGACAGATAGATTTTCTCCTTGGTGGAGGACAAACTCCACACATATTCACATTGAGCAAAACCATAACTCTATATATTCATATTTTGGTGCCTTGTCTACTTGACTGGTTGTTTTTGGTTAATCCTTTGAATGTTTTATGGGCTACCCTGACAGGAAATAAACCATTTACAATGATTACCCGATAGGAATTAGCACTGATGCTTGTCTGAGCATTGACTGAATGTTGACTTAGCAAGACAATGGGACTTGCCTGGACCAGATTACCATAGCTGGGGCAATGCAAGAGTGTACCTGAAAAGTGCACCTTTTCAGAAAAAGGTACACTTTGACTAGGCCTTCAGTTTGACCTGTATATTGAGGCTTATGGGAGAAACATATCCTTGCTCATACATTATATTCTTATATGACAATAATAAGATTGATTTTGTAATGATGAAATCTCATGGGTAACACCATTGATTTTATAGGCTTACTTCAGAGTAAACATGCACAGGCTGGTCTCTCAGGAGAGGCTGACCAGGTGCTGGCAGAGTGCTGACACTGACTATATCCCTGCCATTACTATTTTTTTGCTTGCTTATCAAGGCAATGCATGTATTGTAAGTCAAAATTTATTAGAAATGTTTGCTTGTCTTGCAAAACCCACTCACGTTACTCTCAATCCAATGGTGCAGGCTGAGGTCCTTTTCCCTCTACTCTTTCCCTGGCTTGCAATCCTTCATTGCCATCAATGGAAGAAATGCTTGGAAAGCATGGATTTTTTTTTGCAGAAGGGGCCATGCAAGGCAGGCTCAGTGGTAAAGCTAGAGGGGTAGCAAAACCCAAAGGGAGCACTTCAGTCCTAACCAGTGATGGGCTTCAAAGTAATTAACAACCGGTTCTATGCCCATCTGGCAGCCACTTTTAAATGGCTATTTTTAAACTTTATATGTACTATCTCTTGTTAACAACCGGTTCTATAGAGTAGGTGCGAACCTGCTGAAGCCCACCACTGGTCCTAACCATTCTTCCAACTCCAGGGTGTCAGTGCAATTCCAACACAAGGGAATAAATATTGCCTTACTTTGATAAGGCTCTGTGACTGCCTTCTAACGGCAGGATGCATTGCGTGAACAAAATGATCTTTTTGAGTTTTTCTTCCATCTCAGAATTATGTCTGGTTTAGGATGACTTCTGTGCAACTTCAGCTCTTTGCAAAAAATAACCAACTACTGACCAGCCAGAACTGCCTCTGTACTGAAGCCTTTTGTATTAACCAGCACAGTAGCATTGAATGTTAACATTATTTAAAAATGTTATAATAATAACATTATAAAAAGTTTAGAATGCTGTTGTCTCATGTTCTTCTCTTGCTGTAACCAGTGAGGGGACCCTTTTGTACAGAAGGAAAATAAAGTGACCAAAAATCAATTTAATCCCTTTTTTGGTCTTTTTTCCCCTATTGCCTCAAGGCCAAATCTCCCCTGAACCAGGTCTGGGGTCTTACTCTCAACTGGTTACACGTGTCCCACTGGCACAGATATATCAGTGCTGGAACGTTGGTTAGGACTGCACACTAAGGCTGCAATCCTATATGCTCTTTCCTGGGAGTAAGTCCCATTGAACAAAGTAGGAATTACTTCTGAGTAGATATGTATAGGATTATATCGTCAGTCTTGCAGGGAGCCTCCTCCCAGGATCAGGGTGAGCAGATGTCATAACCGCAAAAAGAGCACATATGAGTGTTTTAACTTTTATTTTCTCATATACAAAATGTCCTGTTTTCCAGGACATGTCCTCTTTTTTAGCCTTGCGTCCTGGGGAAAAAATCTTCACTGTCCTTTTCCTTGTGAACAGACAGAATGTAGCCTTCTTGCAATTAATAAATTATATCTAATAGTTTTTAGATAATTATACAGTTACTTTATAATTAATATTATAGTTAATTATATAGTTAATAGTTAATAATTTTTAAAATTTAATAATAAATTTTATAATTTAAATTAACCACTTGAAACTGTTTAAATTAACCACTTGAAAGCCATACATATGAGTGTTTTTAGCTTTTATTCTGTCATGTCCCATATTTTCCTTGGGTGTCCTACATTTTTAGGAGGGGTTGTGTCCTCTTTTTTTGATTTTGACATCTGGCTACCCTGACTGACTTGGGTATTTGGGGACTGACTGACTCTCAAGGAAGGTGGAGACCCAGGGTAAGGCTGATGTCAGATTCCTCCACTCCAATTTCCCGCCCAGGAATATTTTCCTGGAAAAGGCTCTTGTCTTGCAAGACTCAGGGCCAATGGTGTAGTTAGAAGGGGGTGCAGCAGTCAGTAATGGAGGGAGCCTCACACCCTTTGGAGCCATTCCAGGCTCCAAAAGGGTGAGGCACTCTCCGAGACTGGCTGCTCTACTCCCCCGTAACTATGCCACTGACTCCGGCCACCCTTCTTCAGCCAGGGTGACCCCTAAGTCAGAACCGTAAAAGAGGACAAGCCCCCCATAATGTAGAACACCCAAGAAAAATAAGGAAAAGGAGGACAGTGAATATTTTTTTCCAGGACAGAAATCATTTTTTAAAAAAGGGACATGTCCAGGAAAAAGAAGATCACCTGGTGAACCTTTTCTGGTCACCCTGGCACATTCTGATTCTTGTGGGATTGCCACCAAAATTCAGATGTGCTGCTGGCACACTGAATCCTGGAATCGAGAGGGCACATGCAGTGAGTGTCCGGTGGGATGACCATATGCCCACTTTTTTCCAGGACACGTCCTCTTTTTCTGCCTCGTGTTCTGGAAAAATAATATTCATTGTCCTCCTTTTCCTTGTAAGCCTTCTTGTAATTAATAAATTATATGTAGAAAATTATATGTAATTGATTTAAAATTAATAAGTAATATAAATTTAATCACACTAAATTGTTTAAAATAATCATGCTAAAACAATATACAGTATATGAATGTTTATAGGTTTTATTTTAACTAGCCCTGCATTTTTTTCTTTGGTGTCCTATGTTTTTGTTTTGGGGCGAGGGAGCTTTCCTCTTTTGTAGTTTTGACATCTGGTCATCAGCGATGGGCTCCGGCAGATTCGTACCTACTC
Organism: Cryptoblepharus egeriae; assembly: GCA_030015325.1. Classification (NCBI taxonomy): domain Eukaryota; kingdom Metazoa; phylum Chordata; class Lepidosauria; order Squamata; family Scincidae; genus Cryptoblepharus; species Cryptoblepharus egeriae. Next base: position 190,073,253 of record JAREYC010000002.1, read on the forward strand.
TATAGAACTGGTTGTTAACGAGAGAGAGGACCACTGGTGGGCAGATGCCGGTTTGGGCCTATTCGCCTGAACCGGATCTTCCCACCTGGCGGCTGCTGGTGAGCTGGTTGCAGCGGCGGCTGGAAAGAACCGCGGGGACTGGTTCGCCAGCGGCTGCCAGACACACACTTGAAGCCTGGCTTCAGGAGACTCACTGCGCTTGCGTCCAGCTGGACGCAAGTGCACTGCGTCTCCTGAAGCATGGCTTCAGGAAATGCACTGCGCATGCATAAAGCCTGGTGCATGCACAGTGCGGCAGGGTTGGGGCCCGTCCCTTGTCCCGCCACCGCCCCCTGCCCTGATTCCTGACCCCAGCCCCTGACCCTGGCCTGGTCCCTCCCACTTCCAGCGAACCAGATCTTGGGCCAGGCCAGGCCCACCCCTGGATAGGACATATAAAGTTTAAAAACAGCCATTTAAAAGTGGCTGCCAGATGGGCATAGAAACGGTTGTTAATTTCTTTGAATCCCATCACTGCTGGTCATCCTGGGCAGTGCTACGCTAGTAGGTGGCTTGTGATGGTGGCTGCTGTTTTGGGTTTCCCTTTTCTTCCAGGATGGTGATGAAGACTCTTTGGGGGAATCTCCATGCATTGCTGTGGCCACTGGTTCTTTCCCATGCAGTTTCACAAATCCCCTTAGAATGCATCGGCTGTGCATTTGTAGGGTGACTAGATGCAAAGGGGATAAACTGCCTATAGCTTGACCCATCTATAGAAGAGGGAATATTGACTTCCATATTAATCTGCCAGAATTCCCTGTTCTCTGCACTGGCTCAAGGAATATGGTTATCCTCAGTCCCCTTTTGCATCTGGTCACCCTATACATTTGAAGAATGTTCCAGCTCCTATTAGTTCCTTTAATGCAAAACCATCTTGAGATTTTTGTTGCATGGATCTCAGAATTTTTGAGATTTTCAAAAGTTTTTCCCAGAGATTTCATAATTCAACAAGGCTGTATACTGTCTCCTTGTTTATTTAATTTATATGCAGAGTACATTATGTACATTATGCACAGAGTACATTAAGTACTCTGGGCTATATGAATTATAAACCCGAATTACAATCGCCAAGATTAATATCAATAACCTCAGATACTCAGACGATACCACTCTGATGACAGAAAGTGAACTAAGGAACCTTTTGATGATGGTGAAAGAAGGAAGTGCAAAATGCGGCTTGAAACTTAACATTAAAAAAGATAAAATCATGACATCTGGTCCCATTGTCTCATGGCAAATAGAAGGGGAAGTTGTGACAGTTTATTGGGGGGAGGAGGGTCTAAGATAACTCCAGGTGGTGACTGCAGCCATGAAAGATGTTTCTTGCAAGGAAAATTATGGCAAGCCTAGACAACTTACCATAATTAAAATATAAGCTATCACCTTGTCGACCAAGGTTGGTAGAGTTGAAGCTATGTTTCTCCCAGTTGTAACACATAGCTATAAGAACTGGAACATAATGAAGGCTGAGCACCAAAGAATAGATGCCATGGCTTGAATTGCAGTGTTGGACTCTTGAGAATCCTTTGGATTGCAAGTGAGATCAGATCAGTCAGTCTTCCAGGAAATAAATCCCGACTGTTCATTGGCAAGACAGATGCTGAAGCTGAGGCACAAATATTTTGGCCACGAGAAGGAGGAAGACAGTTAAGACAGTGATGTTAGGATAAATTGAAGGCAAAAGGAGAACAGGACAGCAGAGGATGAGATTGTTAGATAGTGTCTCTGAACCAATGAACATAATTTTGGACAAACTTGGGAACTAGTGAAAGGGCCTGGCATGCCGCAGGCCATGAGTTCACTAAGAGTCAGACATGACTTAATTTTAATGACTAAGCAACAATAACAGGATTTGTAGGTTTCCAAGGCAGTACTGTATATTCCAACTTAAGTATACTGTATCTGACAATTTCTTAAATCCTCTTCACAACATAAAAGAATCCCAGTTCCAGAGCAGGTGTCCAGATGTCATAACTTCAAAAGAGGACATCCCAAAAGTGTAAAACACCCAATTTAGGACATGACAAATTAAAGCAGAAAACTCTCATATATTGACTTAGAGCACGATCCTAACCATGTCTACTCAAAAGTAATCCCTAGTGTGTTCAATGAGTCTTACTCCCAAGAAAGTGTGTTTAGGATTGCAGCCTATATGTGGTTAATTTAAACACAATATTATTGTGTATTTAAAACTATATTAAATACAATATATCTATACATACCGGTATATAAAAGAGAAAAGTCACTGACTGACTGACTGACTCACTCACTCATCAACACCCAGCCAAAACTGCTGGGCCTAGAAGCATGAAATTTGGGGTGGGTGTTCCTTCTGTGATGGAGGGATACACTAAGAATCAGTTTTTGGCAATTCCAACCGGAGGGGGTGAAAAGGGGCGCAATGCGTTTTCCTCCCTATACTTCGCATTGAAGAATCAGAGACTGATGCTCTGCCCCAATCCCCAGACCTAGAAGCATGAAATTCGGGGAGGGAGTTCCTTCTGTCACATGAACACCCACCAAGAACCCATGTGGAAAAATTTAACCCTTAAGGGGCTGAAAAGGGGTGCAATGTGTTTTGTCTTATAATTAACATGGAAGACTGACCAGCATCCAGCCAATTTGGTGCTCTGTGCCTGGTGCACTAGGGGGAATGTTGTTTGGAGGAAGAGGTTGCACTGGGGAGGATGCTGCGCATGGGGGGTTGCACATGGGAAGAAGCACATAGGGAGATGATGCACATTGGGGGTTGATGCTCATGGGGGGTTGATGCACATGGAGGGTTGATGTGCATGGGGGTTGATGCACATGGGGGGTTGATGCCCACAGGGAGATGTTGCTCATGGGGAGATGTTGCTCATGGGGAGAATTTGCGCATGGGGTATTGATGCGCATGGGAAGATGTTGCGCATGGAATGTTGATGCGCATGGGGTGTTGATGTGCATGGGGGTTGATGCGCATGGGGAGATGCGCATGGGGGATTGATGCGCATGGGGGTTGTTGTGCATGGGGAGATGTTGCGCATGGGGAGATGCTGTGCATGGGGATGTGCATGAGGATTGATGCACATGGTGGGTTTGATGTGCATGGAGGGATGATGCGTATGGGGAGATGATGCACATAGTGGGTGTGATGAGCATGAGAATGATGCGCATGGGGATGTTATGAATGGGGGATTGATGCGCAAGGGGGGTTGATGCGCATGGGAGATGTTGCGAATGGGGGTTGATGCGCATGGGGGAATGATGCACATGCGTGTTTGATGCACATGGGGGTTGATGCGCATGGGGAGATGTTGCGCATGGGGGAATGTTCCACATGGGGGTTTGATGCGCATGGGGTGATGATGCGCATGGGGGACTGATGCGCATGGGGGACTGATGTGCATGTGGGGATGTTGTGCATGTGGGAATGTTACGCATGGGCGAATGTTGCACATGTGGTGTTGTTGCGCATGGGAGATGTGCACATGGGGGTCAATGAGCATAGGGGTTGATGTGTATAGGGAAGATGATGCGCATGGGGTAGATGAACATGGGGGATGTTGCACATATGGGTGGATGCGTGTGAGGAGTTGATGTGCTGGGGAGATTGATACACATTGGGGGGATGCTGTAAGGGGCAATTTTACTCCCACAAGGTGGCCCTTTTCGCTAGTTAAATTTATTAACTACAAGAAGGGTATGTGCTCACAGGAAAAGAGGACATTTAAGTTCTTTTTCAGGACATGAGGCTAAAAAAAGAAGTCATGACCTGGGATAGGAGGACATCTGGCCACCCTGACAGGGCCAGACAGGAAATTGACTCGAATTCTGCAGTTACCTGCCTATATTTCCCTCGGAGCAAGCCTCATGGAACTAAATGGAATTTGCTCCTGAGTAGGCACTTCTGGGATTGTGCTGTGTTCCACATGACCAGATTTCATAAACACACAGGAAGACAAGAAAAATGTAGGGCACAACAAACTGAAAGCTAAAAAAACTTGTATATTGAATTTATTATTTAAATAATTCAATATTAAATTTGAATTTAATGTTAATATATATTGTATATAATTTATTACATGTAATTGATAGCAAGAAGTCTATGCTCAGAGAGAAAAGGAGGACCTTTTGGTTCTTTCCCAAAATATGAGGTTAAACAAGAGGGAATCTGGTCACCATGTTCTAGGGCAATCTTATAGCTTCAGTGGCATAGCTAGAGGGGCGCTGGCACTAGGTTTTGCAGGGAACCTCACCACAGTATGTAAGGAGCCTCTCCAGATATTACAGGTTAAAAAGTGTGGTTGGGGGGGCAGAAAAATGGAGGCATTTGCCTTCTGCCTCTCTACATTTACCATCCCTTGTTCCACCCCCCCCCCCAGCCTGCAAAGGCTCTGAAGAGGAGTGATTGCTTGCAAGATATATGGTGAGGCTCCTTGCCAAATTTCGTGCTTTGTCCAGGGTAACCATATGTCCCCTTTTTCCAGCACATGTACTCTTTTTTAGCCTTGTGACCAGGAAAAAATATCCTCATTGTCCTTTCCGTTGTGAGTAGACAGCATGTAGCCTTCTTGTAAATAAGAAATTATATGTAATAAATTATATGTACCATAAGATTTTATTTAATAATAACTAATATGGTGTTTAAATTAACCACATGAAAGCAATATATATGAATGTTTTTAGCTTTTATTTTGTCATGTCCTTCATTTTTCTTGGGTGTTCTACATTTTGGGGGCCCATGTTCTCTTTATGGTTGTGACATACGGTCACTCTAGCTTTGACCCCATCTTGCTACACCACTGATGTCCTTGAATCCCATCAATGCAAGTGCCCACTAGGGGTAGGAGTAGCAGAGAGTTCTGTGGCCACTATGACCATCTGTTCTCTTTAACCAAGATGTGTCCTATTTTTTATCCTTTTTTGTCCTAAAAAAAAAAATCGGTAAATCTGTGACTGCATTGTCCTGCTTTTACAAGTGAGCAGGGCTTCTTGTAATTAATAAACATTATGTAATAAATTCTGTCATAGTTTTTCACCTAATAGTAAGTAAGATAGTGTTTAAATTAACATTATGAAAACAATACAGCAGTGGAACTCAAAGGGGGATCAGGACCCTGATTCTTGCTTAGTCAAGTTAGGGGGGTTGTGAGAGGGTGGGATCCACTGTCTTGGAATCTTGGCACTGGCTTTCCTGTGAGTAAGGGCACAATCCAGAGTAACTACAGGGAGCCTTTGCTCTGGTGTAAGAACAACTTTTCTGGATTGCAATATGAATTTCCCATAGGTTTTCACTAGGTGGTGCAGTAACTACGGGTGCACGTAAAGTCTCTTATGTACTCCTGTAGTTACCCTGGATTTGGGGGTTTGTCTCATTGAACATAATGGGACTTCTGACATGGAGGATCTCCAATAACCAATTTTTTTCAGCAAAACCACTTGATGGATTCACCTCAGAGAAGGTGACCAGGAGGGATGTCTGGAAGGAGGTGCTGGAGGATTTTCCCCCTTCTCGGGAGTACTGGAGTGAGGATTACAGGAGTGGAGCGAAATCCTAGATGAACAAACTGAACTGTACTTGGCAAGGTTTTAACATATGGACCAGTGATGTGATTCAAATAAATTAATAACCCTTAGGACCCCAACCGGTTTTTTTAACACATTGTACTGCAGGGTCCATTGGACCCGATTGGAAGTTTGTGTTGTGTTTTTTACTGGAATTTATTATTATTACTTGACAAGACTTTCTGAGGTTTTTCCTGCTAATGAGACAGTTACAAATCCAAAAGCAGAAAGGTGTTTGAATTTACAGTTTTTCTGTAAATTCCAATTTATACATATCATCCCAACTGGGTCCACTGTAATTTTGTGGTGTGTTTCTTACTGAAATTCATTATTTTTACTTGACAAGACTTTCTGAGTTTTTTCCTACTAATGAGACAGTTACAAATCCAAAAGCAGAAAAGTGTTTGAATTTAGTTTTTCTGTAAATTCCAATTTACACATATCGTCCCAGGTAGGGACCATTGGACCCATTTTGCATGGATGATATGTATAAATTGGAATTTACAGAAAAACTGTAAATTCAAAAACTTTTCTGCTTTTGCATTTGTTACTGTCTCATTAGCAGCAAAAAACTCAGAAAGTCTTGTCAAGTAATAATAATGAATTCCAGTGAAAAAAAGCACAACACAAACTTCCAATTGGGTCCAATGTACCCGACTGGGACCCTAAGGTTCTATGCCCATCTGGCAGCTGCTTTTAATTGGCTATTTTTAAACTTTATGTGTCCTATCCAGTGGTGGGCCCGGCCTGGCCCAAGAACCGGTTCTCCGGAAGTGGGCGGGGCCATGCTGGGTCAGGGGGCGGGGCCAGGGTCAAGGGGGCTGGGCCAGACAGATTTTTAATAAAAAATTAAAAAAAATTAAAAAACTACAATTACTTCTGAGTAGTCAGGTTGGTCTTCAGGCTGCAGTGCACAGGCATTGTGGGGGGTGGGAGGGTGACTGGGGAACAGTGGGGGCTCTTCAGAGCCAATTCCAGGGGGTGGGAGAGTGAGTGGGAGGTGGGGTGAGGTGGAGTGGGGGACTGGGGGCTTGCTAGAACCTGCAGCAGCTAGCCACTACTGAAATATAAAAAAATCACTGCGCATGTGTGCGCAGCTAATTAGAGGCTGGGAGAACTCCTAGTACAGGGGTCCTCAAACTTTTAAAACAGGGGTCCGGTTCACTGTCCCTCAGACACTGTCAGGGGCTGAACTATAGTTTGGAAAAAAATGATCCTGACACATACATGTAACACGCCCTGAAAGCAATGCAACACAACACAGCATGAACCTGACACATGCATGTAAGATGCCCTGAAAGCAATGCAACACAAAACAGCATGATCCTGACACATACATGTAAGGCGCCCTGAAAGCAATGCCACACAACACAGCACGATCCTGACACATACATGTAAGACGCCCTGAAAGCAATGCAACACAAAACAGCATGATGCTGATCCATGATCATGTAAGGCACTCTGAAAGCAATGCAACACAACACAGCACGATCCTGACACATACATGTAAGGCGCCCTGAAAGCAATACAACACAAAACAGCGTGAACCTGACACATACATGTGAGAAGTCCTAAAAGCAATGCAACACAAAACAGCACGATCCTGAAACATACATGTAAGGCGCCCTGAAAGCAATGCAACACAACACAGCACAATCCTAACATATACATGTAAGAAGCCATGAAAACAAAAGAAAATAGCTACATTAAGTAGAAAGAAAGTTAAATAGATACAGAGAAAGTAAGTAAAGAAAGTTAGAAAGGAAGTGCAGGCAGGTAGCTAGATAAACAGGCAGGACAGAGGGGGGACACAGGCAGGACACTGAGGGGGGGACAGAGAAGGGGGAGACTGAGGCTGGGCACTGGGGTGGGCAGAGGAGGGAGACTGAGGCTGGGCACTGGGGTGGGCAGAGAAGGGAGACTGAGGCTGGGCACTGGGGTGGGCAGAGGAGGGAAACTGAGGCTGGGCACTGGGGTGGGCAGAGGAGGGAAACTGAGGCTGGGCACTGGGGTGGGCAGAGGAGGGAAACAGGCTGGGCACTGGGGTGGGCAGAGGAGGGAAATTGAGGCTGGGCACTGGGGTGGGCAGAGGAGGGAAACTGAGGCTGGACACTGGGTGGGCAGAGAAGGGGGACCAGGCAGAGAGAAAGATAGTGAGGGGTGAACTTACCTTGTGGCAGAGGTGGTCAGGAGCAGAGGCATGGGGGAGGCCAGGGGCCTTTGCAGCCTGGCTCCAGGCCACGGAGGCCAGGAGAAGGATGGGGGAAGGTGGGAGGGGAGAGATGAGAGCTCCGAAGGCTGCAGCCTCGGAGCCTCCCAGGACTATGGTGGAGGGAGAGAGGGATAAGGCCTGGGGAAGGCCGGGGAGGCTGTAGCTGGCTCCCCGCTGAGCCCGCTCAGGCAGTGCAGAGGTGGGAGGGGGTGGGGGAAGCCAGCCTATGTGCGCACATTTGAATTGCGCGCGCAGACTGGCTTCTCTTAGCCAATCAGGGGCTCTTGTGAGCGCTCTGTGATTGGCTGGAGGCGCCTCCTCCTGGCCAATCACAGTTAGAGCACTCAGAAGAGCCTCTGATTGGCCAAGAGGAGGAGGGAGAAGCCTCCACCTCTGTTTGCGCGTGCGGAGCTCTATCCGTGCACGATTTAAAGATGGCGGCTCCAGGCTGCAGCGGCTGGGGACCGGTACGGTCGGTTCTGCCCATGCACGGGCCTACCGGATCGCCCCCGGTCACCCAACGACAAGATCCGGTACGCGGGAGTAGGGCCGTACCGGTAACTGCCCACCTCTGGTCCTATCTCTAGTTAATAACTGGTTCTATAGAGTAGGTGCGAACCTGCTGGAGCCCACCACTGATATGGACTCAGAGCCAATTATTTCGCTGTCCCTGGGAGAGTCTAGAACCTCCCTTAGAAACAGGAAGGGAGAGGAGGGGGAGAGGGATATATAAGGAGGGAAAAGGTGGGAAGGTGGCAGTGGGCATGAGGAAGGGGAAGGAGCGACACTGAAAGAGAGAGTGCGGGACCACTCACCGGTCCAAGCCTTGGAACCTAAAGGACATAAGAAAACAAAAGAAGGTTAAGTTCAGACTTGTTAAAAATACTCACGTGGGTTGATCTGTTCTTCAATTATGTTGCATAAAGATTCTCTGTCTGTCTTAATTTGTGGTGAAGCGTGGAACCTGTCAAGCAAAGAGAAAAGTGATGTTAATTGATAAGTGTGAATGACAATCTGTGACAAAGTAAAATTTCATACCTGTTTATACTTACCTGTGTGATGTGGTGAATCCGTTTGACGGTACTTGGCACCTTCAGAATGTCTGAAGGGAGACAGAAGGATGGAGACAGTGTGTCCCAAATGGGAAGGTGGGTCACAACTTGACAACCGCTTCATGAACATTTTAGTTTTAGTGGTATATAATAAATACTGTAGACAGACAGACAGACAGACAGACAGACCAATCTGGCATCAGAGTGATATCACATACAGGCAACTTGCAGATTTGTAAATTTGAAAGGGGATTCGAGGCTGAAATGCCAGAGTAACAATGCAATACAGGCATCCCCGTATGACTGGAAATTCATTGATCTGTCCTCTTTTTTAGCCTCCTGTCCAGGAGTCCTCCAAAAGGGCTTCATTGTCCTCCATTTTGGAACTTTGCAATGGTGCATCAAACCCCATCATATTGTATGTTGTTGGATTCGTATTGAAGGGCAGAATCCAATGCAAAAATTGGTTTTGAAATATCTCCTTCCTATCAAAAGGTAAGACCAAAAAACTGAAAAATAAAAGTATACATTGAGCTCTATGGGAAAGCAAAAGTGTCCCTTATCACGGCTTTAGTCCTGAGTAGGCGAATGTGCCATAGTCTGTCAGAAACACCAGGCAGAGAGGAATCCAAGGACAACGGAATGGTCCTGATCCAATCAATGCAGCCTTCAAAATCACCCCAGAAGGATGTTCTCTATGGGAATTGAAAGGGAGCCATATTGTGCCTTTACTCATGAGTAGGCAAACTTGCTTTAGATATTTGGAAAGGGCAGGCTGACAGGAACCTGCTCCTGATCCAAAGAATACAGCCCCTACCAGGCATCACATAAGGTAACCCCTGCTCCAAGATCCACTTTTGAAAGTGAAACTGCAGTCGCTTTTACTCACAAGTAAGAAAGCGTGTCTTGGCTGGTATGGAAGAACAGTCCAGGGAATACAAGGCTTCCTGAACGGTCTTGATCCTGTGCACCTGGAGAAAGGCAGCATTTGAGTGTTTTCGGCATATGAGTGTTTTCAGCTTTTATTTTGTCATGTCCTATATTTTGCTTGGATGTACTACATTTGGTGGTGTCCTTGTCCTCTTTTTTTGGTTATGGCATATGATCACCCTGAGCAAAGGAGATGCTGGCCTGACAAAGGTTGGCTGCTTTGGTTTTGGATCACTTAAACATGTGTCTTTTTGGTTTTACCATTTAACAATAAGTAATATAGTGTTGAAATTAAGTACAGGAAAGCAACATGAGTGTTTTTAGCTTCTATTGTAACATGTACTACATTTGTCCTACATTTTTTAATATGTCAGGAATTTTGCCTGGATGTCAGGAATTTTGGGGGACCTTGTCCTTTTGGGGGGGGGGGGGTTTGGACATCTGGTCACCCTACCCTGACTTAATTGGGCAGATTAGGGATTGGAGCACAGTCCAAAAGTGAAAATCGTTGAAAAGTAGAACCCAGTCATTGTCAACTTGCAAATGCAAAATGGCCACCAAAAAGACATACCGTAAATATCACTTGCAAAAGCCTAAATAATGCATATTTATTAAAACATAGCAAAATACATAACAAATTACAGTAAAAAGAACAAAGGCATGTGTGGGGAATGAATATCTTACATTTGAATGAAGGTTATTTATGGAAGAAAATCATAAGGAAGTGCCAAAAACAGTTTGCTCACCATGTCACATGCAAATCAACATTAGGGAAAACAATTTTAGCTTTTAGACCAGCAGAGACAGGGTGACCGTATGTCCTCTTTTCCTGGATATGTCCTGCATTTTAGCCTTGCATTCGGAAAAAAAAATTTAAATTACTTCCTTTTCCTTGTAAGTGAGCAGCATGTAGTAATTCATAAATTATATGTAACTTGTGAAAAGTGCACCCGTGTTGTGGGAGTAAAATTCCCCAATACGCCAGCCCACCAGTGTGCATGTAGCCCCATGCACATCAAACCCCCCCTGCGCACCCACCCCCATGTGCAACTTCCCCATGTTCATCCACCCCATGCACATCATCTCCCCTATGCACATCAACCCCCATGCTTATCAACACCCCATGTGAAACATCCCCCATGTGAAACATTCCCCATGTTCATCCCCCATGCTCAACATCTCCTATGCACAACATTCCCCCATGTGCAACATTCCCCCATGTGCAACATTCTCCCATGCGCATCATCTCCCCATGCGCAACAAAACCCCATCCACACATGGGTTGTTGCCCATGGGGGGTTGTTGCGCTTGGAGGATGTTGCGCATGGGGATGTTGCACATGGGGGGTCTGATGCACATTGGGGGGTGTTGCGCATGGGGGACTTTTACTCCCGAACATGGGTATGTTTTTCGCTAGTATATAGATAAATTGTGGGTGTAATTTGAACCTAGGTTGACACAATTCATCAGTGGTTTATGTAGGGAGGCAAATACTAGTATTTTTGGACACCCCCAATGAGCCCAGGACTTGTGCAAGGGCTTCGGGCACCCTAAATGCATGTTTGGATTGCAGCCTATGTGTAACAGTTTTGAATCAATCAATCAATCAATCAATCAATCAATCAATCTATCTATCTATCTATCTATCTATCTATCTATCTATATCTATATCTATATCTATATCTATATCTATATCTATATATAAAATGAAAAGTCACGGACTCATCAACGCCCTGCCAAAAACCGGTGGGCCTAGAAATGTGAAATGTGGGGTGGGTGTTCCTTCCGTGACCAAGGTGTGCACTAAGAACGGGTTTTTGGAAATTCCAGCTGGACATATGGCGACCCTTCGGTGACCTACGGCCCCGCCCAGGGCTCCAGGCCAAGGGAAGCCTCTGCAGGATAAAGGAGAGGGAATGAGTCAGGAGATGCTGCTGATGGAAGCCTATTCAGGCTGATCCAGGCACGCCTTTGGAGCAGAGCAAAGCACAGGCAGAGCTTGGGGAGGAGGCATCTGGATGGTGGATATATGCTTTGACTCATCCTTGGCCCTTGGAAGAGCTCAGAAAGACATTGTCAGGAGTTTCAAGTAGCATCTTAAGCACCTCAATCACCCCCTCGTTTAATCTCTCTCTTGCATAGGTGCAGCAGGGACCAAATCTGTACACCTGTGGAATGGGCACATGTGTGGTGTTGCTTTCAGCTGAACTCTCTGAATCTGAACCCCAAAGCTCTTTGTACTTTCCTTGAGAGAAAGAAAGAGAGAAAGAGGAGTCATGAGGTTATCTTTTCCTGAGAATAAGTTTCATGGTAGCAGAGAGAAAGGCATGACCTTGAACCATAGTGCTCCCTTCCCCAATAGGGCAGTGCTGCATAAGCACCGAAGTCAAAAGAGCATTTTGGGCTGATGCTGCTGGGCTTTCTGGTCCTTTTTGCTCCTTGTAGGCAGCTATCCAATAGGGAAAAAGGACACAGAACGTTTCACAAAGCCAGCCATCTGGGTCACATGAGAAGTCCACAGCTTGTCAGGCAGTAGTGTCCAGTTGCTCCTCTGTGGAGTTGCTGAGCTACTTGTTCCAGATGGGCCCTGATAGCTTTACAAACCCCATGATATAAGAAACATACTGGCATAGCCAGTCCTCACTGGTATCTATTATTTGGCTGGCTATGGATAATTTGTAAAGGGTTGAGCACCTTGCCTGGAGGAGATGGTTGGCAACCTCACTAGTTTGTGTTCTCTTTCAGAGACTGTGCAGTAAAAACTATGATCTGGTGCAAGATGAGTATGACGTGTGCAGTAAAAACTATGACCTCACCTTGTTAATATATAGGATCCTTCTCCCTTTCTTATTTGTTTCTGACTTCAGCTGGCCTTAGAATAGATCTTTGCAAAGAAAGGAGGAGAGTCAGTATTGTCCTCACTTGGGTTCCCATGATGGTCGGAGAAAATTCTCAGTGGTCATGAGCTACCTGTTTGTTTGCTTCCATGATCTAAAAGGCAGACAATTGCAAGGGCAGCATAATGACAGCTAAGTCAGAACTACTGTGCAGCAGGTGTCAGATATTGCCAACCTTACAGCTCCAATTAATAACCTATTCCATGTGTCAGTTATGCGAGGAGTATGTGCATATATGTGTTTTGGACTACATGCAGAAGGCATCTGCAGTAGGATTCCCATGTCATATACAAGCCAATGACTGGCCCATATACAAAGAAATAGATATTTCTTGGAATGGCATAAAGTTACTAGAAACGTGCTAGGATTCCTAGAAATTCTCTGCTTTTGCCACTTTTCTCTGCCTATGCCACAATTGCTCCTACAGGAGGTGATATTGTCATATGTGTGTATGCAGTTTCATTGGGGCATCTTCCTATGGTTGGCAGTAGCAAATGGTTGTTTTAATCAGTCCTGCAGCTTTCTGGGGACATTTTCCCACCTATGGTTGCTCATTGGACCTGCACCTACCCACCTACTCCAGGCTCACCCTGGAGGCACCTCTCTAACTACTGTTGTGTATGTGTGGCAATTGATTTCTTGCACATCAGACCAAGGTTTCCACTAATTAACTGGTAGGCTGTATCCAGGTTTTTAACGATACTAGCAAAATAACAAGAAAAGCCAAGCATAGGGTTTCTGAGACTCTTCTTTCACCCTCTGTGCTGATCAGACTTAAATTATGATGTAGTAGTAGCGTCAGTGCAACTTTGGTATAAGATTGCACCCAGGGGTGGGCCCGGCCTGGCCCAAAAACCGGTTCCCCGGAAGTGGGCAGGGCCAAGCCAGGGTCAAAGGGCGGGGCCAGGAGTGGGGTGAGGGGTGGGCCCCAACCCTGCCGCACTGCGCATACGCCAGGTATGGTGCACATGCATTGCGTCTCCTGAAGCGAGCTTCAGGAGACACACTGCACCTGCATCGAGCTAGGCTTGACACAGGCGCAGTGTAGGGCTTCCCGGGCATGCCGAACCAGTCCGCCCGGTTTTCTGACCCCCCGCTAGCCACCGGATCAGTGGCGGGGGGTCAGAAAGAGGAAGCGGTTCGGGTGATCCGGCCCGACCCGCTTTCTGCCCACCACTGGTTGCATCGTTAATCCATAAAATTTTGTGTTTTGTTAAAGCTTGTAGCACAATACAGAAAAATTTACTCTGGATTCCTTTATGCATTTCCCATAGGTTTCCAGTAGGTGGTGCCGTAACTACATCAACATAAATGTCTCTTACATCAATGTAAGAGGTCCCATAGTTACTCTGGATTGTGTGTTAGTGCTGAACTGTAGTTAGTGCTACAGTTCGTACAGTTAGTGCTGAACTGTAATTCTCAACAGGATGAGATAATAATACCTTAATAAATATTAAGGATGAGAACTTCCTTCTAACAAAGAATATGGGCGCAATCCAGAGTAACTACGGGGAGTCCTTGCTCTGGTGCAAGAACAATTTGCTCTGGGTTGCAATATGAATTTCCCATAGGTTTTCATTAGGTGGTGCAGTAACTATGGGTACACATAATGTCTCTTATGTGCTCCCGTAGTTACTGTGGATTGTAGGATATGTTTTGATAAAATATCTTGTATATGAAGAATGGAATGAAAAACCCCTTTTGTAGGGTCTAGGGCAGGAGTGTCCAAACTTTTTGGCAGGAGGGATGCATCTTCTCTCTGACATTGTATCAGGGGCTTGAAAAATGACATTTACATTTCAAATTTGAATAACTACATAAATTTACATGTAAGAATGTATTAGAGACAGATCTGGAGGATTACAAGGCTTACCCATGGGCCAGATGGAAGGGTCTTGCCGTGGTCCACAATGAGTGTTGCCACAGGCTGCGTCTGGCCCCTGGGCCAGGGTTTGGACCCCCTGGCTATTTGTATAAAATTTATCTGTAGTTGTGTTTGGAAAAATTTGAAGTGCTCCAGACCAATCCAGAAAGTTGGCTAACCTATCTATAGCATTCCTTCTGGAGAGAAGATGGAGAAATCAGATATTCACCATAGACACAGACTTATTAATAGCTACTCCTTGGTAGAAAATACCTTCCTTTTTCTCCTAGCCCAGGGGTGCCCAAATGTTTTATATTTGCGCTTACCAGGAGGTAAGTAAATGTTTTACATTTACCTCCTATAAACACATTGAGTAAGGGCACGATACATAGTTTGATGCAACATAATTTCAGTCAGTGGTGTCTCTAGAGAAGGGCTGGGGGCCTTGGGCCCTGGGTCCCACCCTCAGTGGGGTGACACATTGAGGGTGACCAAAATTGCTAAAATTGTGATCATTTGGAATAACCCCATCATTTTATATATCTTTAGATGCATATTTTCCAGGAGAATCCAAACCAAAATAAACAGTTTTGAAATATCTCCTTTGTATCAAAAGTTATGGCCAAAATAAAAATGCATGGAGCCTTATGGAAAGTGCAACTGAGCTGTATCGTGCCCTTACTCATGAGTAGATAAACTTATACCACCATAAAGAGCAGGCTGAGACCAACACCACCAGAATGGTTCTGATCCAATGAACACAGCACCAGGCTTCCCAGAAAGCCGGAATTGGCTGGCTTTTTCCTACTGGACTGGACTGTCCAGTCCAATAGGGCCATGTCTGGCCAATTCTGGGTGAGGGTAGGAGACCGGTGGAGGTATTTGGGGACACTTACAGGCATGCTGCAGCTTCAGCAAGATTCAGCAAGATTACAGCTGTATGTATATAAGTATGGAACCATTCAGACTTGAAAGCCCCGCCAACCAAAATCTTATTGGAAGGTGATCATGGTCACTGAAAAGTATTCACTCATTCTTTGAACTACCCTTACTTTAAGGACACTCTGAAAGACAGTGGAGCTAGACCATACAGAGTGTAATAAATGAAGAACAGCCAATCACAATAGATCTATCTTCTCTTACTTTGTCTAACTCCTTTCTGATGCACTGCAAGCCAACTGTCACCAGTGCATTGTGAGCCTGCAGATTTCACAAGTTACTTACACAGTTGCTGGCATCCCTTGTGCCTGGCCTCAGTGTCCAGTTAACAGTAGCACTGATTGTCCTGGAAGCAGTAGGATGTACTTCAGGATATGTGCAACTTGTTTCTTGTACATTAGGTTAGGGTTCTGGTGAGACAGTGGAATGGCAGAAGGGAGGATGTAGTGAAGTGGAAGAAAAAGTCAAGCTTCCCAAAAGTTTGCCTAGCAGATTTTAGTTCTCAGACAGTGTTACCAAACAGCTGGCAAAAGGATTTATTTATTTTTATTATTCAAGGAATAAAGAGTCCTTACTGTAACTGTCAGAGAGTAAGACCAAGCAGCCAAAATGAACTACACAGCTTTATTTGATCAAAGAGGTTCTAGGACTGGATAGCAGATCAATGTACTGTGAGTCAGTCTCTCCCTAATCCTGTTTGTGCTTTGCACTGCCAGAACTTGCATTCCTGCAGTGTAAAGACCTTGTGATGGCGTGAAAGCCAGGACACTGTTGTACACTTCTTGGCACAAGTGTTTAGAGGTTTATTATCAGTGATGGGCCCAGTCTGCCGTAACAACCGGTTCTCCAGAAGTGGGCGGCGCCAGGCCAGGTCAGGGGGCAGGGCCAAGGTCAAGGGCGGGGCCAGGAGAAGTTTTTTTAATTAAAAAATTCAAAAAAATTTAAGCATGTGGCTTACCTCTGAGTAGACCTGCATAGGATGTGCTCTGAGGCTGCTGTCCTTTCCACTCCACCCTGGAAATAAGCCCCATTGACTAGCATGAGGCTTACTTCTGAGCAGACCTGCACAGGATGTGCTCTGAGGCTGCTGTCCTTTCCACCCCACCCTGGAAGTAAGCCCCATTGACTATCATGGGACTTACTTCTGAGTAGTCAGGTTGGGCTCTCAGGCTGCAGTTCCAGCCTCTTTCCTGGGAGTAAGTCCCATTGACTATCATGGGTTTCAGCATTCTCAGAGCCCAGACCTGTGCAGGTCTACTCAGAAATAAGCCCTATTATAGCCAATGGGGCTTACTCCAAGGAAAGTGTGGATAGCATTTCAGCATCCCAGAGCCCAGACCTGTGCAGGTCTACTCAGAAATAAGCCCTATTATATCCAATGGGGCTTACTCCAGGGAAAGTGTGGACAGGGTTTGTAGCAGCCCATAGACCAGACCTGTGCAGGTCTACTCAGAAATAAGCCCTATTATAGCCAATGGGGCTAACTCCAAGGAAACTGTGGACAGGGTTTGCAGCAGCCCAGAGACCAGACCTGTGCAGGTCTACTCAGAAATAAGCCCTATTATAGCCAATAAGCTTACCCCCAGGAAAGTGTGAATAGGTTTGCAGTAGCCACCGTTTCTTTTCCCTGGCTTCTGGGGCTTACCAGCTGCAATTAGAGCAAACTTAAAAGTGCCCGACCAGCCTCTTTAACTCTTTAACTGTCTCCAGCTGCTGCTTAAAGAGCATCTCTTTCCCCATCTAAAGAGCCCTTTGTAAAGCTCTCCATGCCTCATTTGCATATTAGAAACCCATAATTCTTTGCAAACTGCACAAGGAAGTAACTTCTGAAAATATTGCTAGAGAACAACTGAAAACTTGCTAGAAATAAGGTTTATAATCAAAAGAAGATGTTTAGCAAAGACAGGATTCCTGAATAGCTTCAGATAAAGGTTTGGGGCATGAAGAATTTTTTCACTCTGACTTGAAAATATTATATTTGAAGAGACATATATAATACTCCAGACCCCTCCCATCTTAGCTGTGAGTGTTTGATATGCTCTGGAATGACTGCAGTGCTTTGTCTGAATGAGGGTAATGGAAACAGACTGTTTGTATTTTAAAATTAAAAGATAACCTAGGGAGGGGGGAGAGAAGGGGGGAGGCTTAAAAGGGGAGAGAGCCCTGCTCAGAAGGGGAGGGAGGAGGAGGAAGTGGAGCTGAACCTCTGACCCAGAGGCCCTTTAAGAGAAATTCAAACACACTTGCATGCAATTCAAAGATGATGGCCCCCAATTAACAACCGGTTCGCTAACGTCAGCCCTAATTAACAACGTCAGCCCTAATTAACAACCGGATCTACAGAACCGGTCAGAACTGGCATCAGCCCACCTGTGCCAGTGTCACTAAGCTGGCAGGAATTGAAAGTAAGGAAATTAGAAGTAGGGAGTTAAAGTTGGAAGTAAGGAGTTGGATCCGAGTGCAATCCAGAGTAACTAAAGGGAGTCCTTGCGCCAACGTAAGAACAATTTACTTTGGATTGCAATATGAATTTCCCATAGGTTTTCACTAGGTGGTGGCATAACTACATCGATATAAATATCGCTTATGTTACTCTGGATTGTACAGTTTGAAAGGAAGTTACTCTGAATTGTAGGGTTTGAAAGGAACCCTACAGATACTCTGGATTGTAGGGTTTGAAAGGAAGCAGGAAGTTTGGAGTAGGGAGGGAAGGGAGAAAGAGACTTGTGGTAGAATCCTAACTAATTTAGGCCAGCACAACTCATGGTCTCCCCTTCCTGCAGCCCTGTCTCCCCATTCCATCAATGATGGCTGCATCATCAATTGTGAGCGAAAGAATTGGGCTGTCACAATATCTTCAATGAAAGAGATCTTGCAATCAGTGCAAGAGAGCTATTCTTTTAAAGAATAGAAATAAAAGTACTGTATTCAAAAATACCCTTCCCCCAAAAAACAAATTAATAAGAAATATTGCTATGTCCTAACCAGTGTATTCAGGGTGATCAGATGTCATAACTGCAAAAGATGAGAAGGTACCCCAAAATACAGGACATAAAAATGTAGGAAATGACAAAATTAAAACTTAAAATGCTCATGTCTCCTTTTCTCCCAAAAGAATTAATAAGAGATTTTGCTATACCCCAGTGCAGTGGTTCTTGAGCATTTCAGCCTGGGACCCCTTCTGGGAATGATTATCTGCCTAGGACCCCTTGGAAGAGATGTCATGGCTGAAAGTGCCATCAAACAGTGACATCACTGTGGTGCCTACGTTCCTCCATGTCTACTTGGAAGTGAACCCTATTTTGTTCAGCTAGACGTATTCCCAGGAAAGTAGTCTTGAGTGCCTCATTCCAAGATGGTGGTGCCCAGTACCAGACTCCAAGATAGTGGAACCCAGCTTTTCATGAGCTCCCTAAAATGAAGTTGTGACCCCTGAAGGGAGTCCCAAGCCCCACTTTGAGAACCACTGTCCTAGTGTGTGGCATACAATGAATACTGTATATGCTTAGCCAAATGATGCTTCACAGGGGTGGACCAAGATCCGGTCAGGGGGCGGGGCAGGGGTCAGGGGCCAGGGTGGGGGCAGGGGCGGGGCGAGAGATGGGCCTCAAACCCGCCACACTGCACATGCGCCAGGCTCGACACGAGCTCAATGCAAGCACACTGTGTCTCCTGAAGCCTGGCTTCAGGAGACGCAGTGCGCTTGCGTCCAGCTCGATGCAAGCATGCGTCTACTATGGCGGCCACTGGCGAACCGGTCCCTGCGGTTCTTGCCAGCCGCCGCTGTGACCGGCTTGCCAGCGGCCACCAGGTGGGAAGATCCGGTTCGGGCGATTAGGCCCGAACCGGCATCTGCCCACCAGTGATGCTTCAGCAGGACTCTCCCAACTTTCTAAATAGTAAAAAACACCATTTAAAAGCAGTTCTGGTTTTTGATTGACAACTGTAAGTGGTTTTTTAAATCTTTTTTTTAAACTGTTTTGGAGGCTTAGGAAGTACTGCAGGAGCATCTAAAGGGTTTCCTGTACCCCATAGAAACAGGCACAGCCTTAGGCAGATTTAAAAAAATCCCCCCAGCAGCAGAACAATTTTGGGAATTGTTGCTGCCATAGCCTCTGCTTTGTAGGCATTTGGGAAGCACTGTCCTAAAGGATTATGAAATTTGCAAAATGTGGTTACCGACAACCACATGACTTGGGAAAGACATCATTAATGATAACTTTGGATAATAGCATTAGGAATTTGGAAAATTCCGTCTGTGATCATTCTGTCTGTGGTCATCCGTTTGTGAGGACATCCATCTGTGAGGACCATCTGTATTTATGTCCATGTTATTATTATTGAATGCTGGAGTTCCACTCAGCAGGTCAGCAGTTCAAGACCTAAGGCCAGTGTGCAGACATGTGCTTGCCTCCCTACATCATCATGGGACTGGGAAGACAGATGAGTTGTGCCAGCTTAGGATGGGATTGCACCCTATGTTAATCTTCTTTGTAGCCTGCCTGTAATAGCTCACCCCCAACACACAAAATCAATATGCTTTTCAGCCATACCCAGTTCTCAGCTCAATTTAAGTTTTTACACTGAAACCTTATCCCTAACACAACCCAGCAGACTTTAAAGTTTAATTTTAAAAAAAATCACCTTGCCAATCAAACAGTTTTCATTGGGGATGGGGAAGGCTGTCTTCTGGACCATTTGTTGAGCTCTAGTTGCACTGGATTGGGACCATTTAGGTGATCTTGCTTTCCTCTGTGCCATGTAGCTCAGTTTCACTTTGTATGGGTCTCAATGTAATCATCAGAGACTTCCTTATGGAGTGATTTGTGGGTGCTGTGTCAGGGTGACCATATGCTGGCACATATGCTGGCACAAGTAGGACAGGGTCCCTGAAAAGTATGGATTTTCCACTGAAAATCTGGACTTTAAAAAATTTGGAGGGAAGGACCAGCATTTTTGGGTGCCAGCATATGGTCACCCTTTACTCAGGAGTAAGCCCATTGACTTAATGGGCTCACTCCTGATTAGATATGAACTAATTGCTTACCTGGCTGCTTACCTGGGCTGCTGCTGCTGGTGGAGGCCGGTGGGGGCATTTGGGGACACTTATGGGCTGCCACAGCATGGCACAGCTAAGTCTTGCAGGCTGCGGCAGCCTAGAATGAGATGGAATGATGACCTTGCTGGACCTGATGATGGAGGCATGCATGGCTGGAATAGGAATAGGAAGCGTTGCTTCTGGTGTGCATGTGTGCTATGCAGCCCGTGTATTCTATTTACTAATGACTGCCGCAGCCGGCAAAACTTTCCGGTCCAATAGGAAAAAGCCGTACACGTCTGGCCAATTCTGGCTTTCTGGAAAGCTTGGTGCTGTGTTCATTGGATCAGAACCATTCTGGTGGTGTTGGATTACTCTCAGCCTCCTCTTTATGGTGGTATACGTTTATCTACTCATGAGTAAGGGCACAATACAGCTCAGTTTCACTTTACATAAGGCTCCATACATTTTTATTTTGGCCATAACTTTTGATACAAAGGAGCTATTTCAAAACTGTTTATTTTGGTTTGGATTCTCCTGGAAAATATGCATCTAAAGATATATAAAATGATGGGGTTATTCCAAATGATCACAATTTTAGCAATTTTGGTCACCTTCAATGTGTCACCCCCCTGAGGGGTAGGACCCAGGGCCCAAGGCCCCCCAGCCCCTCTCTAGAGACACCACTGACTGAAATTTCCAAAACTGAGAGTCCAACCCAATCCTATCCCTCAACAGCCATGCCAAAAGTGTGCATGTTGCATCAAACTATGGATGCTTACCTCCTGGTAAGCGTAAATATAAAACATTTACATGTACCTTCTGGTAAGCCTCAGGGCTGCGTATGGGTGTATTTGGGGTATTTAGTTAGGGTAAATTACTAATTCACCTCCTTGTGGTGCACCCTGGATAGCATGACAGTGTGATTTAAATGACTAGCAACAATTGGCAGCCAGACTACACTGAAGAATTGGCAGTTGGCAACAGCTGGCAGCCAGACATCAGTGGAATTCCTGGTTCTCAAAATTCATGGCAATGGAACATTTAACATCTGATTTACCAGAAGTTCATGTATTTGTCATATGATAAATAAATAAATAAATAAATAAATAAATAAATAAATAAATAAATACATACATACATACATACATACATACATACATACATACATACATACATAAACCAGGAGAAGAGAAGGCTGAGCGCTCTGGGGACATAGTCCTTCAGACA